>OY987278.1:16841281-17459349 GCA_963920785.1 Sphagnum contortum
CAAATTGCACAACATGGGGAATATGAAGGAAAAAAACACTTATGAGAACAGGTTCACATTGGACTTGTCCTTAGTAGATACGCAATACGGGGCAGAATGCATCTGAGGGGAGCATTCCCAAGTGTAAAGGTCTGTAGGTAGAATACGAGAAAATGATTTCCAGTCACCATGCATGACCAATTCTACAAATGTTAAGAAGGTTTGGCCGTTTCCAGGTCCTAGCAAAGCCTGTGGCTGAGCCCGGCAGGCCATCATACGCTCACTAGAACTCGGAATTGGCCAACCACTACCCAACTCCCCAGCATTAAAAGCTGCGAGTATGTCGAACAAAAATCAACAAGGCCTGCCAATTCGGTATCCCGAATTCGTATCCATGCTCAACACTTGATTCACCACGACAACTAGTCAATTAAAATGGAGGAAAAGACCCAACAATTATTAATATATGTTTCTTTGGATTTAAATCCAAAGTCTATGGTTTCAAGTGGTCGATTTTATATATATATATATATATATAATGTTGCAATTCCAATTATTATTATTTTAATATATTTTCCAAAAATAACATGAAAAAGCACAATAACATGTACCTTTTCATGGACTACCATATTTCATTCCTAATAATTATCTCATTCGCCCCACACACCCCCCCCCCCCCCCAAACCACCTACATGGACATGAAATGTAATAAAATCAAAATTAAGATTGACATAAATAATGATGAACTATTGAAAACCATATGCAAGCATACAAAGAAAATAAAAAATGAGAAGAGAGGTGAGGAGTTCTCAAGTTCCTGGCATCTTCCCCCAAAGAGTTCCCAATAGCACCTCACTTTTATCCCATATGCTTTGCCAAGGGTTGTCCTCTTTCAGCTATAGATCGGCCAAAGGGAAGAAACCATATACTATAAAATAGAACCTCACTTTTATCCCATATGCTTTGCCAAGGGTTGTCCTCCTTTCAGCTATAGATGGGCCAAAGGGAAGAAACCATGTACTGTAAAATTGAACCTTCCATTTTAGGAGAGCGTCCATAAAAAGTTTTTGTCTTTTGAGTGATAGGCCATTCAAATTGGGTCATTGCGAAAAAAAAAAAAAAAAACTTTGGAGGCACCTCATCTAATTAATAGGAAAGGTTAACTTATGTGAACTTCTGTGAATTATCTTTTGTGGGCCAGTGATTTGTGTGAAAACCACCAGTTCTTTAGAGGCTTTTGAAAAAACTGGAAACCACCAGAGCTTGTTCCATTTTCTAAAAGTTTTTAAAACCAGAACCAGAGGTTATAAACAGATGAGATAACCACCACCCAGCAGCATTGGTCTGCAGGACTCAGGACCCACAAGTTTTCTTCATGTTAAGATGTGAGATCTATAATGGAACAAGTGTAAAGTTGTGAGTTTTGTGGATGACTAACTCTCCTCCGTGTCACACATATGCCACAATTTTGCCAAAACATAGTATTATTAGGTGTGACCTTATGGGCCCCAATGAGATACCCCAGAGTCCACAAGGTGTGTACTTTAAGTCAAAACATTAATGTGCTGTGCATACTACAGATTAAACTATTCACTCTCCAAGGTATGAGCCCCACCTCATCTGGCCCCCTTAATTTGGTAATGTCCCGCCGGTAATATGTGAGCTTTACCCATGGTAGAAAGCATGAGGCAACCATTATCATTCTCGCAGAGGAGTGATAGGGTTCTTAGTTCTTCTGCCTACTCCTTGAGAGTGGGAGGGATAAGAAGTCTGTAAGTAGGCATAAAATCCCTCCCACTCTTTTAAGGAGTCGGCATAAGATCCTTCCTCATTTTTCTAGGAGGGGAATGAATATTCATGTATATAACGTACCCTCCAAATAGACTAGGAAATTTCTCTGAGTGCTTTACAAGGCCCAACAACTGACGAGAAACCTTGACATCAACCAAAGTGCAAGACTAAATTGCAAACTACTTGAAAACAACTAGGGAAATGACTATTGAATTTTAACTGCCCGATGTTTCTGCCCAACACAAAGTATTGAATAATGCCTGTAAACCTTTTTTTTTCTACCACCCAGATTTGCAACTCACCATGTGTAATTAAAGCTGCCAATTACCACCTCCTACACCAACTAGATGCGTGTCCTCGCACATCAACAGTAGAGGCCACTATCTATGCTCTCCCTTGTACCCAACCGCACTCTCCCAGAACCTTCCTCACCCTTCAATCAAGTTGCTGAATCCAAGTTCTATCCTTGACATCTTTGTTGCAGGTCAAGATCTGATACTGATTACAAAATGTTCTATAAAGGGGGATGAGAAAGGAAACAAGCCTCTTAACATCATGACCAGGAATTTAAATCATACAAATTGGAGGGAGCCCAAACCTAATAAAGATCCTCCCTCTGACCCCTTCTGCCATCCCGCATATCATCCCTTCTCCGATCCAAATACTCTCTTGATGAACTGCGTATGGGCGATCGACTTCGCTCTCTCCCATCTCTTGCCCACCGTGATCGCAAAGGAGGAGTTAGTGGCCGCCGATCACCACCCCTCGGGTCACCATGATCCAAACCTCTCCTGTCCCGATATCGATCCTCTCTCTCTCTCTCTCTATGTGCAAAGAAGCCACGATCCATTGGCCCTCTATCTAACATGCCCCCCCTATCCAATGTAGTCCTGCCTTCAAACCGATCTCTGTCCCGGAAACCCTCCCGTTCATGATAATCATCACGATCCCTCATGTCCCTTCCTGGACGGAATTCTGACAGCCGATCTGCCATCCGAGGTGGTGGCCCATGGTCAAATTCATGAGGGCCTCCCCTGCCCCAAACCCCTGGTGGTCCACCAAATCCACTTAACCCTCTGCCTAGCCCACGCCCACCCATTGGGGGACCTCCCCCCATGAAGGGGCCATGAGGTGGTGCCCCACGAAAGCCACCTTCAGGCCCACTTCCAACTCCAATGCCCATTCCACCCATGCCACTCCGTGGCTTATTGCAGTTGTTGCAATGAGTTCGCCTTGCAAAATTGAGGTTGCCACACCTACATACAACACAGCTGTTAGACCACCTGGAAAACTCAACATGCTGTGTGGATACATCATCTGTATAGAGCAAACCCCATGTCTTGGTGAACATGCCAGACAAATTATCACTGAAGGCTTGAAAAACTATTAATTCCGTGATAGTAAAATCCAGCTGAAAACCATGTACTGAAGAACACAAAGAGACCTGCAATTCTGGGTGTGATAATTTTATCTCACACTAAGGTGTCTGAACTGACTTACGTTGGCTCTGGGCATATCCAGTCCCCTTCCCTTGGTGTAACATTCGGATTGTTGCGCCCAAAGCTTTCTCCACCTGGTGGGAATTCTTCAGGTCCTCCAAAACTTGGACTAAAACCTCTTCCAAATGGAGGCAATCCACGACCCATTCCTGGAGGCCCTGACACTGGAATAGGAGGAAGACGGTCTGGATACCGTCCCCGTCCTCTTCCCCCCCTATAGCCCCCGAAAGGAGAAGCATCCCTATCATAATCAGATGTGTATGGATCCCCCCTTCTTTCACGAAGATTAGGGCTGGGACCTCGAGGAACATGGCCAAGTGAGACCTGGATCTTACTTCCTTTGAAATCATAACCTGTCATGCAGAAAAATTCAAATTGATTTCTCCAGAACCCATGAGACATGAGTTCACCCATAGCAGAAAACTATATCTCTCATAAGAATTGAAAAAACTCCATTCTCACAACTAAGAAAAAGCAAAGCAAGGTTAACACTTCTTCATTAAGCCACAGAACCTACCATTAAACCAGTTGACAATGCCTGGTGCAGATCGAGGATCATCCAGAACCACCTCTGCCTCTCGTATTCCTGTCTCTTTGTCTCTAAACAGTTTCACCATGGGTGCACCTGATTTTCTGTCCACCTGCATATATTTCGAACATAAGAGAATCAGTCCTTTAAAACGATTCCAGGTACTTTCCAACGACACAACATACAACATAAAAAAAGAGGTACTGGTTGTACACCCAACTGCAGCAACAGCATCCATGTTTGAAACCTCCTAGCAACTCAATCATCCACCTTTTTGTTGCTGATATCAAATACATGAACTAACCTTAATGGCACCAGTGTCACTGAGGAGGCCAGCAAGGCTTTCTTCTGTAACATTCTCTGGAAGGTTTGATATGAATATGGTATCCACTACAAGACCCCCATTTGCACCTGCACATCATATTGCAATGTGTCAACCTCCCTCAGCTGATCACATCCAATGTCTACCCACAGTATATATGACTAGGTGACATACCAATCAACATTCAAAAGCCCTGTGTGATACTACTTGAAATTTTGAACTACAATTCCATGCCATCAAGAAAAAGGTTAAGTAAAAGTACACTAAGGTCTTGAGATATCCCAAAGCTCCAAGACAGGCGAAAGGATGATGTGTCTTGGAATTGTTCATGAGAAGCTAATCCAAACTGAAAATATTGATGCTATTCTCCATAGATCACGGTTTTAGCCATACCCTTAAGTAAACATATCCTCAGCTTCTGCAGAGAAGGCACTATCTATACAAGAAGTTGAACCAGATGAGTTTATGCTAAAATCAGGGTCAAATGTTGAGTGTGATTGCCAGTAACTTCATGTCAGAAGCTATAAATTCTCTCAATGCCCCACCCCTTGTGATCCTTGGAACTTCAAGACACCAGTTCTTAAAGGGTTGTCCACATAAATCCCCTTGGAAAAACGAACCCCCCTAGAACATGACCAAAAAACCATGTCCATTAAGAAAGAAGATTCTAGCCATGTCATATGTTTGTCAGCTTGGCCATTCCGAGGGTTGTTGAGCCATATCTACCAACCGCAATTAGACCCCCTTCTTCTTACCAGCAAGCCCAGTGACAAAGCCCCTTTCCTATCCTTACAGAGAGAACTCACACCGACCTTTTCATCTGTGAGAAATGGTGAACCTGTCCAGTGACATAAAATGTTCCAAGACTAGGGCCCCCAGAGGAGCTGCTAAATACCAGATAAGTAAGTGGACATTGCTGATAAGTTAAATCTCTTTCCCTTACATTGTCCCTTTCGATGGCCACCCAGGCCCATTGATGGCAATCCAGTTGTAAAGCTTGCTTCTTGAGGCACAAGAATGAACTACATAACCAAACATTTGGAATGTTCTATAAGTGAAAAGAACATGGTCAGTAACACAGGTAAAGTATCCATCCTGCACTTCCCAAATCTTGAGGCAGTTTGCTGTATTGCCTTCTCAAGCATAAACAGCAAACAGCCAGCCGCACACCAAGAGTTTCCTCCAAAGATCAAATACCCAGATTGAATTTACATGCTGAATTTCATAGCCTGCTTTGGTCCACTGCCACTCGTACCCACACTAGATCCCCAGAAGAGTGAATGGAGGACAAACTACAATTTTAAGGGTCACAAAAGCCTCTCAAAATCCTTACCATCCCTACAAGTAAAAGGGTTTAAGGGACAAGGTAGACCACAATCAGGTACCAGTCCAAGCCCAGAACATCAAGGGTGGGCAAATGTGAGGAAACAGAAGGATGGTGAAGGTAGGCCTAAATCTGAGAGAGATGAAGCCCTGCAAATGCTGATGACAGAACTCTGAGCAACATGCATGCTCCCTGATTCTTTCTTTCTCTGTCAGAGAAGCTTCACAGAAGATGATTTTCTTGCCATGAAGATTATTCCGTCCCATGACAAGATCCCTCTTCCCCCCACCCCGACAAAGCGATGAAGTACCAACCAAAGGATAGACACAACGAGTAAGGGTTTGACCACACTTGTGATGGACGGGGTTTCCAATTCTTCTGGAGTAGTAGGAAAGGGCCAACCTGCAGAGACGTATCTGTCCTCACGATCATAGCGAGAGTTGCCACCATCACGACCCCCTTCCAACTGATCAAAACCTCCCTCTCTGCGGAAAGGAGGAGGAGGAGGAGGAGGAGGAGGCCCAGTCTCACGGCCAGGCCCTACATGTCCGTGGCCGTTGCGATCACCATAAGATAGTTCTCTTTCTCGCTCTCTTTCCCTTTCTCTTTCCTTGTCCCGATCCCGAGACCGATCTTTCTCCTTCTCCCTGTCTCGCTCTTTCTCGCGATCTAGTCTCTCTCTGTCCCTATTATTGTCTCTTTCTTTCTCTCTGTCTCGCTCGTTGTATGCCTCCCTGTCGCGGGTTCCTCTCTCGAAACCGTCCCCCCGGCTACGGCTGTGGTGCGACGGGTGAAAGTCTCTGCTGTGGTGTGGCTGCACAGCAAAGTGCGGCTCTCGTTCTGCCATGGCTGCTATATCGTCCGAAACCTCCCCTTTAGCTCCTAACAAATTGCTATATGTTGTACCCTCGCGAGACTAAACTTCTTCCCAAACAAAGTTTGCCGCGCTTGAAGCTTTTCGTAAACCGTCTTATTCTCGGAAAAAACCTACCTACAGAAGAAACGGATCAGGTTTTCCTCTTGTTCCCTTTCTTCCACCAAGCACCTGCTGCTGTTGCTGCATTCTCTTCTAAACAGCTTCAAGAAAACACAGCCTGGTCAATACTAGGCTAAGTTTTGCAAGAACGCCATATCCAAATCCTGTCAAAAGCACAAACTCGGAAACCAGTGCACCTCCTCCATAGCTATCTGAAAGGTAATCTTTGCCAAACCTGATCCGGAGCTTCTTCTTGGATACTGAAACTGCGAGAAGAAATCCCCGCGGATGAGCCGTTCTTGTGTATACAGACAGAAGCCGATTGCTTCACAAAACACGCAACAATAAAAACCTAGCTGCTGCTGCTGTTCCGCCTCCTCCTCCTCCTCCTCCACAGCCTCGTTTGCACTCCAAAAAAAACCGGAAATAAAGAAGAAAATTTCCGCAAGCTGCTAAACTCGTGGAGTATGCGATGACGCAAATACAAAGGTCGTAGATGAGCGAGAAACTGGTGCTAAAAATCTTTCTCCCTGACTCATACCGGATTCTCGAAATCGCGATAGCCGCTGCGGCTGTTGCTGCCGAACACCGCCCTGGACGCTCGCGCGCGCGCGGGCGCGTTGCGGACACCACGCGTATTTCTTTTACCGACCTCTTGTGTCTTTTTCCTCTCAACGTCTCAGATCTGATCTTGGTTCCTAACATTTTCGGTCTAGATTTTGCGTACGAGGGGAGAACGACTTTTAAGGTGCCAGTTATGATCGACGTGTCGCAATTGTATTCGTTGAAAAGGTTTTATTTTTGGGGTGGTTCCACTCACACTCTATTGGTGGGGACTTGGATTTTTGGTTGTAACCTAAGACCTCTCCACCAATGGAGTGATGCCACGCCGCTGATTTTCTAGAGAGGAACATTTAGTTAAAGATTTTTATTAATAAAAAGTTGTGCTTTTTTTTCACCTTTCAATGTCACAAAAATTCAGAAAAATATAGATTAAACAGGTTTCCAGATTAATGAAAAAATTTAAACTAAATTTTTTTTAACTTAAAAAGAAACTAAATAAACATAAATTCGAAATAGCAATTAAAAGCAAAAAAAAAAATCAGAAAAAAACCAAACACATATACACTAAACAAAATTAAACACATTAATAATTAATTAATTAATTCAAATGTGATCATGACAAGATTAAATAGCAAATCATGAGAATTTTGATTGACATTTAGCCAATGAACATCAATGTTTGAAATGAAATTGGATACAATCCTCGAGGTTTTGTTACTAAATAGTTCACATGTAAAAGTGGACCCAAACAAACATTGCCAAATCAAGAATTATAACAAGCTCCGTTAACAAGCTAACTACAATAGAGGGACCTAAATTTGTGAATGTAATGGCTACAATTAGTTGGGTTTTGAAATTGGTACCCACGAACATTGGTGATGATAGAAGACCTTTTCTCATGCCTAGACATGATCTCAATCATCTTCATGAACTCCCAAAAAGCAAGGTCCTCTTGAAAATTTGGAACAAATACATTAGTAGTTCTTTCATTTTGAGTGCACACAACTATTAGATTGTCTTTAACCATTGGTGTTACGTTCATATTTTCCTTGTTCTCCAAATGGTCCACAACCATTGTAAGTGTACAACTCACATTTGCTTTGTGAAAAGACAATGAAATGATTGTATCACTAACAATGCAACAATCAAATTACAAAACAAAAAATCAAATTGAAACAAAGGTTAGGAGAGAAATCCTACCTTTAATTTTTTTGAAAGTTCACGTTCCTCAAAAAGGGCGTCACCAAAGGATAAAAAATGATCATCACATATTTCACCAATAATGCATTGCATAACATGACTTTGAACCTCAGTGTTTGTTTACTCGGACATGTAAATAGAGTATATAAAACAACATCAAACATTAAAAACTAAAAAATAAAAACAAAATTAGTATGAAAACACATACACATATTTCAAATAGTTTTTTGTCTCTCAATGGTCAAAGATAATTTCATCCCATATTCAATTGGAACCAAAGCATCTACCATCCATGTGATTGCAATACTTCTTTCAATCTTTAGTTAACTGCTTGCTTAGAAGGGATAACATATTCTTACCAACAAAAATCTTCATAAACCAAACTTGGTCTTTCTTTGAAAAGACTTTCAATTTTAGAATCAAGAATAAAGGATGAAGATTTGGTTCACCCCGATGTGGTTGATGCATCATCAGATGTTTTTAAAATGTCAAAGATGTTTTGAATGTAACAATTCACAATTGGCCAATAATTGTTGGCAACACAATGATCAATCGAAGATTTCCAATTCGTACTCATCCTTTGCTTATACTTGCACAACAAAACATTATCAATAGAAGTTCACACACATTAAAAACAAAAATAAAACCAAGTGAAAATACTTGAAGAATAATAAGTAGGTAGGTGCATGTCGACGTTTAATACCAATGTTGAACAAATAAGTGTAAAGGCATATATGTTGATCATGTAAACCTATGTAAGTGTAAATGATTTACTTTTAAAATTTTGACATTTACATTTAATGTACCCATCATGTAAGTGTTTTCTTCTACGATTATATAAAATATTTTTAAATATTTTCAATTACATTTGCAAAGCTTTGTGTGATTTAATTTGGTGGGGTAAATGTAAACTTAAATTGACTAGCTCTTGGATAAAAAGTCATGTAAAATGCATCTAAAGTCTCATAGAGCTTATTAAAGTATAGAAGGGTTGTATTATGGTTGTTTAGGGAACATGTTCCCAAAATGTTGTAAAAGGTAATGAGGTCTTCAAATTCATTGCACATAAAGTAATGATACAAGGGCATTAAGGAGGAATATGTCAATTGCAAATTAAAGTTCTAAATAAACAAGTATTGAAATTGTGTTTTAGTTTATATTTTTTGGTGTGCAATATGAATCCAAAAGTTATTATCATGGGAATCATCAAATGTGCATTATCATTGTTTTCCAATTTAATAAAACACGTTGTAAGTCATATCCATCATAGGCCGGTATGGCATAAACTACAAAATTCTATAGATTAACTTGCACATATTAATGATTGTCTAAATTTAAATTTGAAGTAAAAGATGCTTGTCATAAAATACTCTAAACGCACTTTCAAAACAAGATATGAAATGCTTTAATAATTGCCCTAGTTGGGTTTTAGAGCATATTGAACCCAATTTTGTGTAGCATGAATGGCAGTGATGAAGCTTTTAATGTGATTTAAAAGCAACCTTTGGATGACACCTAAAGACTAATCATTTTCAAAATGTGGAAATTTAACCCAAGTTTAATTAAACGACATTAAATTTTCATAATGTTCACTATCTTTGAATTTTTATCCATTTATTTAACAACATAAAACATAGTTTGATTGAAGCCATTTGTTTACTGATAACTTTGAAGGGACAACAAATGAAAACATTGAAAGCATAAAAAGTTACACAATCATAATCAACCATTCCTTTGGGTCGACATTCACTAATTTCTAATAATCCTTGTTTCGTACTCATCCATGTACTGAAAATAACCAAGGTCTTGAGGTTGAACCTTTCCAATGTCCTTAAAAACAAAGCCCAATATCATCTACACAAACTTGCCAAATGCAAGGGTCATACCTCCTACCCAATCCTTAACATAATCTCCAATTGTATGTCTCAATGGAAATTTATCATTTCCAACCTCTAATTTGGAATTGTGTTTGGATTTAACTCAAGTTTAAGATATTTATTTGTTTATTTTTGTTTGTATAGTCATGGTGAATTGAATAAATTTTTTTAATGTGTCAATAGAAAGCATACAACCAAATACACAACCAAAATCCAATTCTCACCTATAAGGAGAAGCCATACAAAGAAAACTTACTTATAAAGAGGAGCCATACTTGAAAAGGTTTGGCAAAAGAGGCTTGAGGATAGTAGGATGTTTATGCAAGATAATACTACAATGTATATACTTCTTTTGCACCTAGGCATCTCCCAAGCCCTTATAAGGACTCGTCTAACTCCTAATCCAATCCCTCACAAATTTAGTATGGAATTTTTATTTTTAAAATCCAAAGTGGAATAGAAATCATTATGCAAACCCCATGCACAATTTACCTTTGGTTATAATAAACTTTCCACAAGTAGCATAATGTCTTTGCCATATGCTTATAATATGTGTGTATAATTCATAAAATTAATGTATGTCCAACCTATAAATACTCATTCTCATTGGTGTGACCAAGCATTTCACTAATCAAATATTGGGCGTCCATATGGGCCCCCTAGTTCTACATATTTTTCCACCACACTAAACTTATAAATTTGTGTTGATTTGTTTGTAGAACTTGCCCATCCAACTTTGAAATGATTTTTTTTCATCCGTGGTCCTACCAATGCTGGAACACATGTTTACAACCAACCAACACATAAAAACCATGAAACTTTAACATGAGTCCCAAAAGTCATCTAATAGATAGTCATTTTGTTTCACCAATCACAATCAAATAGTGCAACAAGAATACAAAATGCATACATTGTACTTATGAAGTTAGTACATGTGTTTTGTTCATTCAATGCTACAATATTATTTGATAGATTCAAAAAAACCAAACATGTTTTAATGATTTGGCACAACATGTGCATTTTGTTGGTTCAATTTTGCCTTGGTGAAATTCACACAAATCATCTTGTGTTCAATTTGATTGGATTCCTAGTTTTCTTAATCATTATGCATACACCTAGTGTTCATGTTAGTCAAAATGCACAATGTTCACCATTTCAAGCTAGTAGCTTGGACTCTACAATCAACTTAGTCATGATGTTATTAAAGTAAGAATCACAATTTTCAAATCATGTGTAGCCAAGGAAATTTCCCATTTGCAAGCTTGTGTAAGAAACTTGGTTTTAATAAATGTATATGAAAGAACAATATATGAAGGACATTACTCTTACCTTCTTGATTTTTTGTAGGTTTTTGATTTATTTAGTAAATTTTTAAATTATATATTTGCATGGCTTAAATCATGTTTAGTGATTCTTTAGTAAGCACTATCAACATACACAATTGAAATCACATCGATGAGAACTCCAATAAACATCATTCATATTAAAGTTTTTTTAGGATTATTGTTTAAAATTTCTAATGACCATCATGTTTAGTTGATCATGGGTTTATTGAATAGTATTCAAATTGTTCCTTGACCTCAATTCATATAATCTTTTGTAACAATTATGTGCAACTATTATGGAATAATAATATTACTTTCATGGTATCAAAGCTTGGGTTTTTGCATAGTGTGTTGTGTTACAAAAAGTAATATGTTATCCAACTACATACATTGATATCTAATGTGGTTGATTTTTCCTTTGATTTTGTTAGAGTCTATAAGCTTCTTACACACATTAGTGTTCAAGAATTGACACTATTCCAACAAGATGGTAAGAGAAAATTCTTTCTCCATAGCTCACTCTGATAGGCTAAAATGCTCTAGAAACTATCTTGTTTAAAAGGTCAAGTTGAAGATGATTTTGAAAATATAAAAGTTTTGGGATGTGATTGTTGCAAATGGAACAACTACAATTAGTGTTGCAACAACTACAACAATTGGAGCAACCAAAACAATTGCAACAACATCATTTTCATTTTTTTCCATGGTAACACAACAACCTTCAACCAAAGTAAAAGTTTTTGCATTCCAACATTGTAATTTCCTTCATATATTGTTATTTCATAGCAGTACAAACATTGAATCAATGGCCATATTCTTTCTTTATGTTAAAAACGACATCATATTGTTCATATTGACCAAGATGACCTAGCCATTTGCTAGAGTATACTTCAAAATCTTTACAAAAACAAGAACATGGCCAAAACATTGTTATTGATGAATAAATTATACATTATCAAATGTTGTCAAAGTTGGTATTTGGATTTAGGCACCTCCTAGCATGTCACAAGTAATCCCAATGTGTTAATGAAATTATAGAAGAATGTTAATCCATCAAAGATCAAATTGGATGCAAGACACATTCACATGGTGGAAGGTAAATGTGTGGTTCATTTTCCTCACAACGAGAAAATGACCCAAGTCTCATACGTTCTTTATGTGCCAAGTGTAACAAAAAAATGCTTTTAGTTAAAGGCATCACAAACAAAAGTTGTCATGTTTTGGTAGTAGACAATGTTGGATCATTAAATCTAATGATTCAACAAAGGTGGTGGCAATCGAAAATGCTCAAAGATGATGGCTATGGACTCTACAAATTTTAGCTACAACCAAACATAGTCCTCTTTGTTGAAAAGGAGTCCCCAATAGCACCATGGCATCAAAGATTTCAACATGTCAATTATTAAAGTTAACATGAACTATTTAGAGCAAGACTTGCCATGGGAATGCCAAAATTACCATTATCCAATTCAATATGTGGAATGTGCATGGTTGGGAGGGGGCACAAAACATAGTACATTTGACCAAGCAGATTTTGGTATTTCCATGGTACGGTGTACACAATTTGTGTCAAAATTTGAAATACATATAATATCAAAAGTACTCACATGTAAAATTTCTCTCATTTTGAATTTTTAAAAAGATCACATATAGTCAATTAAGGCCAGCACAATAAGATAAGTTATATAAAGCATGAATATGCAATTGATTTATATATTTGTCTTTATGTGATTATACACTAATATTTTGATTTTTAAAAATTAAAACACCTTAATTAAATAATAATTTACCATTTTTCATCAATTTAAATTTCGTTTTATTTTTGTGGAAGGATAAAAATACACTTAACCCAATTACATACTTAATGGGAGAACATTTTATAATTTTAAAAACTCATATTCATCAACATTATCATAACATAATGTATTACCAAACATTTGTTTATCATCTAATATGAACATCATTTCTTTAAAATAATTGAATTTTTTTCATGGAAAAGATTGTTCATTATGGTTTTTTCTTTGTATGTGAAAAAATTCACGAAAAAATTCTCATGAAAACTAATATTTCTTAGTCCTTTTTGTCATATTATAGTTTTTGTGACAAGCTTCTATAAAGTTAGAAATTTACTCCAACCAACCATTTCATTGTCCAAACATGCATTAATTTCACAGCATTATGAGATTTTATAATGTTGTTCGCCTTTAATTATATAATTATACAATGAAATCTTCTCCAAATATTTTTAAAGTCACATTAAAAATGTGTTGTAGTGAAAATTGTCAAATTGTGACTATTTTTTGTGTACACCATACCACAAAAACACCCAATTAGCTCATCCATTCAAACATTTGTGGGTCCCTTCCATATCCTTCTTTGGCCAAGTTTCATTATTTCATTACATTCATGGAGATTATAGCAAGAAAAGTTGGACGTATTTCATGACGGTTAGAAGTGAAACATTTGTTGTATTAAAAAAATTCAAATCATTAGTTGAAAACTTGAAGGATCTCAACATCAACACATTGTGCTTAAATCGAATAGGAAAATACATTAAGGAGTTTGTTGAGTTTTTTCAACAACAAAATATTGCATGAGGACTCACAATTGTAAACACTCTTCGTCAACATGTAGTTAAAGAGCACAAGAATAAAACCATCTCGGGCAAAGTTATCGAACATGTCATTGAACAACAATGTTCCATTTTTTTGTGGATGGAGGTTGTCAATACTACCACATATCTCATGAACATAAGTCCAAGTAGGTTCATGGGATGACATATTCCATAAAAGCTTTATATTGGAAAAATACCAAGGTTAACAAGTTGAAAGTTTTTGGTTACCTAATATAAGTTTTCACACCTAGAGTTCAAAGAAACCACAAGTGGTGTGGATACTTTTGTTCTAGTAATTAATTTCATGAATGACCTTTAGTGCCCTTGCATTTTATTGTTGGGTTGTTTGAGGTGAATGAGACAATTGTGTAGTCTATGGTTATACAATTGTAAGTGTTGTTGGATAGATTTGGTCATTGAGTTATTGCATTTGTAAAAGATGAACGCACTAATTTGTCTGCTATGGCAACAACTATACATCTAATATTGATTGTGAACCCGTAATTTCTTAAAAGGTTTATGAAGGCACACGCTTTGGGTGTGTGATGTTGAAGCCTTGGTCAATATGTGAGAAATGATGACAAAATATTTATTGGGTCGAGAAATGTTAGTGTGAAACAAGCTCAAAGTGGGTTACATAAAACTATTGCATGAACCAAAAAGTCCATGAAAGGGAGGCAAGAATGGGAGCAAGCTTGTTTTGAAAGTGGGATGTGGCATCACAAATTGAAAACTCTTGTGAAGACCATATTTACTAGTAAGGTCATCATGTTTGAAGAAACCCCTTGAGTTTAAGAATGTCATCATTCTTTGTTATGGCAGACAAAAATCTATTGTTTTACAACAAAAATACCTAGAGTGTGGGCTATTGCTAAGGTAATCAACTTTACATTGAATCCTGCTGTAGTAGCCTGTGTGATGATTCAAAGTAGTGGCCACTACTTGTTATTAGATGCCTTGACAACAACCATTAGCCTTACTATGGAAATGGAAGCCACACTATTGCAATTTTTTAATGGGCCTAAAATGTTTGACCCATTTGAGGTTAAAATCCTCCTTTTGTAGAAAAACATGTGGCTAGAAATGATAAAGGTAATTGAACCTTTTTTGGAGTTTTTGAGGTCTTTTGATGTGGGGCAAGCTCATAACATGGTTATCATGTTGGATCTACGCTTCAAGGCTTTGCACATTGTGGAAAATTGGGTGGGACGTGGGAATGCAATCTTATTAGCATACGTGTATGATGTCAAGGTTGTTGTTGTTTTTTTGATTATGTGTTTTGATCAGTTAAACCCAATTGCCATTACATTTGTTGTTGTAATTGATTTTGTCGGATCAAAATTTGAACTTGAAAAAAACATGTTTAATGTGGGGTTTCAATTGAAGAATCTTTAGGAGGATTATCTTTGTTTATGCGACTTTCTATTCCTTCATTTACATGTGCAAATCCATTAGCTTGGTGGTGGATACATGAAGGCTAGTTTCCTAATGTGACTTTTCTTTGCAAATTTTGGGAATTTGGGTTCCCAGATAGAAACTGAATGAATTTTTAATCTTGTTGAAATGTTGACAACTTTAAGGTGCTATCTCTTGCGAGTGGAAAACATAGACCATATTATTATTCTAGTGAAAAATTAGCCTAGTGATTTGTGTGCCAATTGCAAACCACATTCAAACTTCAATCAATACTTGAAAATATAAAAGTCTTTGGCAGAATAGAACTATAATTTAATGAAAGAAAATAACTTGTTTGAAGAATTGGAAGTTGATGGTGATTAATTTTGTTGGGCTAAGATGGGTTTGTGTTTTTGTGTGGGGTGTGGTTGGGGCAAGGAGTTCATGTTACAATTGGGCAAAGTTCTTCATAGAATTGGGATTCGATTTCCCCACAAGTTATTTAAAATTTATTCGTATTGTGTTGTTGTTTTCGTTTTGGAAAGTTAAGCTATTGTTGTAAGTTTTTTATTAAACAATGTAGTTGGAAATTTGATATGCATATCTTTTGTGCATATCCACCATGTTTTGAAAATTGAAAATTGACATATACATAACCAACAAAGGAAACTTTTAAAAAGCAAATGTGTAATTGATTACTTTAATAAAATTGATTTTTGGGGGAATAAATGTCCTTCTTTGTCCAAAAATAAATAAAATCGTTACTGGTATCCATAGGATAGGTGTAAAAATTGATAACCGGACAACATTGCACTAGAAGAAAAATAGACTTTTTCGACTAGTCCTTGTGATTGTTTTTTAGTCGCAAGCAACATCTACAATTAAAAGTTGTGTAGTCGTGTTGGACAAGTCGCAGTTGTCCTTAGTCGTAGGCGACAATGAGGTTGGATGGAAACTATTCAGCGTACAAATACTAGTTCATGACAAAATACGAGTATATGTATGTAGTGCCAATATTCAACAATTATTTTGGTTATTATTTTCCACAAATGCCCAGAGACCATGTGGTATATTGGATATTTGATTAAATTTTTTTTCATGACATCTAATAATACTACCCGTCTGATTCAAGCACTAGGATTATGACAAGTGACTTTTAATATGGTATTTATTCTATTATTAAATAATTACAATATATATGGACCGTTCGATTTTACTCATAACGATTATGACATGTGGCAATTATTTTTTTTATTTTAGTTTTAAATAATGCATTTATTTACAAATAATGCATGATTTTTTTTGTTGTCCAATTTCATGTTGCACACAGTAGATCCTAAGCATTTATGGCTTTGCCTAATATTTATAATAAACACAATATATACTTCAGTTGAGTTTTGAAACCCAATGGTAGGAGCATTTATAAATTGCCTACAATCCCAAAAATTTAAGCACCCAAGGTAAAATTACATAAGAATTTGGTAGTTTAAGCTTGACATGCCAATTTGCTTGGCCTCCCACCAAAACCAGGATAGATTTTATTACTATGGCAATGGGTTACAAGTTCTTGCACTCATTAGTCTAATTACACATGAACTATTCCAAGCATTTGAACAGCCCACATGGGTTCACTTGGGAAAATTTGAACATACATAACATTGAGTTCACCTTTCTGCGTGCAAGGTCCCTGGTGCAACAACCCAATCTTAGCCCACATCTTCTAATGTAAATAAGTATATTCAAAACCTGGTAGTGCCTAGACTGCTACATTCGACTACAGCCACATCCATGGCCTCATGGGTCCTCTTGTTGCCTCTAAATGTTCCTTGACCTGCACCATTGTTGCCATGATCAACAATACTCCAAACAACATTCCTGCTGCTTAACATCAGACAGACCAACCAAGGTCTAGTGCCATCGTCCATTACTGCGCAAATTGCCACAAATCACATGTTTGGGCCCAACATTGAAAGAATTTTCTTAGTACAAATCTATGGGAAGTAAATAGTTAGTCCACCCAATGACTAAATTTAGAAGCCAACTTTACATTAGGTCTATTCCTTTTGGGTGTCCCATCATAACATGTGTTACTATGTGCAACCCCATGATGGTGTTAGTTACATACAAATACAAATTATGCCACAGGATCAAGAATAGAACCCATTGTACATGACATACCTACCATGCCAAATCACACCCATCATCAAGTACATTTCAGGCTTGGGACTACCTGATCTGATGGTTGTTATAAAGTTCACTTGTTCCTCTGGTAATGTCCTTAGCACAACAACACCTGCGGGATGTGCCACATGTTGGGCACTCGATCCCATCCTACACCAAAACCTCTGAAATCACATCAATAACCATGAACACCTAGGGCTTGTACCCCTTATTAACCTTGAAAAAAATGGGATAAATATATTTAACTCCACTTGGAACTACAAATTAAATAGCTAATTATCTATGGTCAGTTCATATTCATTACCATTATTGCCATTGAAGTGGGTTGTAATCTGAGAGTAGATACTCCATGAAGCAATATCACAAAAAACACATATCTCGCTACCATAGAAATTATTATTTGAAATATAAACAACCTCCCACATCAAGATGCATATCACATGGAATCATTGAAGGTCTTAAACCTAGTTTGTTCAAACTAATACTCATATCGACTAAAATGCAGTTTGCATCTAAGAAGCATATAATGCATGCTAGACTGTTCCCCAAAATTCTCCATGGTATGGAGACATCTCATTGTTTTTCTACAAATTAGGTGGGGAGACCAATGATGAGTTCCTCGTGGGGCACTCTAAAAATAAGTTATACTTGTTTCCTACTCACTGCCTTATGCATGAATTGACCCTTCCATACCAAACTACTGCCCATTGTATCCTTCAATTGCAACTGAGGTGGATCATCATTGTCATTTGTTATGAGTAGGGGAGTATTGCCAAAACCCTCCATTATTTCTACAAGTTGCACCCGATACCACCCAATGTCAACTTGGGTGCAATGGTGCACACCTTGTTGCCCACCAATACTTGTCACCACACCTATTGCAATGATGTCCAACTTGGTAGAGCAAATCAATGCTACTTCATCCCCCAGCTGAAATTGTGCACCCACAACATCCCATTATACATCTTAAGCCAATATTGGTCCACAACATATTTGGCCTTATTCCTGAGTTATGTTTGTTTCCATGCATTTAATTCACCACACATAGCCCCCAAGGCACCCTCAATCTCACCTTTTCTTTTGCAACTAGCACTTTGCACATTCTAGTGCGTGCCCTTGTCTTCACACCCTCCCTTGGCTCCAGCCTGGTCTTCTTCTTGCTCTGCCATCCCACCAGATTTTGGTCAACCCTAGCTCCAACATCTGTTATTGTTCAATGTATCATGCCATTAGACTTAGTGCAGATTACATGCCATGGTGCTAAGGCCTTAACGTACCTTGCTAACATGGGCTAGACCCTCTTGTCCATTAGTGGCATTAATTTCAAATCCATTCCCGACCCCAAGCTTAATAGGGTCAGAGCCTATGTGCAATTGTTGGTCTGCCCCAACTACTATGGTAGGGACTGTTGCCATTGTTGTAGTGTCAATATTAGTTTTCACACATGTTTGCCCTTGCACCCCAACATTTGCCTGTGCTAAAAACCTTGCCATGGTAGACTCCACTGTTACATGAAGTTATTCAATGCCTCTTGCAATAGCTGCTTTAAGCATTTTTTTTACATGCGCAACCATTTCTGGGAGCTTGGTTTCGATTGCTCTAATTTGTGATGAAATATAGGCTGAATTAGACTCCTGCCATAGTAAGCCACCATTCCACACCAACTTGTGTTAACTACACAACACCCAGTGCTTGGTCTTTATAGTATTAGATCCAAGGGTTCATAATAGTAAATGTTTATACCTATATGGATAGTTCAAATAACATACCCAAATATAACTTCTACTTGCCCAAATTACAAGGGCTAGCAGCAGCTAAGTAAATATTGCTGCCCTTGACAAGTACGCATATATTGTTATGCAGCATAACTTGGGCACTTTGATTGTCCCCTTCCACATTTGAATACAAGCAATAATATTTGAGCACTTACTAGATTTGGGTCGCTAACATAATCAAGACCTGCAGTTGCCATCTCAGACAAAGATGGGCTTCGATGGAATGCTAGTTTCTACAACACAACAAACTTTAGGCACATGTCTATAACTAATAGACCTGTGCACAGCTGCATAGGTCTACAGTTATCGTAGCACAAACTGCCCATTACACCAAACATCCCAGAACATTGTAGGTTGAAGACAATGTGTTACCAATTTATGTTTGGCCATTGCTTTTCCACCCCGTCCATATTTGTTAACCTTCATTATTGCACTTCTTACACCCGTAAGTTGGTCAGTCCTCTTCTTTGTTGCATGTTTAGACCAATATCCCACAAGGGTGTCCCACTGGGATGTTTCCACACCCATAGGGCACATTGTATGCCCATGCATAATCCACCGCTTTTTGAGTCGAGACCATTCATACTTCATGAATCGTCTAACATAGTCTCTGAACCCCTGGTCATTCAACTCATGATGAAGATACTCAAACTCAGTGTCCATTACCCTGCGGAGTTCAACCATGTCCACAACATTTTGCTCCCCCACCTTCACAATTGCCATGTTGAGGTGGCGTGGTGCAAAACCCTGAATCTTGTCATCCCATATATTCTTACCAGCACATGCCCCATCTATTTTTCCATTTTTAGCCACCTCCACTTGATGAGGTGGCAAACCTTTTTAGTGTCGCTCTACAATTTCAATCTCTAAGGTTCTTTTTAAGGACTGTTGTTGTGCCCTAATTACAGCCTGTGAAGGGGAGAGAGGCTCCTCCACCCCAACTCCCTGCATCTGTGGCATGCCACCATTCGTTACAATGCCTGCAACTTGGTGTCTAGCAAACCCTTGCGCATTTGTTTCACAAACCCCATCCCCACCCCCACTGGTTGGTTGCATCGACCCCCCACAATGCAAATTCCCATGCCCAGCACAATTCTAGGCAACGTTGGTATTGATGCACATACCTTGACAACAATTTTCCTAGCGTCCTTGCCAACCTAATTGTTGGCTTGTGTGTCCACAATGCCCAGAATGTGGCATAGATTGTGCACCACATTGTATCCCTCCATAAGCTGGCTTCCAAGGTTGCCCATCACATCTTGGGCCTAGGCCTTGTATTGGGTGAAGAATGCAAGGTACCCGCACCCCCCCCTTCAGCCCTTTGTGATGGGCCAGTGCTACAAAATTTCTTTGATGTGCCTTTCTGCCTTCACCAACCCCACATACATGTTAATGGGAACAATTCAAAAGATTGCAATAGAAGTGGGGAAACCTTATCAATTTCATATCTCGAAGGATTTACCAGAATAGGGGCCCACATGGAACCAAACATAAGGCTAATTCTTGTAAAGCCCACAACTGAGGGTTTTCATGAGCATAAAGACCTACTTCAATTGTGTTTTTTCCCATGATACCACAAGACAAAACAAAGAAAGTACGAGCATTTTTCAGGAATCATGACAACTAGAGTGGCCATTCTGATTTTCACAATGCCCTGCAAATAGTGGAGGACAAAATATGTTGGGTAAGGTGCCCTCTGATTATGTGTTAAAATAATTGGAGTAGATCTTTAGGTCAACACTACAACTTAGTCAGGAAAACAGTCAAATATTCCATGTTATTTCTTCATGTGGCTGACAATGTTGTGGCAACAAATACTTTCCAAGGGCCAGCTCCACACAATTTGCTAGGGAGTCCAAGATTATTTATTACCTCCACCACTCTTGTAGAGTCATTGAGAATCCAACTACTATCACAAGGAACATCTGTTTTTTTGAGTTTAGACACCCAAAGGTCATTGATCGTAGGAAACATAGCTTTGAAGAAAGAACACAACCATTTAGAAACATCAGTCAGAGAACTAGAGCTGGCTGCACATATAAATCTAAGTTTAATTGGATTTTTATGAAACTTCTAAACTACACAAAGAAACGGGAGACGGGGGCCACATTTAACACCTTTAAAATTATGAGCCTTATTAAAAGAGAGATGAAATTTTAGAATATCAGATTGGGCAAGATTGGAGACCACATATGCACCGATAGGAGAATTAAACTTAGAGAAAACAGAAGAAACATAAAACTTTTTACAAACAAACACAAAGTTGTTACAACATTTATCCATGTAAGTGATAACAAAGGACAGTTGGAGAAACTTTAGGTGATCCAGATCTCCTAAAGGAATAGACAAAGAAGAATCAGAAAAGGTTTGAACAACTAAGGAAACACAAGTCCTCTTCTGAACAAACAAAAGAACTTTGGCCTTCCACTCACTTAAAATCCCTTGAACTCCTAGAAGCTCTTCTTGCTTGTTGACAAACTTCTTAAGACCTTTATCAATAGCTTCTTCAATAGACAACATAGACAAGAAGCCACTTCTAAACTTAGTGCCCCTAGAAAAGACCTCAATTAGGTTGGGCCTTGAAAGGATATTCAGGTTAGCAGAAATAATATGACCATGATGGGAATCAACAAAACTAGGGAAATGAAAACAAGCACAACCCGAGTAAATAATTTTATTAACTTGACAAGCACGAACAGATTTCTTCACAACACCACATTCTTTGTTTTCTAATGCAATTCACTGCATTCTGATATTAGGTTAGAAGACTAAAGAAATAATAAAAAGAAAGTTGAAGAATTCACAATTTGAGGACACGATTGCGAGAGAGAGAGACATATATATATATATATATATATATATATATATCTTCTTTTGTTGTTAGAGTGTTTCTGCACTCTGGCTTTGAATCTTTCCCCACTTGCAGAGTTAGTTTTTCCACTAGAAAAATAGCATAGTAGGTAGTAAAAAAAAACAGACTTGAAAACAACAATTTCATTTCTTAGATCTGCATCTAAAATACAAACATTATGAGTGATTTGCTATTTCCAAATCAATTCATGTTTATAGTTCTTTTCCAAAAAAGTGTTCACCACCCCTTGCATCTAGGATTTTCTTATCTTGGGGTTTGTTTTCCAACGCCTCATAGCTGAAAAACTCTTGACCAGAGGTTTTGACATATTTCCAAGCAACTAAGGGAGGGGACCAAAACTTTCTAACAAAAGGAGGAAGACAATCTAACACAAAAGGAAGGTTTAAAATGGAAGAGAGATTCAAACCATCCATATGAGAAGAAACAAAAACAGAGATAATGCGATCTTTGCCTAGGAAAAAGGCACTTGACGAGAAAGAACGAGGAACGTTTCTCTTAATAAAATTGCTCATAATTTTAGACAGTTGAAAAGCATGGCCAACATCAAGATCAATAACAGAAGGAGAAAACTTAGACAACAACAAAAGCATACGAACCAAATTCTTGGTCTTATACTTGGAGAGAAAAACAATAGAAAACTTACCTTGAGACATAAGAGAAGAAAGGAAAACCAGCCTTCTTTTATAATCTCTGTAGCCAAAAATTCTATGAGGAGAAAGGTGAGGGAACCCATTATGATTTGGTTGCACATCATCAGAAGGAGAACCAGTATCCTCAAAAACTGGCAAAGAAGGAGGAGGTAAACTTACAACAGCATTAGGAAAAATGTTGACAGGAACCCAAACTTTGTTATTAGGACGAGCAAATGAAGGCTTGTCGCCCTTTCTCCACAACATTGCAAAAGCTTTATGTACCCTAGTAGTATGTATGATAGGGAATTAACTATCACAACTTCCCCATTGACTTCATCAACTCCCTATAGTGGGTAAAGGCCAGTGATAAGCACAATGAAGAAGAAACAACAAGGATAGTACTTCCTCATGAAGCCACATACAAAACCAAACAAGGGGAGACAAAAAACACACACACCATTGACTTTATTAGCTCCCTGAAGTGGGTAAAGGCCGGTGACAAGCACCATCTTACAAACTAAGTTTTTGTTGCAAATCTGGAAGTAATGGGAAAACTCAGCCATACTATTGGCTAGCAACAGACCCCGCAACAAAGACCAGACAAAGAAACAAAGAAAGACATAACAAGGAAAAACATGGAAAAACTAAGAATAACCGAGGAAATACTTACATTGGGATTCAATTGTGTTACATCTATCTTGGAAATCCATTTAAGAAACACAATGACATGGTTTATGTGGGGATCCAACCTGCTCTAGTGACTTAATAGGCGTCAGTTTACTTTGAATCAACTTGGGCATCTTCTTTGCTGTTGACGATGCAACTTGAGCATCGCCAACTTTTGTTTGTATACGCACCTTGTTGTTTATTCGTTTGGATTCACTGCTTGGGTTGTCTGAACTGCTACTAGATGTGTCACGTTCGCTTCTGGACCCTTCCATTAACGAGCATGTATCTTCTGCCATACTACGACGCGGAGTTGTTGCAATGCGCAGGCTCTTTCGGCAAGGGAGTGGATTGTAGGCTTGTTTTTCAATGCATCCTCTAGGCTTCTTCGTATGCCTCGCTTGTGCGCTCACAAACTTTCGCCTACATCAAAGCGCAAACATTCAACAAAATAAGTGCATGTACTAGTTAGGCTAGGGTTCAAGTTCTAAGCATGTGATTAGGGATCTGAATTGTTCCCCTCCACAAGCATGAGGCTCCAAACTATGCAAACAACTACAAGTCTTGGTGCCAAAACACCCAGTTAATGCTTCTCCAAACTCTCATCGCATAGGATGTTATGGACTACCGTCGAACTCCATTTCAACGAGACTCCAAAGCATCACCACATGTTATGCACTACCCTACAAATATCATACATTACATTGTTCCTAACTACTTATAATATAAAGAAAGCAAACAAATATGCCTCAATGGGCCGAATGTCTGTCAAACATCCAAACATATGAATTAATTACACTATAAGTCCTACCCACTCGACAAGATGCAAGAACCTCTTCACGGCTCATCGCAGAGCTTGGCCCACCCTCATATTTAGAATCCTAGATTTATTGAGCTTGTTAGAACGAGGCTCTTCATAGCACACAAACATCTAGCAGGCTTGGTAATTAGGCGGAACTTACAATGCGGAGGCGGCTTGTTTCAGGCCTAGTTCTTCCACATGTAAGAAGACTTCAGCAACTCGTCAATCTCTTACTTGTAGGTATGGATTTGGATCCATACCTACTCCATTTTTGCAGGTGGCGAATGCTTCGTCAATTTGGCCTTTTGTTACGGTCAAAGACATCCTCGCTATATTGAATGTTCACCCATTAATTAATTAGTGGGTGAACTTATAAAAATCCTTATGACTCATGGCCTTCAAACTGGAAGCTAGTAAACAAATTGTCTGGGACCTAGTTTTGAAATTGTTGAAGCACGTTATTGTAGGGTTTCATAGATTTTAGTTGTAATAACGCCATAGTGGTGTAAGGAGCCACTATTGTCATCACATCCAATCGATTGCTGGTCAGCTGGAACTGTATGTTTATTATATTCATATACCAGCCTATGTCTGGCCCATGTATGATGCACCTCCTGAAACTGGAATTCAGTTGTGGCCTTTGTCTTCATTTGTCAAGCTACAGTGCTAGGTTTCCCTATTTAAATTTATAAACATTTACACATATCATGCACAGTGGGAAAAAACTGCCCTAGCCCCCAAGGAAGGTGACAATGAAGCATAACCAAAAGACACTTCATGAAGGAACCAAAAAAGGGCACCCAACCACCTTAAATAATGTTTCGAACAGTAGCCCAACACTTACATAACAATTGTTGGACCACATAGAGTTGAACTAAGAACAATGTCAAAATTATCTACCTAACCTCTATACACATGCAAAATCTACCGAACAGCTAAGGCAATGCAGCATGACTACCTTACAAAACCATTGTTCCCAATTCATACATACTCACTTCATAATCTCACTGCACAATTTGTGAAACCCTAGAAGGAACGACCACAATTAATTGATTGGAGTCAAAATTTGAGTGTCATATTCAGGGAGCATTTGAGTGATAACCTGCTTGCCTGCCTACCACTCAACCACTTGGGTATGCTTGTCCCGTTTTAGCGATCTAATTTCCATCGCTAATTGTTGCCCGTCGGCCACAGCCACAGCCAATCGACTTGGGGCTACATTCAAAATTCCTTTTCGGGCTAATGTATTGGGAACTAGCTCCCCAAAAAATACACGCTTCTTGTGTGATGGTGTTTTCAAAGATTTCACTGTTGTCTGGACAACAAACGCTTAAGGGCGCTTATGTATAGCTGGGACTTGCTCCTGAAGCCCTGGCCTGACCATAAGGTCTTCCAATGAGTTAGGAAACAAGTGAGCACATATGGGCACCAAGATCTTCACCATCTTCGCTAGTGGGTCCTCCAGACTTTGATGCTCCTCAGCCTCCACTTCTACATGATGTGAGACATTTGGCATGTATGGGGAAAACTTATTTGTGTCTGTAATTAAAATTTGTTGAACCTACTTTAGCTCCAAACAAAGGGCACACAATTTGCTTTCCATTTTAGAAACACGTGCCTCTAAACCATGGATCCGTCGACTCATAGCTTGTGACCTTTGTTGATCTGTGCAGAACACTACCCGTCGTTGCAACCTTTCCCCATACATTCGACTTCTAGTCATAGTCTCACCATGTTGCTGATATTCTGGGCTTCTGAGCAGAATCTTACCACGTCGTTCATACCTTGGGCTTTTATGACGCGTTCCCAAGTTCCTTGTAGACCCACTTGAGGGTCCAAGTATGCGGCAATGCGGAAGGAGTTGGAACTTGGAGCCGCTCCCTAGCTCACAACATTCGAAGGGGTAGAGGGGCGTGTTGGAGTTCCGGGATGGGACTAGGAAGAATTGACAAGCTTATTCACTCACACGGGCCTGCACACAACTCACACAAAGTGGTTAGTGCATAGTTAGAACACCTTTGGTGCTAGGACGAGCCACGAGCAACACGGACACACAAGACTCACCACGGCCCGGACTTGGGGGAAGCCACCACCTTCCCCCTTATAGTATACTCTGCAGCTCTCCACGGAGGTGGCATCCAAATGGATATTTTTCCCGGGACTCCCGCGTGGGAGTCCCGAAATTGTCCCGAGTTGGAGTCCCGGGACTTTGGACGCTAATATCTCCCGACTGTAGAGTCCGATCGCGACGAGGTCTGAAGCAAAGTTGTAGCCCTCGTCGAGAGCTTTCCAACGCCGTGTTGAACTTTCAAATCGGATTTCGGGAAGACCTCGATTCCTGACTTTTAGTGGTCGGGAGTCAAACTGGCAGTTTGACTCCCGGCCCTTCTTTTGGCCATAACTTGTGTTTGAGATGTCCAAATGAGCAATGCGAGCCCATTTTAGACATTTACGTTTTAAGAGCTTTCCAAAGGTATCAAGATCGCAACAATCCATTGAGATTCGACCCTTCAACTCGCACTCTGAAGTTTCGGGAGTCCACCGGGACTCCCTCTCCCAAAATGGGAGTTGCCTTGGGAGTGTGAGTGCTCACTCCCTCACACTCCCTCGCACTTCCTTAGACTCCCGGGAGTATGTGATGACTCCTGGGCTTCCTCCTCTTGGCCCGCACCCTTCTAATGCCTTTGCCCTTGTTCCCGGGCTTCCTTCCTTTTGACTCCCGGGCTTCTTTCTTCTTAACTCCCGCAACCTTGCAACCCCTTGCCTTGGTCGCGAGCCCAAAGCTAGGGTTGCGACATTCTAGTTGCAATTTCGTTGTTTACGCGATTCTTACTTGCGCCCACCGATCCCATCGTTCCAAACATAATTCCTATCCAAACACACGAAGGTGCAAAATATTGCCCCTGCAAAGCAATTTGCTAGGTGATGTAGGTAATTTGGGTTTAGGTTGTCTTGTGATTGCAGTGAGAACATGCATGCATGATTCGAAGTTTTTTGCACAACAAATTGGATGTTTTGGAAAATGCCTTTCAACCCATGCCGCCATGATCACCGACCTTGAATGATTATTAAGCACTTATTGCTTGTCGGCGCCCTTGAGCCGCTAAACATGCAGATTTGGTTCAATGATCCTTTCCTGATATTACATCACTATTCTTTTTGGGATATTGTTAATTTAGCCAAGGTGGTGATTATCCATTGGAACATGTAGAAAATGTGGGTACCTTCCCTAGGAAGATGTCGCCAAATTGGCTATAGACCAGATATGAAGCACATGTCTTTAATCACCTTTCTACAATTTTGGCTATTAATTGAAAACCAAATGTAGGAATCTGAGAAATAATAATTTGGGGGATTATTTCTAGTGATTCAATCTTTCAGAATACACATCATTTTCACATTTTTAATGTTAATTTCCTACTTCGCCAATAAAGAAAAGGCTAATCCCCATTGATGTTTCTTTTGTGCAAAATTTATATTGAAAAATACAATAATTTATTGTTTTTGAGACCTTGGATAGCTAAATAGCAAAAAAATATAATAGAAGAACTCCAGTGATGTACAATTGGTTTCTTCAAAGCAAAAATATACACAAGGCTACTTATAGTTTTGAAAGTCCTGATAAGGTAAATATTTGTATGAATGGTTGCCACTTTTGCTAGATGGTCATATGGAGGATCGCCACCTTGGCAAAATCCCAATTTTATGGGGAAAATCACTGCTCCTGGGGACCTGTAGGTCGTAAAATACTAGCCTTATCCTTATTGGAATGCCAGGCAAATGCACTAAAACAACAAATTGAAAAAGGAATCACTAGGATATAGTGTGATATAATGTGATTCATATTAAATAGTTCATGTGTGTGCTCATAATTTTTTTAAAGATTTTTAAAGAGCCACATTCATTGGCCCATTAACAAAAAAAATTTAGCATCGAGCATCCCCCAATGGAAACACCTCTTTGGACCCCAAGTTGCAAAATACAAACAAATGTATTCCCCAACATCTTACCTCCAAAAGGAAAAACAACGCCCATTATGAATGCATGTTGAACCTTCCCATTTTTTATGTGAAATTCCTATTTACAAAACTTTTGATCAACATTTTTGGCTTGGACTAATGAGTGGGTCAGTGATTTGGGAACATAATAACTTTCGTTACTAACTAAGGCCCACTCTAGAGGAAATCCCAAAGAGGAAAGAGGCAAGGGACCATTAGGGCCATCACATAGCAACCAAAAAATACATTAGAAGATCATGTTGAGTGGCAACCTGACAATGGGCCACTGACGCGCTCCTTGGTCCCGAGGTGAGCCCACTTGAGGGTTCACCAAATGTCAAGTTGCGGAAGTTGGGACCGAAGGGCACGCTCCCGGCTTCCAACTCTAGAAAGGGGTTGAGGGTCGAGTTGGGAGCCAAGGGATTGGACTAGGAAGAGGGACTAAAAGATCAAGCTTGAATCTGCATCCAAAAACCAACCATGGGAGGTTAGTTTAGCATTCGGGACACCCTTGGGTGTTGGGTCTTGCCACGGGCACTTGGACACACAAGACTCACCACGGCCCGGACTTGGGAGTAAGCCACCACCTTACTCCCTATAGTATTCTCTGTAGCTCGTCGTGGGGATTACATCCAAATGGCACAAATTCCCGGGACTCCCGAAATGGAGTCCCGATTTTGTCCCGTCGGGACTCCCGGAACTTTGAACCGCCATAACTCCCGACTGCAAAGTTGGATCGCGACGAGGTCTGAACCAAAGTTGTAGCCCTCGTCGAGATCTTTCTAACGCCATGTCGCATACTCAAATCGGACGTCGGGAAGAGGTCGATTCCCGAATTTTAGTGGTCGGGAGTCAAACTGCCAGTTTGACTCCCGGCCCTTCTTTTGCCCATAACTTGGGCTGCAGATGTCCGAATTGCCAATTCGAGGGCAATTTCGATATCTAGCTTTCAAGACCTTTCCAACAACACCAAGAACACCCCAATGCGAGGTGTTTTGCCCCTTGATGTCGAGCTCTAAACATTCAGGAGTCCCGGAGGACCCCCAAATCCCCAACTTTTCCAAGTGTTGGGCTTCACCCCCACACTTGGCCAAGTTAGGGTTGCGACAGCCACCACAATAGGCAAAACATAATCAAAAGAGGACAAGACTAAAAATCAGAATCATTTACAAACAAAATTAGTAGGTCATAGTCACCAAAACCATCATGGTATTCAAAAATCAAAACCACTAAAAAAAACACTAAATAAATCCAAAGGAAAGAATTAAAGCTAATTAAAGCTCACTTTGACTAGGGTCAAGGGTCCAATTTTGCTACAATCAATTTGGATCCATTTAAAGCAAAATAAACCCTTGAATGAGACTTTGCCTTAGACCCTAAATTGCATATTGGTTCTTCATATTATTCTCTCCTTTTAGCTCTATTCTTTGGTTTGAACCAATTGATTTTGCCTCTAAAACAGGTCCATGTAGGTTTAGCTTGAATTTGCCTTTTTTTTGGGTCTTCAACTTTCATGTAAATCCTTTTTGTCGAAGTTATGGCTTTCAATTAATAGGGATGTTCAATTTTGTTGCACCATAAACCTTGGACCCTTGTCTAAAGTGGCCCTAGGTTAATGAGTTATTGTTGGGATCATGGACAATGTACAAACTCGCTCCCAGGTGGCAAACATCTAGAAAATAATGTAACAAAATCTACCTACCTATGAGATGTGAAAGTCTTTTATTCTTGAGTACAGATTGTTCTTAATTGCAATCCGTTGTCAAGAATAAAGGACTTTCATATATAGTAGGTAGCTAAATTCAAACCACAATATCCCAAATCTAAAATTTTACTGTTTGGATTTTTTCCCTTACAATTTGGTGAAAATTAGGGCCATTTCTTCCATGTAAAATCCTATGTATAAGTTAAAACTTGAAACCATATTCTTCACGTCAAATTTTGGTGAAAATGCATCGTTAAAAAAACATTGCTTGCAACATACACACACAAAATCATCAAGGCTACTTTTCAAAACAATTAAAGGCATGATTTGAACAATCCCATTGGCCAAATCACATTTCTTTGCACTTAGACACAAACCTATAAAGCTATTACAACATTTAGATACCACTTTGCTCAAGTTAATTCCTTCAAATAATTAAAGGTTCCTATTCAAAGAATTTCATTGGCCATATAGGGTTTTCTTCACAACTAGGCACAAGCCTATTCCACAACCCTTATATAAGCCTATTACATTAATATTATAACCCTTGTATAGAAATAAATAGGGTTAAAAACACCGGGGTGAGGTTATGCATGCACACATGTCAACCATGTGTTTCACATATATAATGGTCCTGCCATGTATAATTTTATCAATTAACATTATGAAAAAATTGACATAACATAATTAATTTTTTTTTTTTCATGTGATTAATGTTCAATCAATTATTTTACTTGCAATGGATGAATATTTATGTAAAATTAAATTACATATTTTCATTCAAGTCAGGTGTGTGAAATTTGACTTTACATTTGTCAAAGTCTGATTTGTAAGACTCCAAACATACATCCTACTTGTCGCAACCCTAGCTTTGGGCTCGCGACCAAGGCAAGGGGTTGCAAGGTTGCAGGCCAAGAGGAAGGAAGCCCGAGAGTCAAAGTAAAGGCATGGCAAGGTTGCAAGCCAAAAGGAAGGAAGCCCGGGAGCAAAAGCAAAGGCATTGGAAGGGTGCGGGCCAAGAGGAAGCCCGGGAGTCACCACACACTCTCGGGAGTTCAAGGAAGTGTGAGGGAGTGTGACAGAGTGAACACTCACATTCCTAAGGCAACTCCCATTTTGGGAGAGGGAGTCCCGGTGAACTCCCGAAACTTCAGAGGGCGAGTTGAAGGGTCAAATCTCAATGGATTGTTACGCTCTTTATATCGTTGGAAAGATCTTGAAACTTAGAAATCTAAAATGGGCTTGCATTACTCATTTAGACATCTAAAACATAAGTTATGGGCAAAAGAAGGGCCGGGAGTCAAACTGGCAGTTTGATTCCCGAACAGTAAAAGTCAAGAATAGACCTCTTTCCGATGTCCTATTTGAAAGTGCGACACGGTGTTGGAAAGCTCTCGACGAGGGCTACAACTTTGCTTTAGACCTCGTTGCAATCGGACTCTGCAGTCGGGAGATATGAGCGTCCAAAGTCCCGGGACTCAAACCCGGGACAGTTTCGGGACTTCCACTCGGGAGTCTCGGGAAAAAATAGCCATTTGGATGTAGCCTCCGTGGAGAGCTGCAGAGAGTGAACCCCATACGGGGAGGGAGGCATTGGCCCCTTCAAACATTAAGAGAATTCAAATAGTACAAGGGGGGGAGGAAGTGCCACCGAATGATGGCACTGTCCGTGCCCAGAATGCTCATGTGGAGCCATTCTTTTCTGAAATTAAGCTCAATACTAATCTGAGTGCTAGGGTCCTTGGTGTCTTTGCGAGATCTGATAGCTTTCCAAGTAGCCATGCCCACCTCGATAGTGGCCACCCAGGCCTGAGTGAGGATGCTTTTGACGGAGTGTTGGTCGCCGAAGTGCCTTTTGCATCTTTCGGTCCAGATGTGGTACAAGATGAAGCTTCTGAGAATGTCCAGAGGTTGTCTTGGGTACGTGAAGCCTCCCGCGTGGTAGGCGAGGTACCCAGGAGGGTCGTCTTCGTTTTCGAGGGCCTGTTCTCCAAGGAGAACAAAAGGCCAGTTGGTGTTGAGCCCTGGAGGGGCTTCCCATTTGTCCCAAACGCTCCTGTAAGCTTCCCAAGCTTTGAGTGCCCCTTGGCATTCAAGCAGACAATGTCGGGGAGATTCCTCCACCCTGCAGTCATAGACTTTGCAGTGCGGGGTGATGCCCATGTGCTGTAGCCACGTTCCCACTGGCAGTCCCTGGTTTAGGGTGATCCAGATTAAGGTGCCGACTTTTCTTGGACGAGAGTTGTGCCAGATTCTAGCAGTCCCTTGTGTTATCGTGGAGTTGCTGAGATTGAGGTCCTTGATGAAGGTGTTCATGGCAGGTGTGTGCGTTTATGACTGGGAGTTCTTGTACCCTCTTTTTGCAGTGTATCCAAAAAAGGGCGAGTCACCGAGGGGGGGGTGGCTTGCCAGTGCCACTCCCTTGGGTCCCATGGGAGTTCTTGGATAAAGCCAGTTTCGAAGATCCAGAGTGTTGTCGGGCTCTTACCAGGTGTCAGGACGTCTCTGGCCATCTTCAAGGTTGAGCTGTGTTTTTCTTGGGAGAGAATTCTGACCAGCCTGTACCCTTTCGTTGAAAGCGTGATGGCTGTGTTCGTCGTGGCTTTTATGATGCCACTTGGTGAGATTTTCTTGAACTCTATGACCTTGGCAGTGCCTTGGTGGGTTTCTAGCACATAATAGATCCAATCCGGCGAGGTGCGCATGTTTGGGTTAGGCTTGCTTATCCAATCCCTTGCTTGTACTCTGTTGCTGAGCTCCTTTGGATTCCAGGGGATGCTTGCTGTTATTCTGGCCAGACTGTCCCTGTTTGCGGGGTGATGGCTCATTGACATTTCGGTGAGGCTCTTCCACTCTTTGCTTGTTGTGTTTCGGAGGTCTTTGACTCGGGAGTATCCCGAGTGGGCGATAACGTTGCCCTCTCCCAGTCCACTTAACCCGAGTGGGGAGCCGTTGGCGTTGAGAATCGAAAGATTGCCGAACAGGGGCTGTCTGAGAATTTCAACACTATTTGTTGGCTCCGTCTTGGTTAATCCGGTTCTCACCTTCAGCCAGGCCCCTAGGATGCTACCCCACATTGAGCCGCGGGGGCTTTTTTTGAGCTTCTTTGTTGCAAAGATCCAGTTGATGTCCTTGATGCTGGGGCTTTTGCTGTGGACCTGTAGCCTGGTTTGCTCGACCTTGTACCTGATAAGTTCCTTCCATGGCTCTCCACCAGGGGCAAGGCCTTTGGTTAGGAGCTTAGCCAGGAGTGCTTCAGACTGGGCCCTGGGGTCTATTATCCCCAGCCCTCCTCGGGAGGTTGGCATCACCATTGTGTCCCACTTTACTTTAGCCCGTGCTAGGGCATTACGGCCCCCCCAAATGAAGTTCCTTATGATGCCCCTGATTTGAGAGCACATCCTGGGATTTGGATTCCAGGCTGATGCTAAGTACCACATGGAGGCTAACAAGACTTGGTTTGCCACCAGAATTCTTCCAACCAAGGAGAGCCGGTTGTTGCTCCAGCTGATGAGTTTGTTTTTTAAAGACATCCTCATTTTCTCAAAATTCACTTCTGGGGGTAGGTGGGAGCCCACTTGTACCCCGAGGTATCGGGTGCCTTCCCCGTCCGGGATCCATTTGAGTCCTACATTTTCCCCCCAGAGCCAATCCCTTTTGTTCTTGCTGGCCCAAATCGCTGTCGATTTGTGCCAGTTGACCTTGGCCCCTGAAGCTTGGTAGAAAATGTTGAGGACATTCTGGGCCCTGTCCAGATTGGAAGGGGACCCCTGTAGGTATAAAGTTGTGTCGTCAGCGAATGTCTGATCCCTGACCAGTCCCCCCCTGGGAAGAGTAAATCCCTCCACGTTGTATTTCAGGTCAGCAAGCATGTGGCCCAATACATCAGTGGCCAGTATGAACAGGTAGGGCACCAGGGGACAGCCCTGCCTTACTGAGCGGGCCAGTTGAAAAGTTGGCCCGGTTGTTCCATTGACCTTTATGGCTGAGGAGGCCTTTAAGTAGAGGGTTTTTGTCGCAACCCTAGCTTTGGGCTCACGACCAAGGCAAGGGGTTGCAAGGTTGTGGGAGTCAAGAGAAAAGAAGCCCGGGAGTCAAAAGGAAGGAAGCCGGGGAACAAAGGCAAAGGCAAAGGCATTGGAAGGGTGCAGGCCAAGAGGAGGAAGCCCGGGAGTCATCACATACTCCCGGGAGTCTAAGGAAGTGCGAGGGAGTGTGAGGGAGTGAGCACTCACACTCCCAAGGCAACTCCCATTTTGGGAGAGGGAGTCCCGGTGGACTCCCAAAACTTCAGAGTGCGAGTTGAAGGGTCAAATCTCAATGGATTGTTGCGCTCTTGGTACCGTTGGAAAGCCCATGAAACGTAGATTTCTAAAATGGGCTCTCATTACTCATTTGGACATCTCAAACATAAGTTATGGCCAAAAGAAGGGCCGGGAGTCAAACTGCCAGTTTGACTCCCGACCACTAAAAGTCGGGAATCGAGGTCTTCCTGAGATCCGCTTTGAGAGTGTGACACGGCGTTGGAAAGCTCTCGACGAGGGCTACAACTTTGCTTCAGACCGCGTTGCAATCGGACTCTACAGTCGGGAGATATTAGCGTCCAAAGTCTCGGGACTCCAATTCAGGACAATTTCGGGACTCCCACGCGGGAGTCCCAGGAAAAATAGCCATTTGGATGCCACCTCCGTGGAGAGTTGTAGAGTATACTATAAGGGGGAAGGTGGTGGCTTCCCCCAAGTCCGGGCCGTGGTGAGTCTTGTGTGTCCGTGTTGCCCGTGGCTCGTCCTAGCACCAAATGTGCTTGAACTATGCACTAACCACTTTGTGTGTGTTGTGTGCAGGCCCATGTGAGTGAATAAGCTTGTCAATTCTTCCTAGTCCCATCCCGGAGCTTCAACACGCCCCTCTACCCCTTCGAATGTTGTGAGCTAGGGAGTGGCTCCAAGTTCCAACTCCTTCCGCATTGCCGCATACTTGGACCCTCAAGTGGGTCTACAAGGAACTTGGGAGCACGTCAGTTTTGACCCAGCGGATCCAAGTTTCGCTGAATCCCAATTTGGCCAAGGCTGAGAACAGGAAACCCCATTCAATCCTATCGAAGGCCTTTTCGAGGTCGAGTAGGAGCAGGACGAGGTCCTGCTCGCTCTCTTCTACCCAATCTAGGGCTTCTTGAACCATAAAGGTGTTGTCAATGATACTCTTGCCCTCCACGAAATCGGTCTGATTAGGCCTGATAATGTGGGTGAGGGTCGTCTTTATTCTTCCGGCTAGTATCTTTGCTTGAACTTTGTAGGTGCTGCCCAGCAACGTGATGGGCCTCCAATTGCTAAGTTTTGTTCTATCTCCCGATTTAGGAATTAGAATTATCACCCCTTTGTTGATTGTGGCGGAAGCTCTCGCCATGCCGAGCATAGCTATGAAAGCTTGCAACAGGATGGGCGCCGTCTCCTCGGCGCACTCATGGAAAAATTCCATGGGCAGGCCGTCGTTTCCGGGGCCTTTATCCTTGGGGAGGGCTTTGATAGCCGTGAGTATCTCGCTCAAAGTGAGCTGCCTGGTCAAGGTCTCATTGATTTCTCCCGAGACCTTGATTAGGACGCTGGTCCAACAATTTTGTTGTGCCTCCTCCGTGCCTGGAATGTGCGCATCAGAGGAGTAAAGCCTCGTGTAGAATTTTGTAATGTACAGAGAAAGGTCGTTCTGCCCGGAGACAATGCCTCCCTCGGTTTCCAACTCCTTCAGGAGGGGTTTTTTATTTCCCGCGCGATGGAAATCGAAAAAGGCTTTTGAACACGTGTCCCCGTACCTGAGCCAATTGGAGGCCGATAGGTGTCGGTTGTGTTCTATAGAGTTTTGGAATACTTCGGTGAGCTTGGTTTGCGAGTTTGATAGAATTCCTCTTATCTCCTCGTTTGTGGGGTTCGTCTGCAGTTGTATTTTAGCTAACTAAATTCTCTTGGTGCAGGCTCGGATCTGAGCTCCTTGAGCGCGCTTTCTCTCTTTCGATAGGCGTCGGTTGCATTGCGAGACTCTTTCCGTGGCTACTTCCAGCCACGGCGCCTAGTCTTGGTCGCTCGTGGGGAGCGGGGCCTCTCCGGTCCAAGCTTCTAGCATCTCCTTCTTTCTCCTTTCGTCGCCCAGCGAGAGACGTCGAAGTAGCCGGGAGTGTTGTAGGAGGGGACGAGGCTTCCCCATATTTTGATATAGATGGGTGAATGATCTGTGAGTTTCCTCATTGAGGCCGCGATCTCCATTCTTCCTCCTCTCTCCTCAACCGTTTGAGAAACCATGAATTTGTCTATTCTTGAAACTGTTGAGTACCTGCCAGCTCTTCCATTGTCATATGTGTACTCTTTCTCTGATTGTTTGTGGAAGCTATCGAGGAGCCAGGCGTCTGCGAGGCCGTACCTCAAGGTCATTCGGTGCCAAGTAGCAGCCTCCCTTCTGTGCATTTTCCTTGTGCCGGGGGTGTTTTCCTGGTCCGTGGATTCGAAGTGATTGAAGTCGTCGCCCATAATCATGTGGTCCGATGTGAAATCGGCTTGGGTTATTCTGTTCCAGAGAGTAGTTCTCTCGACGGAGGTTTGAGAGGCGTACACATTGATGATTGTGAGTAGCTCGTTATCAAGTGAGTGTAGAGTCACAAATTGCACTATGCCCTCGACTAGGATGCAGTGATCCTTGATGAGCGGCGTTGTTGCTCTATCTATGAGTATGGCAGTTCCAGCTCTGGTCCTCTGAGAGCGTTCGAGTGGGATGCCATGGTTCCAGAGAGAGCTTCCTCTCCAGAATTCTAGTCCTTTAGCTGAATTTTGGTTGTTGTCCTTCCCTATGTGGTGCTCTTAGATGAGCGAGATATGGGGAGGAGCTTGGAGCGAGGTCAGCCATGCTTTGATTTCCTTGGGCTTGGCCGAGACTCCTCCCATCCTTCTCACGTTGAGGGAGACTAGTGACAGCGACTTATCAATCATAAATAAATTTGCTTCGAGCGGCCGAGGGGCCGATCGATCCCAGTAACTTGGCTGTCATTAGGGCTAAGTCCACCTTTGTGAATCGTTTTTTTCTTACCGCTTGAGGCGAGGCGAAAAGACTTACCGAATTGTTTTTGTGTGCTTGTCGTACTGAATTCCCGGTGTCTGTTTTCCTCAACAGGTTGTGCGCTGGGGTGGCAAATTCTATGTTGTTGTTCATCTCTTGAGTGGGGTCCAGGGCCTTCGAGTGCAAATGCTTTTTGTTATGTGTGCTCAGGGCGCTGGTCCCGGTGTCCATGTGGACTAAGATGGTACAGTCCATCCCTCCTCTGTTCTTTTCTTCTTGCCAGCTCCACTCTAGGCGTAGCTGGTCCTTGATGCACCATTTGAATCTTAGGATATTCTCTTCTAGCTCCAATTCTAAGCGTTGGATGAGGTCTGCCCTTGCTGTTTCTTGTGTCCATTCTATTTCAGCGGCTCCTGGTGGACCTGAGATCCTGAAACCGAGAGGAAGATTTGGCAGGGACTAGTTTCTGCAGTGCACAAGTGTTTCCTTTCTTTCCTCTTTGATCTTGGTGAGGATCGGCCAGATTCTGGCTTTGAGTGGTTCCTTGTTGGGCGGGACCTGTATGCCAAGGGAGGTAAAGAAAGAGGTGTGGACCTCCGAGTGTAGCTGCCCCCTCTTCCCTCCTGGGGTGATTTCTATGTGGGAGGGGTGCAGGGAGAGTTGCTGTGTGTTCTGCTGAGGTGGGGTCTGCTTGGGGTCTGGTCTCTTTCGACCTTGGAAGGACCAGCCTTCCTTCAAATTCTCCTGCGTTTCCATTATGGTCGCTGCTCCTGCATTGTCCTCCCCTAGAATGGCGAAGGGGTTGGACTGTGCGGCTGGACTCAGGCCCTAGGTGTTGGTCGTTTCTTGGATTCCAAAACTTGGTGTGGAGTTCCGGAAGGCGTCCAGCTTTCGGCGCCCTTCTGCTAGAAGTTCCTGTATGTTTTTGGCATCGTTATCTAGCTAAGTTGGCATCTTTGAGGATTCCTTCATCTCGAGATCCGGCTGGGACTCTGTCTTGTTGGTCGTTGCTTGCCTCCAACGCTGCGCGCCATGAGTCTTTTTCGGAGTTGCCTTCCAACTCCCTTTGGGAGGGGGAGGCTTTGCTGAAGTGTTTCCTCCCTATGCTGGAGGTTTGTTTTGTGGGCACGCTCTGGCTAGGTGCCCAAAGCGTCGGCATTTTCTGCATTGGTTCGGCAGCCCTGTGTAGAGGATACTCTGGGCTGTCGTTTTTCCTACCTCTGCCCCCTCAGACATGGAGGGGATCCTGATGATCCCTGCCAATTTGCTGATGTCTTGGACCTCGACTGTGACCATTGGCCCTATCGGCCTTTTGATGTAAGAGTCGGGAGACTCTATGTCCAGCACTTCTCCGATGCTGCTGGCCATTATGGTCAGAGCTTGGATTGAGCGGAATTGAGCATGAAGGTCAAGGAATTGCACTTTGATGGAGTGCGTGAGGAGCTTTTCTGCTCCTAGTTCGTTTGGCCTGAAGTTCTCTGAGTACTTCGAGAAGGAGAGGGCCCATCCGTTCCATTCCATAACCGCGAGCTTCCTCGTGGCTTTGGCTCCTTCTTCATTTTCGAATAGGATCTTGAGGTATCCTCTGGTTAGGAGAGTTGTGGTGACGAAGGGCACTGGGAGATGCAGCCTGAGGCAGTCTACTAGGTATTTGTGTGAGGCTCTGCCTCCTAATGTTCTTCCAATCACCGTTTTGCGCGCTCTTTGCGTCGTGCATTTCTGCATGTCTAGCACCATATCTAACGGGAAGACCACTTCAATCTCCAGAGTGTAGTCAACCGGCGATGGGCCTTGGGTGTCGTCCCCTGAGGGGGAAGAGAGTCCTGACCCGCTGCCTGGGAGCGCATTCAGAGATGGATTTGGAAGCTTCCTCACGGGGGGTGCCGCTTGCTTTTTCCATATGTCCTTTGCACCTGAAGCTTTCGTTGCTTCAACGCTTGGAACCGCAGGTTCGAAGCCCTTCTTGATGACATTAGCTAAGATTTTTGAGCATGAAAGAAGAGGAGAGGGATTATGTGGTACCTGGAGAGAATGATTCTTGCTTGCAGGGCGCTCGGTCCGACGACGATCCTGCTGTGCCTTTCCTCCCTTCAGAGCTTTTGACAAAAGTATTCGTTATGAATCAGAGTTGCCCATTCTGCCATCACTTCGCATCTGGTTGCTTCGGACTTCTCCTCTTCTCTTCGGGTGTTTTGTCTACTCCTCTGGAGTGACCGAGGGCGCCGAAGTTCGATCTGCCGCGTACTTCTCTCTGGATCGTGCTCCCCCCAGGGGGTGGATGCTTTCCTCAAGAGAGCAAAGGTCGGGATCTTGCTTCGGCAGAGCAGGGCGGTTCCTTGATGAAGGAGTGTCGTCGCAGCTTGAGATCGGGTGGGCAGGTGCTTCATTGGGAAACCGCTTGTTGTTTTTTAGCTTGCCGAGGTCCTAACGATCGCACCGACCTGCTTCCTGAATTCTGTCTGCAACGAGATGGCATTCGTTCTGCAACGAGACGACATTCGTTCATTTTGGATTCGCTTTGCTCTCCTGAATCCGAGCAGAGATTCATCATCGCCATTGCGGAATTACAGAAAAAAACTCAAAGAAATCGTGAGAGGAACTGTGAGGGACAGGTGCTCTCTGATGCGCTCTCAGGGAGTGGAGAGCTCATTGCGAAAACTAGCCGTTGCCTGGAGAGCTGCAGAGTATATTATAAGGGGGAAGGTGGTGGTTTCCCCCAAGTCCGGGCCGTGGTGAGTCTTATGTGTCCGTGTTGCCCGTGGCTCGTCCTAGCACCAAAAGTGCTCCAACTATGCACTAACCACTTTGTGTGCGTTTTTTACAGGCCTGTGTGAGTGAGAAAAGTTTGTCAAATCTTCCTAGTCCCATCCTGGAGCTCCAACATGACCCTCTACCCCTCAAAGTGTTGTGAGCTAGGGAGCGTGTCCCGACTCCTCCTTCTTCTATTGTTTCCTGCTTGGGCCCACCTTTGGGTCCTTTGAGGAGTTGGGAGTGCGTCACTACATAATGGCTGAAATACATTCAAGCTAGTATCATCATATATATTAATTCACTTGTCTGTGACCGTCGATCAGTCTATCAGTCTGTTAGTGACCGTCAGTTTGTCTGTGACCCCTTTAGGTTTTAGATTTTACGTCCGGTCCGTTAGATACATTAGCATCACCGTCCGATCTCTGATTGTTGAGTGACTGAAAGCGAAATTTAGTATGCAAACTGTTGAGGGGACTCCCCACTTCGTAACTATTCCTTTTATCTTACGTCTAATCAGGAATTAATCGTTAAATGCTAATCACCTACAACCAAACGTTCTTATCACCGTCCAATCTCTGACGGATGAGTGACCAAACACGTAACTATCAAACACTTCAATTTGGGCCTTTTTGGTGAATTTTTTTTCGCTTTTCCGATTTTTGTTACAAAATTGGTGCCAAATACTAAATGCTGAGGCCTATAAGTAGTCTAATGTCTTTTGGGGAGGTCTTGTAGGCAATCAAATGGGGGGGAACACCTATTAATTACGGACGTCTATTGTTACCACACAATAGAAAACTTGGTTTCAAGTGCTAGAATGGGTTGTTTGGGATTGGGCCCGGGTGGGCTGGGCATGGGCGGGACTGGGCCCGGGAGAGGGGCACAACACGGATGGGCTGGGCACGGACTGGGCACGGGTGGGCTAGGCACGGTCGGATTGTGTCCGAATGTCACGGGTACCCATTAGTACTATATAATGGTCTTGTCACAATATCCTTGCCTAGCAATTGCCTAGCAAGTATGGGCCAATAAACTAATGGCATGCACCTCCTTATCACCCAAGTGAAATTCTATTGAAAGTTAGAAATAAAAAGTTGCATTTCACTTCTAATGGTTCCCACAACTTTTCCCCATTCACTAGAAGGGCAAAATGGCCTTGAAGGTTTCAAATGTGAAGCCTCCTATCACCTAAGTGAATAGAAGGTGTGGGGATCTCCCCAACCCATTAATTGGATGATGATGATGATTCCACCCCCACTTGCATGCCATATGATATAAGACACCATAGCCTTGTTGAGGAGGGCCAATGAGAAGGTCTTGAGTGTTGTGTAATAATATTGGATACCATGTGAGACCTGGTACTAGCATGTTTTGAGCTACTCCACTATTTGTTGGCCTTGCCTACCAAGGCAAGGATATTGTGGTTAGATTCATTATAGAGAATAGTAGCTTGAAGGGATTTTGGCCCCTAGGTAGTAAGTCTGTTTTATACAAGGATTTTGAAAGATGATATTTTGGCTTGTGCTGAAACTTGAGATTAGTTACAGAGTTATGATATCTAGAAGGATTTTGGTTTCTTCTAGAGGGATTTTTTAAGATTGTATTTTGACATGGTGAAATATTTGAATCTCCATAACTTTTCTTTGCCTTAAGATATTTTTAAATGTAAATAGCGAGGCCACAGTGTGACACACCCCTTGGTTTCATCAATGGCATTCACCAAACATTCAACATCTTTTCTCACAAAGCAACACCTAATTAATAGGTTTTGTTGTTGGGTCAAAAGTTACATAACTTCTAAGTGTCATTCCCTCAATTTGCTGATGGCATGTTATTTATTCCCATCCTATATTTCTTAATTGCATTCTTGGTTTTATTTTCCAATTCCATCAAAAAAATTATTATGTCTATTTGCAATTTAAAAATAAATAAATTATGAACAGTCTATAGCTAAATCCTGATTCCCCACTCACCTAAACTTCAAATATGTACTAACCCATCAAGTAGAAACTAGAACCATGGTAAAGTTGAATCATTTACAAACATTAAATGGGGCATTTAAAAGGGTGCACATTCAATTACGTTTTTAAATGCCCCCATCTAGGATACCATAATACCTTGGGTGATTAGGCACCACTTAATTAATTTTGATGATATCTAATTAATTATGAAAATATTTTGCTTGCCATGCTGCCTAAACTTTGGAAATTGAAAAGGAAGTGTTAAAGAAAGAAATAAATAAAAATTGTACTAGACTCTACTACCTACCTATATATCATACACACTTGATTATTATTATTTTTTAAAATAAAACTAAACTGCCTACTTATGAAAAAATAATAATTTTAATGTTGAACCTCATTGAAAAAAAATAAAAATTCTTAGGCACCTTGGTGCCAAACCAACAAAGGTACTACACTAGTTGAGGCGTATGTTCGTTCAACTAGGCGAATTGACCCCCACATTGGGATAATGACAAAAACCCCTGAACCCATTTAAATGGCCATATAGGGCCTCAAAAATAGTGTTTATTTTTTCAGTTCTTTCATGTTGCACCAAAGTGGCAATCAGCCACAACAAGATTTGGCCAAATTTGTCTACATAATAAATAGTATAAAAAATCATAAATCTTACTACATGTAGGCAAATGTTTATAACCTTTGAGCTAAATATAACAATGTAAAATAAAAAAGTTAAAAATCAGCTCAACTTCTCCAAAAATGTCGGTGAATCCATATTATTTTTCCTTGATATGTGTCCATTGTCCTACAAAAGTTTCCAAAAGTGGTAATTACAGTTAGAGTTCAAAATGACATTTGGCTATAATGGTAATTGTTGTTTGCAACCAAAGTGGCTATTGTCAATAGCCCTCAAACATGGTCATTGTTTTAAATTACAATGTCACTTTTGACTTATACTTGTTAACTTTTGAAATGTGCAGTTGCAAAAAATTAATTCCAAAAAATATTTTGCCAACTGTAATTGTCATTTTCAACTATAATTACAATTGAAATGAAACACAATCTGCAAATGTGAGGAATTTGTTTAATGATAGCAAGTAAAGGAAACATTATGATATTTGATTCCTAAAAAAGTTTAATTTGAAATTTGAAACAACCCAAAATAGTGATATTTAAAAGAATTGGGAGAAATATTAATGGATTATATGTACAAGTTTGAAACATTGGAGCCTCATGTGCATGAAATTCATGCAAAATTGTGCTTAAGTCTAATGTTTATATACCTTGTACCCACCAAGTGCTTTACCTACTCGCATAAAAACATCCATGATTTTTTCTAGTGTAATTGAAGGCACCCTTAAGGCACCCTTAACCACTTACACTACTTATATATCATACTTCACTCACTCACATAACCACATAGGTAGTGTGAGGTGAAAGTAGGAAGGTTTACCGAATATGTTAAGGGTCAAGGTGAAAGTTGTTTAGAACTCTTGAAACATGTCGCAACCCTAGCCTTGGCTCGCGACCAAGACAAGGGGGTTGCAAGCGTGCGGGCCTATAAGTAGACCCGGGAGTCATATCACATGCTCCCGGGAGTGCAAAGAGTGTGAGGGAGTGAACCCTCACACTCCCAAGTGAACTCCCACGTTGGGAGTTGGTGAGAGTGGAGTCCCAAAAGGACTCCCGAAAGTTCAGAGAGCGTTTTGAGGGGTCAAAACTCCATGGCTGGTTGCGCTCTTTATATCAATGGAAAGCTCTTGAAGTGTAGATGTCCAAAATGGGCTCGCATTGCTCGTTTGGACATCTGAAACGCAAGTTATGGCCAAAAGAAGGCCCGGGAGTCGAACTCCCGGGAGTCCGCCGGTTTTGACTCCCGATCACTAAAAGTCGGGAATCGACCCGAAATACTTGGGTGCAGAAGACGTGCGACATACCGTTGGAAAGGTCTCGACGAGACCTACAACTTTGCTTCAGACGGCGAGTCGATCGGAGGTCTGATCCGAAAGTTACGAAGCCTCAAAGTCGCGGGAGTCCCGAAAATGCGCGATTTCGGGACTCCCACGCGGGAGTCCCGAGAGTCCCGGGACAAAATGGCCATTTGGATGCCACCCCCGCCGCGAGCTGCAGAGTATACTATAAAGGGGAAGGTGGTGGCTTCCCCCAAGTCCGGGCCGTGGTGAGTCTTGTGTGTCCATGTTGCCCGTGGCTCGTCCTAGCACCAAAGGTGCTCTAACTATGCACTAACCACTTTGTGTGGGTTTTGTGCAGGCCCGTGTGAGTGAATAAGCTTGTCACATCTTCCTAGTCCTATCCCGGAGCTCCAACACGCCCCTCTACCCCTCCAAGTGTTGTGAGCTAGGGAGCGGCTCCAAGTTCCAACTCCTTCCGCATTGTCACATACTTGGACCCTCAAGTGGGTCTACAAGGAACTTGGGAGCGCATCAAAACATGTAAGTTGTATAAAGAATTAAGTGTTATTGCTTTGGCCAACAATTTGGGCTTTTGAGTTGTTCACCTACTATGATGTTAGAAGAAATAACCACACACCATACATCCATGATGATATGAAAGAACATTATCTTGAACATGGCCAGTATATACCTATTACCCTATGGTTGGCCTTTCCTTCTCTTGGCATCATGGCCCTAACCTTTGGTATTTTGGATGAATGTTTCTCTCAAACTCACCGAAGTTTGCAATGGTTAATCACCTATTCCTCTTTGTTGAAGAGCAAATGAAACATATTCAATTTGTGGGTGATGGCAAATTATATTGTAGGTTTATATAAAATGGTCATAAGCTCGGTTTCATAGAGCGCACATAAACAAAATAAGGAGATAGAATTTAACCTCTAAAGTATCTGTAATTTAAAAAAAGATATATATGTTATGGTAGATTTTATAACTATTTAGTAAATTTAAAAACATGTTCTTTATAAATTCATTATTGATTTAATTAGTTCAAAAAGTTGTGTTGTATGTGACATTAAACTATGATAATAAAATGTACTCCATTTTCCAAATGAGAGTAGTTAGGGTTTTAGGGTTTACAACCCAAGGGATGAATTTCTTTTTGAAGAGTTGGTTTTTTTATATCCAATGGAACTCATTTGGAGCTTTTGTGCTTTTGTTTGGGGGTTAAGGGTCATCACTACATGTTGGGCTTTGACAAATTTTTGCCATTTTTAGCAGCCCAGTGTTCTTATGGCTAAAACCTAACCTTGTTTGGTTGTTTATGGATAACTTCAAGCAAAGGATGCTTAACCATACAGAATCTTTAGATTGTCAGATTGGATTTATGTAGAAGACCAACTTTCTAAATTTTCATGGTGGCTGAAAAATTGCACAATCAGAACAACAACCAACCAAAATACCCATCTAAAGTTGGCGTATCAACCAACCAAAGTATACTAAAGAAAATAATTACAAAGGAATGAGTTTGTTAATGTGATCCAGATATGGACACTATATAGTTGTACAACATTTAATGAGACACCCTCGTGAACTGTGACTCTGCATATATGTCTTGACTCTTCACTCGATCCTAGCAGCCAAAAGCCTCTCCCCACCCCCCCCCCTCCCAAGTTCCAACCCCACCAAGAAAACCACAACCCCCTTATAATTATTTTAGGGATAAGTTGGGCACCATACACACCATAATTGCATATCTTTTGTACTCAATGAGATAGATAAGGCAGTTCTATTTTTGGGTAGATGCCCATTTTTACAGACACATTCTTCAACTAAGTGTCTTTGTTTTGTTGTGCTTGCAAAAAGAATGAAGCTCTAACTCCAATTATATCCAAATTGATAGTTGGGGCTCCAAGCTTTGGGTTGGTCAACTAAGCTTGATAGCCAAATCAACCCCCTTAGAATAGGTCTTGGAATATGTTGTTGTCCAATTTGTGAACCATCTAGGAGAGAGGCTTTGGAGTAGTGATTTTTTTTTAAATAATGATTTCAAAACATATTTTTATGTAGCCAAAGTGACAATCACCCAAAGGAAAATTTAATAAAATTTGGCTATAAACCATATATCAAAGTAGTAAAGTCATAAGGATCCTTCTATATTCTTGGCTAACTATTGAAACCCAATATAAAAGTTTGGAAATTTGGAAAAGATGTCCTAAAAACTTTCACAAATTTAGGCCATTTTTTTCATTCAAAAATCTTTAATAAGATGCAAATTATATTTTTCAGCTCAAAATTCAATGGTGAAAATTTGTCTAATGTAAATTCACTCTTCCAAGTTGGTATTAAAGTACAATTTCAGAGCAACCCTCTACAAGTCATACACTAAACCCTAAACCTTTATGATGAACTCTAAGTATCTTACCTTAGAGTTCATCATAAGCGTCACCTAAACCCATGGACCCAAGAGTTATAGCTAGAGACTTAACTCTATATTCTCTAAACCACTTGTTTTTTTTGGGTTTCAAAATTTCTCCTTGGGGCGGGGGGGTAGTCAAACTCATTTTTGCAATCAAATTATCTTTATTGTGTTACACAATTCCATTATATCACTCATGATTTTGTTTGATCCTGCCATTAAAAAATAAGGGCAGAGCCATTGTGTAACTAGCTAGCTGCTGGCTTGATGTAAATAAAGAGAGACTCTTGTGCCCATACAAGCTAGGAATTTTCCAACAATCTGAAAAGGTTATTATCTCTTAATTTAAGGTGACTCATTATACTGTCATGTGTCATTACATCACTTCCAAACTCAATTGTCGATGGTATCCTCCCCATGTTAAAAGAAACAAAGTTATGAACTTCTTTCTACTTATAGATGCTCTCAAACACATCATGTCTTTCCCCATGTACAGGGAAGAAGAAGACCCACCATGTGACCAAAAAAGAGTATTATTTTTCAACTCAAAAATATTTGGCAACAAGCGCTCCAAACTTAGACCCAAAAAATATATATATATAAAAAATTCATGGTTTACTAAATATAAGAAGGGGTGAGGGGAAAAGGATTCCATATTTCCCTCCTCCCCCCTCCCCCACTTTTTTTGGTTGTTTAAATTATTTTTATTATTAAATTATTAAATTACAATGGCTAGGGCCAAGTCCGACCTTTGTCATGTAGACAAGGCAGTCCTCAAGTTGGATCCGCTACAAAAAATAAACAAAATAAGAAACTTGAAAACACAGAAGCTCTCAACTCGTACGTACTTTTGGGAGATTCTAATATATTTCTCTTCAAGAGACTCGACCAAGGGAGCATGTATCCATTGGGCACGACTTCTTCTTTCTTCTTTCACATATTTTGATGATACTTAAAAAAAACTTATACATTGATATCTTTACTATTCCAACACCTTCTTGACAAAAAAATTTAAAGGGTTTTTTTCACCTTGTGTGGTAGTAAAAATAAAAAATTCATGAAATTCTTACACTTGAGGTGGGAAAAAAAATGCCAATTAGTTTTGCATGACTTACACATACACCACCACCAAGCTTTAGGGCAAGCAATCAATTTTATTTTTTTAAATGTAGAACTTTCAGCATGGAGAGTAGCTGATTTTTGAATTTTTTTAAAAAATAATTGAATTACTGCCCGGAATGGTAATGGTACTAAAGAAGGGGGATTTGCATTTTTGGAAGGTCTTGACTCTTTTTCTCCCAAAACAAGAAGTCTACTTAACTACTTAAGGTTATAGATCTCCTTTGGTTTGTCTTGGCCCTCTGAAAAGTTCTCAATAAGGCTTTGAATCCTATATCCGGATCTGGATTTCATTGGATAGGCTCTAGAGGAGAGGTTGGGGATCATAGAATAAATGTCCCTTGGAAGGATGGATTAGACCCCTTTTTTTTTGTTTTTCTTTTTGCTAAATGTCAACATAAGAGTGGATACGCAAATAGGAGAGGAGTGAGTCCTTTGGGATTCATTATTCCCAAGCTTTTTCCTCCTTGTTCCTTTTTAGGAAAGAAAATGTCCTTTTTTATCCTATGACCTAATTCGGATGAAAATTCTTATGGTTTTAGGGTTTCATTTATCATTAAAAATGTCCCATCATAATGTGTTGGATCAAGCTTGGCTTCTTTGAAGGGGAGGGGGAGGTGAGGGTTAGGGTTCAAATATAATATGTAAATGGTTTAATATGCATTCATACATAGGACTAACAATTCAAATATCATGGAGAGGATTTCACTATCTAATCATTTTCTCTAGTAAAGGATTTCATCAAATTCCAATTTTTCATTGGCAAAAATTATGCAATATGCTCTTTTTAATGGATGATATATATGTTAGGAAAAACGGAAAAATTCAAGATAATTGCATATGACTGGATGAAATTTAGGAAGAACATCATATGGAATGTTGGTTGCAAGATATTTATGAAAGTTGAAATCTGCAAAAAAAAAAAAAAAAAATCTAAATGGAAGGCCAAAGAAGTTTTTGGGGGGGGAGGGGAGGGGGAGTTCAAATTTTGAAAAGGATTCTAGATGAAATAAAGATCAGATGGAAGAAAGTTGAAAATTTTGAAAATAATGATAAATGACACAAAAGCCCAAAATGGTAAGAATTGAGAACGTTGAATTTTGAAAAAAATAATAATTGATGAGATGCAAGACAAGAATGATACGATTCAAGAAAGTTGAATCCTAGAAAGGAGAAATGGATGCAATGAAATCTTTTAAACCAAAAAACCATATCATCTGATAATGAATCAATGAAAGAAAATATAAGGAAAAAAATGACAAAAAACAGATGATATGGAAATTCTTTACATATCATCCCATCCAAGAACAAGGAATTAATGGCTTCCAATAAAATATTTACCAAACAACTACATGCACCACTAGTAGACATGCTCAAATTTTTGGAATATTTGCATTGGAGAGGGAGATGCATCAAACTTGTTGCACATAATCCACACTTGCAATTGATCCTTTCGATATATATGCAACAAATGTGCAATTGAAACAAACCTCATGTATCAACCCATGTTGGGTGGGCAATAAAAACATGAACAAATGCCCCATGGTTATTTTAAGGTTCATAATCATAGTTCTCAAAAAAAAATTTAAATGATTCTGATATATAATAATGGTTAAAAAATTGAAAGAAATTCAAATAACCACCTATAAAAGAACCAAGCTTTTTTAATAAGTTGCTTCTTTCACAAAAACCACTGGTTCTTTGAGGCTTTTTGACATAATCAAAACAAACAGTTATTGGATTCCAAATTTTCTCAAGTATCCGAAATTAGTAGTTTTGAGATTTTGGTTAATTTAGAAAATTGGAACTAGTGGTTCTCTGAACACTAGTATTGATAGCACATAGTATTGGTTTGGTGCAATGTTGGCAGATTTTGGGAGTTAGGCAAGTTCAAGTCCAAGCTATAGGTCAAGTTTTAGGCTGTTTGGATCAGACTTCCCAAGTTTTGTACGAGGAACCTGACCGAGCAATTGGTTTTTTTCAAAATTGAATTAAAATTAGAATTAGGGGTGTTGTTCCATTTGAACAAGTTCAAGTTCCTTAGTAGATAAGTACAACTTTATTTTTGAAAACATATAAGCTTATCTTTACATTTTAGACAAGTTATTGATTTTAATTGATTATACATACTTAATATTACATAATTTTTATCTTGAACTATGTGACGAAACTAATATATATATTTGTGTGTAATGGAGATGAAACCTGATCTTAAACTAGACTAGCTCTAAATTATTTATGAAAATGATCAAAACTGAAGGTTTTGAAAATCCAAAGAATTAATCTTAAAACCAGACACTATGTTTTATCAATCTAAATTTTAGTTAATTTTATAATAAAGACCAAAGGTTCATTTTGAAATCAAGAACCAAACAACACTAGTATGGAAGGGGGACCTACAGGTGGATAACAACACAATTTAGATGAAATCATATTTATTTAACAACAGCTATGACATACCAAATTGAACCCGGCTACATCACAACAATCATGCGACAACAACGAGCAATACCTCCTATGAAGCTTCATTGAGACAGAGTAAGTAAAAAGCTTGAGGGGAGATAAAAGATAAGCATGTTGAATTTTCACTCCAATATGTATGGTTGGTCTCACATGGCTTATAGTGCATTTCACTGTGTTGGTAATGATGTGCTTGTCTGGATATGATTTGTTTGGGAGCAGGAGGGAGGGTAAAGGGGTGGGGTAGGCTTTTTTTTTATCTCATTTGGTTTGGCTGCAAGAAAGTTATTAGTCTTCGGTCTAAAACAACATTCATTGTTGGTACAAACTTTTGGGGTAGTTAAAAAAATGACAACATTTCTTCAAAAACCAATATTTTTATCAAATTTTTAACGGATTCTTTTTGGGATAAAAATCCTCACAATTGGGACAAAATATATTTCAGTTTTTTTTCTTTGGGTTGTCAGGATGAGGAATTTAGCCACCAAAAAAATTACACTGATTATTGTAGTACAATAAAAGAAGGGAAAAATCTTGACAACCAAATTACAAGATGGATGTCTTCTAACAGACTTTGTTCTAGCACTTTCATGAGATCTAGGTCTTGAAACTTACTCTGCAACAAATAAACAATAAGGGGGGTGTCACGCCATGGCCTTTGCCATTTACATTAAAAATATATGTTAAGGCAAAAGAAGAATTATGAAAATTCAAATATTTCACCATGCAAAAATATAATCTTCAAAAAGTCCTCTAAAAGAAACCAAAATCCTTCAAGATATTGTAACTCTTTAACTAATCTCAAGCTTCAACATAAGCCAAGATATCATCTTTCAAAAACCCTCATATAAAAAACCTATTACCTAGGGGCCAAAATCCATTAAACTATTATAGTCTATATTGAATTTCAACACAAAATCTTTGCCTTGGTAGACAAGGCCAACAAAGCAAATGATGTCAAGTACAAGTTACCAGGGTAAAAGTTAATGTCTAACCTTTATTGACATTTGGTTAAAATTGTCACACTCCAAAAAAATGGATCAGCCTCTGCAAATGTGCCTAAAAGTTATGTAAAATGTTGGAATTTGGAAATTCTGACACAATGGAGTTGTAAAGGACTTCAAGTTGCATGTTTTGATTTTTTTTTAAAATCATATTTGAATTAGAAATGCAAAATTGTCACTATTAAAAGTTTGGAGCCTAGCAGCTTTCAATAGAGTTATTGTACTCAGGCCATTTTCTGAAGCAAAAAATGAACAGATAGAGCAGGGCTTATAAATACAACTGGGGCTACAGGGTCCTATCTAGATGGTGTTAAAGGTGCTTTCCTACTTACTCCCTCATTTTGGCATTTGATTATTGGTGTCTACACCAAGCAACTGACAATGCCTGTTGTCAGATTGCGCCAGCGCTTACTTCCTCACTCCTTCGTTTACTTGCTGGCTACTTGCCTACTTGCCTGCCTTCCTTTCTTCCATCCCCGCCTCTGTTGCCGCCTCCTCCTCCTCCTTCTCCTACTACTCACAGTTCCATCCACATAGACAAGCTCCTTAGCCAAGCTTCGCTCTCACACTCCTCTTAGTCCTCCTCCACTATTAAAGCAACTGGAGCTATCCTGATATCTTGCAACAAGAATTTGCACGAGTTATAAGCAGAAGCTCTAGAGCTCTAGTGGTATTCTCGCAGTAGGTCTCAACTTGTAGGGCCCGAATGTTGGTGATGGCACAGTGATGTTCATTCCAACTCTTTGAGAAAAGTAGCCACGAAACATCAATCACTCTACAAACATCAAGAAGAAAAAGCTATAAATGCAGCAATTCTCAAATGAGCCGGCAAGTTTTGGATTAGTTCTAATAGCTGCTACAACTAGATGCCACCATACCTCATCACGTGTGCTTTTTATCAAGTTGTTGTGGAAGTTTGGCGATGGAGTGCCAACGAGACTCTGCGACTTGTGACTTTCATGTATGCTTCAACCGATTGCATAGGTACTTAGACATCTCCTCTTATTACAGCCATGACTTTACAAATATTTCTATTACCCCACAAAAATAAGGGTATTTCCTTGGAATATTTGGATTCTTGTGTTAAGGTGAACTAACACCCCTATTGATACTTAGTACTTTCATCTTTTGGGGCCAAGCTCACACATTAAATTAGTGTTTTCTTTCAGAGAATAATAGTAATGGTGGAGTACAAAGCAATAGTACCTCCTTATTGTAGCACACCCACAACCACATTATTACTTCCAAGGTATGCCTCCCCTTTCTTTTCATTTTGTTCTTTTTTTTTTAATTTCCTTTTATTCTTAGTCTGTTTTTTTTTTTGAAAAAAACTATCCTCTTATGATTTTTGATCTTTTGCAACTATTTCAATTGTTGATTCTCAAAGCTGATTTAAGTTATAGTTAGTTAACTAGTTGGTCCCTTTTGGGACTTGTGTCGCAACCCTAGATTTGGGCTCGCGACCAAGGCAAGGGGTTACAAGGTTGTGGGAGCCAAGAGGAAAGAAGCCCGGGAGCAAGGGCAAAGGCATTGGAAGGGTGCGGGCCAAGAGGAAGGAAGCCCGTGAATCATCACATACTCCCGGGAGTCTAAGGAAGTGCGAGGGAGTGTGAGGGAGTGAACACTCACACTCCCAAGGCAACTCCCATTTTGGGAGAGGGAGTGCTGGTGGACTCCCGAAACTTCAAAGGGCGTGTTGAAGGGTCAATTCTCAATGGTTTGTTGCGCTTTTTATACTCGGGAGTCTAAGGAAGTGCGAGGGAGTGTGAGGGAATGAAAACTCACACTCCCAAGGCAACTCCCATTTTGGGAGAAGGAGTCCCGGTGGACTCCCGAAACTTCAGAGGGCGTGTTGAAGGGTCAATTCTCAATGGTTTGTTGTGCTCTTTATACCTTGGAAAGCTCTTGAAACGTAAATGTCTAAAATGGGCTCGCATTGCTCATTTGGACATTTGAAAAGCAAGTTATGGCCAAAAGAAGGGCCGGGAGTCAAATTGCCAGTTTGACTCCCGATCACTAAAAGTCGGGAATCAAGCTCTTCCCGAGATCCGATTTGAGAGTGCAACACGGCGTTGGAAAGCACTCGACGAGGGCTACAACTTTGCTTCAAACCGCGTTGCGATCGGACTCTGCAGTCGGGAGATATCGGCGTCCAAAGTCTCGGGACTCCAACCCGGGACAATTTCGAGACTCCCACGCGGGAGTCCTGGGAAAAATATCCATTTGGATGCCACCTCCGTGGAGAGTTGCAGAGTATACTATAAGGGGGAAGGTGGTGACTTCCCCCAAGTCCGGGCCGTGGTGAGTCTTGTGTGTCCGTGTTGCCCATGGCTTGTCCTAGCACCAAAGGTGCTCCAACTATGCACTAACCACTTTGTGTGGGTTTTGTGCAGGCCCGTGTGAGTGAATAAGCTTATCAATTCTTCCTAGTCCCATCCCGGGACTCCAACACGCCCCTCTACCCCTCCAAGTGTTGTGAGCTAGGGAGCGGCTCCAAGTTCCAACTCCTTCCGCATTGCCACACACTTGGACCCTCAAGTGGGTCTACAAGGAACTTGGGAGCGCGTCAACTTGGAGTGGAGGTAGGCCTAACACCGTTTTTTATTGACTACGTTCGTCTCTCTCTCAAGTAAAGTAATTATTGCTCTTGCAGCACTAACCTAAACGTTGTCACCTTGAGTCGTTAGAGAAAGTCGACACAAACAATAGTACTGCTCTTACAGCACTAACCTAAATGTTGTTAGCTTGGGTCACTAAAGAAAGTTGACACAGACAAAACGGATGATGATATTACATTTTTCCTTTGCAATATTACCTAGTCATTACCTAATAAGAAGAGGTGAGGACTTCGAAAGTTTCACATAGCTTGTTGTTTCCAGCAACTACAAACACAGTGCACACTGAATGATTGCTAGTCATAGTATGAGACTTGGATAAAAGAACAGTAGTAATTTGGAATAGTTGGACTATTTATATGATCTTAACAAATTGTTGTTTTCTACTGTTGTAGACCAAGCTGCCCAAAAAATTGAATATTATTTAGCCTACTACATTGGGGGGGGGGATAAACAAGCCAACAGCAGCTACAAAATCACTGGCATACATAAGTCTTCTTCAGCACCTGGATGCTTTCTGCAACTGATGTCCATAGACATGTCTCTGATCGATTCAATGATACAAATGAGATTGGAGGGGATTTTCACAAGAGCCCTGTGAATTATATGGTCTTGGACTTCTTGTGTAACTCTAGTTCACCTTTCTTTTCCCCAAAATAAATATTGCTGCTAGTGAAAACCAGCATGTAGGTTGCAATAGCCTGTCATTGTGCCCTTTATTAGTACCTAACATAATTATTAAAAAATCAATTCCCCAATAACAAGGCAACATTAGCCTCAATGCCTTGATTGTTTTTATAAAAAAATTGTGGACTCTAAGAAACTTTTTCAAATTCTCATCGAGCTATTAAGTAGTTTCAATGATATTCCATCAGTCAACAAGGGCACAGTGACTTAAGAGTCTTTGGGCGAACCTAAGGGGTCCATTTAAATTACTTCTAAACATTACAAATATCCCATGTTTAGACTAAATCAGGGTGTCAATTCAGATTTAACATTTTTTGGGTTTAATATGGCCTCTAAAATACTTCACTCAAAAAGATCAAAGTACCAACATGGGTGTTGGTTCACCTTAGCTAACTTGCAGCACCTACACTGATGACTGGTTGGTCACCTTTAGCTTTCCTTTGAAAGTGTTTCAAATGATGCCATGTGGCACTCTGAAAATTTAGATTGCATTTTGAGCCCTCAGGCCTACCTCCATTAAAGAGAAAATGGCAAGGTGTTTTGGGCTATAATTTGTTTCTTCTTTGTTGTACTTCAAGTGCTGATTTTGTTGAATGTGATAACAAGATTCATTTAATATGTGCTAGAAGAATTTCAATATGAAAGAGTTTTGAACTCATGTTGTAATGTTTAACTTGGTGTGGTTCTCAACATTTTTTGTTAGTTATGTTTATAGGGGTCCAGTGTGGTGAAAAAAATCAATTTTTTTCTAATTGGAAAAATTATCTTCCACCTGGGTTGGAGTATTTAAATGTGTTTAGAGGGAAGAAGCTCAAAGATCATTACTTCAAACATTATGATCTTCAATTACATGCATTGCAATTTCAAAACTTGCAAACTTCAACAATATTGATGGAGAAAGAGGATATGTTTTCTGTTGCTAGAGTGTTATTGTATGATGCCATTCCACGCATTGACTTAGAAAATTTGTGCAAGGAAGCAGCCTAGTTGGATTTGAATGCGAATGAGTGTAAGTGAGGCCTTAATATGAACAATTTTAAGATGAACATGTTTGGGTGGAGAAAAAATGTGTACAAAAAAAAGAATTTGCATATGGCAGGTATTTATCATCATACTTTTGCATTGATTTATGTTCAATCAAGTTTTAATGCATACATGCTTACATAAGGTGATTTTTGTAGATTTGTGCATCAATGTCCAGAAGTGGAAGAAAAAACATCAATTTTTGCAAAAAAATCCATAATTATTTGTGGAATAATTTCCCAAGGGCAATGGAAGGTTTGGAGAGTAAAAGGAAAAGGTTGAATATTGACGATGGAGAAGGTCGTGTTGTGGACCAGTCACCATTCACATCATTCAAGCTTACCAGAAACTATGAAGTGAAAATTCATGTACATGTTGATGATGTTGATATATGTTTCAGATTATGGATACATGAAGATATGTTGGCTAGTTTGAATTTCATTTCATCATTTTTTTACATTCAATGATAATCACTAATGTTTAAATCACAAAATGCAGAAAATGGAATGGGAGTAAATGGTCGAATAATGTTTTATTTGCCAAAATTTGAGGTAAAATTTGAGACAAAAAATGCGGCAATTTTCATGTTTAGGGCAGATAAAGTTCTTCATTGTACAATGAAAAACCAAGGAGGGAAGTAATACGGTATGGCATTTTTCCAAAAAAAATTTGTACTAAATCATTTGAAAAGTTTGAAAGGATGATCATTATCATCGTTGAATCAAATTAATATCCTTATCAATTTTCTATTTGAAATGTTGTTTTTTCCCCTTTTTTCCAAGGAATCATTACCATGAGTGAACATGTATGTTTTCCGCATGGGCACCAAAGTTATTTCTTAGGGTAGGCACCTTTTAAACAAAAATAATTATCATGCACATGAAGTGCATGAAATAATATTTTTGTTTAAGATGTACATGAGTTTTGTGATAATTCAAAATGATTCAACATGAATAATTATCAAGTACCTGAAATGTTCGACATATTATTCATGATCCAATTATGCATAATGTTTTTTAGAACATCATAATTTTGTCAATGTTTCAACATAAATAATAATTGAGACATTAGACACTATTTTTTTCACATGAGCATTAAAATTGCTTATTTAGATAAGTACCTTTCTAAACAAAAATAATAATCATGCACTTGAAGTGCATGAAATAATATTTTTGTTTCGATGATACATGATTATTATGACAATTCGATTAAAAAAAACTTGAATAATTGTCAAGTGCCTGAAGTGTTTGACATATTATTCTTGTTTGACATATTATTCGTGATCCAATTATGCATAATGTTTTTAAAAACATCATAACTTTGTCAATGTTTCAACAAAAATAATAATTGTGACATTAAACACTATTTTTTTCACATGAACACTAGAATTGTTTATTTAGGCAGGTACCTTTCTAAACAATAATAATAATCATGCACTTGAAGTGCATGAAATAATATTTTTGTTTCGATGATACATGATTATTATGACAATTCGATTAAAAAAAACTTGAATAATTGTCAAGTGCTTGAAGTGCTTGACATATTGTTCTTGTTTGACATATTATTCATGATCCAATTATGCATAATGTTTTTAAAAACATCATAACTTTGTTAATGTTTCAACATAAATAATAATTGTGACATTAGACATTATTTTTTTCACATGAGCACTATAATTGTTTATTTAGGTAGGTACCTTTCTAAACAAAAATAATAATCATGCACCTGAAGTGCGTGAAATAATATTTTTGTTTCGATGATACATGATTATTGTGACAATTCGATTCAAAAAAACTTGAATAATTGTCAAGTACCTGAAGTGCTTAACATATTGTTCTTGTTAAACATATTATTCGTGGTCCAATTATGCATGATGTTTTTTACTTGGCTTGATACCCCCTTCCAGTTGAAAGAAATGGACCCATGTGTAAGTATGCATTGCAATGTGACCATATAGTTGGAAACGTTTATTTTTTGCAAAATGGTGAATTCTTGCCATAAAACATAACACTGCCCAAAAGCTATGGATTTGCACTCAAGGACCCTGTATTAGTTTATGGAGATGATATATATAAATATTTAAAACATTTATAAGCAATTTAAATGGGTTTCGGGGTTTTTGGCATGATCCCAATGGGTCCATTCACCTTGGCCCGTTCCATCTACCATTTACTAGTGATGTCATATACCGACAAAAGACTTACCTACCCAACATTTTCCGCTTGTGGTTGCTATGTAATTGCCCACATCATTTACCTTACCTCGGTTTTCACAAATGAGGCAATAAGTTTTGTAAATTAAGGTTTTTATTTGCAACAACGCCTTGCCATCGTTGTTTATGACTGGGTTTTTGCACTATTGTGCTTCCAAAATTAGTTTTGTTATTGATCACAAGGGTTTACAAAGGGTTGGTTGATGTTGCAAATATTAGACCCTGTGCTATTTTATTTGGTTTTATTGTTGCAAGTGAAGATAAGAAGTGAGCAACTGTGACAGCAATTTTCAAATAGCCTTTGTGAGAGGTATATCTTTGTACTTAGCTTAGATAGTTGAGGAGAGATGGATGGGGCCATTCACCACCCTGCAACTTGTGGGTGTGATGGTAATGACATGGAGGCTCGAGCAAAAATGGCCCAGGATGAGTTGGCGATAATAGCAGCCAGTGTACATGAAGAGACCATAGTGGTGCTGCCGAAATTTACATCTAATAAGGTTCTAACCTGTCGATGGCAAAATGTCTAGTCCATGGCGCAACTCTTGTCATCTCAGCCAGTGATCATTGCGTGGGGCATATTGACTGCTATATTTGAAAAGGCACATGCATGCCCATAGGTACCAACACCCAGTTATTAGCTTCCAAGCACATGTTGCCATATGGGCCTCATGTCTCCCTTGTTGACACAACAATCTCCTTTTGCTGGTCATATTGTAATGCATTTTTCTCTGAGCCTTTCATAGTGTTTCGTGCATAATTATTGGTTACGAGTTTTTCTTGGAAAGGTGTGCACATAATGTTATGCAAGGCGGAGCATATTCTAGGTCGAATGGTAAAAGAAAAGTCATGCCATATCGATAGCCCAAATGTCAGTGGGATAAATTGCACAATCATTTGACAAATTTGTGATGTGGATGGGAACATTTAGCCTCCCAACCATGAACTCAATGCTGGAGATCATGCCATAGTGTGCATCACAAACTCAAGGTACTGCGTTCTGTTGGTCCCTACCCCACACTTTAGCTCCATTGATTATGCATAGTGTACCTAATTTCCTATGTGTATGTGGCTAATTTCATGATGCTTTAACAAGGATCCATGATGTGAACTTCCAGATGGACTCATGACATGCCTCAAGTTTATGTTGCAAATCTCAATGGTTTCTTTCAGGGTGCTCACAACCATGTCCCTTGTCATGCAACTCAAATGGAACCTTTGTTAACCAGCAAAAGCTTCTGAGGAGTGGCTCGGAGGTGGAACTTCAGCATGGAGATATTGTGTCACTTGGTGGTCCACCAGAGCACGGTGAAACTTTTCATCCTATTTGCAGCTATCACTACATCCACGAGCTTTTCTATACTCATGGGCACACTAATTAGTTTGTTGTCCACAAGTCACAAGCTTTAAGAGTTTATCATTGTTTGCACGTGCCTTCTAGACGATGCTTTTGCATTCATCTACAGATTGGTGCTAACCAGGACAACTCCCCATACCCCGAATATTGTAGCCAACAGAGAAATAGTGCTCAAGAGAAAGTCCATCCCATCTTGTAAGCATCCCTATAACCATCAGGCTAATGGTAGTGTGCTTGTTGGGGGCCAACAAATTACTTTGGGAAATTTAGTTGAATTGTTAATCACCCCATACTTGTCGAGGTTAGATGGCAAAATATGTGGATCAATAAGGGGGGGCAGATTGTAAGTGGGTTCCAGGTCTGGTGAATGGAGGTCCTAGAGGTCCCGTGACACTCAATTATGTTTGGGGTCTAGAAGCTTCAAATGAAGTGAGTTCCTAAGCTTATAGGACCAACAATGAAAAACATGTATATGTCATAGGAAAAACTCTGATTATATAACTTTATGCATTTATGTTTTCACTTATTGGTCCCTGATTTTTATATCCACATTGTTAGACCCCACTAGTTGCATTCTAAACCTTTATTGGGCCCCTCCTAGTTATTTTTTGTGGGGTTGGAGTAGAAACTACGCCATCAAATAGGGACACACATTCAAGCAACTGAGAAGTTGTGGTTTGACTACCATCTAGCTTTTGCAAATCATGATGCAGTGGGTGCCATTTCTAATTTAATGCATCCAAGTCTTTGCTTTTGCTCGCATGTTGTCTAGTTTCGGAAATTGGTGAAAGTTCCATCCTTGGGAAGTTTTGTGACAACAACCTTGCTATGGCAAGCTTTAATTCGCATCAATCATCTGTAAGCAAGTGGTAGGTATGTCTGGGAGTGAATACGATTAACCTTGTGACAATCCTACTCCTGGAAAGTACATTCACATCATAGATTATTTTCTTCCTAATCCAGAGGCAAAGAATGGAGGTGAGAAGGAGGGAGGGACATTACACAACAACTAACTAGGTTGATGGCTGGTGGAGGATTTTAATTGATGGCTACTGGTGGATTTTGTCGTTGGAATATAAGAGGAGAAAGTAATGGTTGCTTACTTGCCATATATGCGATCATGTTGTTCCCAATACCCTGCACCTACTTGACTAACTAGTACACTTGGATTTGTGGCATTGTAGGTTGGTTGACATAAAATGGGCATGGGCAATGGCTTCAATGCAGGTGTAAGGCAACTAAATGATCCTTATAAGTGTCGTGACTTGGACAACTCTGAAAGGATTACTAGTAGGGATAATAACCTGTGGAAGAGAGAGGTGGATTGGACCCACAACCATGGCATTACGACAATGAGGTGTCCATGTGCTAAATGTGCAAGAGATGGTCGACCTCTATTGCTTGCAACTGTTCAGGCACACATGTTGGTCAACCAGAGGAGTTCCATGTTCAGGGTGTGGAAGGGGCCAAGGAAGCCCCATGATTCTGATGAATAGTGGGTGCAACAGCCAAAATACAAGCCCATATGCCAACAAAGGTTATGGACGACGATGTCTAGGTTGCACAAATGCTGGATGATTTATTTGTGCCTCGAGATGTTGAAGACCTAATTGCGAAAGTTGCTGGAACTAACACAGGTGATGCTGAAGCCCTAGTTGTGGAAGTTGTTGGAACTAACACAGGCTTGGGAGTGGATGGTATAAACATTGTGAACATGGTGTAACAAGCATTTTCGATCATGGAGCAATTAGCAGCCATTCCTGAGAGCATGCCTAAACAATCAGACCCACCACTAGATGATGATGGTGCAGAAGCCAATAATTAGAACAACCTGAAGCACCTACTACAAATTAGGATGACTTTTCAGATGAAATAAATGCCTTGTGCGAGGCATGTGAGTCCTTGTACATAGGTGCCCGGAGCACAAAGCTAGCAGCTACTATGTTGTTGATGAATGTGTGCCAGGTGCATGGGGTTTCGAACAAGTTTGTAAATGAGCTATTGGCTCTACTTCATTTGCATATGTTGCCCAGGGACAATTGCTTGCCTTCAAGCATGTACCGAGCCAAAATCCTGACTAGCAAAGTTGGCCTTCGCTACAACAACATTCATGCCTGCAACAATGGTTGTGTACTATTCGGAAAACAATATGAAAGGATGCAAGAGTGCCCCAAATGTGGGGCTCCTCGATATAGGGTAGTTGGTAGGTCCCAAGTGCCAATCAAGGTCGTGTGGCATTTTCCTTTAGTTGTTTGATTGCTTCGGATGTATCGAGCTCCTGCCATAGCCGAGCTCATGACATGGCACAACAAAAATCAGTCAAGAGATGGGAAGGTGCATCATGCACCTGATAGCAAGGCATGGGCTCACATCAATGCCACCTGGCCCGAGTTTGCTATTGATCCTAGGCACATACGGCTGGGGCTTGCTACAGATGGATTCAATCCATTTGGGGAAAAAAGTTCAAGTTGGTCGACTTGGCCAGTAATGTTTTTTAACTACAACTTACCCCCTTGGTTACTGACAAAGAGGTTTTTTGTGATATTATCATTGATAATCCCGAGCCCAGAGAGCGTGAAAGCGGCCAATTTTGATGTCTACTTAGAACCCATGATAGAGGAGCTGGAGGAGCTATGGAAGGGGGTGGCAGGATTGGACATACTACAACCTCCAGGTTGCTGAACATTTGTATTGAAAGCCATGTTGATGTGGACTATTCATGACTTCCTTGGCTATGGTTTGGTATTTGGTTGTCAACACCAGGGTTACAAAGCTTGCCTTCCATGTGGGTCAAATACCGTGTCCAAATGGTCGAAGGAGTTGGGGAAGGTTGTTTTTGAAGGAAGCAGACGATGGTTACAAAGGGACCACCCTTACTGAACACACCCGAATGTAGCACACTTCATTGGTGCATAGGAGCTTTGGATGAAGCCCCGCATAACAACTAGTGCATATACTTTAAGACGAGCACGAAGGATGGAAAAGTGGGTGGCACATGGCAATGTTTTGGGGTCGAGGGGTTGCCCATCAAAGGAAACTAGACTGAAGTGTCAATCTGTCCTATTCAAATTGCCATATTGGGAGGTTAGTGTAGTAGTGTTATGGAATTTAATTGTGGCTGATAACCTAATAATGCCATGTATAGTAGCAAACATCCTGATATATGATTATTTCCTATAAGTTTAATCGCAGTTGAGGGGAGTGCAACCTCCTAGGTTTTAACACATGTAATATAGCTGTCATATTCAAGGTTTCATTGCAGACTTTAATGCAGTTTGAAAACAAAAGGTACATGAATCCTGGTTCAAATACATAGCCAATAGTTTAATTAAACTGGACCTAAACCCAAGTATTCGAGTTTGATGTCAAAACTGTATAGTAGGGCATTGGCATGGAACACAACAAAAATGATGCCAGTAATACATAATTTCATTATTGGAAATCATAGCCTGGCTATTGTGTACACCCCATGCAGTGTGGGGAAGACCTTGCCATATCGATGTAATTACACCAAGTATGGATTGGACAATGTAATAATGTGGAACACGCGTGGTGTGTGTAGACTGTATTAAATGTGTGATTGGTTAGCTGATGCCCATACAACACTTGTTGATTCGACATACACTGGATGTCATGCACATTGAGAAAAATGTGTGCGAGAGTGTGATCAAGTTCATAATTGGGGTGAAAGACACATTTAAAGTGCGTAGAGACATGGAAGTGTGTGGGGTTCAAGAGCACTTATGGATGAAGAGAGACCCTCACAATCTAGGCAAGATCTTCCAGCCTATTGCTTCGTATGTGTTAAAACCAGAAGAATTAAAAACATTCATGGGTAGGTTAGGGGCCTTGAAAGTGCCATCAAATTACTGCAATGCAGTGGGAAAGCATGTAATGCACAAGAAGCTGGGGAATATGAAAAGCCATGACTGGCATGTGCTAATGCAACAATTTATGCCTTTGGCTTTGAGGGGTTTGATGGACACTAATCTACGTTTAAGTTTAATGCGCCTTAGCCGAATATTCCGCAACATCTGTGCAAAGGTATGGGACCCAGCATCACTACCGTCTTTAAGAGAGGATGTTGTTGTCACCCTTAGCATGATTGAATGGGAGTTATCGAGTGCATTTTTTGATGTGATGACACACTTGGTGTTGCATGTGGTTGAAGAGCTAGCCATTTGCGGGCTTATACATGGTAGATGGATGTACCCAATTGAACGAACATTGGGGACATTGAAGAAGTACGTGCGTAAACAAGCAAGGCCAAAGGCATCGATGGCTTCAGGGTATGTGTTGGATGAAACCTTAAGGTTTGTGACAGAGTACATGTAAATGTTTACACAAGTACGTCGTCGAGTATGGGATGTTAATGAGGAAGAATGGGTGTATGGTGAAGTATTGGAAGGGTCTGGATCTAAGTTTTGCCTTTTACCATCAGCACGGGACCTTGCACATCATTATGTCCTTACCAATGCAGCCTGCTTAGCACCATGGGTCCAGTATTTGCCACCTAAACCCAGCACACATTCAATTTTCATGACATGGTATTACATTTACAAGTTGTTGTATGTTGGTCACATAATGTAGCCTTGTAGGCCACCTATGTGGTGAGCCCTTCCTTAACTTGTTATTTGGGGTTTAATGGGGTGGGTAGAAAACATGAGCAAGAGTGTGATCAAGTGGCAAGACTACGCACAGAGTTTGAAGACTAATGGCACAAGGATGAAAGAGGAACAATAGGGCCTATCAAGTATCCTATAAAGCTTGTAGAAGTGCAAGAATTGGTAGAATGGGTGAGGGAGGCGGTGCGAACCCATATGGCAAATGGCAATGTGCTTGATGAGATGGATGCATACCGTTTGTCAATTAAGCCCAGTTCTGATGCTTCCCAATATACACGGATGAAGACTTATGGAAATCACTATAGGGTCATTGGAAAAACCAATGTTAACACAATGGTAACCTATGATTGTGGAGTGGCATCAGTGTTCTAGCAAGCACAAGGGCCATGTGGAGTGTGTGCATTTTGGGCCCATGCAATATGTGGGAATTCTGCAAGATATAATATTACTTAATTATGGGCCAGTATCAATCCCAGTGGGTTTGCTTAAATGTGATTGGGTGAAGAATGAGGTTGATAGGCGAGGTCATCCAACTTACAAGCATGATGAGGATGGCTTCTTGCTTGCAAATTTGAATGCACTGAAGGCAAATGACGACGAACCATTTGTGTTTCCAGCTCAAGTGCAACAGGTGTTTTACTCTGAAAAGTTAAACCAACCATGGTGGAAGGTTGTGCTACATAAGGAACCTCGTTCCAGGCGCGTGGTAACAGAAGTAGGGGAGGAATAGACCGTGATACAAGATAATGTGATAGGCGTTGAAATGCCTCTAGAAATACCAGATGTGCCTCACAACATGGCAATGGTTGGTGCCATTGAGTTGTGTGGCATAGAAGCAATTATGGCATCTGCAAAGTTGCAAATGCTAGGTGAGGATGATGATGCATGATATGTAGGCATACTGAACGTAGGGAGGAACATGCATCTAGCTATATATGGAGATTGATCTACATGAAGGGTTGTTTGATTCAGAGTTGTACACATAGGTGGAAACACATGGTATATCCACTCGTCAGGTTGACCAACCATCAACTAATAGCAGAAACCATTTAGGAGGAGAGTGTATTAGCAGGAGCCCCTAATTGCATTTTAGAGTTGGACACCCAATGTGGCTAGTCCAAACCCAGTTATCATGAAGTCCACTAGCTTTTGAGGCTGCAACAGTCATGTCAAAGGGGGCAACATGCCTTAATTTTTTATGAATTTTCCCACCTTGATTATATTTTCATCAACTTCAGGCCATTTTCCAATATTTCCAAAATTATCCAACATAAAAACTAATGTTGGTCACCAATATAAGTAGCATTAGCCGATTTTGGCAACACATGCATGATTAAGTAGAAAATTAGTTATGTGAGTTAAATATTCCACCTTGTTTGGCTATTTGTATATGGCCATTAGGGGATAAAACAAAATATATGGCTTGTTGGAAAAAACTGGGTAAATTGACTAATGTTAGCACGATGTCACAATAGTCGTAAATAACAAAAATTTAGTTGCAAAGATCAAATAGTTGTAGGTAGTTGTAAATGTGATGGTCACATATTGGCCTTTTCCTTCTAGTGTTGGTACCTACCTATGGCCTACCTAGTATTACATAGTTGTAATCTTCAATATTGTTTATACCCAACTACCTATTACCTACTACCTTCAAAGTACCTAATATAAGTAGTAAAATGTTTTTGTGTTCGTATTTTTTATGATGACATTTTATGTCATCATGTGACACCAAAAGTGTGGTGCAATTTTTTGATGTGTTAAAAGTGTAAATGTATGTGAAATTGTAATATATGAATGGTCAATAGTGTGATTTGGCACCTATGTTGGTACCTTCACCTTTTTGAATGTGGTTTGTTAGTGATCATATTAAGCTCAAAAAAGTTTGATTTGAACTTAGATTTATTTCTTGGAAAATGATGAATTACTTCAAAATGGGTTTTCAAGACCAAATGACAAGCCAATGGTCCATTAAACAAGTTCAAAACAAGGTCAATGACTTGCGATTTTTAACGGTAAAAGGGAATTGACTGTGAAGAAATTTTTGCACCGGTCGTGAAGTGGACTACAATTTTTGGATGATGATTGCATTGGTTTCATGAAAAGATGGAAAATCAAACATCTTGATGTGAAAATTGCATTTCTTCATGGAGATCTTAAAGAAGAAGTTTCATGTTGTAGCCAAAAGGATTTGCGCAACTAGGAAAAAGAACAAAAGGTTTGCCTCCTCTTGAAGGCATTCTATGGCTTGGAGCAAACATCAAGGCTTGGTACACCAAAATTGACAATTTCCTACCCACTTATGGTTTAATTCATAGCAAATTAAACCACAACATATATTTTTATTTTAATATTTTTTAGTTCGAGGCAAATGGTATGTGGTTCTAATTTTACATGTTGATGATTTGCTTTTGATTAGAGACAACATTAAAGAGCTTGAAATCTTGGAACAAAATCTTACCAAACAATTTTAAAAAATAAACATGGGTTTCATGAACCTCTACATAGGTTTGGAATTTATCTATGTTATGGAAGGGGCTTTGTTCGTACAATGAAACTATGTATGGAAAATACTTTGCAAGTTTGACATGCAAGATTGTCAACTTGTTGCAACTCCTATGAATGAAAACATTTGACTACAAATAGATATGAATTTAGAGGTTATGGATGTTATGTCTTATCAACAATTCATGGGAAGTCTCATCTTTCTCACACACGTTCACTTAAACATTACATATCTAGTGAATGTTATTAATAGATTTATGAACAACCCTCAAGAAGTTCATCTCAATGCAACCAAACACATTCTTTGATATGTTAAAGGTACTCCTGAATTTGGGACATTCTTCCTTCATGAAAACAATGCTTCCTTGACAAGATGGGTGGATGTGGATTGGGCATGTGACCTTGATATATAATTGAAAATCCACCACATGAATGTTTTTCAAACTTGGACACAAGCCACTATCTTGCACCAATAAGCTTCAACTATTATAACATTGTCTAGCATTAAAGGGTAACAACTGGTAAAATATATAGCAAAAATGAGTGTCTTTAGATTTACCTTCTATCATGCATATGAAACCAAACAAGTAGCATAAAAATGCATGGAAATTATAATTATAAATTATCCCACCCCTCTATTATTATTATTAAAACTCAATTCTAAAAAATTAGAACTAGACATATTTTAGAAGGAAGACCAAAAGTATTCTCATTTGCCACGTGGTAAATTTGTAAATGGGGATACTTTTAGTCTACTTTCAAAACTTAGTTGCTCTATATTTTTTGGGGATATAAATATCATTATAGTTCTAAGGGGTGACCATAATAGAAAATAGAAAATCTATCTATTAAAACCTAGCTTACCGCATACTTTACAAAAGTCCACATTGTAAAAAGTAGGTGAAAAGTAGATTGCAAAATTTACTTGTTAAAAATCTACCTTCAACCTACTTTTACAATGTGGAGTTTGAAAGTGAATGCACAATAGTGAAAAATAATCTTATCTTTAATCATTAAAGTAAAAATATTCCACATACAAATTAATAGTTTATGATGGATTTTTTTGTTATTTTTTTCTACTTGTCAAGTAGATTGCCAAGGAGGATTAGTTATCCACTTTACCATGCTTATACCTTGAAACGAAATACAATTTTTTTCAAATTGTGCCAAAGAAACTTCATGGTTTTGAACCTTATTGAAAGAATTACAAGCTCTAGGGGATGGACCAACATGGCTTATATGTGATAGTTGAAGTAGCATTAAATTTATACAAAATCGTATTTTTTATGCATGAATGAAACACATCAAAATTCAACATCATTACATTAAAAAAAGGTGCAAGCAATGGAGATTCAAATTCTCTTCATTCTTAGCACAACAACAAACATATTTTCACAAAACCATTAAGGATTGCTCAATTTCAAAACTTGCAAACCAACATCGGTGTGGTTGATCTACTTAAACTAGATTCATTGTTTAAAAGTCAAGACATTCCTTAGTCTTCATCCATAGGCTTTACATAGTTTAGATCAAAAAAGTTAAGAATGTGGAGGGGTAAAGGAAATTACTCCTACCTTCTTTATTATTATTTTTAGCTTTTAAACTCTATTTAATAACACTTTAATTATAAATTTGCATGGCTAAAATCACATTTGGTGATTATTTAATAAGTAATGTCGAGATAGATGACTAAAGTCATGTTGGTGAGAATTCCAATAAACATCATTTACAAGAAAAATATTCTAGGACTATTATCAAAGATTTTTAATGACCACCATGTTGTTTAGTTGATCATAAGTTTATTAATTTATATTTAAGTTGTCCCTAGACCTCAATTCATAATTTCATAAATCTTTTGTAACATTAATTTGTAGCTATTCTAAAATAATATTATCATTCAATATATTTTCTTTCTTTCCACTTTTGTATTTATATTATTTTGTGTTTGTGCTTATTGTCATGTTTTTCGTCAAACATTCCATGGCAATTGGGTCATTTATAGTCGATGAATTATTTGTCAATCAAATTTCAAAATTTCATGTTGTGGTTCCACCTCCAATACCAAGAAGCTTCACAAGAATTCTTTTTTGTTTCTCAAGAACGGGGATGTGGTGGTTGGCTACATCTAGCATTGTGTACATAATATTTAATGGATGTTGGTCAATGGTTCAAAGATCTACACTCCACAAGGGTTAATTAAGTACAACAAAATAAATGTTATCACTCTTATGAATATTCATGTGCAAACTGCACATCTAAGGTAGTTTGCTCAAAAGAAACAATAACTTAATGAGAAGGTGGCAAAACTTGTTGCTCATGTTCAACGATCTGGGAAGAAAAGAACAAGTCCATTTGGCTATGCAATTATTGCATTTTTTGGTGCCACAAACCCTTACCAAAAAATGATGAATGACAACAACAGTTTTTGGAGGATTTGGTGTTATATATTTACAAAAGTTACAAGCCCTTGTCCACTTGTGAGAATATTTAGCTTCAAAGGTTAGTGTTATGCCAAAGCCTTCATGTTTTATTTCCTTTTCGATCTTCTCTTGTGGAAGAAGTGTTGTCAACCATGGTCAACAAGACCATGGACCATCAATATGTTTTGCCAAATTTTGCATCTACAACTATAGTTTATGCTAGTTTTGATTTATGGATGTTTCACATTGGCGTGGATACTTTTGTTTTGGTAATTACTTTCATGAATGACATCTAGTGCCCTTGCATTTTATTGTTGGGTTGTTTGAGGTGAATGAGACAATTTGGCAGTCTATGGTTTACTATTGTAAGTGTTGTTGGATAGATTTGGTCTTTTACACAGAGTTATTACATTTGTAAAAAACGAAGGCACTAATTTGTCTGCTATGGCAACAACTATGCATTTGATATTGATTGTGAACCCTTAAAGCTTTGAGCATGTGATGTCCAAGGCTTGGTCAATATGTGAGAAATGATGACAAAATATCTATTGGGTTGAAAAATGTTGGTGTGAAAGAAGTTCAAAGTGGGTTACATAAAACTATTACATAGACCAAAAAGTCCAGGAAAGGGAGGTAAGAATGGGAGTAGGCTTGTTTTGAAAGTGGGAAATGGCATTGCAAATTAAAAACTCTTGTGAAGACCATATTTACTAATAACATCACAAAGTGGGGACCCCCTTGTATTAGTGCTATTTAAGTGCTTTCACAATACTTTTACAAGATGTCCAAGGTTTAGTGCTTTGTTCGTGTAAAATAGGCATTGAAACAATTTAGATTGTATTGATTTGATTTTGGTATTGTTTCAATGATAATTGATGTAGCATCATATTTGCATTGTATTTATATTGTTTGCCATGTTGTATTCACATTATGTCCATATTGTAATGATATTGCATTAGTATTATGATTGTATTGGATGTGCATTTTTAGTTGTAAATGATACAATGTTGTTACAATATGGTTACAAACTCTATTATTGTATTGATTTTATATTGTATTCATGTTGTCTATATTTTGTATTTATGTTGTACTCATATTTTTTCAACATCGTATTTGCATTGCATGTGCATTGTTGAACATAAGGGATGCCATGTTGCAACAACATAGCTACAAACTAGATATTCAATATTGACTCAATGTTGTATTCTTGTTGTTTATGTTATTGTATCTACGTTATAATCATACTTTCCCAACATTGTATTTGTATTGTTTGTGTGTTGTTGAAGGTAGGTGATGTAATGTTGCAACAACACGGTTGCAAATTGGATATCCAATAGTGAATCAATATTATATTCATGTTTATTATGATGTTGTAAATGTGTTGTAACATCACAATGAAAGCATTTAGAAATTGCATATGCGCCATTGGTTGCAAGAATTGTGACAACTTCTTAAACTGTCATAGTTTTGGATTACAAAATTACAAAAAGAAGCAGTTACACAATACAAAGGAGATAATGAAATGTTGACCTTGAGATGATTGAGTAGAACATCTAAGGCTATTGCTACAGTACATATACTACTTTCTGAGGTGCAGGCACAAGGAGAATGCGGGCTTTGGTGATGATGCCGAATTGTCCCAAGTCGCAGAGAACTGCAAAGAAAAGCTCGGGCTGCTTGCTAACGGAACAAGTGACAATCTCCCCCTTACCTGTGACCACTTCCAATTGCAGTATGTTGATGATTTGAGGACCATGGCTTGGTGGAAAGTTTGCCCACCCACGCCTGCGTTGGAGAGTGCCACCCACAATGACGTGGAGATAATCGGTCCAGGAATTGGGTGCCAGTCCCTCCTTCAGTGTCGCTTGCAGCACATCCACCCAAAGCTCCCCATCGCTTACTTCCACAAAACATTGGGAGTCCATTCCCACACTTGCTACAAGAAGACTTGACCTGGAAGTCTTGGTGAGCTGCTGGTGATTACAAACTCAATTCCTTAGAGACAGTTCAATAATACTAGAGACGATGATTAGTCTTATGCTCTAGCACAAAGGGTTGTTCTTGCATGGTGAGCAACACTTTGCCATCATCCATCTTTGTCAACATCCACACCTACACCATCACATCCACACATGACTTCCCAATGTACTGCAAAACTTGCATTGTTTGTTGCTATAATGTCAAGCCATGATGATGATGATGATGATCCAACTTCCCTACTGTTGTTGTTGCTCTTAAGCTTACTGCCCTTGCCACTTGCTTCACAACCTAGTTTTTGATCTCCTCCTTTTTCAGTGATGAAGAAGATGTGACTAAATTCTCCAATGTTTTCTTGTAACAAAGAAGGTTGAAATCGCGCTGCAGCTGAATTCCAGCTCCTCTTGCCTCATAAGTGAAGTGAGGCGATGGGATTGGATGACCTAATGGCCAAAAAGAATTTGCAAGTGATGAACATCCTACCTGCAAATTGGTGAAGCTATTGTTGTTGTTGTTTTTATAGAGGTGTTGGTGATGACTTAAGAAGTTGAAGGCAAATTCAGCAACAGCAACAGGGCTATTACAGTTGCAAAGCTGATGTTCTACTAGAATCTATTCACTACAGAAGGGAAATTTTCATATCCATCAGCTCTGCCAAAACCATATCATCTACCTTGAACTTAGGATGGTAAAGATTTTTCTCTCCAACACTGCTCAACTCAAATGTTGTCACCATCATCATTTGTTGGTGCAAAGGTGGTGGATTCAAGGCTATCAAGTATGTTGCAACCCATTTTTGCTGTTCCTGCTCCTCTTGTTGCCTCAAGTAATAGGTAGCAATGATTTGATTCATAGACATGTCCATTCTCCTCCCAGGCCACGGATGTTTAGATTACATCCTTCTTCCTAATTTCCAAGACTCTGATTTTGGGCCTTTCTATATCTCTAAATAGAAGAAACTCTTGATTCCCCCATAGTCTAATCTAATGGCATTAATCAATCACAACTAGGACACCTTACTTAATTGATTTCAAAATTTGAAGCTATTTACAAAGAAATGGGTTTTCTCTAAAAAATTAGGCACAACTTGGATAGCACGGAGTATGTTATTGATCTCTATTATGCTATAACTTCCAAGTGGTTGCATCATTTCATACGAGGTATTAAGTCTTGTAGGTTGTTTCCAAATGGGTAAAGCCCATTTGATTTCTTCACACATAATAAGGCGATTCAACCGATTGGGAGGAACCTTTTGGTACATGCGTACCAAAGCGAGTTCCTTAGTTACTAATGCGTTGTCAGAGGTTTGGAAGAGATCTACCTTAAAAAGTAGCCATAGTTGAGCATATTCAATTTCTTCAAGAAGACCTTCTGGTTCCATTTGTATAGCCACATCACTATACCAAGGATTCCCATGAAAACTAGGGGATGCCCTTGCATACATAGGCCAATCTGCAAACCGCTTTCCAACTCCTGCAGGTATGGCTAAGGCACTGAAGATGTGCAAAACTTGCAAAATATCAAAAAGCTTTGAGAACATTTAATCATCATGAAAGCATATAACTTAGTGCAAGCAATTAATTTTCTTTCGCAACAACTTTAGGTTTCCTTGTTTTAAAGTTTGCCAATAAAAACATTAGATTAGATAGACATGGTCTGACATCAACAACATCTACAAAGTTGTATAACATTGTACCTCTCCACCAATGAGGTTATTGTCCACTTTGTAAACCTTAAAAGCCTTCAAAAGCTCTTCCATGATCCCTCCATGGAATGATAAAATAGAATATACACTCTTGGGAAAGCGATATTTGTTGTTTGCTTCAGCATCCAACATGCCAATGTCCTTTCACCAAACTGTACGCAAATTCACGATTACACCTGATAAAATGTTGAGACCACATTCCACGGCCTGCAACACATGGTACAACTTTGAATCATTAGACCATTGTACTACATCTAAATGTATATTGAGGTCTATGTATGAACACTTGGGATATTATATATAACATTTAATTGACATTTGGGAGTTCACCTTGTCCAAAGCAGTCACTCGTTCAAGAGGTGCTTCAAACCCATCCATGTTTCCAGCAACTCTTCGTAGTGTTTGAAGCCGAAGGTTGTGTTTGGCAATGTGGCCCATGTAATCCCGACGATTGCTCCCTCGATAGGCTTGTTTAAGAAGGACTATGTGGAGGTGTTCATACATATTAGCACTATACTCAAAAGGAGATCCAACTCGACGAATAGAATCTATGTAATGCGTCATTGCATGGACTTTGACCAAGTTAAATTCAGATCTTTGCCATGAAGATAATGTTCCTTTGAATGAATTCAGTGCTTTGCACAAGGCATCATATGAAATTGGAAAAATAAGTTTGCAAGACTTCTATTCAAACATTTCAACTTGCCACAATCATCATATGGCAAACACCACCTAGTTCAAAAGAATTGAATATCAACTTACTCCTGCATTAGAAGGGCCAATTTCCTCAATGTTTCTTCAGTGTACTCCTTAGTGCGACATGCTGTTTCATACCATTGGAGAAACTTCACAAGTGCTTGGATTATGTCTTGAAAATATAAGCCAACCAAACATGGCACAATCACCTACAACATCCAAACTCGGTTGAATGCAATGGACTTCCCCTAAACAACACTTTGAAGATTGACATGTTCATGAAAACAACAAGGCCATGCAAGTTTCATGGCAACCACAATTAACCTTTCAATTTTCAAAATGCTCCCACCCACAAGAATGCTGACCAAGTGTGGAATTGAAAGTACCTGCATTACAGACCGGTGTTCAAAGGCAGCATAATTTGCATTCGAAGAAAAATACCCACCCTTGTCAGTTCCAGGAATTCGAAATGATGGGTACCTTGAATGTTTCTTAATATGAAAGAGGCGTTGATCTAGGCTTGAGAGAATTTTGGAGTTTATGGAAGCCAAAGCAATTCCCCGTAGTATGTCAATAATCGTCTTAAAAACACCTAAATCTGCTTGGTGAAGCATATCCACATGGATTGCTTTATAAGGATTGCCCCACTCTGTTTCTCCACCATTAAATCCCCAAAGAGCACACTGCAATAAACCACAATGGTTAATGCTAATTACACAAATATGCAAATCTTATCTAGTCTATGCAAATGTATTGAATAACATGTGCACTTTTACCAAAAAGAAATCCATCCATATGATTTTTCCTACAAACAAACTAATTATCCTTACATATAGATGAGAAGTTATTTGAGTCTAAAAGCTAGAAACAAATCAGAATTATTGGGTCAAATTCAACCACTATGAATATTTGTATATAAGTTCTAGTGTAGGTTTGCTATCCTATAAACACATGGAAAGATTCCATCTTCAAGGGAAATTTCCTTAAAACTAACAATGAACGTTAATAAATGCCATGATGCAATACAAGGTATTACAAAAATGAACATGCACCTTTGAGGAACAATTATAAAACAAAAGACTAAAATTGATGGGTAAGAAGGCAAAATTATCTTGCCTTTACTGGATGCACTGAATTCTCCTTTGACAACAAATCAACATCCTTTTTTGTTGATGCAAGCATCTTCATGACCAAAGCTTGCATTCCATTTTCAGTTCTGTAATCAAACTTTTTTTCCACCTCCCTTAAGGATTGCTTTGGACACATGCACAAACTGCATGGATGTTGACATTGATTTGTGTCATAGGTACACGTAACCCACTAATCCACAAACAACATACAAGTCATAAGTAATTTAGGTGAGAGAATGAAAAACCTAAATTCATTTCAAGTTCTAACTTTCACAAAGATGAAATCTGAATTGTATTTACATGTGTAGCATGAACTTAAACAACACACCTTACAACCTTCAAGGTGATCGCAAACATAAGCATATAGCAAAGGGAAAACCCAATGTTCATCACTGTGGGGATTAGTCAACGCAAGGCCTTTGAAACTGGCCTCTTTTAGAGGCTTGAGAACAACATCCAAACATTCATGAAATACTTGTAATCTTCTCTCATGTGAAGCTTATGTAGAAGAAATAATAGGTAGAGTGGCCAATAAAACATGACCTTCATCTAAATACCGATTTTCACATGCAATATTCGCTATGGACATCACTAATGGGTACCCAGTCACCCTCCCATCATTGGATAAAGATGTTTGGTCGCTGTAGAAAATTAATGGAGCTATTACAGCCCCTGGGCATTGTGTGTTTATGAGGTTCTGCATTCCACAAATTGCCAAAAGAACTTAGAATCACCTTAAGAATGGCAACTCAAATCTCCAAATATTGAGAACTTGAAAGTTAAGAGAGAAATTGGCACCTGCATTTGTAGCCACCACAAGCTGGTATTTGGGGTAGAATAAACACCTTGGTGAACACCATTGCTTGGTGCAATTTGAAAGTCCTCTTTGAGACTAGGTGATGAAAACATAGAAGATAGTGCTTCCAATGGGTCCTTATGATACATGACACGATCTCCAGAATCACCTTCTGTAACATGGATGAGATATTGATCCCAACCATCTTCTGTTCTGAAAATTGTCTACTCATAGCGATCAATTTGTGCAGCAGACCTCACGCTCACATCTTCCAACTTGAATGATGGGTGAAACAATATTTTTTCAAACAAAGAATTGATGTCCTTATTTGATAGCCCGATAGTGGCTCTACAATGTCTAATCCAATGCACAAGTGAAAATGTGGAATCATAAGGTGGAGGATTAGGGTAATCTGAAATTGAAACTAAATTGTCAAAATCAAACTGATCCTCTTGTTGCAGGTTCTCTTGCTGCAAACCTTGAGTTGATTCAAAAGCTCGAGGATTTGTACTCTTTACCCGTTTACATGTATGCTCCAAGTTCCTTTGGGATGAAAAACAAGCAATACTACGTTGATGGTTTGAAAGAGCACTTGCGCTACTAAACTTCAAAGCCCCACAACGATTACAACTATATTCCATTGAACTACAACATTCTATCTCGTATACCTTCAATTGCAGCTAGATGTCAAGAGTTGATGGCTGAGCCATGTACAAATTTCCTGCGAAGGTTTATCAAATGTCACTTTATTTAAAAAAAAATTGGAACTCTCTAAGCACAGTAAGCTGTAAGGGCACCATATAACACATAACTTCAATCCATAAACCAAAATACTGTGAAACTGAAATTATGTTCAAGTGCAAGCAGAACAAGTGTAAGGGAAACAAGAGCTTTGTGACAGGGTCTAAGGTTTGTTTGTTACCTTTTCTATGTTATTTTATGTTGTGGCAGCCAAAATTTTTCTAGTAGAGTATAATGCACTCTCTTGTGTTGTTGCTACTGTTGCCAGCTTCCCTAGACTAGTCTTTTGCAAATCAAGCATAAAGTCATTGTCTTTCTCTCCTCCTCCTCCTCCCACTATTGACTTTGAATCAATTGTAGAGCTTTTCAATTCCTGCATTGCACAACATTTCAGGTTCATTACTCCTCTGAACTGGCAATCTCCTAGCAATCTTCCTTTTCTACTATTATCTTTCTCTTATTGATGATGGTATGCTAAATTACTGCTGCTGTTGCTAGCTACCTAGAACTATGCTACTGCTTCACACAACTACCACAACATGCAAGCTTAACTAATCTACTGAGCTTTGTGACAAGACTGGCATTCAAAAGAAGATTAATTCATGATGCCAATAGCTCAACAAACATTGTAAGAGAATGAGAAGATCAAAGGAAACAAAGAAGAAGAACACAAAAAAAGTAGTACAGTTACACAAAAACCCCACATGCTCATTGAAGTGATTGGCTGTCATAACCTTGGTAGCTGTGAGATCCATACTCATAGTCAATTATGTAAATTTTCCCTGCATGCATGCACAAACATTCAATTTTTTAATCACACAAACTAAGTCACACATCCATATGAGGAGGTTTATCTTAACACATGGATATGACATACATCAAATGTAAACACAAAAGGAAAGCTACATAATCAAAACAAGAAAAAGGGGTGATACAATCTAGTAGACAGAATGCCCAAGTAGAAGAAATGTTCATAGAGCTCAAAAAGACAGGCTTGCCCGACCAAATGTTTTACATAATAAATGCAAGCCTGAGTACTTTCCATCAAGCTTCAAGCCAATGTGAGGGCTGACCTTCTTCTTTGTTGAACATCACATTTCCAGAAAGAAAATCATTATGTGTAAACACATAGGTGCACTAATAGTGTCATTAATCTCCTGTAGAAAATGACAGCAAATGTGTGAACAAAATCATTAAAAGTCCTGAAAAGTCAAAATGGCAACCTTGAAAGAGAAGGAGAAAGGCATTCAGAAGCAATATTAAACGTTGCACACGACTTGTCACCAATTCACAAAGAATAGACAAAGTAGACACACTAAGTTGTTAAGAACTATAGTTTAATCTTTTCAACTTCAAATTGTATGCTACTAAAAGATATTGCCCCATATTGCTTCTGTTTGTTGCTGTCATCAAATGTCAATCCTGATGTTGCACAAGTGAGATCCACCATGTAAGAACAAACCAATGATGGAAGAGCATTTAGTCATCAGTGTTTAGGAAGAAGCTGCACAACTACTGGAAGGTCTTTCTGAGATTAGGAAAGGCATGTATTCACATGCCTCAAAGACCATGGAGGTGACTTGACATGCATGAGACAGCCATAAGATATGGCACAAAGAAAAGGTCCCTTCACAGAAAGGCACCCTGAGCTTGAAGCATTCTTGGTCACGTCTAACATTCAATGTTTACAATCTGAGCTGCAATGGAACAACATGCTTTGTAGGTGCCTACACAATCCACATACCTACCTACAACAATAAAATATCAGCTCCTAAAATTACAGGATATTGCAACTGAAGGAAAAGAACATATCTTCTAATATTGTGCCAGTGAAGAATTTTGGGAAGCAAACATGGAAACTAGCCATTTTGATATTGAGAAAAACACAATGACACTAACTTAACCCTTACATTTGGTATGAGTGTATTCACAAAAAAGAGAATCCATTCTTTGTTAGTAGATATTATTAAAATACTACCTAAATTTCAGCACTTGAAACATTCAACAAATTAAGTTCTAGGATACTAGTGATAGAGCATCTAGTTCAGATGTAAATAAGAGACTCAAAATGCTGTGATGAAAGTGTTGAGCAAGGACTAGGCACAATAATTAGAGTAGTAATGACCTCTACAGGTATCCATACAAGGTCACAACACAATATACAATAAATTAAAACTTTACATCAAATTTCCAAAAAATTACTCTACATCATCACTCCACAACATGCAGCCAAATATCTAATTTCTAGGGTCATTACAAATTAAATAAATAAAAATTTAAAATTCAAACTTGTATATTAAAAAAATAGATCAAACAGATGGAAGGAGGAGAAATAAAATTGCAACTCCATACCTTGAAGAAGGGAATCCAAGATGTTGAGTTTTGCTTTCCAGCTACAGTAGCTGCAACATCATCACCACAAAAAAAATAATGAATCAAATAACAAAATATTATATCAAAAGAAAACTAGAAAAAAAAGTTGGACAACGTGGAGGTATACAAGGGAGGCAAGACCATAGAGAGAGAGAGGGTGAGACAATATTGTAGAAGAGAAAAAAAAACGCAACACCTCATTGCTTTGTGTCTCTTTCTGCACGCGAGCTCTCCTTGCGTTTCAGCTTTGCAGCACAGTGCATCTGTCTCTTCATACTCATTTCATCTCATATCTATAGGTGTAGAGCTGCAGGAAGTAATGCAATGATCAAAGTGGATTCTCCTCACATGTGCTGAAGAACATTTGCACAACAGAATTCAAGACATTGATAAACAATAGCCCCAATGGGGACTGCCACCACTACAAGAAGAAGTTCATAACAAAAATGTCAAAACTTTGCAGAGCACAAAACAATTTGGAAATAATGGGTTGTTACAAAGAAACAAATATGCTTTCAGAAGCTCAGGTGCAAGGTTGAAGTGAAAGCTCTAGCATCCCAAGCCATTTCAGATGGGCAGTGCCTCTGACAAAAATGTGAATTCATGCCCCAGGATTCACAGAACACCCTGGGGTTCACAAAACATCCCCTTCATTGGCCCTGAATCTGTCGGCAGATGTATGCACCAACAAGAGAAGAAAAAGAGAAGGGGAAACGCATCTCATGTGAACATCAAAATCTGAAGCCATTTTGGCCATAGCAACAACAGCGCCAACCTACTTGCACCTTCAAAACAACAAGCTCTTCCATATTCTATAGTCTCCAAAACCACCTCCGACTGTAACACCAGCAGTAGGAGTTACACATCAAACAAGAGCAAGTTTTGTGAGCTTGCTTGCTTCTGCAATCCCAACAGGAAGGAACGAAACAAAAGCCTTGTTGTTCATGAAAGCATTCGGTTGTCCCCTTGCTTGGCTCTTGGTATTCCAGTCACGTAGCGTCCGTTTGGCCAACACAAAACATATTACAGACAAAGACAAAGAAAGACTTGGCAAGAGAGAAAAACCGCTACCAAAAAGCTTCAAAAGGAAATCTACTATCTCTCTCTCTCTCTACAAGCTCTCGCCTTCAACAGTCATAGCAAACAAACCTTCTAGCTGAGGCAAAGCATGGAGAGGAGAAGAAAGCACATCGAAATCGAAACAAAAGCTATGTTACGATTTCTTCCAAGCGAATCCACTAGGAATACAACAGCAAATCCCTTGAGATGTTTTTCTTACTTTACATATCACACCTTATGCTCTCTCTCGCGGAAATCTCGAAGGACGGCTAAATCAACAAAATCGGCACTCAAAAACGCAACAAGGGAGCCAAAGAAACGGAAAAGAAAAGGAAAAAAGTAAAACAAACTACAAGATGTTCACATTCAGAGACACACAGGACACAACAAAAGAAAGCACGATTGATTAGCCTACCTTCTTCTACAGGCAAGCAAGCTTGTCGGAGCTTTAATGCGGCATCACAAGCATGGCAAGAAGCTTATTGGAGCTTGGATACACATCTGTCACAAGCACGGCAAGCTTGTCGGAGCTTTGATAAACATCTGGAGCATGGAAAAAGCACCAGAGAGCAAGCAGCAACAAGTCTAATATACCTAAAAGAAACGAAGAAGGATTTGGAACTAACTACCGTTCCTAGTTCTCTTCCCTCCTCCTTCTCTCCTCCCTCTCCGTCTCCCCCCCCCCCCCAAATAATAACAACAACAACAGGAGGAACAATAATAACAGAAAGTGGAAGAGCAGGAGAAAAAGGCACAACAACAGCAGCAGAAGCAACAACAACAACAGAAAGCGCAAGAGAAGAGGAGAAAGGGCAAAGAAGCAACAGTGCGAGAGTGTGCAAGAGTGCAGCTAGCATCGATTTTCTCCTTCAACCTAAAAGGTTTTAGATGAAGCGGGAAAATGATTACAGGGAGGAACTGGTACAACAACAACGGAACACCAAAGAGGTGGTTGCACCCAGCTGGCTAAAATTTCCAAAGAGAAGCTTGTTGATGAAGCAAAGCAAAAGATTGGGCACCTTGAGCAGTCCTTGAAAGCAGCGATTGAGATTCATAATTAAGCTTGAAGTGGAGGCCCTGAGAGTTGAAAGTCTGGCTAAAGTCGCAGAGAAGGAAACCCATCAATGGGTACGTACAGTAGTCACGAAAGGCTGGAGCTCTACAATCTTTGTTTTGTTGGGGGTGAAGAAGGATGTTCTTAGTGAAGAAGTTTAGGGCAAACATAATATTTATTCCTGGATTTCTTTTGATGGGGATTGAAAGAACCCTTGCAGGATGGCAAGCCACATGAATCATGAAGAAGGATTTCTGAGTAGAAGAAATTTAGGTGAAACAAAATATATACATTTTCCTAGGTTTCTTTTACTGGCCCAGGGATCTGTGATCTTGGATTGCCAAATTTGGGTGGAATTGGTGGACGTGGTGGCACGGGTGCTAGATTCTTGGAGTTTCAGCAGGTGCAAGAGTAGCTGATGCAGAACCCAAATCTGATGAGAGAGATGGTGAACATGCCAGCAGTGCAAAACTTTATGAACAATTCTGATCTTAGGTGCACCTTATTCATGAGCAATCTACAGATGTGGGATATTATTGATCACAACCCAGACCTAGGACATATTCTCAATGACCCTAGGACACTGCAACAGACATTGGATGCTACCAAGAATCCAGAACTAATGAGGGAAATGATGAGGAATATCGATCGTGCTATGAGTAACATTGAAGCATCACCAAAAGGCTTCAACATGCTCAGGCGCATGTATGAAACAGTTCAAGAACCCCTGTTGAATGTAGCAACAATGGGCAGGGAGGGAGGAAATGACTTAGTGTCCAACCCTTTGCTACTTTTTGGGGCACTCAAAGAGTTGCACAAGGACACAGCCAAATTCCAACTACAACTGACACTGCTGGAACAGGACTAGGCATAGGAATAATATTTCAACACCTCTTCCAAATCCCTGGAACCCTTCAAGTAAGTATTACAATATTTTTTTGTTTTATTTCTTCTCTTTTTGAGCTTTGAGGTTGGTGCCAATTGTAGTGATATATTGTCACAGTGCAATTCTGCAGTTAGCTTTGAGTTATGCTTATTGCACCTTTTGAAATGTGTATTTTGAGAGGAGCATGCAAGAAGCTGTGGAATTGGATTATCAGTTGCTGGAATGTTGTGGCCTGTGGCAGCTTGCAAAGGACCTATTATGACTATGTTTCTCTCTACTTTTGGCGACAAGTCATAACCTACAATAAACAAGTTGCCACCTTCACAATTGATCTTTAGTGGGAGTGCTCGTTGATTCTATGGTTGTGAATAGGTTCACAGTTTCTAAACAATTGGCTTAGTTGGTGGGTTTTGTAGGTAACTTGTCATACAGATATAGGGCAAGGGTGGGGAAGGTTCAGAAAGTTTGATGTTTGGTAGTCATTAAATGTTGTCAGTAAATATTTTGGGGCCCATCTGCACCTTTTAGCATATGATTGTTTTGTATGGTCGTGGTACCAACTGCTGGAGCTAGTGCAGGTGTAGGGGAAGTCAGTCAGACACTAGCTGGAACTGTACCAACAATATGTGCAGGCAAGGGACTTCCTAACATGGGAGGACAAGCAGGTCTTGGCTTGCCAGATCTTGGGTCATTAGGTGTTGCTAGGGGAATTCTGGATCGTGGCACAATGCAGTAGATGCTGCAGAACCCCCATATCCAGAAGATGATGCAAGACTTGCTATCTAACCCTGAGTACATGAGCTAGGTACAGCGATGGTTTCTAACCCCACATGAATTTGCTTGCTTTCTGATTTGGTCATAATCAATAAAGTTGTTGCATGAAAGTGTTAAAGTTTGCAGTGCTTGAAGGGTAGGGCTTCAATGATCATGTTGTAGTTGTGTTTTCTGAAAGTTAAGTTACTCTGCTACCACCAGCAAGCAAGAAGTCTTGCACTTGTAACCTTGCTTCATCTACAGTGATTCCACATGTAAAAATGCTATGATATGTCCAAATTGGGCATGAGTTTCAATGGAATGAGCAGAGAGTACTGTGGATAGGAGTGTCACCAGTTATGGGGCCTTGTGATACCATGAACCATCCATAACTTGTTCTGTTTCTTTATGCAGATAATGAACATGCAAACACACTTGCACTCACTTTTGAATCAAAACCCATAGTTTAGGGAGATGATGCAGAACCCTGATTTGATTTGTCAAATTAGCAGTCCTGAAAGTTTGGAGGTAAACCTCTTATGAGATAACATTGACTGTAAGTTCTTTCTATTGGTGCTAGGGAATATAGGTTGCAGTTTTCTGCCAGTTGGGTGTTATTAGCTTCTGTTGTAATACACTGATGATCTCTTCAGGGGTATAATCCTGGAGTTGCACAAAGCTAGTGTCGACTTTGTCCAAGGGCAAATCCTGTCTCTATTTTATTACTTCAAAGGGACCTCATCAGGTAGGTGAGTTCATTCAACTGTTCATGTCAAGGACTTCAAACATTCCTAAAATCTCAGCACCTTGTTTTCAATAAATTTTAATGTTTTGGCTTTGAGGTAGTGCAATACAGAAACTTAGTGTCCAATTTGTGGGATTGAAGAACTGATCCAGCTCCAGCAATCTATGCAAGGCCGACACCAGGGTCGACATCAACCTGAACAGTAAGTGCTCTACTATTCACAAACATTTTGAATCCTGCATCAAATTTACAAACATTTTTGCACTTTCTGACCATAGTAGAACTGATGCAAAAGTAACGTGGAATGTTTGGTGCCTCCCTGCTGGTTGAGTACTGTTAATATGCTCAGCTCATAGTCTGCAGGGTAGGAACTTTAGTTTGTTGTAGGTGTCTTGCTTCTAGCATTGGTGGAAGAATTATCTTACTCATGTGATTGCAAGGAGCGGTCACCCAAAGAATGTAGTGCAGTATTACAGAGTTTGTTCTAAGCAACCACTATTGACTATGTAGCCCTCTCCATTCCTTAAGCTTGATGCTTGCTAGGACAAGTTAAATTGAAGTCAATCTTACCTAAGAAGCTTGTTGCAGCTTTGTGGGGATACCTTTTTATTAGCTGGAACTCATTAAGTTCTAGCTAACATCATGAGCAAGTCTGCTCATTGCTTTTGGAAGTGTGACAAAAACTAAACGAGCGGATTTATAAAAGAAATTGTTTGCCAGAAATCTGCGCAAATTGCTTCAATTGGTGCACAATACAGAAGTACGAGATTGATCATGATTCCAGTAGCACTTCCACACTTGGGAAAGAGCCTGACCCTTCAATGTGGGTGATGCAAGATGTATTATTTGATGATGAGTCAACAAAAGTTGTGATGTCATCATTGCAACAGATCAAGACAGGTGAGACAAACTATCAACATACTCTATTGTTTCCATGTGGATAAGCTTTTGTAAATCTTCTTCAACAAAAAAAGTAGAACTCTAAACTTCTCATAGTGTGCTTGACCTGGAATAGTGGGAGAGTGAATAGTGGGTTTAGGGTTTAAACAAGATTAGAGGAAGGATGAAGGAAACATAGAGAAAAAAAGGGTTGAAATAGAAGAGAAAAGAGGATGAAGGAAAGGTGGATGAAACAATATGCAAGGAAGGATGGATGAAGGATTAAGGGGGAAATCTTCTTTTATACATTTTAAATTGCCCCTGGAAATTTCTTGTTTCCTTTGGTTGTTATGATTTGCTTGCTTTGCTTGCTTTTGTTGAATGCTTTTGTTGAGTTGTCAAGATTTTCAGGTTTTTCTGACAAGCTTTTGAAACTGCATTCCATTACATCAGTAAGTAATCTTTGTCTCTTTGTGATTATTTGTTGCTACTTCTTTATTAATTTGTGTTCAAATTGATTATAGATGTTTTCAATCTTTTTGTTAAACTGTTTATTTATGTGTTCTTGTGGAATGTCAGTCTCTTCCCTTGTCAAGTGGTCAATGCCTACTATGTAGTTTTTTTTGCATTGCATTTTGTTGCAGGAATATTTGGTTTTTTTTCACCTTGTTATAAGATTGCATTCTTGCAAGAGCAAGGTTTTTGATACTATTGGTCAAGTATTTGTTATTACTTAGTTTCAGTTGTAATATGTACAGTGTTTTTTGAATGCTTGTAGAGTTTCTTGCAATATCACTTAGATGTGGTTACTACAAGTTCAGATGTGGTAAATAAGTTTTAGGTCAATTTTGTTCGTTTTCTTTACTTGTGAATTTTTAAGCAATGCACAAGATTGTTTATTAGTAACTACTGTTGTTCCTATTCATGTAGGCTATTGTTTTTCATGCAGTACTTTGTTTCAAGATGCATCGCTTTGGACCTGAAATGCAAAGCAAGAAGAGACTGAGCACACGCCGTGTGATGCTGAATCCTATTGGCCCCAACACTCCTTTACAAGCTAGAGTGCCTGCATCACCGAATCCTTTTACCGAACCAAATCAGTTTGAAGAGGAGTTGCTAGAAGAGAATGCACTGCCTGGGGATTTGCCAAAGGACAGGACAGAGACAGAGGTGTTACCTGAAGGTGGAGGAGGGTCAGCTCGAATGTCTGCAGCTGACCGCCTTCTCTTCCAAAAACTAAAGAATAAGTGCAGTTCGCAAGAAAAGACATTGGAGAGGCTTTCTGAAAGTTTGCACCTAGCTATTCAGAAAACCAAGGTGATTCCAAAATGTGCAGATTGGAATTATGTCAAGGTATTCAGTTTTTCCATTTTCAATTAAAAATCTTAATAAGATGATTAGAAAAACTAGGATGAAGATGTGATTTGTATTTTCATGATAATTAAGATGTGGTTTTTATGTTCCTCTTACCCATAATAATTCTCACAAAATGTTGAGTTTTTGTGCAGAAAAAACTACCATATATTACAAGGGAATTGTTCCTAGGAAAAGATGCAACAATCTGCACATTCTATCCATCGATGGAGACGATGAAGGATGCAATCTTGTATACCTTTGCAATCCCTGAAGAGGATACAGAAACACGACAGGCTTTTCTCCAAGCTTGGGGACCTCAAACCTTGCAACAGCCAGGCCTTGGTGGCCGGGTTGCCAAACAAATGAGGGATACAAGAGGTAATTACACCCGAATAGCCCGAGAGGAACTAAACCGTCTCCTCCACATCCCGAAACCCCCCTTAAATGCATCCATGACTATGAAGGAGGAATGGAAGGAGGCTTTGGACATTTTGAAAAATGAAGATAAGTGGCGCATTGCAGAGTTACCAGATGGACAAATTGATCCCTATGGCTCTACAACAATTCATGGAGCAGTGGCTAAAGTCATTGTGGGATCACATTACGATCCTTCTAAAAAGGTGGATCTCACCTTGGAGCAAGCTTCTTTCTTTTTCTACTTGTTGGAGCTTGCAATGGAGGATAAGAACTTGTCACACGTGGATGGCCGAGTACAAGCCCACAATATGAAGCTCCTTCAACACAAGATTGTTGATGTCATTCCTATGTTGAAGAAGTTCCAGATCCTGGATCATCCCCATGAGGAGGAATATGCATATTCAGGCTAAGACAAATATCCTCCCAGATGTGATGCCTTAATGCATGCAGATTGGTTAATTTTCCATCAAAAAACTAGTGAAGATGAACATGCACCTTAGTACATTCAAGAGTGCTTTGCATGGGGAGGGAAGTCTAGTTCAGTTCACATTGCCAAATTAGGCTTAATGGCATCACATAATTTTGAGGTTACTAGAACCTATAGTTTTGGGTTCTGACTCTATATACTTGGATTCCTTGTTCCACTGCAGATTCTGCAATCTTTGTTATCTTTGCTATGAAATGGAATACATTCATGAATCTGCACTATTTGTTACCTTGCTTTGGAATGGATTACATTCATAGTCGTTGTCATATTGCTAGAATTGACATACTAGTTATGATGCAGGAAGTTGTAGATAGATGCAAAAGGGAGTAGTACTCTTAGATGGGGGGATACAAGGATTGTTTGTATATATATGTTTGCAGGCAGGATGTTCGCCACCTGCAAATTATTTTTGGCTATTAGGTCATCCAATCCCATCGCCTCACTTCACTTATGAGGCAGGAGGAGCTGGAATTCAGCTGCAACACAATTACAACCTTCTCTATTACAAGAAAACATTGGAGAATTTGGTCACATCTTCTTCATCTCTGAAAAAGGAGGCCAAAAGCCAGGTTGTGAAGCAAGTGGCAAGGGCAGTAAGCTTAAGAGAAACAACAACAACAAGGAAGTTGGATCATCATCATCATGGCTTGACATTATAGCAGCCAATAATGCAAGCTTTGTAGTACATTGGGAAGTCATGTGTGGATGTGCTGGTGCAGGTGTGGATGCTGACAAAGATGGATGATGGCAGAGTGTTGCTCACCATGCAAGAACAACCCTTTGTGCTAGAGCATATGACTAATCATCATCTCCGGTATTACTGAACTATCTTTAAGGAATTGAGTTTGTAGTCACTAGCAACTCACTAAGACTTCTAGGTCAATTCTTCTTGCAGCAGGTGTGGGAATGGACACTCAATGTTCTGTTCTACAACAGTGAGAGTACCTACCAGTAAGGATGCGTAGAAGTATGGTGTTTGAAGTACTCTAGCAGTACATGTGTTTGAACCTTCCTCCAAGAATTGTCTGGTTGTCATTGAACTTGGCATGGATGTTAGGAAATTGTAGTAAGCACCTGAAATTGACATCATCTGTCAAGCTTTACAGGTGTGAATGATGGGATTTTTTCTTTTACTTGCTGCCTTCTTCCTAAAGAATTTCATCTTGTGCCTATAGCCTCTATTCCTTCTCCATGCACTCTGATGGGTTTTTGTTGTTTTTACTTTTTGTGATTAGGATTCTACTTCCATTTTGCCTTCCATTTTATCAGATTGTAGGTGTTGTTGTCTCACAAAAGTTTTTGGATTCTGATCTATAGCACTCCGCATGAACTAATAGCTGCAGGTTTAGTGAGGAGTTACTACAATACCTGCAATGCAAGATCAGTATTTCCAGAGAGGGAACCATTATAGAGCTTCCAGTTCCTTCTGCATGTGTGGATCATCTTGCTACTGGATGTTTCGTATCACCACATTTATTTATTTAATTAATTGATTATTTCTTTTACCAATTTCCCAAATTGTGAAAATGTGATGAGACAAACAATACAAAATTTCACAAAGTTGGCAATGAGGTGATGATGCCCATGTGTTGGATATGTTGTAGGTGGATGTGGAGCAATTAGCAAACTACCTACCTCTGCATTTGATGGCATGTGCGGTGTGAAGTGGTGCAGAGCCACGATTACGGTACTAGTTATGTGCAGTGCGTTTGCTACACTTCTTCCAAGCAGCAATGTGATAAGATTCGAAGGTGGCTTACCCATGTGGTGATGGGCAGTGTGACAGTGGAGATGTTGATCTTGGCAGCATTGTATACAGTGTGGGTGTCCCATGTCAAGGTTCAGCTTGCCACAAGGCTTGTTGTGCAACTTGCATCTTGGGGGTGTGCTTGAGTATCGGGGCCTTTCCATGTCTGTAAACTAGCAGCCTACTGTTGCACGTGATTCAATCATGGACTGTATAACCGATCCCAACGTTCCTAGCAATCTGTTGTACCCTCAAGTTTGAGTCTCCACCTTCTTGATCTCTCATGTGTCACCATGGATTTTTTCTAGACCAAACATGAAAAGAGTAATCAAGAAGAAAATAGCAGCATGGGAGCACTGCAGCTCTCATTTTGGAGATTGAAAACCTTGGCACAAAGAAGGTGAAAAGCATGCACTTTGTTTTAGATCCATAAGTGCTCAATGCTACAGAAGATGCAAGTGCAAATGTCAATAGGCTTACCCACTAGATCTTCAGTAGTTTCTACCTTGTTCAGTGCACCAGCACCCTTTGATCTTTGCTGTTGTGAGCTCTATGTCTTTTGGATCAATGTACACATCTACTTTATCAACTTCTGTCTGCTATGCTAGTAGTTGTTGCAGTTGATCTGTGCACTCATCCCCAACTTTCAGTAGCTAACAAATGTTGAACTCATTCCACACCTAGTTTGTGCTTTAGCTTACCGTATACTACCCACACATGTGATTTGAGCAACAAAATGCAAGGATATGTCAGGCTGTACAATTATAATCTTATTGAAAAAAATTTCTCCACCTGTGATGTACAGGAGAAATCCCTTTTGCCATCCCCTCTGAGTCTTGAAGCAAGAAATTGTTGAAAACTTCCAAAATCTTCTTGTGCTCTGCTAAATTTTCATAGATGTGTAGAAGGCCCCATTCCCAAATCCTGGCTTCATCAGCACCCATTCTGGCCACGAAATTTCTGCATTTCAGAGGCTTTGGACACTACCCTAAGTTGGAGCAAGTGTGTAGTACTCACCATTTCAAATGTTCAAACAATGATAGAAAAGACCCATGGTGCTAGCTACTTTGGGTCATCCATCTATGAGTGATCTTTTGCTTAGCAAATTGTCAGTGGTTTGCTTTCTAGAGTAGATCGTGTTAGCAGCTGATGGGTGAATCAAGTTTTCATGTAACTGCTGAAGGTCATGTAAGGCTATGTTGGATATTGAAGCTTTGTTGTGTTCCACTCAAGATTCTTCTATAGCTTCTATAATGAAAGAAACAAACAGGCAAATTAGTGATGCACCAAACCACTTTAGGGAGTTCTTCCTATTGTTGGAACTTTAGTTCAAAACTTTATTTATATATCAATTCAAGTGCAAGACTTGGAGTTTTTTTTCACTTTACCTATATATAATACAAATATATTTCATATAATTTATATGGAACAATATAAATGAAATGTTGTATTGATTTGTTATGAATCAATGTTAAAACAATGCTACTAGTTGTTTCAACACTTATCAAATGCAAGATTTGATTTATATTGAATCAATGCTTGTTATTTGTCCATTTGATATTGCAACATTTCATAGGATTGTATTAATTTTGTGACAATGAGTACCATTGTTTTAACATTTTTAATGTGCCACCTTCAACAGTGTTGATTTTATGTGATATGCAACAACATTGAAAATCCACCTTTATGAAGGTTGTAACAGCATCAATTCAATAGCTAATCAATTTGTGTTGTCTCAACATTGATAAGATCTTATTCATTGAATGTGTGTTGAAAAAATGTAAATTATGTCAAAACAATCTCAATGCTAACTCAGTATATATTGTTATAATGCCATCAACATATTGTATCAATGACCATATTAACATTGAATCTTCAACATATAGTCATCAATTTGATGACTTATTAATGTATATTGTGCTAATGTTGGTCATATTGTTTTCATTGGTTTAATATTGATAAGGTGTCAAATATTTTAGTATTATATCAATGTCATTTCAAGACATGTTGTTACAATGCCACCTTAACATCGTATCAATGATTGTATCAACATTGAACGTTGAACATATTGTTAAGGTGTTGTAAAAGCACCCATACAAGGAGGGGGCAAGTTTGTGATGAAGGTCATCATGTTTGAAGAAACCCTTGAATTTAAAAATGTCATCATTCTTTGTCATGGCATATAAAAATCTATTGTTTTACAACAAAAAAAACCTAAGCCCAATTGTGGGCTATTATTAAGGCAATCAACTTTATATTCAATCTTGTTGTATTAGCCCGTGTGATGAATTGAAGTAGGGGCCACTAGTTGTTTTCAAATGCTTTGACAACAACCATTAACCTTATTATGGAAATGGAAGCTATGCTATTGTAGGTTTTTAGTGGACCTAAAATGTTTGACCCATTTGAGGCTAAAATCCTCTTTTTGTAAAAAAACATGTGGCTAGAAGTGGTAATGGCAATTAATTTGTTTTTGGAGTTTTTGAGGTCTTTGATGTGGTGACGCACTCCCAACTCCTCAAAGGACCCAAAGGTGGGCCCAAGTCGAAAACAACGGAAGAAGAAGAAGTCGGGGCATGCTCCCTAACTCACAACACTTGGAGGGGTAGAGGGGCGTCTTGGAGCTCCATGATGGGACTAGGAAGAGTTGACAAGCTTCACTCACTCACACGGGCTTACACACAACCCACACAAGGTGGTTAGTGCATAGTTAGAGCACCCTTGGTGTTAGGACGAGCCACGGGCAACACGAACACACAAGACTCACCATGACCCGAACTTGGGGGAAGCCACCACCTTCCCCCTTATAGTATATTCTGCAACTCTCCGCGGAGGCTACATCCAAATGGCTATTTTTCCTGGGACTCCCAAGTTGGAGTCCCGAAATTGTCCCGGTTGGAGTCCCAGGACTTTGGGAGCTCATAACTCCCGTTTGCAAAGTCCGATTGCAACAAGGTTTAAACCAAAATTATAGCTCTCCTCAAGAGCTTTCCAACACCATGTCGCACTCTAGAATCTGACATTGGGAAAAGGTCGATTCCTGACTTTTAGTGGCCGGGAGTCAAACTCCCTCACATTCCCTCGCACTTCCTTAAACTCCTGGGAGTATGTGGTGACTCTTGGGCTTCCTTTTGGCCCGCACCTTTCCAATGCCTTTGCATTCACTCCCGGGCTTCCTTACTTTTGGTTTGCAACCTTGCCATGCCTTTGCCTTGACTCATGGGCTTCCTTCCTTTTGGCTTGCAACCTTGCCATGCCTTTGCCTTGACTCATGGGCTTCCTTCCTTTTGGCTTGCAACCTTGCCATGCCTTTGCCTTGACTCCCGGGCTTCCTTCCTCTTAGCCCGCAACCTTGCAACCCCTTGCCTTGGTTGCGAGCCCAAAGCTAGGGTTACGACATGTGGGGCAAGCTCATAACATGGTTATCATGTTGGATCCATGCTTCAACGCTTTGCACATTCTGAAAAACTTGGTGGAATGTGGGAATGCAATCTAATTGGCATATGAGTATGATGTCAAGTGTCGCACCCCCACTTTGGGATAAGTGTGAGGGTGAAGCCCACACTCCCAAAAGTGGGAAGTTGGAGTCCTCTGAGACTCCCAAAAATTCAGAGCTCAATTGTAGAGGTCAAAACACTTTGCATTGAGGTGTTCTTAATGTCGTTGGAAAGGTCTTGAAATGTAGATGTCCAAAATGGCCTTGCATGAAACATTTGAACATTTTCAACCCAAGTTATGGGCAAAAGAAGGGCCAGGAGTGATGCGCCCCTAAGTCCCGGGGTGAAACCCACTTGAGGGTTTCACTTTGTCAAGTTGCGGAAAGTTGGGAGTTAGAGCACACTCCCGGCTTCCAACACTAAAAGGCGGGGTAGAGGGTCGTGTTGGGAGCCCCGAAATTACACTAGGAAGAGGCACTAGCTTAGCTTGTGTGAATCTGCATCCAAAAAACCAACCACAAGAGGTTAGTTTAACATTCGGGACACCCTTGGGTGTTGGGACAAGCCACGGGCACTTTGACACACAAGATTCACCACGGCCCAGACTCGAGGGAAGCCACCACTTTCCCCCATATAGTATTATCTACAACTCTCCACTAAGGCTACATCCAAATGGCTCTTTTTCTCGGGACTCCCAAGTTAGAGTCCTGAAATTGTCCCGAAATTGTCTTGGGACTTTGGGAGCTTAGAACTCATGACTGCAGAGTCTGATAGCAACAAGATCTGAAATAAAGTTGTAGCCCTCGTCGAGATCTTTTCAACGCCATGTTGCACTTTCAAATCGGATGTCAGGAAGAGGTCGATTCCTGACTTTTAATGGTCGGGAGTCAAACTATCACTTTGACTCCCGGCCCTTCTTTTGCCCATAACTTGGGCTGCATATGTCCAAATGACCAATGCGAGGCCATTTTCAATATTTAAGCTTCAAGACCTTTCCAATGACACCAAGAACACCTCAATGCGAGGTGTTTTGGGTCTTGTTGTTGAGCTCTAAACATTCAGGAGTCCCGGAGGACTCCAAATCCCCAACTTTGGAAGTGTTGGGCTTCACCCCCACACTTGGCCAAAGTTGGGGTGCGATAGGGAATCAAATTGATAGTTTGACTCCTAACCACAAAAAGTCGGGAATCGACCTCTTCTCGACATCTGCAGATAATGTGCGACATGGCGTTGGAAATTTCTTGAGGAGAGCTACAAGATTGCTTCAGATTTCATCTCAATCGAAGGTTTGAGCAAGAAGTTATGGATGCCCAAAGTCCCAAGAGTCCAACCTGGGACAGTTTCGGGACTCCTCCTTGGGAGTCCCGGGAAAAAATGCCATTTAGATGTAGCCTTGGCGGAGAGTTGCAAAGAATACTATATGGGGGAAGGTGGTGACTTCCCCCGAGTCCAGGCCGTGGTGAGTCAAGTGTGTCCAAGTGCCTGTGGCTTGTTCCAACACCCAAGGGTGTTCCCAAATGTGAACTAACCTTTTTGTGGTTGGTTTTGGATGCAAATTCGAGTGAGATAATACTTGTCCTTCTTCCTAGTTTAATCCCGGGACTTCTAGCACGCCCTCTACCCCCTTTTAGTGCTGGAAGTCGGGAGCGGCCCTTAAGTCCCAACTTTCCGCAATTCAACATACTTAGACCCTTAAGTGGGTCTAACAAGGGACTTAGGAACGTGTCACGTGGTATCAGAGCTCAAGATGAAGCTTGACTTATTTCTTGGGAGTTTGGGATGGCACCCAAGAAGAACCGTAAGTCAACACAAGACACCATGTTGGAAGAACCCGTTGAAGACCGACTAATCCCGTCGGAGTCAATTGGGAAAGAGGAACCAATAACCCGAGAGGACCAAGATGAGCCCGAAAATGAGGAGGAACAAAGGAACTTGGTCCTATTCACCCAGGAACAATTGGAAGTTTGGTGAGTTGGTGTCGGCTCTCAAAACGGGGAGCACCAAGGGTGAAAGGTTTCAACCAACCAAGCTCGAAAACTTCGATGGTGCCCGTGATCGAAAGGTTGTGGATGCTTGGCTTGCGAAGATGGATGACTATTTTCATACCGCCAAGGTTGACTACATTCCGCCATGGAGCTTGCCCAATCCTATTTGAAAGGCTATGCCGCCACATGGTGGAGGACGGTGAGACAAAAGGAGGGGAAGAACCATGGTTACACTTGGGAGTTTTTTAAGGAATGCCTTGAGTTGGAATTTGTTCCAAGGAATTCCGACTACATTTCGAGGTGCAAACTCTATGACCTTGTGAATGCCATAAATGAAAACTTGAGGCAATATGTGAAGGCTTATTCCGAACTCATGCTTGAGATCCAGCACATGCACGGGTTGGATCGTGTATGCCAATTTGTGATGGGGCTTCCAACTTGGGCCAAACGAAAGCTTGAGGAGAGTTGGCCCGCTTCATTATCTGAGGCCATCACAAAAGTGGAGAACTTTTCGGATGTGGGGCAGAATGAAAAATCCGAGTTCAAAAAGGACAACAAGTTCCTTCACAAGAAGCCAAGGCATGAGGGGGAATGGAACCGAGGGCAAGGAAGCCCAACCAAGGATAAGCCCAAACAATTCCAAGGCTCGGGGTTCAAACCTAAAGGGAACTTTGTGAAGAAGGGGGCTCCTTTCAAAGTGAGCCAACCCAAGGGAGATTTTGGGGTGAAACCCAAAGGAACATGTTTCAATTGCAACGAAGTGGGGCATTACTCCAAAGATTGTCCAAAGTCCAAATCGGGGAGTGGGAGCTCTAAGGTACTTGCTCTCAATGCCAACCTAGCCCAACTGGAATGTAATCGACTTATCTTCTTGAAGGGGAAAATTGTTAAGCGGGATGTTTTATGTCTTTTAGACACAGGGGTTTCTCACAACTTCATAATTCGAAAAAGCGCCGAAAGGATGGAGCTCCACTTGGAAGAGCTCAAGGCACCCATATAGGTGCATTTCGCGGATGGGGCTCCCCATCCAACTACATTACAAGCAAAGGAAGTACCTCTCTAACTAGGAAATTAGAAGGGTAGGTGGATTTATTGGTTTCCACCTTGGGTGGAATGGATTGCATTTTGGGAATGGAGTTCATCACCCAAAATAATGTGCTCATGGAAGGGCACAATAGGTTAGTTAGAATCCCATCTAAAAGTGGGATTGTGCGGGTCAAGGCACATGAATAACCTTGTGTGGGTGACTAACCATCCATTTTATGTTAGGAAAAACTTGGGAAAGAGAATGTGTGGGAGGTTATGGCATGATGTGTGTTATGCGGGTGTTGGACGAATATGAGCCCAAGGAAGCCACCAAGTTGGTGACTTTCGCCAAGTGCATAAAGCAAGTTTTGGAAGAGTTCTCGGATGTGATGCTCGATGAGTTGCCCAAAGACTTGCCCCCGAGAAGACGAATTGATCATTCGATTAAAGTGATGCCGGGAGTGGCATTGACGCACTCCCAACTCCTCAAAGGACCTAAATGTGAGTCCAAGTGAAAGACAACGGAAGAAGGAAGAGTCGGGACACGCTCCCTAGCTCACAACACTTTGAGGGGTAGAGGGTCGTGTTCGAGCTCCGAGATGGGACTAGGAAGAGTTGACAAGCTTTACTCACTCACACGGGCCTGCACAAAACCCACACAAAGTGGTTAGTGCATAGTTGGAGCACCTTTGGTGCTAGGACGAGCCATGGGCAACACGGACACATAAGACTCACCATGGCCCAGACTTGGGGGAAGCCACCACCTTCCCGCTTATAGTATACTATGCAGCTCGCGGCGAAGGCTACATCCAAATGGCTATTTTTCCCAGGACTCCCGTGTGGGAGTCCCGAAATTGTCTCGGGTTGGAGTCCTGGGACTTTGGACGCCCATATCTCCCGACTGCAGAGTCCGATCGCAACGCGGTCTGAAGCAAAGTTGTAGCCCTCGTCGAGAGCTTTTCAACGCCGTGTTGTACTCTCAAATCGAATCTCAAGAAGAGCTCGATTCCCGACTTTTAATGGTTGGGAGTCAAACTGCCACTTTGACTCCCGGCCCTTCTTTTGCCCATAACTTGTGTTTCAGATGTCCAAATGAGCAATGCGAGCCCATTTTAAACATTTACGTTCCAAGAGATTTCCAACGGTATAAAAAGCGTAACAATCCATTGAGATTTGATTCTTCAACTTGCCCTCTGAAGTTTTGGGAGTCCACCGGGACTCCCTTTCCCAAAATGGGAGTTGCCTTGGGAGTGTGAATGCTCACTCCCTAACACTCCCTCGCACTACCTTAGACTCCCAGGAGTATGTGTTGACTCCCGGGCTTCCTCTTGGCCTGCACCCTTCCAATGCCTTTGCTTTCATTCCCGGGCTTCCTTCCTTTTGGCTTATAACCTTGCCATGCCTTTGCCTTGACTCCCGAGCTTCCTTCCTCTTGGCCTGCAACCTTGCAACCCCTTGCCTTGGTCGCGAGCCCAAAGCTAGGGTTGCGACAGGCACCTCCTGCCAAGGCCCCATTTCGAATGAGTCATGAGGAGTTGAAAGAGCTTAAGGTTCAGCTTGAAGAACTCCTCACAAAGGGTATATCAAACCAAGTAAATCACCATATGGGGCACCCGTCCTTTTTGTTCACAAGAAGGATGGGACGTTGAAGATGTGATTATAGAGCCCTCATTAAGGCAACGGTAAAAAACCGGTATCCTTTGCCTCGCATTGATGATCTATTTGATCGTTTCTCAGGAGCCAAGGTTTTTAGTAGAATTGATCTACGTTCAGGGTATTACCAAATTCAGATTGTAGAAGGGGATGAAGAAAAAACTGCCTGTCGCACGAGGTATGGCTCGTATGAGTTCTTGGTGATGCCTTTTGGGTTCACCAATGCACTCACCACATTTTGCACTTTCATGAATGACATTTTCCGCGAATGGCTTGATGATTTTGTGGTCGTCTACATAGACGACATTTTGATCTATTGTAGCTCCTTGGAGTAGCATGCAGAGCACCTTCACAAGGTGTTCTAAGGACTAAAGGAAAACAAGTTGTATGCCAAGCTTGAGAAGTGCGAATTTGGGGTGATGGAAGTGGATTTTCTTGGACATAGGATAACTCAGGTTTGATGATGGATGATCACAAGGTCAAGGCAATTTTGGATTGGGAGCCGCCTAAGTCAGTTCCCGCCTTTTAGATCCTTTTTGGGATTGGCCTCCTATTATCGCAAGTTCATAAAGAACTTTACGAAAATAACGACCCCTTTGACAAACCCTTTGAAAAAATCCATCGTCACTTATGATTGGGAAGAAGCATGCAACGAAGCCTTTGAAACCTTGAAGGGCATTTTGGTGAAAGCACCGGTGTTAAAGTTGCCTGACTTTGACAAAGACTTTGAAATCCATTCTGACGCCTTCGACTTTGCGATTAGAGGTGTCATAGTGCAAGATGGAAGACCGGTAACCTTTGAAAGCAAGAAGTTGAGTGAGACGGAGCAAAGGTGGCCAACACACGGGAAGGAAATGTGGGCGGTCATACATTGTCTTAAGACTTGGGGTCATTACATAGGCTCCAAAGATGTGGTAGTGTGGACCAACAATGTGACCTTGAAGTACTTTGCCACTCAACCCAATTTGTCATCAAAACAAGTAAGGTGGTAAGACACATTGGCCTTGTTCAATGTGGACATTTGGCACAAGCTGGGAAATGAGAACATAGTTCCTGATGCTTTGAGCTAGAAACACCAACTTAAAGTGGTGTATGTGGGAGACGAAATTTCAAAAGGAAGTTAAACTAGCAAGTCGCCGAGATGCTTTTGCCAAGGAGGTAAGGTAAAACATCCAAAATGGAGCCAAGTCCCACTTCCATTTGCGAAATGGATTATTGTGGTATAAGCAAAATTGACTTTATGTGCCGGAAGGGAAAATGAAGGACACACTTTTGAAGGAATGTCATGATGGACCGCTTGTGGGCCATGGTGGTGCAAAACGCACCATAACATTCCTAAAGAAGTCCTACTATTGGCCTAACTTGAAGGATAGTGCGAAGGAGTATGTGAAGACTTGTTTAACTTGTTAATAAAACTGAACCTTCAACAAGAAGCAAATGGGTTTGTTACAACCTTTGCCAATTCTCGAAAGGCCATGGGAAAGTGTGTCCATGGACTTCATGGTGAGCTTGCCCCCTTCAAAGGGATTTGATGCCATCATGGTTGTGGTGGATCGATTTAGCAAGATGGCACACTTCATTCCCACAAAAGGATGAAGCCATGGTTCAAAAGACGCGGAGGTTGTTCTTCTCCCACATTTTCAAGCATCATGGCCTCCCAAAGGACATAATTTTGGATCGAGACCCAAAGTTCACAAGTAAGTTTTGGTGGGCCTTGTGGAAGCGAATGGGGTCGAAACTCAAGATGAGCACTTCGTTCCGTCCTTAAACCGATGGACAAACTGAGAGGGTGAACTTGGTGATCCAACAATTCCTAAGGAATTATGTGGCGGCGGATCAACAAGATTGGGTGGACCATTTGGAGTTAGCTGAGTTTTGTTACAACAACTCGGCACACTCCACAACTGGGTCCACCCCATTCGAAATGGTGACGAACAAGTCACCAATTGTGCCCATGACTTTAGAAGCACAAGGACAACCTTCGAGTGATGCAAATGAGGAAGTGCTAATGGTCACACAACTTGATGAAGAAAGGAAATGCTTGTGGGAGTTGGCAAAGGCCAACTTGGAAAAGGTGCACAAAAGGTACAAGGATTTTGTCGACAAGTCCCGACAAGAGGTGAAGTTTCAAGAAGGAGACGAGGTGTGGTTGAACATCAAGAACTTCCCGTTGCCAGAAGGTTTAAGTCATAAGTTCTTGGGCCCATATGCGGGCCCATTCAAAGTGTTGGAAAAAAAACTTTCCGACATTTAAAAGTTAAAATTACCAGAAAATCTTAGAGTTTATCCCACATTTCATGTTTCCCTTTTGAAGCTAGTCTCCCGCGATGCCTCAAGGCCTAATCGAGAGCATCATTCAAGGCCTCCATCGGATTTGGTTCATAATGAACTAGAGTTTGAGGTGGAGGCTGTGCTCAAATCAAGGCAACTAAGAGGACGAGAGCATGAATACCTAGTTAAATGGAAAGGATACCATCCGATAGAGGCATCTTGGGTGAATGAATCCGACATGGAACATGCCCAGGAAGCCATAGAAGAATTCCAAGTGTTGTCACTTACAGGTGGAAAACATAAACCATATTATTATTCTAATGAAGAATTGACCTAATGACTTGCGCACCAATTGCAAGCCACATTTAGACTTCAATCAATGCTTGAAAGTAGAAAAGCCTTTGGTAGAAGAAAACTACAATTTAATGAAAGAAAATAACTTGTTTGAAGAATTGGAAGTTGATGGTGATTAATTTTGTTGGGCTAAGATAGGTTTGTGTTTTGTGTGAGTTGTGGTTGGCCCAAGGAATTCATGTTACAAGTGGGCAAAGTTCTTCATAGAATTGGGGTTCGATTTTCCCACAAGTTATATCAAATTTGTTCATGTTGTTGTGTTGTTTTTGTTTTGGAAAGTTAAGCTATTGTTGTAAGTTTTTTATTAAGCAACGTAGTTGGAAATTTGATATGTGTATCTTTTGTGCATATCCACCATGTTTTGAAAATTGAAAATCGACATATACATAACCAACAAAGGAATCTTTTAAAAAACAAATGTGTAACTGACTACTGTAATGAAATTGTTTTTTGGGGGAATAAATGTCCTTTGTCCAAAAATAAATAAAATCTTTACTGGTATCCATAGGATAGGTGTAAAAGTTGATAAATGGACAACATTGGTACCTACCTATGGCCTACCTAGTATTACATAGTTGTAATCTTCAATATTGCTTGTACCCAACTACCTATTACCTACTACCTCCAAAGTACCTAATATAAGTAGTAAAATGTTTTTGTGTTCATATTTTTTATGAAGACATTTTATGTCATCATGTGACACCAAAAGTGTGGTGCAATTCTTTGATGTGTTAAAAGTGTAAATGTATGTGAAATTGCAATATATGAATGGTGAATAGTGAGTTGGCACTTGTGTTGGTACCTTCACCTTTTTGAGTGCAGCTTGTTAGTGATCATATTAAGCTCAAAAAAGTTTGATTTGAACTTAGAGACCCTGATTTACTCTTCAAATGGAATATTTGTAATATTAATCTAAATGGATTTTGTGATTTTTTCCATGGTACCAAGGTGGGTGCTTTTTCACCTAAGGCCTCCAGCTGCATATACAGGGGGTCAGTTGGTACCTAGTAAAAATGTACAAAAGAGGTCTATTGGGTAGAGGGCTAGTGGTGCTGCATGTGCCTTAGGAAGCCGGAGGGAGCTAGTCAATGGGAGGATTTTGCCTTACAAGGAGAAGGCGGCCATTTAATATTCAAACTTGCATGTCATAATGAGCATTGGTTTGGTACATACTTGTTTGTGTTTTGTGTTGTCCATGAGTGGTAAGAGTTGCATGCTGCCATGTACTCTCCAATGGAACCACTCCTCTAGCTTGTAGGCAAGAGATGAGCACCACTTCTTGATAACTCTTTGGTGAATGTTTTTCCTCACTTTAGATAGAATCTTCATGGGAATATTGAATACCCATATGCATATCTCATACCAGCTGACATGAGGTTGTTGTCTATTCATGTTCATACCCAGGACATCCCCAAAACATGTTGGCTATTATACAGACCTGTCTGATATGTCTATTGGAAGAGCATTTGAATACTCATGTTCTTACCTGATGTCTATGTTGAAAAAAATTTAATATCTTGTAAGGCAACTGGTATGTTAAAGTGGACATACCTGCCCAACACTGGTCTATACCTGCTTCATAGCAGCCAAAAATCAGTCTTGGACCCAATGGTAGGACCAGACTGGTATGAAAGTTCAAAAAAGTATCAAATCCCAGTAGCAGCCTCATATGGAAAAAAACAGAAAAATCTGATACCAAACCAGGCCAGTATCTTCAAAAGTTGATACCAGACCAACACTGGTTGTAACTCTTTTGAAATGTTAAACCATTCATAAGGTTTGGGGGCTCACAGCCACAACATAAGCATTCCATGCATCCACTTGCTGAAAGGAATCAACCTCCTCGTATTTGACACCGTTATTCATGTCTACTTCTTCATCCTCTTCCTGTTGTTCTTGTGCCTGAGACATTTCCCGCATCCATATGTGGACTTCCTGGAATCCTGCCTCCTTCAGAGCCTCAGTGACCTCTGGGATTGTCCACCTACAAAAGGACATCAAATCATCAATTCTCTACTCTGCAAAAACAGAGAATTCATGACCAATCAACTCAGCAAACACTCTTTTGTATCATAACAGAAATGCACACTATGCAAGAGAAATGATACCCATCACCTTGAACCAAGAACCCAACCATAGCCTCCAGGTGCACAGACTTTAACCCCAGAAGATAAGCAGGCATTAGAGCAGTCCTAGCTCATTGTACAGAACAAACCCAAAACCTTGTTCCCCAGCAGCTTCTATACATGCAGGACAAGCTAGAATCATAAAACCCTAACAAGAAAAATCCTGGAATAATGGTGGCTAGAATTTAAAGTCGCCAGTGGTATGAAAATGCCCCAAATCCCTTGTTCCCCAGCAGCTCCCATGGACACATGGGACAACCTAGGAACCATAAGCCATAACAAGAAGAATCTGGGATTAATGGTGGGCTAGAAATTTACAGTCGCCAGTGGTATGAAAATGCATGACGTAAGACACGTTGTTGTTCCTTAAAGATACGGAAATGCAAGCTGATCTTTGTTGTTCGGGTTGTGACATCAAATTCCTCTTGCTCCCATGTGTACTGCACAGACCACCACCCCAACAGAACAACAGTCACATGTGCAATCCAGAACTTCTAGCTTTCCAAAGCCAACTGCTGGTGAACATGCACTTGTTTGAGGCCACCTTGACATGAAGCATTCATATGCAATCATGTGTTCAAGTCCACATCCATCCACATAGAAAGCTTACAAAACTTCTGTGCATCACCATATTATATTTTACCATAAAATTCTCAAACCGACGACGAAGCTTCAAGGCACATTCTGATGAAGTTCCTCCATACAGATCCATGGCAAAGATACCTCCTTCATCTGTCAGTGTCTGTCGAACTTGCTGGAAATACAAGACCAAATCGTTGCGAGTATGCAGGCAACAGCAACTGTAATTGAAGGCACAAACAATGTCTGCTGCAGCAACAGCTTGTGTGACCTCCTCATTTCCTTCTTCATCATGATCATTGTCATCTTCACCATCTTCTTCATCTCCTTCCTCCTCTTCAGAAATCAAGCTGGTCTGCTTCTCAAAGGCATCAGACAGTGAATGACTACAACAGTGAGCTGCTGCAATAAGCTTGGCCCTGAAGATAGGAAAACGGACATCCCCTTGGTACAGAGTAACTCTTCTGTGTGCATCACCACTAGCTTTCAGTAGATTGTGTTGCAAACCCCAGTGAAGAGCCTCAATGTCCAAGTCCAACCCAACTGCAGTGCGTCGAGCATCCCCTTGGACCCATTCTGCACTGCCCAACACCACATCCGTCAAGCTAATGTCAGAACTCATCAGAGGTGTTAATGAAGGGAAAAGGAGAGAGACGGTGCTCTCTCTTAGAGGAAGGGTCAGAAACAAAAAGTTGTCGAGAGAGAGGATGGTGCGAGAGAGAGAAAAGGAGCAACGGACCAAATGAGAGCGGTCCCACAAAAGTCCTCCCGGAGCCGGAGAGGAGTTCTCCCACCAATGTAGACCAGGAAGAACTTGAGCAGATAGCTTATATCTCCTTTCGGCGACTACTACAACAACGACAACCACCAAGCTCACAAAACCCCTCAACCCATCACCTACAATCCATAGCCAAGACTGCAGATCGCACACCCATATATCTACACCAACTGTGAGGAGCAACCCAAAACCAAGAGGAAAAACGTACCTGCACAGAGCGTTGATATAAGCTATACTTGTCGATGGCCGCATCGTGGGCATGAGGCTGCTGCAAGTATGCTGCAGCAGCAGCGCATTCAATCTTCTCACTGTGGTGTTCGGAAGAAGCCAGAGGAGGAGAAGGAGGAGGAGGAGCATACCAGGGTAGATCGTCATCGTCCTCTTCCTCCTGTTGTTGTTGCCGTAGTTGCCTACCCTTGTCTCCTCCTCCTCCTCGTTTCTTCTGGCGCTGCTGCTGATGCTTTCCCTTTCCCCCCATCCGCTTCGCCTCTCACAAATCTCTCTCTCTCTTCTCTTGGACGCTCTTCTCTCTCAAAAAACAACAGCAAATCCAGAACTCTGTTTTTTGGAGCTTTGTTTCCTCTAGGGTTTTGGTTTGGGGCCCACCTATACCACCCGCTCTCTTCTTCGTTTCCAGAGGAGGCGGTTTCCTGTCCTGGTCTCTGGCTTCTCTCGTCTTCCCAGTAGGAGAAGGAGGTGTTGTGCTGGTGGTGCTGGTGGTTTCAAGCGGAGTATGATGTGGAGGTCATCGACCAGGAGGACAGGGGTGCTGACGTCTACAGCAACGGCCTCTACTGGTAAGGAACAGGAGGGATGTTTGAGGTGGGGAGAGCTGGAGCTTCACAAAGTCTAGGTGAAGAAGAAGAACAGCAAGTGCTTCTTGATCTGGTCCCTTCAGGATTTTGGTTCTTGTTGAATCCTTGAAGGTTCATCATCTAGTTTGATTGAGGAGGCCAAGGAAGAATTCAGCTGCATAAACCCTAACCATTTCACCAGATCCCCAGTTGTCTGGAACTGTCTGTGTGGGACATCTCATCCTCTGATTTTGCGTTCTCTCTGATGTTTTGTTTTTGTACATGCGGACTCAGGAAACAAGGCTGCACTTAGAGAATTGGAAAAAATTGATGCCTTCTTCAGCCAGTACGTGGAGAAGTCTGATGAAACCTCAATAGGGTGGGTGAGAGGGTCAAGTTCTTGCAAAGAGAAGCTGAGAATTGTCTCCATTCTACATGCATCTTGATTGTCCACTTAAGAGCCAGGGATGGTTTTGAACCCCCTCATGATTCTGAGCAGGACAGTGGATTTCTTTGTTCTCTGATGATATATAAGGGATAAGAAGTTGAGATGTTGAAGATCATGAGAGGCTTTCATTTTTGTTCTTTTCTGGGGCAGATCCATTGTGCAAGTGACAGAATCAAATGGGTCCCACTTGTTTTTGCGTTGTGCATGAAAGGCCTGATGGTATCAAAGCATTGTGTGAAGACCTTGCTGTTTCACCAACAGATATCAGGGTACTTCTGCTAGCCTGGTATGCAGATCCCTCCTGAGGAAGGGATCTTGTTGATATAGAAAACTCAGAGGAGTTCAATATTTCAATGGTTTTATGTTGTTGTCCAGGCTTGAGGTTTGCCTTTGTGATCAACTTTGTTCTGCTGTCATTCTTGTTTTTTGTCGTTGTTCTTCTCAATTTCATGTAATGTGTCTGTTTGATTTGGCTGCATGCAGGAAGTTGCAGGCAGACCGACAAGGTTACTTCTCTCTGGTCAGTGGCCACTTCACACCTTTCTGTAGCTGCTAGTTTGCAACTTATTATTTCAAGCTTTAACCTCTGTGCTGCCTTCATGTGCTTCAACCAGATGTTCTTTCTTTCTTTGTGTTTCAGTAGTACCGGAACAGAACTTAACCAGCAAGCTTCTCCATGAGTTTGGAAGGATTTGTGTTCATGAGTGTTGTGTTCGGCTGTGTGGTAAAATACTCAATCTGTAGTGAAGAATTGAAAGGGTCCTTGTATCTTTTTTGACCCTGGACCCTGCTAATTATAGCTGTTTTGGCTGGGAGTTGTTTCAGGATGAATGGCGGAAAGGAATGAAGGCAATGCAAGTAGACAGTGTGGGCAAGCTTAAGAAGGCACTACTGGGATTGCAACAAGATGTGTGAAGTCTGTAGGATACTTTGGTCCACATATTATCATAGGGTATTTGCAACTCAAGACATACTGCAATTTTTTTGAAGCTGAATGACTGGGGTAGGATTCTTTCTGTAGATGAAGTTCTGACTTTCACTGCACTTTTATTAGGCTAGAAGTAATTTGCAACAACTTTGATTTCTTGTGGTTTGGGTTCAGGTCAGCAGCCAGTATCTGTTCAAAGACTTCTATTTGTTTGCTTTTCAGTATTGCTTAACAGGTATTTACCTTTCTAAACTGGTCTTCCATTCGACTCAGTTGTTTTTGTGCCATGCACTCTAGTTTGTCTGTTAAGGTCTAATTGACTGCCAGATCTGTGCTGCTGCTGGGTTTCTCGAAATTTTAGGTGAGGTGATGGGAATGGTTACTTTGACCAGTGTAATGTCATTTTGCAGAGCCTCACCAGAAGACACTTGATCTAGAGAGTTCATGTCAGATGGTGGAGTTAGCCTTGTGCACGTGTGCCATAATTCCTTCAGTTTTTGCAGGTACTCTCCTGCACTTTGTGTTCATGATTTGCTTTGAACAGCATCTACATGCTTTCCTTCAATTTTGGCTCCTCTGGTTTGCATATAACTTAATGTGTGAGGTGTGGTGGATGGTGTGTAGGAGCAAACAGAGTACAAAGCAATGAATATGGATCAATGGACTGCTTTTCTTCGTTTTTGTGAGGAGGTAGAGGTTCTGAGCACCCCCCCACCTGCCTTGATAGCTAGCTTCAATAGAGATACTATGCTTTGTTTTGGTATGTGAAGCAGAAATTTGGCATCCAACTCTCATGTATGATTATTGTGGGATTTGGGTGCTCTTTGTGTGCCAGATTAAACCTGACCTAAGCAACTATGATGAAAGTCAAGCATGGCCATTGCTCTTGGATAACTAGGTGGAATGGGCTAGGAAATGCACAATGATCAGTTTGTGACCTCCATGCCGGTCTATGCAGAACTACATCTCTTGGAAGTCAATGGGTTTCAACGCCACTTCCTTTTTAGGTGCTGAAGTGGTGCCTGGTCACCATGGTGCAATGCTTAATTAAGATGTGAAAGGCAGAGGGCACACATAATTCGGTGAGCTGAGTTGCAAATCAAAGTTGAAGCCTTCTTCTGGTTTGCAAAACAGCTGTCTGTGTAGGCAGAAGATACATGATTTGGAACGGCTGATAGTAGCAGTGGCCTGAAAAGCAATTGTCATTGCTGACTTTGCCTACTTTGTCTAGCAATCTTTGCCTTCCTGTCCATTGGAAGTGACCTTTTCATAATATGTTGACAGATGCTCAGTGAAAACACCGCACTGTAGAAGCAGTGCCCTTGGAAATAAGAGCTTCACAACAGATGTGACAATGGCTTTGGTTCATGATACTGATGTACTTCTCTCCTCCAATTTATGGTTTCAACTGCTAGTTTTTTTATGGGTTTTTCTTTTTTTGGTTCTTAATGGTCATCTGCCAGTTCTGCTTTTGGTTTTGCAAGTTCCACTTCTGATATGAATCAAAGGTGTGGAGCCCCAGTTATGCGTTGGAACAGGCCCTAGTAGAACCCCTTATTGATGGGCGTTTCTTTTTGGTTCTTAATGGCTGTCTGCCAGCTCCACTTATGGTTTTGCTAGTTCCACTTCTAATGTGAATCAATGGTGGGGAGCCCTAGTTATGTTTTGGAACAGGCCTTAGTAGAACCCCTTTTTGATGGGATTTTCTTTTTGGTTCTTAATGGTCATCTGCTGGTTCCACTTGGGTTTTGTCAGTTCTACTTGTGATGTGAATCAATGGTGGTGAGCCCCCATTACGCTTTGCAACAGCACCTATCAGAACTGCTTACCACTTGATGAAATGGTTACTGGCCCACCAGACTTGGGTGTAGAGCTTCTAGGTGGAACATGAGCCCCCTATGGCCCATTCCATGAATATAACAGATTTTGGCAGCCTTTTTTTTCGCTGGCTATATATATAGCCAAAAAGCTATACTAAAAATTATAAGTGCTAAAATTATGTGCTTTTTTAGATTTTTAATAGCCAGGATTTCACTAATGGATGAGAACCTAGACGCACTTACACGAACTTTCCCTTTTCCCTATGTAAAATCTACAGCTCAAATTAACTTACAAAAAAAATTCATGTTTTCTTACATGAAGCTTCTTGCTCCGAGTTGATGAGAGAATTGCACCCACTGGCAGAAATCATTTTATAAATCAATATCTCTCACATTCTGAATCCAAATCTTACCAAATAAATTCCATTAAATCCTGTTCATCAAGATCTTTCTTCCAATAACAACTAAAGGCACATTCCAATTCCTCCAAAGTTTTCAGGTGCGATTTAATTTAATTTTGCAGTGAAGAAATCATTCAATATTCAAGAACTTTTGCACCACAAGTCCAAACATCATGGAACCAAAGCCCCATGCACCCCTCCTCATCTAGAGCTTTTCCAAAGATACCAAGAACACGATCTGAAGCATCCCAGTTCGGTGGATCTCATGACTACAAAACAAATCAAAACAAAATAAACTACCTTCCATCATAGATAGGTTCATCATGTAAAGGTTTTTAACATCCTTGCTGGTTTGACCTTGGTGGAATGGGGCCCAATATAATACAAAAAGACATATTGAGCCTTTGGGAAAAAAAAAATCAACTTTCTACAAGCATGTTTTTAAAAGAGACACCAACCATGTATCATGATTTCAAGCCCATTAAATAAATGTGATCCAAAATGAGATGTCAAACCCCGCATAAAATTTGCAACATGTGCATACAATCTCTCCCAAAAAAACAAAAAGACTGCTTTGGACAGTTCTTGAATGCTCAATCTACCTTCGAATGCATCATTGGCTACTCGCCCTTTAGAATCCCCTTTAGAAAATTGGAACCAAAAAAAAAGAAAAAGAATGCTGATATGAAGTTGGAGCACGTTCAATTTGGTTTCCATGAACACAAAACCAGATTCATTGCATGTGAGAAACCTTGCATGGTTTCTTTTTTTTCAAAAAAAAAAAGAAGTGTTTCAACAATTGTTTCAGAAAATATAAATAAAAGGATGATTTCAAATACTTCACAAAAAATAAAATAAATCTAAAGAAGAATAAAATTTAGTCCCAATTTATTCAATAATTCAAGTTAAGGGAATTTCTGATTTTTTTATTTAAAAAAAGAACTGTGCAGTTTTTCTGGCCAACAATTTGTGAAAGAAATGAAAGGTTTCTCTTTTATTGTTTTCCTTCTTTTATTTGCCTAATACAAAATACAAGAAATTCGCCAAGTTTTACAGTTGTTGGATTTGGGGGGCAACGTGGTGGTGTGGCGGTAGGTGTCATCATCTTGGCCGTCACAAATGGTCTCAATTCGACGGCCAGAAGGGTTCGAAGGTCGCGCAGGCATACCCCCAAAACAGAAAGGGGTGGCGTACGTTACAAGACGCCAAATCGCCGGTGACTGGATGGAAGCGGTACTCATTGGTGTCGTACACGGGCTACCACCGGTCTCCTAAAGTTCCTCCTGCTCGGGGCAGCTGGCAATCACCAGTCGACAGGGCTATGTGGGCTTTTCTGCGACCTTCAGAGAACTGCGTGTTCTCAAAGACACGGTCTGTTTCCGTGAAGGAAAACAGAGGAGACGAAGAGAGAGAGAGAGAGGAGAGAGTCAGACAGAGAGCGCGCCAGCACAAGGGCGAGTGTACAGCGGTCGGGGGAAGGAGTTGAAGACTCAGTGCAATCCCCCCCTTTGCTTGTACAAAGCTTTGTGCTTTCTCCTGATTCTTAAATTCCAATCCAGGTACCTATGTGCACCTATTTCTTCATTTTTTAAGTTTTGGGGATTGTGTTTAGAAAGTCTCATTTTATGGAGAAAACTGTTAGGTGGGTATAATTTTTGCTGGAGATTATCTAAGTGAATTCTAAGTGTTGCAGGTCATATATGTTTTTAGGGTTAAGTATTCTTTGGTGGGTCATAATAGATTCTTCTCTGGAGTCCCTATTTGAAGTACTTGCACATGTGCATGCATGATTCCTGAAAATGCAGACCAAAATGGGGGGTTTGTTCATGCAGGTTTCACATGGCTCCTATGTCAGGGGCGATCACAGTAGTGAATATTACTGGGCCACTTTGCAGGTGTGTGGTTGTAGGAGAAAGCCCTGAAAGTTCATGTGGGGCCTTCATGATGATGGCACCACGGCGGCAGGGGCATTATCAGAGCAGCTGTGCAGCTGGTGCAGGTTCATCGAAAACCCAATCACAGATGCTTCAGCTTCACTGTTCGATGACACAGGCATGGCAAGACTGGCGGTCCACTGCACAGGCTTTGTCAAGCATGATCCCCGCTTACACCACCAGTGGCCATCATGGACCTTTGGTTGTGGATGATCTCGGAGGACAATATGAGGAAACTTTTGATGATGTACATAAGGTGTGTGCCACATTCTTGCACTTCTTTGTGTTTTCTCTGCACTTTTCTGATGTGAATAGGAGAAACTGACCGACTGACTACTATTTTATGGGTTGATGTGTTAGGGTTTCACCATGCTACTGCAATAGAAACACTTTTCTTCTTGTGGTATTAAACAAACTTTCTGCTTGTATGGATGTTTAGGTTTGAGGATTTGTAACTTCTCTGTGTGTGTTAGTACTTTGGAATTTGCATTTATGAATGAATGTAAGATGTTTACACACAGGGAATTGGTGCAACTGATTATGTAGAGTAAGCTGTGCAGCAAAGTAATGGCATCCTTGAATTTCTTTGCTTGCTCCAGAAATTTGCTGCAAGTGGAGCATGCGGAAATCCCACACTCCATTTAGACATTAGCTCCATGTACATGCATGATTGAAAAAGTGGCATAGGGTTCTTTGTGCAGCATTTAGTTGACTACTTCACGTACAAAGCAGTAAAGACTGTGCTGGCACAACTATCTGAGATGAATCCCCTACAGTATGCTTGGTTTTACAAGTGAGGCATTCTTCCTTTGCATAAATAAAATGCCATCTTTCTTGTGCAAAATTACTCTCCTTCATATTGGCATCAGGATGATTTGATTTACAGGGCTATTTTTTGTGGAACCTGAATAACTACATTGTTTGTGCACTTGTGGCTTTGAAGAATTGGCAGCAGCTCTAATCCCTTCACAAGTGAAATTGAATTGCTTTTAGTATGCACCTTGTTGCATGTGTGCTGTGTTTGCAGCTTTGTGGTGAACAACAAACCACAAGACAGTAAACTCTTCTTACGAGTCCTAGTGAAGGTAATGTCTCCAAAACCCCTAAACCTCAACCCCAAATTCTACTTCTGAAAACCCTGAACAAAACCCCACCTTGAACAAAATTCACCTTGTCTTCTACAGATAGAATAATGAATTTATGTGTTTCTTTCCTTCCATTAGATGGGCTCATGATGTGATTGGAGGCATTGAGGCACAATCAACAGAAGAATCCAGAATCTTTGAAAGCAGTTTCATCTTGGTCATAAATTCATAGGATGTTTGAGTTGGCTTCTTCTAAATTGTTTTCTTGGTTTGCCTGTTCCATCAGGAGAAGCAGGAGCTTGGTGAGAGGGTGATGGTTACCCGATTACACTTGTTTAATAAGTGGGTTAAGGTAAGTTGGTGTGCTGGTCTACATTGTAACCCAATGGGCATATGACAATTTTAGAACAAAGATTTGAAAGAACGGAAGTGGAGACTCTCATGACTGAGTCTTCTTCCCATTGGGTCTGGAAATGCAGCAAAAGACTCATGATGCAGACTTTTGTATAATTGTGTTTGGCAGAAATTTTAGGGCAGATTTTTAAGTGCATAATCTATATCATCCACGATAAGTAGCTGATGGAAATCAGTAGGGAGCACCTGCACAGCAGCTAGTCACTGACACTCATGAGGTTATTATAACCATTGTGTGTGTTTCAGAAATATAACCATGCTCAAATGCATAAGGCAATTTCGGACCAAAATTTGGAGTTGTTGCGAGAGCGGTTGATCCAAACAGTGAAGCTGACGTCAGATGGAGATGACATTGACCGGCCTCCACTGCAAGGCATGTAAATTAGATTCACATGGCGTTGTTTGAGCCTATGATTGTCTCCCATGTTGTTATTCTTCATCATGCAAAGGCTGCTGCACCATATTGGGGCAAACAATTGAAGCTACTTTCTGGCAATTTTAGAGGGCTTTTGCATGTAATTTCACATCCACATTGGAAAATTGCAAGTCTCGTATGTATCATATCACTACACCACCTCCTCAGGTTTTAAAGAAGTTTTCCTTGAATGGAGTTTGTCCAACATGAGCTTTTCTTGTTCATGGTAAAAACTCTGCTCATGGTCTAGCAGAAGAGGTGGACATCTTTTTGAACCTGACAAGTTTACATACGACCAAATGGGCTAAGGTTGCACATCAGAGCAATCAGGGACATTTAAAGGGATTTCTACCATATGGGTTGTGTGGCTGTAATCTGTTTTGCTTTGTAAATTGGGGGACCTCCCCAAGTGGAATAAGGAATGTTCAAGCCTTGCCCATTGCATTGGGTAATGTGCCAGTGAGGCTCACTAGGGTGAGCTAGGCAACACACCCAACATAATGTGTATGGTGAGACCAGTACATGACATTAAGGTTGGGTAGTACAATCAATGATTTAAAGACCCTAAACCCTAAACTCCAAAAAGACTTCATGGTGACTTTGGAGAGTTTTAGGGTTTCTAAATTCAAGAAATCAAAAACTTATCATCGTTGCTAAATTATTATTTTATCGCCGAAGTGGATTTTGAAAAATAATATAAGTATTTAGCACCTAGGTAATCCTTTTGACACTTGCATTTATTGGGCCACCCATTGTCCAAAGAAATAAAACAAATCCTCCCAACACGAAGAAATGGTAAATACCAAAATTTGAAACTCATGTTGGATTTTTAATTATTGCTTTCATGCGGTTTCCAAAGAATGTTGCCAAATGAAAATAATAGATTATTTTCAAATTCAATAAACTTGGAGATTTGTTTTTGGGCCAATCAAACTCAAACTAATCTGTCAAATTCTTGAGAAAAGATTGAAAAAATATGAGTTTGTCAATTTAAATTGTGTTTTTCTAGCCAAAAACTTGCTATATTGAGTGTATATAGAAACCAAACCCAGGGACTTGGTTGATTGCTTATTCTACAATATTCCCATAATATTTTACTAATATTTTGTTTGAAAGTTGAAAAAATTCAAAAATGATGTTGCAATATATTATTATATGAATATACGATTAAATAACCTCTTTCAAAATCTGTCAAATTAAATTAATTTTTTTCAAAAAAATAAGGGTTATAATGTTTTTTTGAATGTTTTCATTATATTCATTCCCAATCATATTGCATATTCTCATAACATATTAAAAACATTTGTCGTGAATATTTTTGAGTGACTTACAATGTTAATACAATTTTTGATACTAAGGGTCAAATTTAGACAAGGGTCTAAAGACCGCAAACTCAAGGACCAAGTTGAAGCTTGAATTGGACCCTTTTTCACATTAAAAAAAACATCTCTTCCCAAGGTACAATGAGTGTGTCTAAAAGCTTGGGGTCCAATTCAAGGGTTTGATATAAAAAAAAGTGTGATTGACACATAAGAGGATTAGGGTTTTTTTTTCTCAAAAATTTCCTTTTTCTTTCATGATTTTGACTCATGCATGCCTTGAAGCAACCACCATGTGAGAATCCACAAAACAAGTCATGTCAACTTTAGAATTGGTCAAAAATGGGAGAAATGGTGTGCTCTGAACAATGTCCTCAAAGAATTCAAACAACAAGGGTAAAATTTAAAACAATGAAAAAAGACCCAAAAAATTTGAGCAATGTCGAACCCTAAACCTTAGGGTTTACACTTTGGTTCTCCAAAACATGAGCTTTCCTTTAAGCTTTTTTATTCAGTCCAAACCAATTGGTTTTCCTTCCAAAATGATGCTGTGTAAACGGAATCACAATTTGATTTGTCTTGATTGTGGGACCCTATCGAAATGCCTTGGTACTAATTTAAAGCTCTTGACCAATAAAAATTACTTGATTTCATTGGACCTTTCTTGTTGGACCCTTGTTTAAAGTGACCTTAAAACATGAAAATTCTGCACATGTTATAATTGCTTTGGCTTCTATTAGTGTGCACCTTTAGCATGCAATATAATTAGTGGGCCCTTGTGTTATTGGCCCAAGGTTCATCCCAATATTATTTTTATCAAAGTGTGTTTAATTTCAAAGCTCTTGGCTGAGAAAATCATTTAAATTAAAAAATAATAATTTCCAAAGACCAAAATTACTCTAAATTCAATGATTTTGGTCTAAAAATTGGGAAATGAAAAATGTGCATATTGCCACACCAAGGGCTTCCCAACAAATACCGAAAGTGCAAGAGGACCTCAAAGTTTGAAAAGTTAAGACACAATCATAAAAAACCAACAAACAAATATACATCTAAAGTTGAATTTATAACTAGTGTTCTTTTTTCTTTACAATTTTGTGGATTCAAAAATTTGGTGAATTTTTCCAAAAAAATTCACTAGGTGGCAAAAAATTTGCCCAAAAGAAAATGCTAGGATTCATGACCTGAGTTGTGATATTGAAAATTTGACATATTTTCCCACAAAATTAGTTGACTTTACACTAGGAAAAAAAAAAAAAAGGTTCCCAAATTGAATTTTGAATTTTGAATTCTCTTTTTAAAAAAAAAAATTCACCAATAAAAAACAATCTGTCTCAACTCTCTAGCAGTGTTTTTCTTAGGGATCTTTATTCGTCCCCAAAGTGGGAATCATCCATTGGAAGATGTAGAAAAAGTGGCTATCATCCATAGGAAGATTTAGCCAAATCTGACTATACACTAAATATCAAATATAAATCTCTAATCATCTTATCATATTTTTGGCTACACATTGAAAACCAAAGTACAGAAATATGGCGATTTCTACTTTCTTTTCCTCAGTTCTGGCGATTGAAAATCTCCAAAATCGCTTTCCAGATTTCCTAAGTTTTAGTTTTTAGTTTTTAGTTTTCCTTTTCTGGCGAAATATCGCCAATAAAAAAAAACAAGTCTATACGTCTAGTGACGGGCTACCAGACCTGCCGGCGGTGTCTCTTCCAGAAGAAAACGAGTGTCAGCGAAGACAGAACAAGAAGACCGCAGAAGACGCGTTCGTCGTCTTTCTACTGTTTTTTTTTCGCCTTTTGCCTCGTTTCCCCGCGAGCAGTTGAGTGCCATCATCGATCGATCCATCGATCTGCAAAAGTTTCCGATTCTTGTTTGTCCGCAAATCCTTGCCAACGAGATCTTCTTCAAGTTTATCATCGCCAGGTGCATCAAGTGACTGACGAGTTGAAACACGGGGAGCAGAGAAGCGGCCGGCCGAGCGGACAAAAACGAGTGTAGGTTATCTTTGCGGATACTGTGTTCATGGCGAGTACTAATCTTCCACGGAGAATCATCAAGGTATTCTCCTGTGTGTACCACAGTCTCTGGCCATGTTAATACGTTAGTGAGAGGATCATTGCTGTTGTTTTCCCAGTGCTTTTTATCTTTTTCTGGGGTTTCTTTTGGTTTTGGTTGGGGATGATTTGTGCGGAGTTTTTTTTAAATTTATGTGCCGTTGTGGCAGTAGATGGTGTATGTAGTTTAGTCATGTGTGTAGTCGTCGCTTGGCGGATCTGTGACCCGGTGCTGTAGGATATGTAGGATTGATGCTTCTTGAGTATGGCTTATTCGGTTTTCAACGATTCTCGTGATGACATGGCTCTTCTTTTTGTACTCTCAGGAAACCCAGCGGTTGCTGAGCGAGCCAGGTATGAAGATTTTTTTCCCTTTGCTTCACAAATTAGGGTCTTATACAAATGTTATGTTTTCTTATGATGTTGTGTTGTGAAATGTTGCTAGGACTGATTTGATTGCACTGGAAAGTGTCATTGCTTGCATGAAAGGCTTAAGAAATAAATTGCCAGTTTTTGGTTTGGTGGTGGTTGCATTGTATTCAGAAGCATGTGACATTGTTTAGACCATGGTGTGATGTGCACTTTACAGGTGGTGCTCTAACAAATGATCTTCATTCTGAGGTGGCTTCTAACAATTCCTGCTTAGTGCTGTGTACCTGAGGTGACTAGATGTCAAATATGTTGGCTTTCAACTTTGCTGGTTGTATGATTTGTGGCAGCACCGGGCATCAGTGCATCTCCGTCAGAGGACAATTTGCGCTACTTTAATGTCATGATTTTGGGACCATCACAGTCTCCATATGAAGGTTCTGAACTCTGGTTCTCATTCACTTCATGGTTTGCTGAGTTCATTATTCTTTTGCTTGCAAAAATCTTTTGTAGATCATGGTGATGTTTGCTTGCATTTCTAGTCTGATATCTTTGCTTTCATTCATTACTCAGATTCCATTTAGCCATTTCTTTCTCTCTGCTTCTTTTCTGTAGTGTTCAGTGTGACTGTGGTCAGAAAATGTGTGAGGAAATTTATGGTTATTTTACAATCATGTTGGAACGATTGTCAATGTTCATAGGTGGGGTGTTCAAGTTGGAGCTTTTTCTACCAGAAGAGTATCCAATGGCAGCACCAAAGGTATGTTGGAATTGTGTGTTCACACAGGTTCACATAATTAACCGCCTTGGCCTTTTTACTATGTTGGTGTCTCTTGGTTGTGTCTACAGGGAGTTTTTTACTGCAGAGTTGCTGCAGAGCATGGACTTTGTGTGTTTCTGTAAAAAATGTAACCTCTGTTTTGTCCTTGGTGACCGATTAATTTTTCTGCTAATAAACTGCACAAATGTCAGTGAATGAACTAGGATATTGGTTTCTGCTTGAACTGGATGTAGATGATAGAAGAGATACCAGTTCCAAGTTAACAGCAAGAGCCACTTGAATTTTGAATGAGGAACCTTGCCTACAGTATTTTAGGCACCAAAGGAAAGTGTACGTGCTTGGAACACTTGTATGTAATGTTGATGGTAGGGAGAAAGTGAATTTTATCAGTTGAAGTTGGATTGGAAAGGGATATGAAGCTGGTGAACATGCTTTGGAAGCAGCTTTGGGTTGATCTGCCTCTCAAGAGGAGCCTCTGTTCCTTTCTGCCTTGTTTGGTTCTTGTGGTTTCCTGACAGGTCCGCTTCTTGACCAAGATTTACCATCCCAATATTGATAAGGTTTGATCTCTTCCTTTTCCTTGTTCTTTCTTTCTGTGTCCCTCTTGTGCAAATCTTATGTGTCTTTAGTTGGTATTACATGCCTAGGTGACTTTCTCTCTGTCTTTTCAGCTGCTGTGCTTTATTGTTTTTGCGTGCTTACCCTCTGTGCCATTCAGAATTCCAGTCAGTTTTTTCGTAGTACATCCATCACAACAAGATCTGTGGTCTCTTTACGTACACAGCTCGGACGCATATGCTTAGACATACTTAAGGACAAATGGAGCCCTGCACTTCAGATTCGAACAGTTTTGCTAAGGTTTGTCTTGAGAATTTGATAGTTTTGGTCCCTTTCCATAGGTGTTGATTTTGGGAACTTTTCAAGTATAAATAGTTTTGTTTGTAGTGGAAGTATTCCCGGATCTTGCAGATCCTGTGTGCGCTCTGAAGGGGCACGTGGTGCTGCATTTTAAGGTCATTTTAGTGTTGGATTTTGAATGCAAATTTCTGAGAGGGTTTGATGGAGATCTTAGTGAAGCTCAGCTGACAGTGTTTCATGTTTGCTAATTATGGCAGTATTCAGGCACTCTTGAGTGCACCCAATCCAGATGACCCTCTGGCAGAGAATATTGCTAAGCACTGGAAGAGTGATGAAGCCGAGGCTGTAGCAACAGGTTTGTATCTCAATTCAACACTAAGAATTTTTCACTTCATTATGTGTATTCTTGTTCAGAGCAATAGAAGCTTTAAATTTGGTGTGTAAAGATTGTGTCAGGCTGGATATAATCTGTTGAAACATTGGAGTGTTATTAGTACTTTGTTTTGGACTTTGGCAACTTAAGTTTGTTGATTGATGATGTACGTATGCTCTTATAAGTGCCAAAGAAGCTGTTTCCAGCATCATTCTACTTACCAAGAGCTTCTGTTGTATCCTGGGCTTGGGAGCAGCCAGAGAATGGACACGAATTTATGCAATTGCCAATTAATGAGGTGTGGTTTGTGATCTTTAAGGACCAATGCTGTATGTTCAAAATCAGGAATTTGTGATATGTTGTCACATGCAGTTAACGACTAGATCTATTGATGTAGGGACTTGGCTGAAAAAGAAATTGAAGAGATTTTGTGCACTTAGACACCTTCTGTTGTGAAGTGACTGTGTAGCACTATTCTGGCAAAAGCAAGTGCAGAGCTTGCATGTGGTTGAAATGATTGGTTATAGACACTTGCCAGCCTATCAAGATTGTTGTACTGAGTTATTGCTTTAAATGTCCAATCTGGATTGAAACAGTCACTTTACATTCCTCTCTGTGTATTGCAGATTCAACTTCCGCTCTGAGGCTTCACAGTCTTCTGTTGAAATGCAAAACTGGAAGGGTTAATCATTGGAGTATTCAACAGTGAGGCTTGCAGTCCTCCCATCAGAAAGCAAAACTGGTTAAATCAATGAAGTATCTTACCTATTTGGTCTCAATCATCACATGTATCCCTTGGTTGCTGGCACCAGAGGATCCTAACTTGTGAGTGCAGAGGTGTACTTGTGTTTTTTTGGGTTTCAGTACAGCATTCTACTCTGTTCATTCTACCTCTGAATACTGAGTATTTGAAGTAGTCTTCAGAAGGGGCTTGTCTATACATTCTGCCCCATTGAACAAGGTATTATATCCTCTGCATGTCTCTTAAGTACCTGGTTATTCCAATGTGAATCCACTGGGGTATTCTTGGAATCTGTTTCCCCTGCTGAAGGACTATGCATTAGATTTCACATGATCCACTGTATAGTTGATTCGTGTCCTGATTGATGTGCAAGTGGCCTTAAAAGTGTGTTGATTTTTGGAACTCAAGCTTTGTCACAATTTGCTGTTGTTACAGAGTGAGAATGGTGTAACAGTGCTATTAACAGTTGATGACTTTGAGAAAGTAGAATCACTGGCAGATTTTCAATAGGGGAAGAATGTCACATGGCCTCTGCAGTTTTGTGTTTGTACTGGAAGTTAGTGTCACAATTGAAATCTGAAAATGGACATGAATCTGGTAGCTTGTCAAAATCTATACTTTCTTTCTCCCACAATCTGGTTATCAGACACTCTTAACGGTCACAAAAAGTTTCATAGGATTGGCTGTTGGACTGGGTACCCTAACCATGGAGCTATGTCCATTGGCCACCACCCTTAGCAAGGACAAGGGATCTTATGGCTACTTGTAGGAGGGAGGTCCTTCCCATTAAGTTGAAGACCACACCAACTCTTAATGCCTCTTGTTGATCTACATATGTTTAGGGTTATGACAAGGTTTTCCTCCTGCTTTATGGTGAGTACTGCCTTGCAGGTGTGGGAAATTTACAAAATGCCAGGTTCAACTGAGGTATCCCATGCTACTGGGCCTCTGATCTGGGCATGTTCCTTGGATGGTTTTAAGTGTTGATGGTGCAATAATACCATATGTGTGTGATGTCTATACTTGGGGAGTGCTCCCCAGTGCTATGAAATACAAGTGGCAATGAAATGATGGAAAAATTGACTTCTTTTTGTGGACATTAAGTTCCATTTGAATGGAAAATATTGAATGACATTGCATGCAACTTAAAATGGAATTCAAATTCAAAATTTTCAGTTGAATGAGACTCAAATTTTATTGACTTTGATTCATCCAAAATTTAATTGAGTTCATATCCAATTCAATTCAAATACAATAGATGGAATGTAATTTAATCAAAATTTAATTTGTTTCATATTCATTTAAAGAGAAAAGAGTTGCAAATTGGTGTAAAAGGTGTAAATAATATGCTTGTCACTTCCATCATTTGTTATTATGGAAAAGAAAACTCCCAAAAAATGCAATAAAAAGTACATATTTTCATTTCATTTAGATTAATTTTTTATTTGGATCAATCACAAAGGTGATTTATAGAATTTAAAGTTGTCCTACCTTAATAATTTCAATGATACTTTCTAATTAAAATTAAGATATTGTTGTTTGCTTTTATGTTGTCATCATATGCACAAAACATAACATGAAAATATTTTAATCAATGCATTATGTCCAAATTGTCCCCTTATTTGAAGTTAAAGTTTCCCTAGCCAAATAACAATGTTAACTATTTAATGGAAGTCCCACCATCATGGATGAACATTTTGGTTTTAAAGTGAAAAGACCAATAGGCTAAGTGCAAATATGAGTTTCATTGTTAATCATGTAGTTGTAATTTTTCAAATTTTCAACCAAAAGTCACATCATGAAAAAAAACCATGAGGTTAATTTAACTATCCAACCCTAGGAACCTAAGTTTATTTGGTGCATTAAGGGCAAAATTATTTGTGAATTGGAACTTCGTCCAAAAGTGGTTTAAGACATCCCATATGCCAACCTCGTGAAGACTAATCACAAATCAACATAGTGATGGTTCTTGAATATTGTCCACAAAACATACATTGTAGGTCAACACCCATTATTGATGATGGGTCAATTTGGCCAACCATATGGGGAAAATGACGTAGTGTACAATTACACACATGGTCCTTCCATGTTTGACCCTCTCGACCTTTCAACAATAACATTCCAAAAGGTGAAAGAATTTGCACACAAAAAAAACACATCCTATAATCATCCAAAATAGTTGGCATTATTTGTCCTAAGTACACATAATCCCTTAGCTTGAATTTATGAATTTTGAAGCCAATAATCACCTCCACAAATAGTGGCACAATGCAATGTATTTCAATGTTGGGCAATTGTTAGATTTTCCATAACCATGGGCATAACCCATTACAATAATGTAACTTACAACTCACATGCTTGAATTCACACATTAAAATCATCCAAGTTGATTACCAACATCGCATCTCATTGAATTAAGGCTCATAGCTTGAACTCATGGCCAAACAATGAAAAATATGGTGAAAAAAATGAAAAAAAGGCATACCAACTCAATCTATAGCCCATAGTTAACCATGGTAATTGTTATTCCCAATCTTATGTATGGCATTTTGGAATCCATGTTTTTGCAAACATCATTTCACTACATGCATCATTTGATCAATTAACCTATTTGCCTCAAAATATTTTCATGAAGTAGTGCAATGATTAATCAATGCATTTTGACACAATTGTTGGAAGTCCCCACAAAATTTTGTACCTTGGTCACTGAAGATTTTGGATACTAGAGCCCCAAATCTATTGATCACCTTATTTTAAAATGCATATGCAACAATTTTTGAAAGACCTTGTGAAAGACTATGTCATGGTCTTTCACAAGTTGGCACATGTCAAGGACTTTCAAACCTTAGATTAAAACTTTTTGGGAATTGATTTGTGTGTTGTTGCATTTGCAAACCACATAGATGTGACCATGTGCATACATGTTAAAAAATGTCCCATCATTGGGAGATTTTTGACCAAATGGCATTAAGTCAAGGCTTAAATTAACAAATTAGTGCAAATGGATGGTATAGTAGTTGGTTCACAAACACATCAATTTCATCGGTTGTGAATTAACCTTGCATCACCAAAATGATTTACCAAGCATATCAATTCATCCTTGAGTCACTTACATGTTTAATGGATGACATATTTGATTTAGGATACCATTGATGCAATGTTCATCATGATGATCGGCCACCTTTGGCAATGGTCAATAGGGTTGGCCTTCCATGAATAACCCTATTGACATTCCTAAGTTTTTCATATTTTCTTTCATTTAGGGATGGAGGACCCCAAAATTGGACATGGTATATCATTCAGGGTCTTTTCATGTTATGTTTTGTATGTGTGGTGACAAATCTTGAAAATTGTGTCAAAATGCATTGATTAAAGGGATGTTGAACTTATTGTAACTTATTTACCCTTTAAATTGAGATCCTATAACATAAACCCAAAAATGTTACACCTATATAACAAAACACCTACATTCATAAAAACATTTCACAAAAGCAATAATACTTGGGCACGCTATGAACACAACAAAAGTGGTATACTAATCATCAACCCAATCTTAGCACAACACCGAATAATGGGACATCTTGGAGATCAAATGCAAAGATATCCATAATTGTGCATTTCAATACAACCTAACCTTGGTTAAAAAGTCTCAATATGTTTAGGCAAATAAGGATTTAAATTAAACCTATTTAGTGATCAAGGTTAGGTGGTAGCCTTGTCCCATGCGTAGCCATTAACCACACCAATCATAGTTCCCAAGTTCATTGTAGTTATAAAGACACAACACACATGTGGGAAGGCACATGGCTTTTCACCTAGGGTTTCACATTGAATAATAAACACTAATCACTAAGAGGTTAACTAGGGAGTGAATGTTCACCCTTAAATCTTAGTCGAATGACACACAAGTAGTCCCTTAGTAAGGAATTCGGTGACTACTTATTTTGAATGATTTTGAGTACATACTAGGATTATTTTATTTGTAAGTTACGAAAAGTCATAAGAAAGTCCTTTGGACTCAAAAATATGTTACACCATATTCTTATGTGAATATGTGTTTTAAAAATCTCTCCAAAATTATGTCATTTTCAAGTCCTTTAAGAGTCATTTATGAGTTTTTTCAAGTAATAAAATCACTATAAGGCATTGATTACAATTATTAATCAATGCTTTTGAAAATTCAGATTTTATTATATTCATTTCAAATTATTGCACATGTTTCCACAATATATTAAGAACATTGTCATCAAAACACATTAAAAAATGTGCAATATTAATATAATTTTTGACATGAAAACATGAAAATCAAAGCACTGGTTAGAATTCCTATGGCTCCTATTTTTGTGAATGTACCCACACCTTGGCAACCCCCTTACCCTTTGAAATCAAATAACAACCCAACCAATGTATTCACAAAAACAAACATAATTCAACAAACACAGGTGGGGATACACAAATCATGCCACACAAATCTTCATTTTTGTGATCCCCACACATGAATTGAAATAAGAATTCAAGTAGAAATCAGCCCCATTTGCTAATGGTGTGGCATTCCACCACTTCCATGTGATGGAAATGGGCGTTTGCCAATGCAAAACCACCATTGTACGCACCACCTTTCCACGCCCATGAATAAGCCTCCAAATTACTTTGTTTCAAATGCCTTGAAGTCTCTCATGCCAATATTGTTCTTCCCATGAATTCACTAGCTTAAACCGCTTGTGACTTCTCCGTATGGATAAAATATGAATCTCCTAAAAAATGAAACAGATTCCAAAACGGGAAATTAACATTTGAATTTTTCCAACTTTTGTTTCCAAAATGTTTGCACGTTTGCATGTGCATGACCTTCATTGAAAGAAGTTCAATGGCACAAATATCACTTTAATTAAACATTGTATGATAAAGATATGGGGCTTCAAAGTTTATGAATGGATTCACCTTTTTCCATCCAAATTATGGATAAAAACTCCTTGGTGGATGAAAAATGAATTTTACAAAAACCTGAAAAAATCAAAATAAAATAAATATAAATGGTGGTAGGTTCAAATTAATGTTGAACCTAGCCCCAAGGGTTATGAAGGTTTTTTTAAAAAAAAATTAAAAAGGAAAATAAAAATGCAAAATTGGATTTGATCTAAACCTATGTTTATCCTGGTCTTACCCTGAAACCACTTAAACTTCTTATCAATTTTAAGCTTCCTAGGTTTGAGGAAGAACTAAGAGGTTGATAATGATGGTGGTGCAAAGGTCTGCATTCATACCCGCTTGTCACCTCCTTCCATCATTTTTTTAATCTTCATCTTCCTCTTCTTTTTGTTGCTATTACAATGGTTTTCTTCACCAAGATGATACTGACAATGAAAAGAGAAGTTCCCCACTACAAGACAAGAGACCACAAGGAGATGTGAGAAGTGCCCCCTTTCTCATTTTGAATTGTTGCTTATAGAGACAACCAATCAAGTTCCAAGCTTGGTTGAGAATGGCAATAACAATTTAATTGTTATTGATGTTAGCAAACACATGTTGTTTTGAAGAAAAAAAGATAAATAAAACAAAAGGAAGGCCCATATGATAATATTAGGACTATCCTCTTTTGTTTTTGAACCTTGTTTTCTTTTTTTTTTGGTTCTTCTTGCAACCTCTAAGTTGCATGACTAAAGGTTTCTCTTCCAACTTTCATTTTGCACTTTGAAATAACCAAGCCCGACTAGGGTTCAAATTCCTAGGTAATGATATAACTATTAACCACAAAACAAACATCCATGCCACACAACATTAACAAGTAAAATTTGTTCTAACAACTACTATTGTAGCAAAATCGTGTGCAAAGTTATAAACACCAAAATTTTAATGTTAAGCCAATTAACCTAGTTGCAACACAAAACAATTAGCTACATTTTTGAAGGTTAAATTGATCATTCACTTACAATGAAATCGAGAATTCAAACTCGACATTTTGACATAGAGAAATGAAAAAATTAATGTTATGGATGAAACCATAAAAACTTGCATATAATAGTAGAATTTGTTGGAATTTCAAATCACCAAAAGTGATTTGAGGTCAAACAATTGGGATTATATCCCATTCAAAAAATAGTTATATCATTCCCATTCACATCTAAATCAATTCAAAATAAAAACCCAAACAATTGAGCTAACTTGATTTACTCCTAAATAATTGAAACTTAACCAAGGAGTTAAACTAACACAATTGACAATCTTAATAATAACTTAAAATGTTAAAGATCCACCTTTCACAAAGAAGGCTAATCATGTCAAATTTAGTTTAATTCATCATAATCTTTTCCAAAAAAATTTGATTCCACAAAATTTCAAAATTCATAATTTCATTTAGTGTATGTTCATTAGTTCCTTGTATTTTGCAAAAACATAAATGCAAGATAAGAACAAACATAGTTCTTGCCAAGTTGGTTATTTTGAATTTTGCCAAGATGGATCAATTCATTCATATCAATCATGCTAAAAAACAAACAAACCCCCTAACTTTACCATGGCCACAAAAAGGCCTCACTCACACTCTAGGTGCTGGTTCACCTTGCTAACAATTAGTAAGAATAACCTTACTATGATTTAGTATATGCACTTTAAAATGTGAATATATTCCCATCCCTATGAATTATGATGCTTTAGATGAACTTTCTTTTAACAGTGACAAACATTTAAATTTCAATAAAAAAAGTCAAGACTTGAGTTCCCCCCTTTCTTTTGCTTGGGCATGGATTGCATTTATAAATATCAGTAATGTTTTCCATCTAGGCTATGCATGCCCCTACTCATACCACCGTATTCCATATCCTCTCCATGTTGATAGCAATGGGCATTGCATGTCCCTTTAGTTCATATGGCCATTCACCCATTAGACATTGCAACTTAGCATGCATTTTTGTTCTTTGTTTATTGGTTTTTTTTCTTCCACAAGTTGGTGAGAAAGGCCACCAAGAGACTTGCGGTTAGCTCCATCAATATATAGCAAGCAATTGGGACATGTCACAAGAGGAACACATGATTGAGGCCTAGGCTTTAATTTCATGGAGATTTTCAGAGATACTTGCAAACCCTTTTCCACATCCGTGGGCACAACTCATATGGGCATTAACACATGTAGGGGAATATGCTTGAGCACTGCATGCATTAAGTTTGAGCACTTTGACAATATTTGATGAAACCATGGTAGCCTTTTACCTTTTTCACCCATTGGCAAAAATCGACCTCCCCCTTTTTATCAATGATTTCCATCTAGAGATTATTTTGGCCTAGGAGGCATTTATTTCTATTTTAGCACATTCACCACATTGTTCATCTAAAGGTCCTTTAGGTATGGTATATGAACTTTTATGAAATTGTTTTGTTTTGGACGATTTTGCAAGTGGCTTTGAATTTATTTTTTATGTATGTGGGCACATTGTTCATGGTCATGTGCCCCATTTGTATCACATTTTTTCGTGGCATCTTGATTATTAGATTTGGAATTGTAAACTGACAACATTCAACCCATTGCGAGTGGAAAGATCATCTATTGATTAGTTGCCCACACATTTGCTATTTAATTTAAGGATACATTTGTGGAACATTTTAGTCCTCACCATTATGGTGTGGACAAATAGGGTCGGTGTGGCACAATGGTCCATGGGGCTTGTGCTATTTTAAATCTACATTGAAATTGGGTGGTAATACATGTGGACATTTGCAATGCTTTCAATTTTATATTATAGAAAATCATTTTTTAAAAGTCACAATCTTCTACCTATACTTTAGATCAACTTTTCCCATTTGTCAAATGATTTAATGCAAGTTCATTCCCACAATATTTCTTGTAGGTTTCTTGACATAGGGATTTCATAATTATTTTGTCCGAGTTTAATTTATGATAGGGGGATTTTTTGAGTGGAACATTGTTTGCTTTAACACATATTTGGACTCTTCGCCTTACTGCAACAAGCCGCCTTACTTGTGTTTTTCCCTCATTCACCAATGATGTGCATATTGTTGGTTTTGTTTCAAATGCGGTACCCGCCTTTTTACCTTTATAAACAAAATTTGCAACATTAGGATTTTCCATGCAATTAGTGAAATGCTTGGTCTCCACATGGCTTAAACCTATCCATATCACTTCCATTAGGCTTTGTTACACCAAACATAGGTTTATGTATTTTAGGTGCACTAATGTGTTTTATACCATTTTTGGAGTCATGTGTTGCATAAGCATTTCAAAAGGATTTCAACACCATAGTTAGCTCCCTATGCTTGCTAATCCACATGTAACCTTTGCAATGCTCTCATTTTGTTATGCCTAACACCTAGGTTATTTCTTATGTACCATATTTCCATCTTTAAGTATTTTGCAGCATTATGTTGAGTTTGATTTTTGTACCATAACTACATTGGAAAAGATATTGGGTGTGGGATCTTTCGACATTATAATGGGTCATTTGGTTTGTCATCAAGTCAATTTACCTATTTCTTTAGAGGCGTTTTCCTTTCCATAATGGTTTGATTAATTGTCGTTACCTTCTTGGGACATTGGGTTTTGATCATTCTTGCAATTGTTAGTTGTTTTTAACAAGATGATCACCCTATTTTTTTCAATGTGGTGGCACATGTCAAGATTGGCATTTTTCCCTTCTAGTTGGCATTGCGAGATACTCAAGCTTTACTACCCCAAATTGTCCATTTTCAATTCCTTTCTTTTGAGAGTTTTATGGTATAATCATATCTCCATTTACATGTTTCTTTGATGGATTACATACATGAGCAAAAGTTTTCCACACTTATAGTATATGTTCCTTAGATGCCATGCAAACATGTCTATGATCTTGTGCAAGTCCAACTACAAGCACTTGGTTATTAGCCCGCCCTATCACACTTGTAGTTTTGTTTATTTTTAGTTCATTTCCTTACATTGTTACATACCCACCTTGGCTTGTTGCATTCTAATATTACACATTTTCATGTTGCCAATGTGGACATACCATTGATGGTTTACCTATCCACTTGTTTTGGTGCTCGTGTAGGAACAAATGCATTGCAACCCACAATATTCTTTGAGATATCGTTGTAATTATTGTTTTGGATACTATCAACTACCAAAAATAACTTCTGGACTTTAATGAACATTGTCACAGCTAAACCCGATTTGCTTGAATATGGTACAACATGCATTGTCCATGACATCACATGTAACGACAATGGTTGTTTAGGAGAAAACATAATCATATGCAAATTGAGCATTAGGAAACAACTTCATTCCACTTGCCATTACAACTTATGGTCGTTTTCATTTGTGTTTTGGTTAAATTTTTTATTATGTGCTTAAGCCATTATAGCTTGTCATTACAATCCTTTTTAGTTCCCATGATGCTCATTTAGTATTATTGACAATGTGTGTAGGCCATAATGATTTTTCAACATGCTACCACATTGGGGAGGTATTCCTCATCTTTTCTACACATTGCAACTAATGTACTTTTGTGGGTAGTTGGTTGAGTAGGAAGTGGGGGATTGAAATGTGCTTACCACAATGCAAGCCATTCTAGGTTTATTCAAGACTTTAATAAATTTTAATTTGTCAAAGTTTGATGAGATATGCACATTAATGATTCCCACCATCTAGGCCCATGGGAGGGCTACTAGCAAGATTCACATTGTGGCCACCAACTAATTTGTGGTAAACAATGCCTTTTTAGCTTACAATCTTTTATTTTCTTAGGGTATTAATGAGGTTTTGATTATTTTGTGCCTTCGAGACTTGTGTTTTGAGCTTCTATTTGCCTTGTACTTCTTGTGGAGTGGTTACAATCCCTACTTTTTTTCTTTTTTGGGGGGGTTATACATAGTTTTTCTTTCTTTCTAAACATGAAGTGAAGTTATATGTGTCCCACAATCAAGAGCGTCATACTATTGCAATGTGTTTTTCCTTGGGCCTCCGTTTGCCAACTTGTTTTACAATCAATGTTTGAATGAAGGTGCCAAATTAATTTGGTATGCATTCACGCATTGTGACAAGAGGCATGTCACTTCAGTTGACAAGGAATACTTTCTTACATTATTAACATTAACACACCAATGTCAATGGAACCTTCAACCACTTTGGGTCCAATTTGTTTGATAAATGGAAAGTCTTTATAAACACAGATCAAAACATTTTTTGAATAAAATGTGACCCTATAATAATGGATACCTAAACATAGCCTTTTGGTTTTTATATATTTTTCATTACATGCCTTCATTAAAATTTAGCATTTTTAATCTTTTTTCAAGTGGTCAATATAGTTCCTATAAGGCTTTAAAACATTTTCCCTTTGTGAGAGTGAGGAAACCTTATTTGGAACTTTGTTTTTTCTCCCGGACTCCTAGTTCTAGTGTCCCATGGTTTTTCAACCTCAAGGTGAACACATCATATTTCAACACTCATTCTTGTAGGATTTCATGTCTAGATCCACACAATAAGTAGAGGTATTCCATCATGGCTTCTTCATTATTAAATAGTATTTCAACATTTTTGATCGAATACAATATTTCCCCCTTCCAATTTCATCCAACACCTTTTTTGCTTTTGGAGATTTTCCAATGCCTTGCAAAAACCACACTATACTTTGCAATGCTTTTGTCCAATACGATATCCAACCTCAAAGAAGTTTAAAAAAGACTTTATTCAGGTAAAAATTAAAGACATCCATTTGTTTGATTTAACATGGCATGACAAAGTTGAAAATTCGTTTGAAAGGGGAAAACACAAACCCAACCAGAAGGAAGAAAATTGAAAGGAAAAATAGAACCTATAAGTTAAGCCTTTCCTCAAAACCTCTAGTTATTTTGGATTCTGAATGCTTGTGTAAGTAGGCTCTAGAAAGTCTTTTTGGAACTTGTCCCTTATTAATTACTAGTTTGAACCCCGTGCCTAATGCACAGGTGTGTTATTTCAACAATGTTTGGTTCATGTTTTAGTTTTTTTTTTAAAAACTTTTATCTTTTATATTTTGTGTTTTGTGTTTTTATTATTATTTTGTATAATAAAATAAAAGTGTTTCTTTTTTCACTTTTGTATTTTTGTTTGTTTGGATGCAAGTTTGAAGTTTGGAGAAAGAAGACATACCTCATTCTTTTTCAAGTAGGGTTTTTCTTCATTATTATAAGTTTTATTTTTTCTTATTTTCTACTCTTTATTTGGTTTCTTTTTTTTTGTAATATTTTTTTTCTTTTGAAATTATTTTATTGTATTTCCCTTTCCTTGTTTCATTTGTTTCCATTCCTTTTTTATAGTTTTTGTGTTTTTACTTTTTTTTTTGTTTATGTTTGTTTCACGTTTAAATTTTTTCTCTTCTTATTTTGTCCATCTTCATTTATTTTTTTTCTATTTTTATGCGTTTATTTATTTATTTATTTCTATTTTATTTTTCAAAAAAAATCTAGTTTTTCTAATATGTTTTATAATAAAAATAATTTAATTTAATTTAATTTTTTTGTTTGATTAGATGCAGGTTTGAAGTTTGGAAAAAGAAGACAAACCTCATTTTTTTTTCAAGTATGGTTTTCTTTCTCTTTCTTTTGCTCTCTGTTTTTGTTTCTTATTTTTTGTCATCTATTTTTTAATTTTCTTTTAAGATTATTTTAGTGTATTTCCCTTTTTGTTTCACGTTTAAGTGTTTAAAAAAATTTTCTAATTGTTAAAGTGTTTTTCTGTTTTTCTTTTTTCTAGTTTTTTCCCTTTTTAAAAAATATATTTGTTCTGTTTTTTTCTTTTCTGTTACAACTTTGTTTCATTTTATTTATTTATTAATAACTTGTCTCTTCTTTTTTAATTTGAAGTTTCTTGTGTTGTTTTAAGAAGATTTCTTCTCTTGTTTCTCAAGTTTTTTTTCAACAATTTTTAGTTTTTTAAATTTAGTTTTTAGCTTTTGGCAAATTGCAAGACTACAAGAGTTTTTCAGCCTTCACATTGTAGAGGATTATTATATGATGCCATCCATGGATGGATGACGGGACGGATGGCGGGACGGATGGATGAACGGATTAAGGGGAAGCTTCACGACGTCCTTCTCCAACATAATAATATCCGTGGTGTCCGTCTGTCCGGTGTTGGTGTTGGTCCTCCTTTCCATCCATCCGTTCCGTCGTCCGTCCCGTCATCCGTCCATCCATCCAAGTTCTTCATCCCGGAAGAAGAAGATGATGGAAGAGTCTACTCCTATAAAGAAATTGGTGTCAGTGTCTTGATGCAGTTATTCCTGATTGGCTGGAGCCCGTGTTATCTTATATATGAATACAAACTGTGTGTCCGTCCGTCCGTCCGACGACGGTTCCGCGTTTTAATGGACCGGCGGAACCGACCCGGACGGTCGGATTCCGAAAACGGGAACCGGCCCGGACAGTCGGATTCCGAAACCTGTGGCAGCAGGGGGGGGTGGGGAGAGGGGGGGGGAGAGAGGGGGGGTTGGGGGGGGCCAGGGAGGGTTTTTTTTTTTTTTTTTTTTTCCCGCCCTAAACTGCCCAGGACTTTTTATGGTTTTCAGGACATGGTTTTCGGGACTTGGGATCTCAACTTTGGGGCCTGGGAAATTTTAGGATATGGTTTTCAGGACATGGTTTTCAAGACTTGGGATCTCAATTTTGGGACCTGGATTTCACACAGGGGCTTCACAGTGGCCTTCGGCCACGGGCACCCACTAGTTACCATATAAGATGCCTGACCAGAATGGACACGTTGTCTCTGCGTAACGTACAGTACGAGAACCGCAGTAACTTACTGTAACCGCAGCCTAGACACCATGCGGTTCTCAGGCGGTTCTCAGACAACAGCAGTCAGTCCGTCTCTGAGAGAGAGAGAGAGAGAGAGAGCGAGAGTGTGTGTGTTCTTGCGAAGCTCTGCGACTGCGACGTCTTGTCTTGTCTTTCTTCTTCAACAAAGTCCAGGTGAAAACTAATTTTTTGCGACCACCGACTCTGTAGATGTTCATGAAGAGCACCGGTTCTTGCTTCGAAACTATGACTTTGATATTTTTTTTGATTTTTAATGGTTTTTCTTGGGTGTATGTCTCTTCTGGTTGTGAAGACGTTGACTGCTGAGGAAGGAAGAGCATTTTCTGTTTGGTTGTTTGAGCATTCGAGCTTCAAAAATGTTTTTTCAGCTTCTTTCATGATTACTGCGTCTGGACATTTTTCGTTTGTTCTTTTATTTTGAATGAGACGATTTGAGAACTTCTTCGCATCTTGTAGACTGAAAGCAGCAGCGTGAGCATCATGACCTCGGTGATAGATACTCTTTCAGTTAATCTTTTCGACGTCGATTTGTAAAGATGTTGACATGCTTACTTGCTTGCTTCTGATCATTTTCAATATCATTAGCTTTTGTCCATCTCCTCTGCTCTTTGTTAGAAAGAGCGAGGGAAGACTTTGTGTTATGTGGCACCAGAGAGCTAAGACAAGAATACTATTGTACTCTTTCACCTGTTACATCGAGGAGAAAAGTTTGATCATATCGCAGAACATGCAGAAATCAGAACAAGTTCTGTAAAATTTCCTTTGGCATGCATGTCGATCTAGGCCTCCGTTGTTTTATTTTCGAATCTGTATTAGACACACAATCCATCGTTTTGCCATCACAGGAGACAAAGACATAAGTCTCAACACTGTCGTCTCTTTGTTTTGCCTGTACCAGAGTAGTGACAAAGGACAACATGGAGATGAAGCCACCACCCCTCATGGCTGTTTCCAAAGCATGTTGCAAACCTGCACCGCCAGCTCTACAGATCAGCATTGAAGGGAAAGAGGAGTCCATGGCCGGTCTCTCTGTCTATGTTGTTGGATCCTTTACGGCTTCTGCTGCTATTATTCTCGTGTCTGATGTTTTCGGTAAGCTTGCCTGAAATCTTATAGTCTTTTTTTCTCACTCCATCTCTTGTGATTCTTCTTTGTAGATCCAGTATCTGGTGGCAGTGCCTGACTTCAAACACAGCTGATTTTGGACTAGAGATTCTGAAGGTTTATGAACACAATGTTAGAATTCACACAAAATCTAACAGAAGAAGCAAAGTGCATCTGGTTCTGTTCCTGTAAAGACGGTTTGTTCTGGACTAGAGATTTTGACACTTTACCATCACAATATTAGAATTCACACAAAATCTCACAGAGGAAGAAAAGTGCATCTGGTTCTGTTTTACTAGAGACAGCTGATCCTGGACCAGACAGTCTGAAGCTTCACACAAAATATCACAGAAGAGGCAAAGTGCATCCGGTTCTGTTTATTACTTACGCTGTACTCCATGGTGTTGTGGTTTGCCTCTGTTTGGTTGTGCATAGGCTGGATGACTCCTCAACTGCGGTACATCCCATGCCCCTTCTCTCTACCACATGCATCATTTGCATTCTTGGTATTTTTTTCAATTGAGGCTCTCTCTGGTCAGACATCTTCTGAGAATTCAGAGATAGTGGGATTTTCACGTGGAATTTTGCTGTCAAATCTGACAAAGGGTTGATTACAGCTTTATTTGTAATAACTTATAACATGGCAGGAAGCTGGCTGACAAGGCAGCAGCAGCTGGCTACCTTGCCATTGTTCCAGACTATATGCACGGAGATCCTTTCAAGCCAAGTCCAGAAGGTGGAAGGGCTGGTTTTGCAGAATGGATTGTCAAACACCATCCTGTAAGATTTGCATTAACCCTCTCAAACATATTTACATACAAATTTACATTGTCAAAGTCTCGCACAGTGTCTTGTAAGCTGAAAATTTTAGGTTATGCTCCTGTGATAGATAAGAGGAAACTGATTTTGTGCATGCACTTAAAGTGGGTGTTGATCATATGAACTACTTTCAACCAATTACAGTGCCTAATTCTACATAGTCTAGCAGAAATATTTGTTGTCGGAATCTTGGACAAGTGGAAATTTTCATTTTCTGGAGGTTGCAAGGACCACTCCTGTTACTGCTGATATTTTATGTTATGGTTATGGAGTCAACAGGAAGGTGGAGTAGAAGTGACGAAGGAGATGGTGAAAATAATTAAGAGCAAAGGCATAAGTGCTGTCGGTCTAGCAGGCTTCTGCTGGGGATGTATAAATTGCTTAGTACCAACATTACCCTTTTGTTTATGCTAAATTTGATACTAATCAGGGTTCAGTGCATTGACATTGCTTACATGTTTTTTCAGTTAGCTGAACATTTGTTCATAATATTTCAAATCTGTGCATTTTCTTTTGGTCTTTCTTCAAACTGGCAAATCTGTTGAGCTTGAACACCGCAGATTTGAGTTACAGCCTCTCACACTAAGTAGGAGTCTAATTTTTGCTCCTATTGAAATGTAGCCAAAGTTGCGGCACTTGTGGGAAAGGAACCAAATATTGTAGAAGCAATTGTGCAGCTACATCCATCATTTGTTCAGGCTTCAGACTATGAAGGTCAGTTTCTATTACTTCTTTCACCTACTGCAAAGATCTTCAATACCATCATAAAGTCACTCTCCAAATTTGTGACTGATGTATACATCTCCTGCAATACTCACCAGTGATTCAGTCTTAAGATTTGCCATCTTGTCTGTGTTGGGCAAATAGTTTGGAGTAAAGATGCAAGGAGTAAGGATTATGATAATAACCTAATCAGTAGTTGTTCTGGTGAATGTGGCCTACGCTCCATTGTATCACCATATGTGTTCTGAATTTGACTTGAAATCCCCCTGCAGATGTCAAGGCACATATTGCAGTACTAGCAGCACCATCAGATGGGGTTGACAAGCATGCGGATATCTTGTCTGCACACACTCAGGTCTCTTCTCTTTCCCTACTACTTTGATCATTCAAATACATTTTGAGTTTGAAGTGCGAAAAACCAAAAAAGACACTTAGGTTCTCCAGCATATGTAACAGGAAGCTTTTTGAAATCATGCAGTGCTTTTTCCCCTTTGTGCAGATTGACACATTTCTTAAAGTCTTCCCGAATGTAAAGCATGGCTGGACAGTTAAATATGACATGGACAACCATGAGGAAGTGGCAGAAGCAGAAGCAGCACATCAGATGATGTTCAGCTGGTTTGACAATTACCTGACTGGAAATCAAGTGCTTCCTTTGCATTGTCCTTTCAATGGCAATGGGTCACTCAAAACGTCAAGTCCTCAGGTGCTTTCTCCATATGATCTCAACAGCAATGGGTCTGTCACTACATCAACTCACGAGGTCCTACCCTAATTTAAGCTCAAGAGTAATGGACCTCTTGCGATCACTAATCTCAGGCTTTCATTAAGCAATAGATTCTTCATGATAGCAACTGACATGTCCCTTACAATATAACAGGCCTTTCCTAGAGGCAATAATATATATTTATCTCCCTATGAAGGCAGAGAAATCTGCAGGGTTGAAAATTTGCCTCTTGCACACTTTAATTACACCATTGATGTTTGGAACTGCACTATCACAGTGAACAAATGCACCCATCAACTGGCACAAGAAGTACCATGTGAGAAAGGTCTAATATGCAATGTTTGAACATAACAGCAACCCTGAACCCTGTAATAACATCTCATGAGTTGAAAACCAAGAGCAGGTCTTGTATGCAACAATTGAACGTTACAGCAAGCCTGTGAGCCTTGTGTGTCTTGCTGTTGTAATATCTCAAGCGATGAAAACCAAGAAAATGGGGCATCCATTCACTGCCCACTCGTCACAGGCCCAAACCCACTGTTTTCCGACCAATCCTATCCTCCTACTACTCAGAAGACCTTTGTGTTGAATTTCAAAAGACTTCTATCATTGCTGCCAACTAGCTAGCAGTTTGTAAATGAGCTCTAGTATGGATGATATATTTAGTAGTAAATAACAGACTGCTCAGGTCCCTGTCCTTCAGCAACATGGAACTTGACCTGCAGAAGGTGTATGGAGTAGTAATGTGAGGAATTTTCATACAAAAAAGTTTTGTTCAAGTCAAATGACAGTGCTGTACTCACAAGCTGAAGTGCAGTCCTGAACCCATAAAACATGCAGAGATTACAAGAGGTTTAACATGTGAAACAAACAAAGGGATGACCAAAACACCTGAGTGAAAGGTATGAAGTGCAATCTGACAGCAGTACACTTGGCCCCATAGAAACCACTTCCATGCATCATGCTCTTGCCTGCCACTTTCACCACTATCGATCGCAATCCCTGTCAAACAGACTATTAGTTGCTCAGTAATCCATCCAGCACAATATGGACAACTGTTGGGGTTTTTTTTTTCTCAGAAACCTGGGAATGCAGCAGTGAAAAGGGAGGATGCAACCTAAAAGCTCATCCCTAAAGAAGTGCAACTTTTTTCCACAGCCAATAAAGAAGGTCCATAAAGTTGGAGCCATCTTGTAAGTGGATCCTGGTGAGTGCTCAGGTTCCTGCAAACATTACTTTCATCAGCAAGTTGAGTACTGCAAGTTGATCTGAGCAGACTCACTTGGGGATAGCCATAAATGATGCTCTTGATCTGTCTCCACTTGTTCTCAGTTGTTCTCACATCTCCTGAATCCCTGCACAAAAATGGTGTCATATGTTCAAGGCTGATGCAGACAAACTGGGCACATGCACACTTGCTTGCAGAGAGGCTCAATGATGCAGGATTGGAATAGTGAAGACCCATGTCTGCCTTCAAAGAATCATTCACTATCTCACAAACTTGATGGGGTGCAGTCTCCTTTGGAGAATGGGAGTTGGGTAACTTCTCTTAATATCCTAATTGAGCAACCTGTTTCTCCGCTTCTTCCCCCAAAGTATTGAAAACCCAATTCCAAAGTTTGTTCACTTGCCCGAACCGAGCAGTGGATTGGGAGCCCAAATGTGCATCCACTTTTGGATTTTGATGAAGCTCACCACAGAGAAAAATCCACTCTCTCAAAAGGACCAGGAGATGGGCTGCTGCAACAACTGAGAACATACCAGGAGTGAATCACATTCTTAAGCTCGTCGCGCAAAAGGACTTGTACTCTCAACAGACTTGGAGCGCCTTGCCTGCCTGCGAACCAGATGGAGAACATCATGGGTGGACTGTTGTCCAGGAACTTGTTGGAGAAAGTTTGGAGTCCGATATACTGCTGAACCCTACCCCATTCGTAAGACGTCGCCAGGACGGGTTTGTCCAGCGCCGCGGGGCAAGGATCACATCCTTGGGGCGGATCCTCACGTAACACCCCATCCCCGCCCCCGCGTTGGAACACGGAACCTCCCTCCGTTGCCCAGTGCGAGAAGGAATGCGGCTCATCGTGATCCTCCTCCACGTTGCAAATGCGGTCGTAGATCAATCGATGTTTCGGCTCCCATGGACGCAGAGCTTGTCCCTTCATCTGCTCCGCCTCCATGTGATGAATCCTGGAGAAATGCGGGCTGGCAACTAAGTTCACGCCGTAAACCGTGCCGAACAACCCCTTCCAACCTCCCATGCAACGCAACGCATCCAGCGATCGCAGTCCCGTGCCACCGCAAAGCTCGCTCCACAAGCTCACGTCCTGCGTCGCGTCCCGCCATTGCCTGCACACAAGTGCACAAGAGCGCGCGATCTCCACTGCCGGTAGCAGCAGCAACACCTTGGCGAAGACCGCGTCCGGTAAACTTTCACAATAATGCTTGGGGCTCGATGATTCCATCTTCTTCCCAAACGATCAGAAGAAAAACCCTCTCTCTCTCTCTCTCTCAAAACGATCAGAAGCAAGACTACCTCTTCTCTCCGTCTCTGTCTCTCATCGACACTTCTGCAATTTCAATTCTCTTCAGCACAAAGCTTCAAAACGCAAGCCTCACGAACTCTTGAAAGTATTCTACACTTCAAAACAAATCCGTAATCTCTCACAATCTCTCTCTCAGATTTCAGAAACTCGATCAAGGTTCACACACAAAGCAGAAGAAGAAGACGACAACTTGATCCGCAACAAAAGCACATGAGGTTCAGGAGTTGGCGACTTCAAAAACAGATTTCATTCAACAAACCGGAAAACCTCCTAAGGTCACAAACAAGATGAGCATTCATCCCGGCAAAAGCAGAGCAGAAACGAATTGCAGAAGTTCGCGTAGGAAAGCGGAAATACTCGCATGCAATCGAGTGAGTACAAAAGATCATAATCTGCAAGTGCGGGAAACTTTGAAGGAGAACCGGAAGGTGATTAATTGTCGCGGGAAAATGAACGCGCGGAAACAGACGTGGCCGCTGCAGGAACCGACAACGATTTTTTTTGAGCGGGAAATGGAGAAACGGATTCATTGCGCTTGGAATCCCGGGTTGCGGCACGCGGTTCTGGTTATCGCAACGTGAAATTTTGCCGAGGAACGAGAGCAGACCTTGCGGATTGAACGGAAAAACCAGGAAGAATGCAACAGAAGCGTTGGCAAGAAGAAGGCAACAAAAGAAGAGTGCAGCAGGAAGAATGCAAACAGAAGAATGGAGGAAGAATGCAGCAGACAAATGCAGGAAGAGTGCAGCAGAAGGAGAATACAACGGAAGTGGCAGGAAGAATGCAACAGCAGCTGCAGGAAAAAGGATGTGTAGAGAAGGGAGAGAGCAAACAATGCAATAGAGCAGAAAGAATGAAGTGTTTGAGATGGAAGAGAGAGTAGTAAACAATGCAATAGAGAAGATTGGGCACAATGCTATACAGTAGCAGATGCATGTGGATGCATGTGGATTTGTGAAGCTTAACTAACACACAAAATAAATGCTGAGGAGCAGCATCCATCACCTTGTTGAAGACACAGAGGAAATACAGTGGGAAAAAAACACTTGGGGATTAGTGGACAATTTCTTTAAGGTATGGCAGCAAACATGAAATGAAGTCTTGCAAAGCAAGAAACAACAACAATCAGGAGGCAAGAAATCAAGTTTCACACAAGCAAAGATATGTAAAATTTCTTTCGCACACTGCTTTCAGGTTGCAAAATAAGAGAATTAAGTACAGCTTCTTCCTTTTGTGGGTGAGAGGAAGATGATCAAACAAAGAAAGGTGGTGTTGCAGGAGAATGGCCTACTTGAGAGGCCACACATACAACAAAAAGAACACTACAAGAATGCTGTATAATTGGGATTCCAGTGTTGAGCTACGCTGTGGGAAATTGATCCTCCTGTCGCTTTTTCTCTTCGCACCTCCTTACCAGGAATTTCACCAGCTATGGAAAGCTTCCTCTTGGAGATTTGAGGCACATTAGTATGAGAAATAACCTTGGCAGCAGCATCTTCAGTCTTGCTCATCATCAGTGCAGGAGGCAAGCTTAGATCATGCTCAAAATCGGTCTTTAGTTTTTTCCTCCTAATCTTCTTCAGGAGTGCACTTTCTGCCACCCTCCCAAAACTGCTGCTTCCTACTCTAAAACCCTGCTCCATGCCCTCCCGTACCTTGTCTTTGAGATCATGCTTGCTTGACTTCTTCAGGATTTTGATAGGGTGGCTCTCACCCAGAGCTTTGGTCTTTGCAGTTGCAGCATCCCCAGTTGCCCATGGCCTTGGTCCATTGGGAACAGAAAAACCAGAGTGATCCTCAGGATTGCCAACTGCAGGTTTAGGCTTTGTGACCAATGGTCCCAACCGCTGACCAGCTTTGTTCAAGATTGACAGTATCTCTGCAGAGCGGTCCTCAGATGCCTTTTGCTTCTCACCAATAGGACCCAGTATTTTCGGCTTCCTTTTTGTCTCCTGCAGCCAGAAACAAAAGTGCAAAACTTCTGGCATGGGTGCAATGCAATCAAAAGCAAACCAGAGAGACTTTTAGAATAAGGAAAAGGGAGGACATTTCAGATGAAGCAGAAAGTGGGAGATATGAGGTTGCAGACAAAGAATAATGCATAGAAAGCACAGGGAACTGTGAACATAAACAGGAAACTGGAACTGGGTCAGCATTGTTTTTGCAACTGTTCATTACTCTTTTGCAAACAACAGACTCGGCTGAAAACATTACCACACAGACAAAAGAAGACAAAGGATGTCAAGCTTCCTCAGCATCATGAGGGTAAGAAACTTGGTGAAGATTAGGGAAGGCAGGTTCTTCCTTTCAAGGGTAGAAACATGGCACTGGGTATTGTACCATCAGATGCAGGCAAATGTGAGAGGGGAGTTTTTAGATAACATGATGTCAGGGAAAGGAGTTGGAAGTTCATGCAATCCTGTGTCTTGGGCCTCCAATGCCTCCTCTATCCTCACCTCGTAATCCACACCCTAAATAGATTGAAATATTGCACAAAGGAAAAACATATTGCACTGCTTACCACCGGTGAAAACAGATCAGGTTGGTTTGTTAAGATAGGAGGCTTGTTTCTACAGTTTCAAGACAAATGACCTCTCTATGGGTCAGAAACTCCCCCAGAAACTGTAATTGACATTTTTCTCTCATCACAGTGAGGATGGAGAATCTGTCCCAGGCAAGAGTCCAGCCATCTCAGTAAAAGACAGAACACCAAAATGCAATGATTGAGACTGATGCCCAAGATGTAGAACTCTGCATACGTCAGCCATGTGGGCTGTATGGTCCATGTGCCCAATTGGCAGAAAGGAAGAGATAGATACACATATGGCTTTGCTTACCTTAGACCAGTGGCTACAGACCAGAGTTATGGCAGACACAACATAGAAAGAGCTCCATAGGGAGCAAACAAGAGAACATGATCACAAACAGTGGTTGAGAGCTCTGAGACTGAAAATCAAACAGCAGAAATCAACAAAAACCACCAGAACACAACCAATTTCCCATAAGCACGCAGGTTGGACACAGTACTAGGCAAACCGAGTTTATATGACTCTGTCTGCTGCAACCTTGTGGCCATTACCCACACCCAGTTTGAACAAACAATCTGCATAAAGACTATGTGAAATGGCTTAAACTCAGTTTGACAAACCAAAGCAGAAACACGGAGGCACAGACCAAGATGCACTAAGTGATATAGCACTTGAAAACAGGTCCAAGAATATATGAGAATTGCAGAAATAGATGAAAATCTTACCTTGCCCAGCTTAGTGAGTCGCTTTTTTCGTTCCTTGGCACGAGAGACTGCAGCCTTGATGCCAATATTATCCATCCAACCTTCGGGCCATATCTCTGCCAGCTGCAGAGCATCCCAACCAGAAATGAAATTTCTCTGGAGATTATGCTAAAGAATAGAGATAAAAGCGTACTTGTAGTAGATAGACTACAGTCCACATCTAATTCCATATGTCCAAATGTGGCAACACAAGTGCAATGTCTCTTCTTGGAAATGTGAGCCTTGCGATTGTCACTCTATGTGCCTCTCAAGACAGACACTGTAAGACAGAAGTAAAAAAAAAGCCAGTTGTAAGTGAGATGCTCAGCAGGAAAACTAAATGTTCACACAACAGGGAAAACTCACCTCAATGTACAGCTTCCGAGTCTGTGGTCCTTTATGCTCATCCATTCCCTGTTTATGTAGCCCATACAACAGTCAAGCTCAGACAACACAGGTTTAAATCCCAAATTTTCAAGAAGTACTGATGCAAATTCCTCCAAAGCAAAAGAACTATTCTAATTTGAAATTTGGCTCAGCTTCTGGGAAGGTTGCATAAGGTACATCTTCTATACTGAGGATTTGTGGCTAAAGCAGAAAGAAAAACATAGCAATTCCAGACTTTCCCTGTTCACTAAGCAAGACATACATGGTTGTTTGTTTTTTGAGTGTGTTCACAACTTCATTTTTTGATCAGCTAATGATGGAACTGAGATACGACCCTGGCACTAAATACATCCGATGGATCTCAGAGAAAGATGAGAGACCTCAAGGTATTGTTCATACAGATCACAGAGGCGGTCCTCAGTAGCATGGTCCCACTTGTACTTCGCACTGTTGCTTCCACCCTTTTCTGCAGAACCTGGTGCTGCTTGAAAGTCATCCAAGGAGCCTTCTTGCAAATCAGCATCCTGGGACAAGTCATTGGAATTAGGACCTCATTTACATCCCTTTGGGTGTTCAGGTGGCAACTAAATAGGAATTTTGACTATAGTTGCACAACCTGCATATGCAGTAGCAATGGGTGACAAAGAAAGTATCAAACTACAACTTCTGAACATAATGAAATCAAATAATCTGAACCTGAGCTTGCAGTGACAAAACTCTTGATTTCACCATCTCTGTAACCTCACGCTTGATATCCAATATTCGACCTTCTTTCTCTTGCTTGGCTGAGAGTCCCAGCTCCACCATCTCCTTCAGATTCCTCTATCAATCCAGACAAACAATATCCATTCCATGAAAAACAACCAACACATTACACAAAAAAGGGAGACACTCAGTTTGCCAACTACATGCAACCAAGTGGCTCTTCACACTACAGGGCTATTGCATCCATTTCAAAGGTGGTCATTTTTAACCACCATAATAAGTTCAACACAGTTGCTCAACCCTCCCCTAAAGTTTGACCTGCAAGTAAGCACATGGTTCTGAACAACTGGTTGACCCAGTGATCCCTAGGAAATGTCTAGGAAGAAGTAGTGGTGAATACAAACCACTTGGGGTATTTGGCTTGATGACTACAACTAGTCATTAAATTCCATAATTCACCAAACTACTCCAAGCACAAAGGTCATGAAGCAAATTTGACTAGGTACTGATGACAGCCAACTGTCAACTGCACCTACTTACAGCAAACTGTACACTAAGATTGCTCATATAAGAAGCATTTCATGGGGCCCTCCAAACTACAATATCCATGAGTTTGTTAGTGCTCAGGAGGGACATCCCTATTGTGTGCACCAAAAGCAAAGAGTTCAGGTATACACATTCAGGACATAGGTGTTACACTTCCTCTAGTTTAGAAAGCTGGTGAGAATCATAAACAAGAGATTGACAGCACCTGTGATGTTGTGCACAGAGGTTTTAAAGTTGAGAATTGCTATGACCAGAACTGGAGGAAATTTTGACATGCTGATAGGAAATTCAGCAATAATGCAATTGGGAATACTTTACCTTCAGAGTAGTGAGGCGCATGACATGCCCTAATATACCCATCAGACGATCCACAAGCTCATCTGGCACCTTGCCTTCTCTTGCCTGCTGCACTCCCATAAAAACTACATAAGCTCTGTTACTTGCATACAGAGGACACACTATATCAAACAAGCCATGATGTCACAAAAACAACACCCTTATTTGCAGTAACTCTTCACGTGTTTGTAGTACAACCAGATGCATTCTCAAAAGGAAGTACATATGCAACGCACTGCTAGTCTTGCAACTTTGGCAAGCTTCTGCTTTACTTCACGTGGCAACCTCTTAGCCTTTCCTCCTGACTGTGGTGGCTGCTCTGGTTCTTCACCATCAGCTCTTGGCGGGCAATCTGTCAAATCCAAATGAACAAACAATGAAAAAGAAGTAGATGACAATCCAATATGAAGAGACATCCACTTGAATGTTATAGATGGCATCAAGATGAGATACACAGAGATGTTTACAAGCTCATGCAATCAGGCAGTACACAAAACCTACATTCAGCAACACCCTTTTCAAGGTCCTGAATAGCTCTTTCCATCATAGTGCCTTTGGGCCACCCTGAACGACGACTTGGGCTGGATTCCTTTGGACCTGGCGATGATGATTTCTGCTCCACATGCCACACAAAGAGTTTTTCCAATTCATGCTGCCACGTGTAAGAGAATGCCAATTGAAAAGGACATAGAACTTCTGGAAGCTTTGTTGAAACTGTGTCTGAGATGCAATCAGAAGTTTTGCATCACTTGAGTCTCACAATTGACTTTGAAAAGTAGATCAAAAGGTCAGACAATGAGGGTGCTGATGTAGACAGCTTACCCCAGATCCAGTTGATCTGCCAGCAGCACCTTCATAATCTCTAACCCCTTCCTCCTTGGTTGAGTGTTGTAACATCTTGAGCTTCATTAGATTCCCAGAAACTGGAATTGATAGTTTGGAATCCTTTGTCACCTCTTTCCACTTTTTCTCTTCTGGATGTGAACTAAACCTTGGGTCCAATTTCTGCCCATTGGCCAGGTCCTTAACTAAACCAGGGCTAGACTGGAGTACATTTCCTCCATCAGTCTTCACAATCTTGCTTGCAGTAACATCCCGGGCTTTTGACTTCCCGTCCTTCCAAACCTCCAGCCGTGATGTTACAAGGACTCCAGCTTTCTTACTGCTCTCTGGTTTACTAGCCACCTGTTTAAATTCTCGTACCTTACCTTGGGTATGAGACATAGCTAAATCAAGTTTAGGCTGCTTCCTGCTATCGTCATTGGAGAAGTCTTCTGGTTCACTTGAGTAAATCCTGGTTAGAGCCTGTTCAGAGCCCGTTCCTGCCCCCACTCCATCATGTGTTCCTGAATCTTGTAGCTGTTGTGTTGAAACTTTCATCCTACCCTTCACCTTCATGCGTCTCTTTGCAGAGTCCTCCACAATTTTCTCACCAGCAACTTTCTTCACATCCCTACGTTTCCTTTTCTTTGGAATAACTGCAGGATCTGGAGGAGCTACAGATCTGGAATGTCATGTTCCAAGAAGGTTAGGAACTTGAACAAGCTCCAACTGTAAATTTCAGAGCAAAAGTACATTGTCCCACATGCTTAGACCCCTCTGAATACTGAACAGTAGAACTTACACCAAGTGTACATGGTGTAAACTCAAAATGAAGAACTGAAAAACAATGACACCTACAAAAGAAAAGGAACCCAACAAGAACGTTCAAGACAGAGCATTGACTCACATCTTCTCAAGAGCTCCTCTGTTGATGAAGAACCCTGTGTGTTTGGTTTTTGCCTTCTCCACCATGAAATACTCATTCTACATACATACAGACCACAGATTAAATGCAGAACAAGATGTGAGCTATTTGGGCACTTGTGAATTACTGCCTATAAAAAGCTTTCACCTCATCTTGCAGCACCTTGATCATTTTCTCATCTGAACAAGTGGCTCATCTAGGAAAAACCAACAGAATTGAAAGTCATCAGAAAGCACCCCATCTCATGTCATTCACATATTTACTGCCCACAACATTGAACCTACCCATCTCAACATAACTGAGACAAGGATGTACCAGCTCTTCATCATCGATGAAAGGATCGTCAGTGTCATATTGATCCTCATCAGGACTCTCTTCCACATTTTCCTCATCACTATCTCCTCCCTGACATATTGACACATAAAAAGAAAATTTTAGAAACCTTCAGAATCCACCATAGATAAGCACATTGACCTGGTGAGCTGCCAAGATTTGTCATTTTTCCAAAGTTCTAGACCTTCTCACAAAACTGGAACTGTACAACATATATGTCACTCAATATGGAAAAAGTAATCTCTGCCTAAGTCATACTAACTCAATGGTTGTGTAAGTCAAAAGAGGAGCAAACAAAGAGCCTAAGTGAAAAGAAAACACCACCTTATAGAGTCGCTCAATCCTCTCAATTACAGAACTAAATCGGTTCGGAGGAGGTGGGAGGGTGTCTGGGTCCACAACTGCCGCACTTGTCACTGTCTGCAGCAGCAAGAGACAACAAAACACCCACATAAATGTAACTAGCAAAAAAGAACAGCCCTTTGAGCATGCCATAGCCCCATCTTCAATACGGAGATGTGTATATACTACTGTAAGGTTACAGTTCAAAAGAATGCAAATGAAAAATATCTCTGCCACATGCAACCGAATGCAGAGCCTGTGAACACAAGAATGCAGCTGAAGCTATGTCCACAACATGTATGCAAATCAGTCAAAACCATCTACAATATTGCATTCTGAGGATTCATCAATGAAATTCAAAAATGGGAACAAAGAATCGGATGCCTATACATAGAGTAGACATGATCACAAGTGCTCTGACCAACTGACTAACCCCGCTGCTCACTCTATAACACAGAATTGGTGGGAAAAAAGAATCCAGAACGAAATACCTAGTCAGAACACAAAGAACATAACACAAAACCCCGTCTAAGAGAAATTCCCCATCGCTGCACATCAAAATTTACAGCAGAAGATCCCCACCTGCACTTCCGGAGCAATACGCGCTTCCAGAGCAGGATTGGCACCAGCAGGAGCATCCGAAGGAACTCCCGCCGACATGTTCTTCTCTGCATCGTTTGTCAGCTTCTTCCATGACACCACCGTGGTCTCTCCGTCTTTGAGATCCACAAAGAAACGCTGCCTAGCAGGCATGTCTCCCCCCACCCCACCCCTTCCCCACAATCTCCCTCCTAGTAAACACAAGCAAAATCGAGCACAAGCAAATCAGAAATGTATGCAGCAATCCTATTTAATGGCACGCTTCATAGCTCCGCAACCAAACCTAATCACGACTTTGCGACCAACAAAGCGCAGCAGCAGTAGTGTCGCCAGGAAGCAGCAGGACTCTGTTCAGCGGGGAGGACAGTTCCGGCAGGGCAGGAGGACCAGGAAGATGACAGTTACAACCCGGAACTGACGAGCGAACAGGGCGGATGACCAGGAGGAGTTGACAGTTATACACCGGAATTGACGAGTAGACGGTTCCGCAGGGGGAAGACCAGGAGGGATTTGACCGGAACTGACGAGCGGACGGTTCCGGGAGGGTGAAGGACCAGGAGGATGGCAGTTACAACTTAGAACTGACACCTGGTCTATTTCGTCTCTTTTTGCGTGTGGACACAGGCGAGTCGAATTCTGGGGCTAACTTGACTGCCCAGCCACTGCACTAAAATTAAACTAACTGCACCAATCAACATTGAGCTCTTTTCAAGTACCCTGGAAATGGGCAAGGACCAGGCCATTCTAATGGGCTCCACCCTGGTCTTACCCACCAGAATGGGCCCAGGTTTGGGCCATTCCCATGGCCTTGAGACTCACTTGAGACCCTTGTCTTAGGCCCGCTTTACACTAGGAGTTAGGGTCAATGTTCAACCCAAATCCAGCATTCCTATTGGGGCAAAAGTTGAAATTGGCCCCAAGAGTTGAAAATTGAGGCATTGATTAATATCCTGATATCAATGCTTTAGCATTTATTAGTAACTTGGGGCCAATTTCCAACCCAAAAATGCTCAAAGTTGGCCCCATGTTTTTATGGCCTGACTCCTAGTGTAAAAACAGGCGTTACCCACTAGATTGGGCCACACACACCTTGGCCATTCCTATGCGCTTGAGAAACATTGTCTTCACTACTAGAATGGGCCAAATTCAGACAAGTATGAATAAAGGGAATGAGAAACTTATCATGGACATGAAAACAGCCAAAACTACAAGATTTTCTACCTAAAATGAGAATAAACATAGGCTTATTTTCGAATTTGGATTATGAACAAAAACAAACAAGAACGAAAACATCATGTATGCAAAAGACAAATTCAAAACAAAATTATTGTACAAATTTTAAAATAATACAAAATTATATTTAAAAACGTACTCAAAATTGATGTTGAACATACTAAAAATAATGGAGAATTTTATTTTTATTTTTTATGTATTTATTTCAATTTTAAAAAAATTTACGTGTGATCCATTTCACTCATGTGTCCCATGTGTGAGCTAAAAATGAACTGAAACTCAGTTTAAAATAAATTTTAACTTAATTAAAAATTAATTAAAATTAAACTGAAACTTAACTCAAAATTAACTCAAAATATATTTCAAATTAATTAATTTATTTATAATTAAAATAATTAAAATCAACTTAAAATGAACTAAAACTTGACTTAAAAACTAATTTAAATTAAACACAAATTAAATTTTAAAAATAAATGCAAATTCATTACAAGTTGTGAATAAATTTTTCAAATGAATGAATTCCATAGCATTCACATTTGCAATACAACCTTCCATGTGAAATGCCTCCACTACTTCTCAAACAAAATTGCAATCATTAAAAATCCTACCAAACCTTTACCCTAATGTAGACCTTGCAAGGGACTGTTTTGGGAATTAAGGTCCTAGGCTTTGCTCTTGCCTTGTGTTAGGACCCCATTTCTCAATCCTTATCCTCCACTTTAAGTCACTTTTGTTGTCATAGAAAATAACAACTTGGGATCAACTTCGAGCATTTTTGGGTTGCAACTTGGCCCCAAGTTACTAATAAATGCACCAACATTGCAGACCTTCTACCACTACAAAGTTAACTAAGTTAACTATTTTTTTTCATCCTCGGGTTGTGACAACCTCTAAGTTAACTATTTTTTTTCATCCTCGGGTTGTGACAACCTCTAAGTTAACTATTTTTTGTCATCCTCGGGTTGTGACAACCTCTAAGTTAACTATTTTTTTTCATCCTCGGGTTGTGACAACCTCTAAGTTAACTATTTTTTTTCATCCTTGGGTTGTGACAACCTCGAGTCACCACTTAGTGTAGTTAATGACGTTTTAGTGGGTTTAGATTTTTAGTGGTAGAAGGTCTGCAACATTGGACCCAAGGGTTGCAAATTGGCCTCCCAAACTTGAAGGTATCCTTTTTTCAGCCCCCCGGGCCAATACAAGGCCATAAAGTTCAGCATTTATTGGTATTTGGGGTAGATTGAAAAGTTTTTTTCTTTTTTAGCCTTTGACTTCATAAAGCCCTTGGGGGCTGATTTCAACTTTTGCACCAATAGGAATGCTGGATTTGGGTTGAACATTGGCCCTGACTCCTAGTGTAAAAGCGGGCCTAATATTACTGGTGCTCCAGCTTTTTAGGGTTACTGGGGCGAGCCATCATGTTAGTTAGGGTTTTGGAGGGTTTTAGGGCCATTGCAAGCGTTACTGATGACCTTCAATATGGAATTCTCCACCAAGAAATGCGCAGGTGGTGGGAGAGAGATTGCATTTGGTCGAATGCTCGAGAGGGAATTGCATTTGGGTAGTTTACTTGGGATGCTCTTGGATGTTGAGGAGCGAGGGAGAGAGAGAGAGAGCAATTGGCGAGGGTTTTTGCAATGCGGCAATGTCTTCCTCGTCATCATCAAAGCAGGAAGTTCAATTGTCGTGTGTAACAAGATCTAACGCTTTTCTGGACCACGAAAGCAGCAGCAGCAATAGCTCCACCACCACATGGAGAAGAAGAGGGAGGTCGACCAGGACGAGCTTCTGGCTGCGACGTGTCTGTATGCACCCTTAATTCCACTTTACCCATCGATAACATTTGCAGTATACCGCATTTCTGCCCAGAGCGCACCGGATAGGAACAGAGGCGGCACTTAGACATCATGGCAATTGTAAGCTTTCTTGTGTAGTTCCACCCTCTGTGTGTCTGTCTACTGCCTTCTTCTTCCCATGGTTTGTTTGCCCAAAAATTGTTGACCTGATACCTTCGAAAGTGAATTGAAAGATTGGACACATTCTGTGCAAGTCGCACTACCTCATCATGGCGGCCTCTATGTGATCAAACTACATGATTTGAAAGGAAGTTTTTTTCTGCAGTCCCTGCAGCAGGTTAGAGAGAGAAACTGTGGCAGGAGTTCTTTTTGGATCGTTCACAATGGTGGGATCACAGATCAGAGAAGGTAAGTGAACGTCAAACCTGTTAGAATTCACATGTCAATGAAGCCATAGCTCTTGTTGGTGTCATTGTGTTGCTCTCTCTTGGTGGCTATCCTGCACTGGGCTGAACTTGGCAAAATTTTCTTTTCAGGTCCTTTGCACTGGTGGGATAGTAGTAGTAGCCTGGTAGGTTAAATGCAATATGTTGATGGAGAAGGTCAGTGTGGCTTTCTCTTTTCTTATGATGCCATTTGTGCCTGGATTGTGGGGACTACATGGCTGATCAACTTGACCTAAATTTCTGCTGTAGACAAATGAAAGGTATCCAGATTTCAAGCACAAGAAGACATGGGAAGCACTTTGGCTTGAGGACTGATGAAAGCCACCATGGGTGGTGGCAGAAATAGCTATGATTGGACCAGGCACAGTGTAATTGAACACTTTTGCATGGAATCAGAATTTTACAAAGTATGTGAAGGATGGGCGATTGGAAAAAGTGATGCAGCTTTTCTGATCACAAATTCGATGAGAAGGAGTGAGTCCTAACAAATTCACTTTTGTTCTGGTGATTATGTCATGTGCTGGTTCAGGAACTCTTGACAACAGTAAGCTTGCTCATAAACAGCTCATTCAAAGTGGCTTGGAGTCTGATGTCTTTGTGGGGGAGTAGCTAGGTTGACATGTATGCAAAATTTGGGAACCTTGAGGATACTTGGAGAGCGTTCAATATAATGCCATCTTGAGATGTGGTTTCTTTGAGTGCCATGATATTGGGACATGTGAAGTGTGGCCAAGGGCAGAAGGCTCTGGAACTATTTCGACCACTGCAACAGGAAGGTGTGTGACCAGACTCTGTTACTTTTGTGGTGGTGCTGAATGCATCTGCCAGTGTAGTTGCGCTTGAAGAGGGCAGCAGTGTTCATGAGCAAATCATTCAAAGTGTGATGTCTTTGTGGGGAGTAGCTTGGTGGATATGTATGCAGAATGTGGGAGCCTTGAAGATGCTTAGAGATTGTTCAACAAGATAGCATCTCAAGATGTGGCCACTTAGAACACCATCCTTGGAGGATGTGACATGCATGGGCATGGTAAGGAAACTCTTAAACATTTTGAAAGGATGTTTGAAGGTGTACAGCCAGATGATGTCACTTTTGTTTGTGTTCTGTTAGCCTGTAACCATGCAGGTCTGGTGGATGAAGGCATGCGCTTCTATGCTTCAATGGTCACAGACTATATGATTTCTGCAAAATTGGAACATTGCACATGTATGGTTGACCTTCTTGACCGTGTTGGCCATCTACAAGAGGTAGAGAATATGGTCATGGCAATGCCCTAAAAACCACATGTGGCTGCATGTATGGATTTGTTCAGCGCTTGTAAAATTCATGGTAATGTGGAGATGGCAGAATGCATTGCCAAATGAATTCTTGAAATGGAGCCTGACAATGTTGCTAGTTATGTGCTGTTCTCAAACATCTATGCTACTGCTGGCAACAGGCATCTCTGTGAGAATGTTGAACAGAGTTCTTAAGGAAAAAGCTGCAAAGAAACAACTGGGTTGCACCTGGATTGTAGTGGATAATTAGGTGCGTGTTTTTCTAGTAGAGTATCAAGACCACCCCAGATGATTGAAATTCATGCAAAACTGCAGAGATTGTTAGGGCTCATGCATGATGCAGGTACATGCCTTATACAAAATTTGTTCAACATGATGTGGAAGAAGAAAAGTTAGTTCATTATTGTCACCACAGCATGAAACTGTTAATTGCATTTGGGCTCATCAACACAGCTCCTGGTACTCCTTTCTGAATAAGAAAAAATCTACGGATTTGTAAAGATTGCCATGCTCCTACAGAGTTCATCTCAAAAATACTTGGGAGAGCAATCATGATGAGGGATTCCGATCACTTTCATCCCTTGAAGATGGTATTTGTTCTTGCATGGACTACTGATGATGCCAGTAATCTGTCTTGTCAATCACTATAATTTCATTTTCTTTACAACAGCATGTCTAGTGGTATTGTAACACAGTCAAAGTTAAACAGGTCATCAGATGTGGTACCACAGAGAAGGTTGCCATGGGGTGGCCTCCCTGGAGTTTTGGTTTCATGCCTCTGCCATTTGTAGCACTTAGGTCTGGTGTCTCTTTTGTCTTATGTATATATGGAATTATATTGAAAACTGAGTGGATGTTGAGACTTGAGACTATTAAAATTGATGACGAGTTTGAAGTGTGTACTTATCAAAGGTTAGAGATATTAGTCTTGGCCCTTAATCTCCTTCTAGGAGACTGATGGCCAAAGACTAAATTATCATTGTATCCACTAAGGAGTTGTCATGATGCTTTTAGGTGATGTTTTCTTTGTTGAATATTTCTTCAGTTCACTGATTGGTCCTTCTGTTTTCAACGTGTCCGTGTTTGCTCTTAATTGCAGGTTCAAACAATCTGCTCAATTCATCAAGTAATGGCTCTGCCCTTGATCTTTTTGGTTTTTTTGAACCCAATTTCTAGTCTCAAGAAACATTTGCTCTACCAACCTCAACTGGATCCAACATATATTACATATATGATTGTTGAAGAAGATCATTAGATGTTAGAATGGTTGTCCTTAAAAAAAATGTAATAGTGTAATCACCTGAAGAATCCAATGGCATTTTGTCACAACTATCACTATGAAAGGAAATGCTAATTTGTTGCACTATGATTCTGTTCAAGTGTGAGGGAAAAGGTGCAAGCCATTGTTTACCACAACTACAAGAAAAATCTACAACAGCTCAGGGATCAACTAACTACAGGTTCCATCTACACCCAATTTAGAATAAACCATTTGTTTGATCATAGGGTGACTTGAACATCACCAAGGCAAGCATGTATTACAAATGTCAGCTCTTGGGTGTGAAATGGACTTGTTTTGGAATTGAGATTAACAATGGTAAGGGAAAGGGAATGAGAAAGAACTTCAATGCTGAGCCCTTAAAGCCCATCCCTTATTAAAATTACAAGGACTTCATTGAGTTGTACATAGTTCAAAAAACTTTTAAATCATTTATGAAGAAAACGTTTTGAAATTGAAATATGGTTTGGAAATTAAAATTATTACCTATTATTGTTTCAAATCATGTTCAAGTAGTGATAAAAAAAAGTTCAATTTTTTTGATTTAGTAGAATTTTCTAAAGGTTTTTAAAATGGGAGCAAAGAACATTTGAAAAAGTTTGTATATAATGAAAATTTTCGAAAAAAGTTTCCAAGGGAAAAATATGTTCCATGAAACAATTTAAAATATTTTTAGAATTAAAATGAGGTCATCTTTCCTTTAATTTTTTGAGAGTATCTGCATTTCTCAAAATCATGTAATTTCCAATTTTATATAGTCCAATGTGACAAATGAAAGATTCTAAACAACTTCTTTGACTAAAAATGCTTTCACATGATTGGATCTTTGTCTTTTGTTGCCTTTTAATCTTTGTTTCTTCCTTTCAAAGTGCAACCTCAAATTGTCAAAATCACATTGCTCCTCTGGGACTTTGTCTCAAGTATTCATCAAACCATTATGCTTGTCAAATGAATTACTTGGTCATTAGAACACTAGATCATCAAAATTGTTGTCTATAAAATCCTTCAATTGACAAGCAAAAACATTACATCTAAATCCTTCAATTGGCAAGGAAAGGATTCTATTTTGTCGAGATACTTATGTCTTGACCTTCAACCATTATACATTCAAAGAATTTTTGCTACAAATGATGAATGAGCTTTGTGAATTTAATCTATAGCAAAATGAATTTATGCCAAAGTTGTGAGGAAGTTTGGCAATTTAAACGGTTATCCAAAAATTTGTCATTAACAATTTTCTAGGCAAGAACACTAAGAGTTTATACATCTCTGCATTTCCAAGCAACTTCACTTTCACCATTCTCCACGGTTTCCATTCCTTGAACAATCTCTTAAAAATCAAGTTCACAAAAGTATAGACTACAACTGATATTTTCGTATTTGAGAGTTTTCCCATTAGACCTCTTGATGTTATAAAATTCTTTATTGCTTTGCATTTAAAATACTTGAAGACATATTCTACAAAATATGTCAGCAAAATACACTTACTTGAAGACTAAGGTGAATCAATCATTGTTGACAAAATCACAAGATTGGACAAAATAATCACCAACTTCCATTTTGATACTCACCCCTACAAAAATCATTATAGACAATCATGTTTGAATGGGATCATGGGGGATCAATCATTGACTCTCATTCCACTACTCACAATATTAGAAATTTCACAATAAAGCACTAGTGTGTGTGTGGGCTCATCACCTAAAAAAATTTATATTTTATCACAATGTCATGCATTCAAATATATAAATATATAATCATATATTTTGCATTGCAAAATATATTCATACAAATTATCTGTATCATTATACTACTAAAAATTAGATTATATATGCAACATCAGCTATATGCACAATGTATTTGAGTCTACCCTTACCTTGCCTAATTTGGTAATTTATATTTGAAAAAACAATACCAACAACATGTCAGGTAAATTGGCCAATGATCAAACAAGTAAGCACTCAAGACAGGCCGAATTCAATGGGAGGGCTCCATTGTTTTTAGTGTCCCAACAAACTTGAACCCCTCCCATTGGGGCATTTGATGCATCAAAAATCGTCAAAAAAAAAAAAAAAAAAAAAAGGAATTGAGAAAGTTATGAGCCCCCAAAGTAGAGGGGGTTAAGACAAAAAAAAATCAAACTACTGAATACTACAAAGGCTCATTGCCAAACACCCAAAAAACAATAGGTAGGCAATTGGTGATGGGTCGGTTTACCCTAGATTACTTGAATAAGTTTACCACCTAGCAGTTCACCTTCAATGTAGAACCTTATTCTCACATATACCTTCAGAGGCATTTGGTCACATTTAATTTAATCTTCACATTTGGGTGGGGTTGGACATTGTTTTGTAATTGTTTAAGATTAACCATTTTCTACATTAGTGTGTTGAATTGCAACAAACATAAGTGGCCCATGTGTGAAATCCATGTGTGTCAAGTTTAGTTTTGTTTGCCACAATTATCAAAAAAATTAATTTTATTAATCTCACAATTTTTTTTGTATTTATTGGGTGACAGTGGTTAATGAAGTTATAAATTGCACACCTTATACACGAATGTAATGTGCTTTATAATTTGCATTGCACGTTATGTTGGTGAGAAAAGAAAGACGTGAAATAGTAGTTAGCAAAAAAAATTGCACTTTTTGCCAATTGCTATTTGTTTTCATAGGTCATCAATTTAACACCAAGATACATGCAACTAAAGTTTCCCATAAGTTGAAAACAAAGCGAAATAAAGAAAGATAAATCGTGATTATATTGACATGATCAAATTGAGTTAGTTGAGCAAAGAATGGTCACATGACCCAAGATTTGTTTAGTGTTATTGAACCTTTTACAATCTTACAAATTAGTCATGATAAGCAAAAGAAGGTTTAACTTGAAGTAATCCACCATTTCATTGCAAATAGATAGACATCAAAAGACCCTTGGTTATATTTGAAGGTTATAAACAAATGTACATGATTTGGTTATCCACTAGATAGATGATTGGAAATATTGTCCTTGGACTTGCCATCAATGTAGTTTTTAGAGCATATGCATTCACACTTTCTAGTAGTGTTTACCACATCCAAAACGGTGTGCAAGTTATTTCCTCATCCCTCTCATAAACATGAAATACTAGATAGTGTAGAGAGAGGATCATCTAAATGCCTTCACATGGGCCAATCGTCGTGACCGACCAATCAAAGTGAATCATATTTCTTTACTAACCATTTTTGAAAGCATTGTATCATGTGAACACTCACAAGTTCACACTATCTAAAGCCTAAACTTCTTACAAATTATAGTTTACAAGCTGTTATATTGTTACTGGTGGAGCTGTTCTGATTTGCTTAATACACATACAACATTATACGATCATATTGGTATGACATGAAGCAAGGCACGATTTTCCTGAAGAATAACATGGTTCTTTTCAAGATGTTCATGACCAAAACCAATGTGCATGCAATCATAATGTCAATAGTGTTTAATGGTGGCTTGATAATTGGCCTATTCCTTTGGTGCTAAAATTTGATGACACTGTGCAATATTGACAAGAAATCCCTGGAAAGATTGTCCAGTATAATTATCTCTGTTGAAGACACCCAACATTTCCTCCCACACCAGCAACCTTATGACAACCTTTGAAACATACAAGCACCACATGTATGCAGCAGGCCGTACCTATTACCACAAGATGGACAGGATCCAACACTGCTCAAACTTTTACAAGGACTTAGAAGGTTTATACCTCAGGTCCTAGTGCATCCAAGACTTCTCGACCAACAAGATGGGTTGTCTCTTTTGTCAGAGCACAAGTAAGCACTAGCATGTCTGAGTTCTTGGCAAGTTCGATTACAGTAGCATGGAACTTGTAGGGAAGTTTACTTTTCTCTCCTCTTGCAAGGTAGGAGATTTTGCAACCAAATGCCTCAGCTCTCTTTGCTACAGCCAGGTCAATCTGACCAAGTCCAACTATACCCAAACACTTACCACTCATCTGGATGCATATTCCAAGTTCACAGATGGAATGGCTGCTGATCACACAGCAGCTTAACAAATTCCTTTGAAGTCACAGATGGCTGCAGCATTACCCAACTCAGGTGAAATTAGGTCAGCAGACAACAAAGAGTAAAATAACCTTTTGTACCTTGTGAGTGAAGATGGGATATCTTCCAAGCTTTGGCCACAAGCCCTTGCACAACAAGCAGTCGCCCTTGCACAACAAGCAGTCAGCTGCACAAATGTGGCGCATGGTGACCAGCAGCAATCCTATGGCCAGCAGCAATGCTACGGCCAGCGGCAATCTGTGCCAACATCAAGTGTATTGGTAACAGCAATTCCACGTTACTTGCACTTGTGTAGATCTATCTGACATTTCCATTTATGCACTGAATATTGAAAAGTTAGTGCCTGCAGGAAGACTGAGGAGTCCTGATCACTATCATACTACTACTTCTACCACCACCACCACTACTACTACTACTACAAGAAGCAATCAAGCAGACTTTCCCTAATTCCTGATCTCCATCTCAAGTCCTAAACCTGAAAACCTGGGCAAAGACCATAATAACCCTAATTTCAGCAGGAACAACAACAGCAGCACACACCCTGTCAACTCTGACACTGGTGAAGGACACAATTTTGAGCTTCCGCAGCTTGTTAATGAGCACAGCACCCACCCACTTTCAAGCCAAAGATAATCAGTCCATGGATGGACTCAATTCTCAGCCAAATATGCTTCCTTGTCACTATGCTCCCACAGCGGGAAACACTCTGGACTTGGGCTCCAGCAAAGCTTGGAGGATGGGATTGGAGCAGAGCAAGAGCACACCGGGCTTCCCCATCATGGATCTAGCTAGTTACCTGCTGCCATGGTCTTCTTAAATCTCACATTCACAACCAAAACACTCTCTAATCATGCATCACTCTTTCTGACTCCTCTCTCTCTCTCTAGACTCCATTATCCGCTGCTTTCTCTTCTGCATTGTACTTCTTTTGAGTTTTTTTATGCTTTCAGTCACCTCCCCTCACTGTCTCCTGTTTTTTCTCCTGGCTAGATTAAAAATTAAAACTGCTAAAATCAAGGCAAAGCTTTAGGGGAGAAATGCCTAGCATTGGTTTGATATCAACTTTTGAACATACCAGCCTGGTCCTCCTATTGGTTATCTTTCCAAATATTCATCGCAGCCTGGTCATGGAATTGGTTCCTTCAAAACTTTCATACCATCCTGATCTTGATATTGGGTTTTATGCCAGCCATTTACCTATTGGCTGGTATGAAGTACATAGTACAGTCCTGATATTGAAATTGGTATAGAATTGGTACAGGGCTGGTATTACCTCAGGTCCTTATGAGGCTGGTCCTGGCACAGGTTTGGTATTGCCTCAGGTCATACCAGCTTGGTAGGGTCCTTGATACCAGTGTTCTGACAGGAGCAAGCTTATATACCAAGACCAACATAGAAAAGAACCCACAAAGTACATCCCTGTAATATTGCCACTTGGACAAAACCCCAAAACCTAAATGGAAAAGAGGAATGTGGAGTATCATTATCAGTTGAAATTGCACTCACCACAAGCAAAGACAACTCCCCAAATGGAAGAAACATGGAAGAAAAAGCCTGCTGAGCCAATCAACCATTACTACTACCCTGACAATTATCCTTTGACAAATAGACACTCCACAACATCACAGTAGAATGGTTACAGAAAAGCCAGTCCCAAATATAGCAGAGTGTGAATTCATTTCACAGTGACAAATAATACAAATAATACAAAAAGCTGTAGGAGCTGGTAAATACAAATCATCAACAGACTCAAAAAAATTGCATTTCAAAGAACTGAAAACCTTGACTAATTTGTGATCAACAAGTACTACAACCTTCCTGTAGGAGGCCTGCTTATCCAGCAAAGCTGGCAATTGGGTAACCTTGCAACCCATTAAGAGGGACAAAATTTGAGAGGAACACCACACAAGAGGCTAACCTACTTAAGAGAATCCTTCAAAATATCCTATGGGTCAGGAGGCTGGTTCACTAGAATTCAGGGATGGAATTGCTTTGAGATCACGTGCACAGGATAATCACATCATCTTTTGTAAGACAGCTACCACTACTACTAGTGTTCAGTACAGAATTTCATCAAATATATGATCAATGTTCTTTCCCCACTTCTCATCATACAATTTCAACAGCATTTCTGCTGGGGTCACACCTGCAATCATCAACAATCACTAGTAGGTTAGAATCATGCACCTGATATATGGTGTCCAACATTCAATTCTCAGGGAAAAAGTCATGACAAACATTCTACTACACCCATGACCATGGGGCTAGCCCTGTTTGGTAGAAACTGTAACTCCACAAATGTGGAAATATTAGAAAAAATATACTTTTTCTAGAAAGGGCTACAAAGACAAGTGATGCCTTCTCTTGGGGATGTCCATTTCATACTGCTCATAGCCTCAACTCCAGACAGTGCTGACAATTGACCAAACAAGGAAAGTATGGGAGAAAATAGTGATTCGTACCAGTTCTGACAGTTTCTTCAATTACATTTAAAAAGCCAACCTCCTTGTACCCTCTTCTCAACAATCCATCCTGCTTACACCACAGCAGTCCCACTTGTAAAACTGACTTTCACTTGAGTGTGTAAGACCTCAGGGAGTCCCTGCTACAGGTGACCAGGATGTTCTACTCCAATTATGAAAACTGTTAAACAAAATTCCTCTCTTTTGTAGAAGCTACAAAGCAGTGGCAGGAATGAACATTAGTCTCATGAAATCAAAACCTTCGAATTGAAAATAGTGAAGGACTACCAGAGTTGAACAGACCTTTGCAAGTTTGTAGACATCCTGTGCCACATGTTTCAAGAGGCCATCCCGAAATGGAACTTTAAGACCCTCCTGTGGTACCTGTTCCTCCCCAATAACAATCCTGGTCAGAAACAGTTGCAGCCTTCCCAAGCTTGTTCTCGAATATGTGACATGCTTTGGAATTTTGTACTGAATTTCTATAAGTTACTGAAGTTCAAGAGTGTAGTTCCTCATGTCCAAATAGGAGGTCCAATCCATAGGTCTAACCTTTCTGAAAGAATATCATCATCTGCAGACAGAAAAAGAAACAGAACATACAAAAAGCCTACTGTGGTCACTTTTGGAGTTTCAAGAAAGACACAGTTTTGCATGATTATGTACAGCTGTAATTAATGAACACTTGACACTTGCGGGGTTAGAGAGAGACCTTCCTCCGGAGCATAGCACGTTCCCTAACTGTCCAGTCACCAATGATATCTAGCGCTCCTTGCAGTGACTCCTCATCATACAACAAACCCACCTGCATCCACAACAATGTCATTCAGACTGCAAGCATCCTGCACTTGCACATTTGCAACAAACACCATGCATCTGTTCCCTCCACATAGCTTATAGAACCTAACATCTAACTGTAATTTATATCAGGCACAACCAATGAATCCAACTCTTACTAACCAACAAGCCCAAAACAAATTAAATTACTGTTGGGGGATAAGTGCTAGGCAGCATGTACACTTGCCATTGACACTGATGGGACACTGTACTAAGTACTATAAGCGTTACCTAATGTGTTGTTCTCTAGACATTGTGGCAATCTACCTCTGAAGCAAACTGGAACACTTTTAGCAAGCAAGGTCATATGAGCATGTCAGGACACCAATACCAATCAATGAAAGAAGCATGCTGTAAGCATACCCAGAAAGCAGACAGAGCACACAATCGACGCCAGGATCCCCCATCTGCACCCCTCATCTCCAAGTAGCGCTTTAACCTGACCTGCAACCCATAAAGCTTAAGACTCTCTAGGATGTAACATATACCATACGCTGATAAGATGCTGATTCATTTTAAGATATGCAAGCAATTGTGGCAAACTGAGCACCTCTGGGAAGATTGTTGTAAGGTGATTTTCCCAGTCATTTAGGGTTGGAAATTCTCCTGGCAGAACAGGTAATTTCCCTGCCATGAAATCCTGCACAAGAAGATCCATTCCCCAAATCTCTGAGCATCACATACGAGTTCCAACGTATGAAGTTTCCCCTTTAAGCATCACAACTTGGAACAGAGCCATTTGGTTCTAGTCACTGTGTTCAGATTGCACAACAAAACACTACGTATACACCTGCTTCAAGCACCACCTTTACCAAATAACTTCACTGGAAGTCTCCAAACGGAACCATGGAATTGCTGCATCACTATTATCCTCAGCTATTGCTTTTAATGCATTCACTCAAAGAGCTTTCAGGGCTGAAGGACACATGATTTGTGCCTCACTTACTCTGAAAGACAAACCACTGCAGTCCACATAGTGTTTTTTGCGATATACAAAATACATGGGCACATCAAGAGCATAATCCACATACTTCTCAAACCTGCACACAGACACCCATCCTCATTACTGGTGTCTGAATCACTGCAGAACAGAGTGTTAAGACACAACAAACATAGGATATAATTCCACTACGTCCCACTGTTGCTAGTGGGCACAACTTAGGTTAAATGCTCATCCAAATGGGGGCATGCAATATGTAGACCATAGAGAAAAGTAAAAGCTCCTGCCAGATGGAGATCTAATGTTTACTCTGAACTTAGCAAGATGTGACCATCAAAATAGTTGCATTGTCCATACCCAAAATCATCATCAAAGACAAATGGAAGATCACCCGTCCGGTTGTTGTCTACATCAGTCCATATGTGACTGCCACAGAACCCAAAATGTAGAAAACTTAATACATGAGTAGAGGTGCATGTTGAATGATAAGACTGCTAACCACACCATCACAAAAAGTCTGAGTCCTAGTGACACCACAGTTGTCAACAGCTATGAGATCTGTATTAACAGAAACCAATATTTAAGGTTGCATACACCAGAAAGGAAGGAGACAGTCTCACCTTCTGAAGCTCAGGTAACCATTGGGCTTTCCCTCTGTGAAAGGTGAATTTGCAAAAAGTGCTGTTGCAATCTGTCAGGGAGTGCAACCAAAGTAGAAGTTGGGATCAAATCACCTATGAACTCGCAATCCTCTACTACCAATGTAAACAACAACAGTGCTTACCAAAAACTGAAACCAGCATAAAGGGGAGCAATAATCCAAAATCAACGTGTTCTGTCACAGGCTTCATTGGTACCCTAAACACTTACAGGCTGTAAAGCAAGGCCAACTTGAAACTTCCTTATCATATCTGCCTCACTCTCAAAGTCCAAATTCACCTGCTCAATTCCAAGAAACAGATGGAAGGATCTCTCAGGACATCATACACATGTGCATAATTTGAAGGTATGCTTGTTATTATGACAGAAAATAGGGAGCAGTCCTTGTCTGCTTTAGAGGCATTTCTATATCAAATAACTCACTCTTCTAAAATGCAACCAGCCTGCATATGACAATAGTCCATATCTTAATCTCTTTCAAGAAGAATGCCATAACATTTGGCTGTGGAAGCCCCTCAGTTCTCTTACTTTGCATCACTGGTTGACCCAGTGACCCTCCATGTTGTTGAGATCCTGATCTTTCTCACCTCTCCAGACAACTAGATTTGAACCTACAACTGCTTGATGGGAGGGGATAAGAGCTAATGTAAGCTCAATGCTGGTTATCTCTCAGAAATAGCAGGCCTAAAAATGACTGCAAGTCAACAAAGACAAAAGGTAAAACAAAAGTACCTGCACAGTACATGTGCGGAACATCATGTCTAGACCATATGTGCCCACTTTCGGCATATAGTTGCGCATTATGTCATACCTGGCCTGTTCCAAAGCAGGTTGAACTCAATTAAAAGCATGCACAGATTCAATCACAAGCTAACCCTCTCCCAAAATCTGCAGACCCAACCGAGAGGCCAAGATCACTGGGTCAAAAAGGTACTTCCATTTGAGTGAAACTGTCTCCCATTGAACCTGCATGTTAATCCTGGCTTGAACTTCCATCCCCTCAGGTTATGACTATTGAAAGGCATCAAGAATTGATAATGGATTATGCTGGGAAGGCTGGAAAAAAAAAACTTCTTTTTGTTTTCATTTTCGGGGGATTGGGGGGTGCAGGTACATATGTTCAAGAAGTGGAGAAAGAAAGCGCAAAACATCAAGAGAGGAAACTCACAGCTGGAAAATGAACACTCCAGTATCGTTCTCTTAGGGAAAGGAAAGGAACAGCATTCATCACAAACACAACAAGATACAAGCAGAGGTCTGAAGCTCTTCCCACAATCTACAACATAGGGTTGGAGTTCTCAAATGTAGTGGATTCAAATTCTACATTTGGACTTCTAGGATTTGGAAGCACATTGATTAATTCCAAATGCAGCAGCTCAGAACATTCTAAGAACATTCTCCAAGCCACAGCGAGAATTTGTTGTGACCTTGATGGTTATACCTTGGGCATGATAGGAATGGCATCCACAGGCCATTTAGGTTGGAAGCCAATGCCTGCAAATCCAACTCCAATCTCCTCAGACACAGCTTTCACCTGCATAAATTGACCCAAATCAATTGCCATCTCTACATAATGGTGCCAATAAAAAGAAAGTCTTCCAACAGGCATCACACGTAAACCTCATACTCTAGAACTGCTGATACTCATGTGGGCCAAGCTATCCAGATGGCCTCTTCCGTGAGAAATTATTATTATGAAAGTCTTGGCAAGCTTGTGCTTGTGGACATAAATTAGAATGTAGTTCATCATACATTTAAATGCAGCAGCTACAAAATCTTAGCAAATGACAAAGAAAAAAGCACATAGGGCAATTTGACACAGCCATGATAACTTCAAATGCCTGGTGATACTGTTGTATGTGTAACATAAAGGGAGGTGCTACCATCAGACCTGATATAAATGAGAGTTCAATTCTGCACAGGTCTGATGCAGTGTAGCAACTGGTGCGCCACTCAACTCAAACTGACCCCCAGGCTCCAGTGACACACTCTGACCATCCTAATCACTCCCTCAACAAACACACCATCAATTCATCAGTTGCTGTCTCATCTGGCTTTGGCATCATATGATACATGAACTACTGTGAAGACCAAGGAAATCATTACCTCATGGTCCAAGCACACTTGAGAGTTTGACTATATCCAACTACACCTAGCACTCTACAGTGAGGCACCCAAAGAATACTTACCAAAAACTCTATGTTACACAAAACACCTGCTGTCTTGAATTGTGCAAAGTGAAGAATGCTTGCACAAGAGAAGAATTCTAAAAATGTAGGTCTTAATGCTTACAAGTTTGAGGCCTATGATCTTGTTGTCTTCCAATACTCTCTCCCAGTGAAATCGCTCAGCAATACCATCAAGAAGCTGTGCAATCTGTTCATATGTTATGGGATTCAGTGTACCCAGTTGAAACCCAAACTTCTCATGCTCTGTTCCAATCCTACACAGCCAAATCCAACCTGTTCATAGTCAATTCCTTCACAGATAGTTTCAACTAGAAAATGCCAAGCACATACTCTCCTTCATTTGCAGAAATTCTGCAGAGACAGACAGCCTCAAAGGATTTTAATGAGTTCACATTGGAACTGAGGCCTACAAAAAAATCACAGTATTGACCAAATATGTTCGGCCAGTGTCAGTTGAATGCATTGCACACATACAGAGGTTATACAGAACACAAACTGCACAAACATCTGCAGCACCACATGGATCCTCCACAAACAGTGATCATTTCCAGAATGAGCAAAAACCCAATTTAGTATGGATTGCTGAGAAATGAAAGGAGTCTTGAGGGAGAGGGAGGAGACAGCTGCAAACCTCCATTTTTCTTTGGGCTTGCATCCAGATGCAAGGTAGGCCACCAAGTCTTGTTTTGTCAATGGCTCTGTCCGCACAGCTAATTCTTCAGCTGGTGGACTGGCAGCCACAATCTGCTGCCACTTAGGCCGACGACGATGCAGCACAAGTCCGTCTCGTCCCACAGCTCGAACAGGGTTTTTGTTCGACCCTAAGTGGAGAACCAATTTCCCAAAGAAGTGACGACGATGACGATGATACTCGCTACTCGGCAACACAGCAGCAGCATGCTCCTCTCCTTGCTGCCAACACAGCCTCTGATGATGTCTGCCTGCATTCACCACCGGTGTCTGCCTGCTGGTACATATGTACTTGGAGGCAGCAGAAGAATACGCAGCTGCATGCGCGACGGCCATGTCACACACACTATTATGGTTTTGTTGTTCTCCCGCGTCGTGTCTCAATCAACGTTCTCTCTCTCCCCCTCCTCACAGCTGCTGCTGCACGAACATCCCACCATAGACAAAACCATTACACACAACAGCAGCAGCGACAGAAACACCAACCATTCGGCGAAAGCTAGGGTTTAACGGCAAAGAGAGGGAGGCTCTCTCTCTCTCTCTCTGAAACTGTCCAACGCTCTCTCTCGGCGTCAATCTCTCTGTGGCCTTCGAGATCGCGAAAACAAAAGAGAGAAGATTGAAGAAGATTGAAGAAGCAGAGGCAAAAAAGGAACACACACTCTCTCCCTCTCTATGGCCAGAAAAAGAACCCGGCAATCCCTACCGTCTCTCTCATACCGTCTCCAAGAGCAACACGCCGCATAAGAACATCACCAGCAGTGCTCAGTGTCAGACCCTGCACAGGAAAATTGGATGAAGAAAATTCAAAACATCTCTCTCATGCCGTCTCCAAGAGCAACACGCCGCATAAGAACATCACCGGCGGTGCTCAGTGTCACACCCTGCACAGAAAAATTGGATGAAGAAAATTCAAAACATGCCGGTTTGGCTCAGGAAAACGGTTTTGTCCCTGCACATTTGCACAGTTTGCTAAAGGCTAGTGAAAGGCAGAGCAAAGCTATGCACCTGCCAGTGAGTGAAGGGTGTAATGAATATGATTTGACTGTTACTCCCTGTTTCTGATTGGTCCAGATGGTTTGCTTTCATTCTTCTGGGTGGGGTTGGAAAGAAAAGTAAATAATTAAACTTGGATGTGAGAAGTATGTAAGTAAGTTGCAGTGTCGCGCATACTAAGCACGGCTGGGGATTACTCTTGTTAAGGAGCAAAGGATCATCTCTCAGCTCATTATCGTCGTGGGTCCCTCTGTCCCTCCCTTCTTCTGTGAGCTCAAAGAAAGATGACTAGGTGCATTTGTTCTACAGCTGCCTGCCACTCATCATTGCGCGAACTCTGCAATGTCGACGATGAATGGCGATGATCACAAACACTTTCTCGCTACTACTGTCTCTCCCCCCCCCCATTATCGCAAATTCAGGAATCCTAAATTGTGGAACAGGAAGAATCCAATTTTGCGACGCCATGCGCGGCGGTTTTTCTGGGTCTGACATTGCTCATGCTGCTGCAGCAACAAGCAATGGAGCGCGCTTGTCTTCCTCAACACAATGAACCCCCCACTTCCCCCCACACCCCCTCTCCCACCAAAAAAGAAAAAAGCTTGGTACCCAATTGTGATACAAAACATTAAGAAAATTATTGGACTTAAAAAAATAGGTAACTTTGCTTAACTTGGGAACAGAAAAAAATAAAAATAAAATTATAGGTTTATAAATAGACTCTTGGTACTTACTTATTTAATTAACTAGGCTTGCTACTCAAATATATTTGACATTTGAAATTTTAACATGTACAATTTGGAGGTCATATATATTGAAGGTAATAATATTATTGTTATTCTAAATTTTTAAATGTGAAATGAACTTTAACAAAATGTGTGTAAATGATGATGGGGGAGCCCTAGTATTTACTTATTTTATTAGTAGGCTCAAATTACCAAAACCCAAACATGGTGCAACAACAAAAATAGCTGAAAAGCAAGTAAATAAGTAAAGCAAGGAGAACAAAATTGGGTGTCCAAAAGTGTAATTACCTTGTTGTTAGACAAAGGGACACAAGAATCCAATAAAAGATGGATGGCACCCGAACCATTCACAAGGGAGACAAAAAGGGAAGGCCAAAGAAAGGTCAAAAAATGCACAACTCGCAAGAACCAAAACAAAAAAAGGACAAGTAGTCCCTCTTGTGGCAAGAAGCTATCTCACTCATGGCCCCTCTAATGGCGCCTGCACACAAATCGTGAGATCTAATAGCAATGGGTGAGGTGAGAGTGAAGAAAAAGCTTTAAACCCTTCATATGAGTAGCGCTTTAATATTAAGCATTCCAAATTTCAAAACTTGCAAATTTTGATTTTTCTTTTTAAAAACTTGATTTAGAAACTAAGTATGGGAGGGTTAAATGATGGGTGTGCACCAATTTGATAGCTTAGGACAAAGAAGAAGAGGAATCCAAGAAGAGGAAGAAGGAAGGATATGGAAGAATTTCAATGTGGGGTGGTGTGAAGAAGAAGACGAGCTTTGTATAGATAGTATATAGCAAGTGAGAGAGTGTAAAGAATATGAAAGAAAGTTTCTGATGGACTTGGTACCAAGTACTGGATGAGCACACTCTATTTATACCCTGAAATTATTGGGTGCTTTTTGTGAGGGTGGGTGGGGGGGGGAAGGGAAGGAAGTAGACCTGGAAAGATAGGTATAGGGCCAGCTACAGATTTCTTTTTGGGGACCTTGAAGAGTAAGGGAAGCAGACTCCGAAGGGGGCTGGCTATAGGGCCACTGACAAATTTTTGGCCCCACCTTTTGTTCCCATTTCTAACTTCAATCTAATGTCCACATGCCATAAACACTTTTGGCTTCTTTTTTTCTTTTTCTTTTTGGCGTTTGTATTTTATATGTAACTGGTTTATGGAGTTTTATTTGGGTTAGTTAAGTAATAGGAGAAGTGTATAGGAGATCCCAGATTTAGGACCCCTCAAGGCAGGGGGGTAGTAGGTCAAGGAAGATTGAAAATTCAGAAGGGTCTGCTGATAGACCCCTTCCCCAGTGGAGATACACACTAACAAAGTATAGCAGGTTGTTATCTCGGCCTTGTTGTGGTACTTTTGTGGCGTTGTCCCTAGATAGGATCGAAGTCGGTCTCTGTGGGTTCTTTAGTATGTACATAATAATGGTTTTCATGTGGCCTTTCCTGCCTCTTTTTAGTCCCTAAGACACAATGGACAGATTTCTTGGGTCTACTTGACCTAACCATTATTCAAAATCTCCATACCCATTCTGTAAATTCACATGCCCATTATGCAAATCATGAAAACCATTACATTCTGGAATGTGCCAGGTATAGGCCAGTTATCACATAATCCACTGCCATTGGGGGCTTGCTCTTAGACCCATTCTTAGAGGAATGGAGCCCATTCCATAGTACAATAGTCATTTCGAAAAGTAAAACAAGGGTCGTGTCACATTGTGGCCTTGCCATTTACATTAAAAAAGTATCTTAAAGCAAAAGAAGACTTATGGAAATTCAAATATTTCACCATGCAAATATATAATCTTCAAAAAAAAATCCTCTAAATAGAAACTAAAATCCTTCAAGATATCACAACTCTATAACTAATCTCAAGTTTTAACACAAGCCAAAATATCATCTTTCAATAATTCTCATGTAAAAAAATAGACCTACTATATACTACCTAGGGACCAAAATCCCTTAAGCTACAATACTCCATAATGGATCTAAACACAATAAAATATAGCACAAAATTGCAAAGTTTGGATTCTTATGAATTAGTGGTCCAAAAACACCACATCATGCCCTGGAATCCTGGCAAACCAGTACCCACCTAACTATAATTTGTCATAACATTGGAAATTTTTTGTCTCTGTCACTTGAAGGATCTTTGTCCCAATGTTTTTCTTGGGGCAAATTTTGGTATTCTTTTACCTGGAAAGTATGATTTTTCTACACATGGAAAAAGATCAGCATTCATTAGTCTGTTAGTTTGTTCATTCATTCATTCATTCATTTGTTTGTTTTTTTTTTTTGGCGATTATTTTCCAATATGAGAATAATAAAAATAAAAAGGAATGTTGTTCTATCACAGTATTCCCATTATTTTCTGAAAAAAAAATTCAGAAGAATTTTCCTCACATTTGAATCCTGATTTTAATTTGTAGGATTATTTTTTACTAGTTCTTTTATTATTTAGACAGTTTCTAAAAGCCTGTCATCATTTAATGCTAAATCCCTCTTGGGATACTACCCAATGAAGCAACTTATTTTAAATTCCCAAAAAAAAAAAAAATCACCTCAAAGGATGCTTGTGAAGGAAATAGCCCTAATTCACCAAATTTTCCAATTTTTTAAAAGAAAAATGCCAGATTTCTATAGCAAGTTTCAGCAAAGTGTAGAGGGATACTTAAAACATTTTACTTTTAATATCTAATTCATAGCTAAATTGGGTTAAATCTTCTAATGGATATTGTCATTTTGGCTACGTCATAAATTGGGGAAAGGAAAGAAAAAAAAAAAAAAAAAGCCTGGCATGCCCAATTAGTCAAGAACTTTTTGAGGGTTCAGAATATATGTTGTGCACAAAATGTGGGTGCAGTTCGCTAATCTCTGTTCACAAGATGAGTGAATTCATTGTTTTTCGACTAAGTCCTGTTCATTGCAACCAATGATTCATTTGACGTACAGGGACACCTTTTGTTGTAGTATCATAATATTTTTTTGAATGTTAATTTTTTTGAAAAATCATACTTTTTAAATAACTTTTTTTTGAATTTTTTAATATATAGAAAATATTCATGAAATTTTTATTTTTTCAACATAATTATTTCTTTTAAAAATAACATAATTATTTAACACACACTTTTCTCACACATTCACACCTGCTTGATGAAAGATTTTTTAAAATTTCTGAGAATTCACATGAGCTCTCAGTTGTTTCACCGAGGACCTTTCCTTTTAGTGTCCGGGTGGCTGGATCATGTACATCACAAATGGGCGACATACTTGGGCTAAGTTGTGGTCTTATTTTCAACTTTTTCCCATGAGTGAAATAAAAGCTCCCACCCATGCATTAGGCCGGGTGCAATCGGAAAGTCCACTATATTTCAATCCTTGCTTGTCAATTACTCCATTTGAAAAAGTCTCAGCCAATCCAGGCCCTTGTATTAGGCCAAGTTGAATCGAAAAGTCCAAATGTTGTTTATCCCTTGCTTGCTTGCTTGCTTGCTTGCTTGCTTGCCAATACTTTGAAAAAGTCATTGCTAATCGCTTGCTTGCCAACACTTTCTATGGGGGAACTGACACTACCCCCTAAGAATGGGGAAGTATATGGGCTTGGTGAATAGGGTCGGGTATGTTGAGTTTTCCTTTGGTACATTAGGCCGACAAAATTCACATTGACAAGATTCAATTTACATGCGTAGAATTGCTATTGTGCCAACACCCTTTGAAAATTCTTTTGGCTTTGTCGTTCAAGTGACTCCAAGAGACACAATCGTTGAATGCCTTTTTTGTTGCAAAATACAATTACATGTAGGGTAAAGCCCTAAGGTAGGGGCATTTCCCAAACTAAGGGGGTCAAAGATGAGGTGATAGCCAAGTCTGGCCTCACATTTTGGGAATGTCTCCCACCCATGGGCTTTACCTATTGTTAAAGCACATGCAAAATTTTCCATGAACCAACAAACTTCTATACATCACAAGGTGTATGAATGTAGGGTTCTTATGCCTACTCCTCAATAGTGAAAAGGTTCTTACACCTATAAAGTAGGCATGATTTCCCTCCCATCCTTGAGGCCTTGAGGAGTAGCCATAATATGCCTCCCCATTTTAGGTGGGAAATTGATGGATATAAGGTGCACTTCACATACATTACAAAATATCTCCGAATGTTTCCTTCCATATTTTGAAAACACCTTATTATATGTGTGAACATGCTTCTTAAATGAGATGAAGGCTAACGTTGTATGGGTTTAGGGTTTGAGGGGGAGGGGAAGGTTCATGTAAGTGACAATTAACTAAGCTAAAAGTTGTAATTGTGTCTCTTAACTAAAGTTTTAATTCCAGTCACTAGTACTCTTGGGTGCGTGAAGCAAAGGTATCACGCATCTAAATGTAAAATTTAACTCGACCAAAAAGTATTGGAGGAAGGTAACTAGGTGTGGACTAATTGAACCAGAGGCTTTGTCATAAGAGGTTATGTCCCAAAATTTTGTTTTATATGACATTTTACAAGAACATGCAATGTGAATGTTTTCATTATTTTGAAATTAAACAAAATGGGTTAAAATTTTCTTGACTTTAGGAGGAAGGTTCAAATCATGACATAGGTCATAGTGACATAAAAAAGTCTTAATGAGTGGCATAGGCCACTAGTTAGTGATATTATGTGGCATGTGTTGAATGACATAGGCCACCAGTACATAACTGTCAATGAAACCATCTCTAATGGCATAGATTTTAGTGATTGAATATACCCTAATGACATAGGTTTTTGGGCAAATTGTGTTGTGTTGTACAGGGGTTAGTGTGTACAAACCATGATTGAAAGAAGAGAGGGAGGGGGATGGGGGAGGTGGCTCAAAGCAAAGGGGCCAATAAAAATCACCACCATTGCACCTTATTCCAATAATGCATGTAAGCGACACATCACATCAAATTAATTCAAGTTATTAGGAAAAAACATCGATGAAACTTAAAGTGAATGGAAATTTAGTGATAGCAAGTCGAATGACAAGTGGGTGGCCTTCTAATGGCACTTGCAATGGTGGCATTTATTAGTACTCCACACCTTAATGACATTTTAAAATTATAGCTTAGTGGTAAAAATGTACAATGAAGTGGATCAGCAAAACTAATGTACATTTGTTTAAGAAACACACGTGTTCAACTTTAAACCCTAAACCCTAAACCCTAAGACATCTAGTCATATGCCAATCTTGCTTGTGCATTAGATGTGGACATGTGGATGTATGGGGTAGTTACTTGAATCTTAGGGAATAAGCTTTATGACTTAGTGACATGTAAGCTTTGACATGATATGAGTGACATCATAGTGTTTAATGAGTAGGTTACATTATCACACCTTTACCTAAAGGTAAGGTATGGACCACTTAGCTATGTAAATGAACAAAATTGTTCATGAAACAAATAAAGTGACATGTGCAAAAATGACACAACTCTCAAGGATTCAAGTTTTTTGAATTCCAATGTGATGCGTGATTATGAATAGACACAAGAAAAATGGAAATTGGAAGATTTGGATTACGGTGAACTTTTATATAATTGAACTTCAAATCATTAATAGATCTAAAATGACATGGAATATGATGATCAATCCCACCACCCAATTATAATGAGGCTAACCACTAGTATTGCACCCTACAATGATGAATATAAGTGCAAACTAATATTTAGAATTCAAATGTGAAAGTAATATGTTAATCCAACAAACTAGAAAAATCATTAATAGAAATTATGATTCGTCATGCATGTAATATTGTGTGTTACGCATTGAAACTTTTTGGAATCACTAACATGGCTAGTCACTAGAAAATCACTATGGACCCATGACACGAAGATTAATCCACAACCAAGTTAGAATATCATTTGATGCACTAAATAAAAAATCAATATACACCTACTATAAATAGGTCAAATAGTCACAAGAAAATCACTATGTAATCACCAAAACATCAATATGTATATCACTTACGGATCACAAAGGATAATCCATTCACCATTTTCTAAGGTATGGTACATGCCATTACAATAGACTAATCCATTAGGATTCCATTGCTCATTAGATTTTGTTCATTAACCAATTCCACTAAGTTGGGTGGGATGTCACTATAATGTCACTATAATGGAATTGGTCTAATCCATTTGAAAATGAGTGGAATGCACAATGGTTGGGATTGCGTTTCCTTGTAATGTGTACTTAGTGCATATTTAATGTACAATTGGGATCAAGTGGATAAGTGGATCAAATGCATCATAATTGATTGCACAAAACACAAATGATGTAAACACATTGGATGTGTATACATGGTGATGAAGTAGTAGAAAATCCCTTCAAGAAATCCAAAACCTAAAAGATGAACCATCATGTTAAAATTGTTATATGTCAATTATTTTATAGAACTAATGCACCTTCTAATTTAGAAAGATACTACCAACCAATAATCATAAAGATAAAATGTATTAATTAACTTACTTTTAATTCTTGTAAGACGATCCTAATACAAGCTTGCAAAACTGCATTTGCTAAAAATTAAATAAGCAACCCCATTCATGCATTGTAAAACAAAGCATTGTACATAACAACTTTTATTGAAAAAAGTTGGAAGGATTCATTAACTAAAGAGTTTGTCTTGAAACAAGCAATGGATAGACAAATTGAACAATATAAGCAATTGTGATACATTAATAAATATAGGTTGACATTGGCAATGCAATGTATCTTTTCGACAAATGAAGGGGCAATTGTGAACCTTGTCAAACTCCTTTGATGTTGGGCTCTATGAATGTTTCGCCCAAAAGTATGGCGCAACAAGGCCGACCTCCATGGCCACTAATAACCAGCCTTGCCCATGGTCAAAAGATCCAACATGCCCAACATTGTGAAATTACAAGGCCAAAATATAGTGCACCTTAAAGCCATTATCCTTTCCACCATGAACATTAATGCACAATCATTGAGAACATCATGAGCTTCATGTTTTTGGAGAAAAGGAAATGGTATGATGGGTTGGTTTAAAAACACAAAGACCATAAAACCTTCAACCTTAGACCCTAACCCTAATTTGATCGATATTCCCATTGGCTAAGGTTTGTTTTTAGGATTTTTATGTTGGAGCTAATGTGGCTTCATCCTTCAAAATAACTAGAAAAAATGGGGATAGTCCATAGGAATATTTAGCCAAATCTAGTTATAATCTAAGGGCAAATTATACAATTTTAATCATCTTTTTATATTTCAGTTACATACTATTAACTAATTATAGAAATCTAGCGATTTTTCATAATATTTTTCTCACTTATGGTGATTGAAAACCTATGAAACCACATAATTTTTGAGTTTTTAATTTTTAATGTCACATTCTAATGAAATTTCGCCAATAAAAAAAAGGTTGCCCTTGGCCTATGTTCTTTTTCCCTCAAAGCTAGAGAAATATATTCAATTTTGGCAATAATGTTTTTTACTTAAATTATTTACAAATGCTTACAAGGATATGTTTATTTCTTGTTGGCTACCCATTGAAAGAATCCATTTCAAAGTAGTGCCATATTTTTGGAATAAGGATTATCCCCATGGTCATGCACATTAACCAAATTTTATCAAAAAAATTTAAGTGAAGAAAACTCAAACCCATTTCATCCTACAAACCTTTTCACACCCGAATTTCATAACTTGATTTCTTTGAATGAATTCATGGATTTTGAAACTTTGAAAAAAAGTCAAATAAGGTGAAAGACACATATAATCATTTTTAGAAAATGACTAAAGTCATGTAGGCATGTTCATAATTGTTGTCATATAATTGGCGCACTCAAATGGTATATATGACTTTATGACTAAATGTGGACATTAGTCACAATATGTCTTAGTCATGGATGTTGCATTTTGGTGTAATGACTATTTCATAGTTTATGTTGTCATTCCAAATATTAGTTGAATGTGATGCTTTTAATTTTGAATCAATTGTACCATCTTTGTATTTGGATATCACATTTTGTGGTTTAATATATATTTAATTAAAATAAATTCATCATTCAATTGACAATATCCATCATGCCATGTAACATTGCTTCCAAGTTTAATTTTTTTAAAATTTCTAAATGGTGAATATAATAAAGGTTGTTCTATAGACCTTTTCAATATCTTTACCTTAATTTTAATTTACAAACTTAATAAATTAAAGTTTGCAACATTTTGAATTTTTTTTTCAAATTTACCTATTTTTATAATGGAAACAATTTAAAATGATTAAGATGATTAATGTATTTTTCTATATTTGATGAACAAATTATGTTTGGTTAAATAGAATTTTAATTGATTAAAAATAGCTCATGATTTTACTACAAAAATGTGCTCCTCCAAAGGAAAAATATTAATTGATATAAAAAATTTTAAATGAATGATTTAATGGTAATGAAAGTATAAGATAAGAAACAAATTGAATAACTATTTTTTTGAGCATTAAAAAAACATTGTCCAATTTTTGAATTCTTATATTTGCATCCATTTTATCTATGATGCATTTTTTTATGATAAAATGTAATTCTATTGTTATTTACTTATTTATTTTCACTATATATGACAAGTAATAAGTTGTAACTACATATGGGTTTTAAATAAATTGAATTTATGTATTAATAAATCACAAATGAGCTATATATATGTATATAATTATAATTTTCACTTGGTTTGAATAAGGTTTTCTTCAAACTTAATATATATGTATTTTCATCCAAGTTTAAATAATTTTTATAAATTCAAAAATTGATATATTTTCATTTAGTTTAAAGAATTTCAAACAAAGAATTTTTTAAATTTGTTTATGTATGCAAGCATTGTTTTGAAAATGGATAATTCTCATTCATTTATAAAGGTTATAAGATTTTTGTTTGCTACATGAGAAGCAATGGGTAATGAATCTACAAATAACACAATTTTTCTTCTTACATGTACATGTGTGTTGATGATGTTGAGCATTTTGCAATGAACTTGGTAACAATGACACATGACAAGAAATATACATATCTACAAACCATTCACTTTCTTCATTTGTGTCCATTTAATACATAGATCCATTTTTAATCCATAATAGTCCATAGGACCATGCTCACTATCATGATTGGAAATTTTGTGACAAAGAAAAAAAAAAGAAAAAAAGAAACAATGATCTTTTATTATAAATTTGTGAAATGAAACCTTTTTTATGATTGTAATGTCTTGCAGATGTGATGAGGTCGATTCATATCAAATTTTTTATGCAATTTTTCAATATAGATATACTTTCAAGTTAATAGGTTTTCTATGTAGGTATTTTTTTAATACAAACAATGTTCAAGTCAAGTAGTTTTTCAATGCAAGTAATGTTTTTAATAAAAGTAGTTTTCAAATCAAGTGGCTTTTCAATGTAAGTAATTTTTCAATGAAAATAATTTTCAAACCAAATAATTTTCAATGGAAGTAGTTTTTCAATCCAATTTTGTTTTTTGTAGTCTAAAGCTTTTTCAATGCAAGGACTTTTTCAATGATTTTTTTTAAAAAAACGCTTACAAATTTTCAATGGCAACAAATTTTATGCAAGTGGATTTCAACGTTTAATGGTTTTCCAACATGTGTTTGTTTTTAATTATGTCTACAATTATTTCTAAATGTGTATACATATAAGTATGTATGTGCACCTTTGTGTGTATATCAATAATATATGTGAGTGATTTTATGTGCATGAAAGAATGTGAGAATGATTGTGTAAAGGTGACATGATTTTGTGTGCATGTGGGTGTGAAAAAGTGAGAGTTCATGTGACTTCATGTGGTGAAATGATTGAATTTAAGTATTTATCATTGTGTGTGTGTGCATTGACATTTTGTCTTTTTATGTCTCATTAAATCAAATTATTAACAAATAAATTTACATCAAATCTTCTTGATTCATCATTACAACATGGATTGCATTCATATTGCCTTTGTTTGGTTTATATATATATATGAAGTAGGTAATTATGTTTTTATTTTATATCTTTTTTTTTGGATATCCAATTATCATCAATTCAAGTAAATCAATGCAATATGGCATATTCAAGAATTAAATCCAATTTTTTTGTTTAATTTGCATGAAAGTATGGTCACAAATGAACATCAATATGTGACAAAAATAACATAAAATGCTAAATGGGTGGTTTGCTAGGAGATTTCACCATTATTTTCTTAATAACATAATTTTACAAAGGTTAATTTATGTTTGAAATAAAACATCAAAACACATAATGTCTCAATGTGGAATGGATTTTGAATTTATCCCCTTACATATAATTTATAACTCTCAACATTTTGAACCAACTAAATATGTTAATGGTGTACATAATGTTTTGCATGACTTTGAAATAAACAATCCCAAAATGATCATTAATTTGGATGAATTTTTGTCTTGTTCAAAATCAATGATATAACTTCTTACTTACATTTGATTCATAGAGCCAAATTTGTGTTTTTATTGGAATGAAACTTGATTTCACAATCATGGAAATTTTGAAAAAAATTGGGATTCACCATGTTGGATTATGTTGTTTCATTATTCAACATTTCTTGCAATAAAAATATGACCAAAAACCATCATATTCAATATGTACAATTATTTTTTAAATGCACCACAAATGTTCTTAATTATGATATTTTGATTCCATCCATTGCAATGCCAATAACAAAAGTTGATCAAATTCCTAGTCCTCAAATTGAACATTCCCATCCCATCATCGGTCCTATTGTTACACAAAAAGAAAATCTTTTGATTGGGAACTTTATGACAACAATAGTTTTGATTTATAGTAACCAACTCTAGTTTATTTTGTAGAAATTTTTTAATTCATTGACATGTTACCATATATTTAAAAACAAATTCACAAATTACGAATGATATGAAATATGTATACACTAGAAAATTAAACAAATATTTCACAAATGACAAAATTCAATCATATTATATTGAATGCATTTCAAAAAAGATCAAACAACCAATTCTTGTAAAACAACATGTTCAATGAAATAAGGTGGAATAGATGAACATATAAAATTTTCAATATACAATGACATTTACAATAAATAGATCCAAAATGTTCCCATTATTTTCTATTTTTGTCATGAAAGGTTATGTTTGTTAAAACAAATTTAATATTTCAATATTTAAATAATCAAAACAACTTTCAATATACTTTCAAATTCAAATAGAATGTAACTCAACATCATACAAATGTATAAGTTATTTAGATAACATTATCAAAGGTAAACAACCTTTATGTCAACTATCGAATATAACTTTTCAAAAATAAATCAATTCATCAATTCAAAAATTAATGCAATTAAAAAACATCTTATTCCATTATGATTTACATTTGCTCAAATTTATAAACTTTATGGCTATGGACAACATATAATGCATAATATTGTTATTACTGTCCATGTAAATATGGATCAAACTCAATCAATATTACCATACAATGAAACAATACTATGCATATTTTTCAAATCATGATTTGAATACAAATCACTTTATATTTTAAGAAATGTCATCCAAATATGATGATGTTTACTTTACGGTATTTAATTGAAACCATTGTACAAGGATTTGAATGTTACCATTCACCATCAATTGGCAAATGTGTTTATTTTGCATATAAATTCAAAATCTCAAACTCAAAATTATGATAACATTAATTTGATTTTGAAAATGGAAAGAAAATTATACATTAATAGATTTAATGATACTTTTTTTTTGAACATTTAAAAAACAATGGTATATATTAATTAATATTATGTAATGGAATATAAAGGTTATAAAATAATTTATTTGCAATGGTTTAATAATTCAGTCCTTCAACATTCACATGTTAAACGATTGTGGGATTCTTTGGTTGATGTTGCACACACCTGACATGTTATAAAATTTTAACTCTCAACCAATATGAAAAATGAACACATTCCACTAGTACAAAAATGAAGTGTAATTCATTGGCTTAAATCACTATGGGACCTTATAAATGAAATAGATTCACCACACTTTAATGTTTTCACCATATTTAAAGTTATTTTATTATAAGGTTACTATGTAAATTAACATCATGTTTTCAATACTAATTGACATAATTCATATTATAATTCATTATGATAAATAGGTTTTTATGTTGTTTTAAATACCCTAAGCTATTTTAGTTTATTCTATGTTATTATATCCTAAATTATTATAAGTTATTCTACCTTAGAGTATCATAAATTATATCCTAACTTATTATAAGCTTTTTATTTAAAATTATATTTAACTAACTTTAGGTTGTACTTTGAATTTTTTTACTTTAAGATATTACTAGTGGGTGCCCGTGGCCGAAGGCCACTGTGAAGCCCCCTGTGTGAAATTGCTTATGGCAATTGAGCACCATCACATGCCTACCACCATGAACTGCAATGGCGGAAATCTCCAAGCTCTACGCGAAAACGGACGTGAAGGGAGCTTGGAGATTTCCGGAACGAAGGCAGTGAACTGCAGTGGCGGAAATCTCCAAGCTCGGCCAACAGAAAAAATGACACACACATGACGACGCCTCGTTTCTGTCGAAACTACGTCAGAGAAAAAAAAAAAGAAAAAAAAAAAAACGCCTTGTTTTTGTCGAAACTACGCCAGAGAAAAAAAAAAAAACGCCTCGTTTCTGTCGAAACTACGCCGAAGAAGAAAAAATAATAATAAAATTTTTGTCGAAACTACGCCGGAGGAAAAAAAAAAAAAAAAACCTGATCACAAGGCTGCTCCCAGAGATCACAAGGCCCACGAGCTTGGAAATTTCCGTCGCCTGATCACAAGGCTGCTCAGGTTTCGGACCTCGGTTTCAGGTCCTCAGTTTCGGGCTCAGTTTTCGGACCTCAGTTTCAGGTCCTCAGTTTCGGGCTCAGTTTTCGGACCTCGGTTTCAGGTCCTCAGTTTCGGGCTCAGTTTTCGGACCTCGGTTTCAGGTCCTCGGTTTCGGCACCTGGACGCACGCACGCACAGACGTCATGAATTAATAAAGAGAGATATGTTATTTCAAATTATATCTTAGGCTATTCAAGGTCATTATAATATATGTTATTATAGGAAAATTTATTTTAAAATATAATAATTTAAATAAACTGAAATACAATCAAATACCCTAAAGGTAAAATAATCTATTAAAAATTGCATATAATAATTTAAGGTGGAATAACTTAAGGTGGAATAATTCAAAATAATTAGTATTAATAACCTTGATAAAATAACCTACAATATCCAAAAATGGCCTACAATAGAATAACCAAGAATAGCCTACATTAACATAACCCAATAATAACATAAGGTAAAATAATTTAAATTAAACAATAACAATAAAAAATAGCTTATAATAAAATAGTCTAAACACCCAAAGAATAACCTAGAATAGACAATAATTGGTTATGATAGAATAATCAATAATAAATTATGATATATCAATCAACAATAACCAAGATTAACTTGTGATAAACAACCTAGAATAGCCAATAATAGCTTATGATAAATAATTTAGAATAACCAACAATAGCCTACAATCAAATATCCAAAATAATCTATGATAAATAACTTATGATAAAATAACCAAACTAATCTAAAGTAAATAACAATATTGGATAACAAAATAACGAAAAATATTTAGAATAGCCAACAATAGCCAATAATAAAATTATATCCAATAATTGCTTATAGTTAAAAAATTTAGAATAGGCAATAATAACCTGTGATCAAATAGTTAAAATAACCTATGATCAAATAACCTAAAATATTCAATAATAGTTTATGCTAAAATAAGCTACAATAACTTACAATAAAATAACCAACAATAACTTGTAATAAAATATATAATAATAACCAATGATAACATAAGGTAAAATAGTGAAAAAAACCTATTATATAATAACCAATAATAACCAATGGTAAAATAACCTCAAGCAGCCAATAATAACCTATGATAGAATAATTGAAAATAGTTTAATGTATAATAACCTAGTATAATTAACAATAGTCTACGATTACATAACTAATAATATCCTACAATAAAATAGCCAATAAAAGCTTACAATGGAATAACCAACAACATTATTAGAAATTGCATGGATAAACCACTATAACCAACCACCCAATTGGACTTTGGGTGGTCTTCACATGACACAAACCACTTATGATTTTGTTGAATAGGTAGATCACACTAGAAATTCACCAAAGTGGTCGTGCATTGGGAAGCAATGGTGATTTTAGAATTTTCTACCTAAAATACATTTGGGATTGTTTAAAATTTTCCATTTTACTTTTCAAACCACTTGGGTGGTTTTTCTTAATGGTCAATCCAAACATTGTGCATAAGGTTAACCACCTTATAAGGTAGGTAACTAGCTAGTTAATTAGCTACCATGCAAGTTAAGTGCCATATTGCTTAACTTGGGTGGCCAATGTCTAAATGCCACATGTTTGTACTTAAGTTTGATGTAACCACTAGGTAATATAGAAATGAATACTAAGTAAATATAGGTAGAAGTATACTTAGGCTAAACTAAGTATATTTAGGTCATATTTTATTAACCTAACGTAGGTACATGACCTAGTTAAATATAATTAAGTTATACCTAGGTTAAATAGAATAAAATATGTACTTAAATTGTGTCTGTTGTAGCCTATAATTAGGTTAGATATATTGAAACTTGTACATAGGCTAAGTATATCTAATGTATTGAGGCTAAGTACTAATATATGATTTTTTATGTACCTACCTTGATATACAATGATCTATATTTAGGTTAAGGTAGGATAAGCCTATTTAATTACACATATTTAACCTAAATATAACCTAGCTTATACATACCTGGTTTATATACATTTAGGTTATATGTACTTAATTTATATGTATACAACCTTTACATACCCAACCCTACAAATAAACTACATTACCTAGATACCTTACCTTACTTTATCTATGCCTTACATATACCACTATGCTAAAATTTGATATTTACGACTCAAACAAATATGACTAGTAACCATTTTCTAATCATACAATCATATATGCCATGCTTTTGTGTCTAGTTGTATTTTTGTAACCATGGGTATGACTATGTGACTAAAAGTCTTCATGAATACGACTACTAACAAAAACAATTATTCATTAACACCATATGATTATTGAATAATACACAATTTGATACAATAAAAACTTATGAATTAAAAGGGAAAAGAACTAAAAGGTAAACATACGTATATACATAATAAGCATATTATACGCTTGTAGATGATCATACATATAATTAATGCACAAAAAAATAATTAATATCTTATAATTTTTAGAACTTTTGCCTTAAACTCATTAATTATTCTTTTTTTTTCTTGATAGTGGTTAACAACAAATTTGGGGGATTTTGTTTCATTTTTGGAAAATTCCCAAAAAATGGAAAACAAGTTGCCAAAGTTTTTGAAACCATAAAATTAACTAAAAATTTGATGTGTCAAATATATTTAAAACATTCAAGTTGGGACTCTTATTTTGGAGGTTGAAAAATTGAAAAGGTTTATTTAAATGAATTTTTTCATTGAATGTTTTGACACTAAATAATGAAATTTATTCTTATTATGAAATTTTAAAATTTTCAAAATAAATCCACATGCCCCAAAATGGTATTTTTTTTCATATTTCCATGTGATGGGTAGTAAAAATATATATATCAAAGTATATATGTTGATTTTAAATATGTTTATTTACAAATCGCTTGATGAAAAAAAAGAAAAACATCTTCAAGATATCATTGTTGTTCAAATGTATGAAATAGTGAAATTCAAATGCATTTTAGGTCAAATTACTTGATATTTTGGTTTTAATTTTTTTGATAGATGTGTAGATCTTGGAAAAATCTTTGAGAATGAAATTTATTTATTTTCATTCAACAAAGTACGAAAAAGATAATAATAGTCAAAATTGGGTACTTTTGTATGGGACAAAGGATGATGTGAAATAATGTTGTAAATTTTTCCTATATCTTTTGTCAACAAGTTGAACTTTGTAAATTATGTAAACATATGAAAAACTATTAGTCTACACACAATACATGCATTAAATATACTAAAAGTGGATTTATTTTGTTTCTATTACACCTTCAGATGGGAAAATAAAGCACATCATAAACACCCATTGTTGATAAAAGTGGAATGAAAAACACCCACCATTACTACAAAATGTGGGTGTATTTCATTAGTCTCCACTCATTAAAACAATTAATTCACTACATCCCCACTAGGTCGCATGCACTATGACCAACGAATTCATTCAAAATGTAAGACACCTTGTGTTGCATTACTTGATGAAACTAGGGTGCACAACACCCATTGTTTAATGAAATTACAATGCATGCAACTTGCTTTTGTGTATTTGGGATGCATGCACCTAGGTGCTTGGGTGTTAAAATTATGCACTGTGGCTAGGTGGATTGGCTTTTGAATTTGCTTGGTTAATACTTGTGGTAAATGTGGAATGTGAAAAAGTACATCCAAAATTACAAGCTAGTTTGCCTAATGTTGAGTTTCAAAAATAGCTTCCCCATTTTATGTTCATAAATTCCAAAAGTAACCAATAGGAACCTTTCATGCCACCTTCATTATCCAACTTACTTTTAGCCACAACTTTCTTCCATTAGTGATGATGCCAAAAGATGACTTTCATGATTAAAATAAATTGTGACTATTGTCTAATTGTAGTCATGTAGTCATATTTGGACTTGAATTGTTATAAGTTTTTCAATTACAATCATTATTAAGACTACAAGTAATTATATGACTATATAATTATAATTACACAACTAGTAGTCATGTTGAACATAATTGACCTTATTTGACCAATTATAAAAAACTAAATAAATATGAACACGTGACTAGGTTTAATTTAAATTAGTTTAGGTTTCATGTAAATTTGGCTTTGGTTTAGCCTATTTTAATTATTGCACTTAATTTAAGTTTAATTTATAGGATTAACCTCTGTTAAATTTAGTTTATAGGTTTAACTTTTACATTTATTTCTAAGTACAATTTTTCCATTTAACATTTAGGTTTAACCTAATTTTAACTTTAAATGTTTAGCTTGTAGGTTTAACCTAGGTTTAATTTAATTTAATTTAATTTAACCTAAGTACCCTAATTTTGTTTAAGTAACCCAATCCAACCAATTTAAACTTAAGTAAATTAAGTTTGTTAAATTTAATCCACTTTAGTCCAACTAATTTAATTTAATATAATTTAACAAATTGTAACCTATTTTAATGTACTTTAAATTAAGTAGTTTTTGTCCCCAAATTTTGCTAAGTTTAGACAAATTAAAAACCCAATTTAGCTTTAGTAACCTAATTAAACCAATTTAAACCAAATATAAACTATTTTAGATAAAACAACCTAATCTTGCCAAGGTAAAATAATTTTCTTTAGATTAATTTAGTCAAGTTTAGCCCAAATAATAAATTTAACCAAGTTTAACTTAAATCACTTGTTCAACCCAAGTGTCACAAAAATTAATGTACATCTTTAAATTTCATCTAATTTAATCAAGTTTAGGCAAGTCTAATCAAGTCTAATCAAGCTTAGCCAAATTTAACCTAAATAACCTACTTTAGTCAATTTGAACATAAATAATCTAATTTAACCAAATTTATTCAAGTTTCATCAAATTTAATCTAAATAAAATACTTTAGTCAAGTTTCACCAAGTTTAAATTAAGTAATATATTTTGGTCAAGTTTCACTAAGTTAAACCCAAACATATTTTAATCAAGTTTAACCCGATTAACTTAATTTGGATTGCCAATCATGGTTATTTCAAAACCATTGAAAGAACTTGCAGCCTTCATGAAAAAACCGGTAAAGAACCTCACCAATTTTAATTTAAATAACCTAGTTTAGCTAATTTTAAACCAGATTTAACTTAAATATTTAACTTTAGCAAAATGTAACCTAATATAGCTTAATTTAACTTAGGTTAAGCCTAAATAACCTAGTTTAGCCTAAATGTTTCTTTGTTAGATTAGGTTATCTAAGTGTAATTTAAATAAACTTAGGCTCACTTTAAAATAGCCTATGGAAGCCTAGGTTAGTTTAGGTTAGCCTAGACTAGATTGTAGAGTGACTTATGTTAGTTTAATGTGGCCTATGTTAGCCTAGGTCTTTCTTTAAAAAAATGTTTTTGTGATAAATATGTTTGTTACAAATAAAATGTGGTGGTGGAATGGTTAAAGACTTGAATCCTCAAAGTGAAAATGAGGGGTTCAAGGCTTCTTACTTTCATTTTATTTATTGTTTAATTTCTTAGGAATAGGTGCTTAGCCTAGCCAAGGTCATTTTAACCTAGGTGAAGTCACCTGGCCTAGGCCCCTAGGCCAGGGTGTGTAGGCTAGATCCTAAGTAACCTTATTTGACTAGGGTAGGGTTTAACTTACAATAGAATAGCTAGTAATATGGCAAATAATAGCCTATGGCAAATAACCTAAAATAACCAACAATAAAATAACAAATAATAACCTATGGTAAAATAGCCTAAAATAGCCAATAATAACCTCTAATAGAATTACCAATAATAGCCTATGGTAAAATGGCCTAAAATAGCCAACAATAACCTACAATAAAATAAACAATAATAACCTATGGTAAATAACCTATATTATAAAATAATAACCAATGATAAACAATTTAAAATGACCAACAATAACTTACAATATAATATGTAATAATAACATAAGCTATATAATTTATAATAGTGAACATTAGCTTACAAAGAATAGCCAACAATAGTTTACGATAAAATAACAAACAATAATTTATGGTAAAATATCTTAAAATAACCAACAACAGCCAACAATAGAATATGCAACAATAACCTACAATAAAATAACCTATGATATAATAGCCAAGAATAAGTAAAAAAACCTATGGTAGAAAAGCTTATAGTAGCCTATACTAATTTAAGGTAGCCTAAAGTTTTTAAAAATGTGCATAATTATATGTGATGACAAAAAAATTACATTCTTTTAAATGGTGGTTCAATGGTTAGAAATTTGCTCCTTAAACATGGATGTGAGAAGAGGTCAAGAGTTCAAACTTTCGCAATCGTGCTTTAGGTTGGTGTGCTAAATGTCTAGGTGGGCTAGGTTTTCTAGTCTAAATGAAGTGCCTATTGATGGTTCCTAATTATGTACATAATTTAATTTCTTAGTTAATGATTAATTAATTTATTAAGTATTAATGAATTCAATAAATTGTTAATGAATCTAATTAAATATTAGTAAATTCAATTAATTATTAGTGAATTTGATTAATTATTAATGATTTCACATGTCCATATATAAGAACTAGTCTTTGTTCACTAAGAGGTTGACCTTTTTCACCATGGCAAATTTGCCCAATTTCATTCAAAGTCTAGTGAAATACAAAGTGAATTTGGTCACATATTACTATAGTGGTGGCACAAATGTTCCATGAATATTATGTCCATGTTAATAAAATATTCTTTAAAAGCTTTGTTAGGTTAACTTGTCCACAACATAACATCATTATTCTTGCCACCTTCCTTCATTTTTGTGACTCCCTCCTTGTAATGTTTTTTGACTTACATGTTTTTTATTGATTTCATTTTTTGGGTGTGTGACTTGCTTACTTGTAACACCAAAAAGTGGGTCATGTAGTGTTGACTATGCCAAGTGCACATGTGTGAGGCTTGACTTGGATTTATTTTGTAGAATTGGCTTTAAGTGTCTCTCCACTTATTCATAGGTGGCTTTGTGCATGCATAATAAGAAGATTGTTGATAGTTTGCAAAGTTCCAATTGATGCATACTTGAATTTAATGTTGCAAAAAGAACTTGTGATGTTGATTCTTCAAATCACTAGGCTCCAATGATGTGCATGCAATATTGAAACCAATCTTTGTTTGCATATAAAAGGCCCATTTATAAATTGATACATTTAGGAACTAGGTTTATTTATCTTGAAAATTGTTGATGCTTTTGAAGGAGTTCAAAGAAACTTTTATCAAGGTTTGTATGAATCCCTAAAGGTACAGTCATTTTTGTCATTTGTTTTCCAAAACCAACTAAACAAGTTATTTTTTAGTTTTTAATTTTTGCATTGTGCACAAAGTATCAATAAAAAAAATTCTATTTTTTTTAAAAATAATTTCTTATTATTAATTTCATTGTTAAATTAATACCCCAATTACCAATTAATCCAATTATTTTTTTAGTCGATGTTAATTTAATTTATCTATAAGAGATAATTATCAATAGATGTGTTGGGAAACACCTAATATATCATTCAAGTAAGATCTAGGTTTTAGGTTTTTTTGTGAGCTTATTATTTAGAAATGCATGCCCATGTGGAATATTTGCAAAGTCCAAGTTCAAAAAGACTTTTGGACTATTGTTGTGTGAAATGATTCCAAATTATTGAACTAAATTTTCAATGGCCATATATCAAACATGTATGGCCAAGTTATATTCCCATCTCGACTTTTCTTCATTGGCATGACAAATTGAAATTTGATGAAAATATGCAAATGCATTTTCAAAATTTTATTTCACAATGATTTCATTGGATTTCAATTTCCTTCATGGCTAACTCAAGTGGTAGATTTGAGTTCTATCAAAAATTTGTTTGGTAGAAAGGTTCAAAATTGTTGCTTAAAATATCTAAGAGACCATGCATTTTGATAATAATTGATAGTTGTTGGCAAGGACAAGAAACGTAAAGGATGGTGGTAGCATAAGGAACCAAGGGACTTGCCCAAATTAACTATAGTTACTAGAAGTAAATAGAACAACCCTTGAAGATTTGACAGCCATATTGCATTAAATTTTATGTATGGTCATGTATTCTAAATTTGGACTAGATGAAAAATGGTAGTTTATCAAAAGACACATTGAAAAATATTGCAAGTCTTTGAATCATTTCAAGAACTTGTTAAAATGTTGTTCAAGTGACATCTTCAATTTTTGCTCAAAACACTTACCATGCAACTATGAAAATAGTTGAAGATTTATGGGTTTTTTTCATTCTCATGGAGATATCAACGAGTCCTTTGAAGAACTAAACAGGCTAGAAGAATTTAGACCAATTTTCCCATTTTTTTTCATTTAGTTGTGAATTGAAATCCACATCACTATCATTAATTTAAAATCACTTTCAACAAATCATTTTGCATTAATGACTTTCAGGAATATAAAGTATATTTTGTTTCCCACTCTTGCATTGAATGTATTGGGAAGGAGGCGATCAACAAAAATGAATGATGATTTGGATTCCCAAGGGGGACACTGTGTTAAGTTTTTTAAATATTTAAATCATTTAAAGATTTTTTGAGAGGGGATTAAGTGAGGGAATTTTTTTTCCCCCGCATTATTATCACCTATTTTTTTAATATGACACATTTCAACCACCCTATATCTAAATATAATGTTTTTGGCTACATCCAATTTCAATGATACCTTACATTCATTTAAATTTAAAAAGTTTAAAGATGGAAATGAAATCAAAGTTGTTTTTTTCAAAGGCCAATCACTTGCATTGTGGGATGGGACATGAAAGAATAATTACCTTAATGCCTTTTAATAATCTACTTTCCTACATGTAGGGTCAGCAAATTTTGTGGCCAATGCAATTTCCTTTACAACTTTTACATATGAAAAATTGGGATTAAACAACAACAATTACCAATGTAATTTATAAGTTGAAAAATAATACTTGGGTTCAACAGTATTACACACTACCAGTGACGATGAAATGACAAAAAAGAAAAAAAGTTTACATTTGAATTTTTTTTTATTTTCAAATATATAAATATAGGATTGAAATTGTACAAAATACCACCCAATTATCATCCAAGGGGAGATTTAATTAGTCACCTTTGTTTTTAATTCATTGAAATTTTGAAAGCAATTAGGTTGGATAAATATTAAATCAGCTAAGCAAGTGGGGATTAAATCCTTGAATTAGGTATTTAAGGGAGAAGTTTTTATTGGAAACTAGCTTCATCTCAAATTTTTAAAAAATGCTAATCTATTAAAATAATCTCAACATATTCAAATGAAATAAAAAATATTTACATTTGTATGAAATTACATGTAAACATGTGTATGAAATTGGAAAGACACAAAGATTCAAATGATTTTTTGAAAGGACACAAAAATTTCAAAAAAATATTGAGATTTGTTTATCTTTCAATATCTTAGGATCCATAAGGAAATTTTGAAACATTACAACTTATAAAATGTTTATTTAAAAAAAAATTGGTTTGGAATCGGCTTTTAATAACTTTTGAATTTGAATTTCTTTTTGGTACAACCTACAATTATAGCCCATCCCACCTAAACTAGCTTCAATACAATCATCACCATTGGAATTATAAGTTGAAAAATAATATTACCAAATTCAAGTTCAATCTTTAACTAGTTTTTAATACACAAATGGAACAATAGAAACATAACAAAAAATCCCAACCTAACAACAATTCCAACGATCTTGCAATATGACATATTCGACATTCCATATGAACACAATTAAATTAAAATTGATCATTTCTACCCATTATATATGATGGGCTTGGCAAATTTATTATGTTGTTTTAAATTTTGCACAACATGTTGATGTTGTCGATGATTCCTTGAGATCCAATACCATTGTGTAATAATTCACAAAGTTGTATGAGCTTAATAATCGATTTTTCAATAATTTAAACAATACACCACACATAAGTTATGAATGAGAAACAGAAATGAGAAAGAGGCACATGAATCAAAAGGTGCATCCATGTTAATTTATGTATTGAACCAATTGAAATCATTGTTTAATATTTCATAATTTAAATTGATAGTTTAAACTGTTGTTGAAAGTTTTGGATTTATTTATATAACAACATTTAGAATGTATTATGAAAACATGTGACTAAATATGAAATCAATGTAGTGAATAAAAAATATCAATAAAATTTTTCAAAGCAGTTGTAATCATTCAAAAAATAAAATAAAAATTAAAAATATATAGATTCTTGAAGAGATTTGAAATTGACATATTTTTTAATTAAATAATATAAAACTTAAAAAAACCAAAATTACCAAAATTTTAAAAACTTTTTGAAATATTTTTTCAAAATATTCCAAAAATAAACACAAATTACTTAAATGCATTATATTATGCTTGGACCCAAAATATAATTATCATCGGAGGAAAAGGTTGAACAAACTTGCTTTCCAAAAGAATAATTAACAAGTATACACAAACTTGATTTGATAATAAGTAAAAGATGCATGATTTATCAAACTTGAATTGAAAACAATATAAAAGGTCTTAAAAACTGATAATCTACTAATTGAACCCACTACAAATAATATTTAAATTTTTTAATGCATATGTTATAAACTTTCAACTTTTTTCTATAACATATATCCTATATTTATTATATGTTGATTTTTAGAATAAAAATAACCTTATTATAGAACCTAATTAGATTCTAATTTCAATCAAATAATCATTATGTGTGACTCTATATATAATTCATGTGTTTTATAAATTCAAAAATAAATTGCACAACCCCCTTTCCCAAGTTTAGAATAAACATGAGGTTTCAAAGGTGAGGAGGCAAACACTAAACAAGAAAATGAAAGGACATGTCCTATAAAATGTCTATGTCGTTTTGAAACATTGTAGCCTTTAAGAACATGTTGGGTGTCACTTGCATTCACCAAACCCATTAGGTTAGGTTGCATTATTGAATGTGTTGCAAATACATATAGATTTACTGGGATTTCAAACATTATCATATCAAAATGCTATTAAACCAATTCACACACTTCCACTCGCAATAGGTGGTTATGAACCTCAGAACATAAAACTTGCATTCCTAGTTTGACTTTTGTTATGACCCATTTCCAAGTAGCATTGCAAAACATGGGACCTTGTTTGATAGCCCATAGTTTGGTAAAAAACCAGTGCACCAATGCAAATAGGAAGATGTTTTCAATCTTTAGAGGATCATAATGTATGAGCTATTTCACATTCATTATGATCACACTCCAATGGTTGGCATAAAACATTGGGATTATGAAGTCCTTGACATATAGTGGGATTTCCAATTTCTTTTGGACAAATTGCAACACATATTATTATTCCCCTCTTTCTGTGGTCTGGTTTTTTTACAATGTCCAAAAGGTGAAGATGGGTGATGTACATCTACTATGAATCAATTTGTGAAAGTGTGAGAATCATAACTTGAAAAATCCATGTGGCATTTGTGTTTAGGTGCCGAGTAGGGTTGTCCATAAGCAAAATGTCTACATCAAGTTTGAATTTCACATAATGTTGCTTGATCTAAAAGGAAAGTGTTGCCTCCTTGGCGCCCCTATTGTTAATAATGAACTTTTGCACACAAAGTATGCCAACATGTAAGCAACAAAACATTTTACTGTAAACTTTCTTTGTTGAACACCCTAAACCTAAGTAACCAACAACAACATGTAATCTTGTAGAACATAATTTGCCAAATAAAAAACAACAATGGCATTAGGAAATTATAGCATGTATAAAACAATGTTGTTGATGGCCTAGTTGAAAGCTTACAATTTTTCTTGTAGTTTCACCTCCCTTTTATCAATTGTTTCAACTCCTATAACAACTCTTGGGGTAAGCTCCACCATGATATTAGAATTGGGGATGGGACACATGGGGCCATATTCAGTTTGTCATGGAAGGTGCAATCGTAGAAAGAAGGAAGATGTCTTGATGAAAAATTACAAATTGGGAGGGAGGTGGGTTGTATAAATTGGAATAGTCAGGCCTGAATTAAACATGTAATATTATAATAAATCAAAATCCCTCAATTTTTTTTTTGCACATGATTAAATAAAACAGGCACATTAAAAGGATGGACATATGGAGATGTGAATGTGTCATTCAAGCCTAATGACTTTATTACATTTTGATTAGAAGGAGCTAGGTTGTTGAAGATGTTGGTGATCAATATCAAATTTATAAGTAGCACCCCTTGTAGTTGTTCATTAGCCTTGCTCACAAAACATCCTTTTAAGACATTTTTCTGTTCAAAATAAATACAAAAGAATATTGCTTACACAGACCCAAAATAAAAGAACAAATAGGAAGATAAAACATACCACCATGCATAACATAGATAAATTTCTTTAACGATATGGCAACATACCTATCGCAACCTTACTTTGGCCAAATGTGGGGGTGAAGCCCAACACTTGGAAAAGTTGGGGATTTGGAGTCCTCTAGGACTCCCGAATGTTCAGAGCTCGACAGCAAGGGGCAAAACACCTCGCATTGAGGTGTTCTTGGTGTCATTGGAAAGGTTTTGAAACGTAGATATCGAAAATGGCCTCGCATTGGCCATTTGGACATCTGCAGCCCAAGTTATGGGCAAAAGAAGGGCCGAGAATCAAATTGGCAATTTGATTCCCGACCACTAAAAGTCGGGAATCGATGTCTTCCCGACATTCGATTTGAGTGTGCGGCATGGCGTTGGAAAGATCTCGACGAGGGCTACAACTTTGGTTTAAACCTTGTTGCGATCCAACTTTGCAGTCGGGAGTTATGGCGGTTCAAAGTTCCGGGAGTCCCGCCAGGACAATTTCGGGACTCCATTTCGGGAGTCTCGGGAATTTGTGCCATTTGGATGTAGCCTCCGCCGCCAGCCGCAGAGAATACTATAGGGAGTAAGGTGGTGGCTTACTCCTGAGTCTGGGCCGTGGTGAGTTTTGTGTGTCCAAGTGCCCGTGGTAAGTCCCAACACCAAAGGGTGTCCCAAATGCTAAACTAACCTTTTGTGGTTGGTTTTTGGATGTAGATCCACACAAGCTAAGTTAGTCCCTCTTCCTAGTCGAATCCCTAGGCTCTCAACTCGACCCTCTATCCCTTTTTAGAGTTGGTAGCCGGGAGCGTGCCCTTCGGTCCCAACTTTTCGCAACTTCACATTGGTGAACCCTTAGGTGGGTTCACCTTGGGACCAAGGAACGCGTCAATACCCAAGTTAGGAATGTTGTACACTGTTGGAATAATAATCAACACTTCAATGTTGCCATTTGTTTGTTGACCATCATTAAGAATGTTTTTAGTAGGGTAATATTACATTATGTGATAGGTTCCTTTCACATCTATAGTGGCACCCTTGGGGTCTTTGGCCTTGCCCAATTTCATCATGATGTTTGGACTAACAATCTTGAAGTTCAATGAGATTATTTTTGCATCTTTTTGAAATAAAATGTAAGATAACCTCCTCCTCCAATTTGACCTTCCCAACGAATAACTAGTTGATGTTTATGTCCTCCCATAACAACAAAACATCATTGACAACTTGAATAGAATGAAACTAAGTGCATATTACCAATATTGACAATAACAATAACTAAAACCATGTAGGAATAAGAACAAAGGTAAAATGGGTTGTGGTCACCTAGTTAAGGAATTGGCATTTAGAGATGATGTGTTATTGCACTACATGTCTTCCAACAACTTGATCTTTTTGACATGATGTACCTCAACAATTGCTCTATGGGCAATCTTGCATATGAAAATTTGATTTTTTTCCATTAACAATATGTTGATGCTCATGGTTGGAACCTAGAAGCCCAAACAAACCATGCCGAGATGAAAAAACATTCCCATCACTTTGATGAATCTTAGGAAACAATGTAAACCCATAGTTAATGACATCTTGAACTACAACAAAATGAATCGTATCATGGGTGAAATGTAAGATGTTGTGTTTAGTTAAGCCATGAGTAGGATGAACAAGTGGATGCAGCTATGAAAATAAAATGTTTCGGGAATGTGAAAATTAAAATAATGTTTACTAACACATAAGATGTTAAAATCATAACAAAATCAAGAATACATGGCATGGGCATAAAGTTTCTATGGTGGGCACCTCCCATAAAGTGATCTGCAAAACATTTTGAATGCCTAGACAATACGAAGGCATTCACATTCAAAGGAAAAAGGTTATGTCTCCTTTTCCAATTATGCCAATATGTTTTGCAACTTTTGCTTAATGTGGTACCTTGGGCACTATGGGCCTAATGCCACTGGGTGCCACTTGAAGATGCAATACAAAGGTGACTAACCCCACATTTTTTTTTTCTTTAGCTTGAGCCTACGTGCAAATCAATAAACATATTGATGAACCAAATGGAAAGACTAACATATGTTGTTAGTGGTTGGATTGTGTGATCCATGATGGTTATTAACAAAATATTCAATGGCAATAAAAGTTCAAAAACCACCACATGAAATAGTTTCATTGTCATATTTACCTTTTGATCAAATTCATGAAGTTAATGTAGAACATATCAGTAGTAAAAATCAGCCAAAATGTAACCACTCCATTTACGACTACATGCGACTTGTAGTCGTTTGTGACTAGATTTGAGAATATTTGCAACTACAAGACCAAATTTCAACTATTTTGGTCATTTTCACAACTATGATGCAACTATTAAAAATTTCATTTTATTGGTTGGATCGATTTTACATTTATTTTTGTCCATTAATAGATTGATATGTCCCATTAGTTGCAATAGTCACCAAATTAGTTGCATCTTAAAGGTATTTTACAATAACATAGGGGTGTATTTTAATGTATGTATTAAAATTGTATATACATATATAATATGCATACGTATGTATATTGTTAATAAAATGAATCTCAATATTAATATTTGAACTTTGAATTTTTTTAATCAAGTTTGAAGATTGATGTTTCAATTCCAAAAACAAATATTTTAATTTTTAAAAAATATATTAGAATTTGAAACTTGATATTTGATATTTGAATTTGTTTTTTCCATTGTTTAAAAAATTATTTGAATTTGAAAATTTTTATTTGAAAATTTTCAATTTAAATTCAAAAAGGCTTATTTGATATAAAAATTGATACTTGAATTTTAAGTTAATATCTTTGAATCCAAAAATTAGTATTTCAATTCATAAAACTATAATAGATTATAAAAAATGGAAAATTTAATTTTGAATATATGAACATGAAAAATTTATATTTCAATTGTGGAAATTTTGTATTTAAATTTTAAATAAGCATTTGATTTGAACTTGAAATTTCAATTCCAAATTATTATTTTGGATTCTCAAAATTAATACTTCAAGTCTGAAAATTATTAATTGAGTCTAAAAATAGACATTTCAATTTTGAATATTGTTATTTGAATCTGAAAATTGACATTTCAATTCTGGAAATTGTTATTTAAATTCAAAAAAATTATTTGATTGAAAATTTGATATTTTAATTCTAAATTATTATTATCAAATCTAAAAATTAGTATTTCAATTCAAAAAAAATTATTGAGTCTAAAATTCGACATTTTCATTTTAGATATTTGAATTTGAATTATGAAGTTTTAACTTTTGAATTAAAAAAATCATTTGACTTGAAAGTTGAAATTTGAACTCCAAATTATTATTTTGGATTTTTGAAATTAATATTTCAATTCAGAATTTTTTTAATTCAGTCTTAATATGGACATTTTAATTTTGAATATTATTATTTGAATCTGAAAATTGACATTTCAATTCTGAAATTTTTTATTTAACTTCTAAAACCTACTAGTGTTATCCATAATAAATCACTTTTATAAATAATTATAAATGATTATGTTTATTAAATTAAAGTTACATTAGATAATTATTGTCATAACATAGATTTGTATAATATATAATTTATATTCTTATATTAGAATAAATTGATTAATGTAATTCATGTGACATTACTTTTAAAATCATTGTAATTACTTCATATAAAAATTAATTAGTATGTGCATAATTATTTTCTAATTAAACATAATTATTCACACTCTATAATTTATAACTTCAAACCTGAATTAAAATTTTGGAAAAATTATAATGTAGTTAAAATAATTATTTTACTAATTTTATTTTCATGAATTATTATGTAATATTATTAGTCAAAAAATCTATGTGATTAATAACTTATGATAAATAATTTATAGTAAATAATTTATAATAATTTTACTGTAATTATGAAATTTAGTGTTATGTTTAACAAATTATTATATTTATAGTTAGTAATTGCGAAGAGAAAGAAATTACTTGACCTATAATAATTTTTACAATAATAACTGTAATTATACAATAAGTAATGTAATTAGTTGAATAATAAATTTTCAAAATTTCATATAAGAATTTACTTTTTAATTGTTAATTCATTATTTATAATTTTGACATATATATTTAAAATAAATAATTAAAAAATTATAGTCATTAAATTAGTTTTACATTAATTATATTATATATAATTCGATCATATTCTAAATAATAATAAAATATTTTTAAATATTTTATTTATTTACTTATTTATGAGTTATTTATTAATAACTTATGAGTACCTAGATAGTTAGTTTGTTGAACATTAAGAAATCATTATTTATTTAAATAATTGATAACGATTATTGAATATTTGTTGTGTATAATTTATATTCTAAATATATGTACATTTAATCATTATTATTTAAATGATTATCTAATTATCTAGTACTTGAATTGTTTAGAAATCTAAAAATTAACAAAGTAAGACATGAAGAAAATTTTAGAATTATAACTTAATTTGTGAGGAAGTTGTAACTTCAAAAGTTATCCAATATCATTTGTTATTCATTCCTATTTTGAACACTATATAAATAAAGGGGTGTGATAATCAATTTCACATTAAGAAATTTATGCACATGGGATGAATTAATTAAATGGTTCAACCCAAAACAAAAAACAAATTATGCACATTTATAAATTACTTACCTTCCCAACCTACTTATCCACTTAATTAGGTAGGTACTTAGTTTGACCTACCCACCTAAGTCAACCTATGTACCTGCCTACTTTAGTACCTACTTATATGAGTAGGTATTTAACCTAAGAAGCTAGAACCTACCTACCTATTTTTTTTGCCTAAGTAGGTAGGTTGGTATGTAACCTAAGTTTGTAGGCATTTAGGTACGTACCAAGCTAAGTACGTACCAATTTAATATTAATATTTTATTAAATTATTTTAATGCCATGTGGCATACTTACATTGGGCCACGTGTCATAATATAAAATCATCAAAGTATTTGAATTAAACGTCTTACATTATTTCAAAATAATAATAATGATTGTTATATTCTAAATAATCAAATATTAAAACACATGGCAACACATCATTTGCCTTCAATTGTGACCAAAATGATTACATTTTAGTCGCATGTGACAATACGTGTACAATGGAGTCAAAGGATGAAATGTATTTGGTGATTTTTTCTTTCATACAATACCCTTTGTCATTTGCGACTAATTTATCACATGTGATTTGTCTTAAGCGATTAAAGGGATTTTAGTTGTAAAATGTCTCTTGCGATTAAAATTTAGTCACAAACACTAGTTGAAAATACATGTTTTTCTTTTAGTGTATTTAGTTTTGTTCATCTTGAAGGTCAATGAAGCACCAACTTTCTTTGTTTCATACTTTTTATTCAAGGTTAAATATTACAAGTAGTTTTTCAAACCTTTGGTCTTTCGAAATCCTTCCATTGTTTTCTTTTCAGGCCCATTAGATGTCCATGTAATTAAGACATGAAGAAATGTCGGATTTGGTGCAACACATTTAGGAAGAAGATTTGATTCATTTAAAGTAGGACACTTGTTTTGGCTAGGTACAATCTTGCCAAACTTCACACCTAACTTGATTATTTCCTTTGTTTCATTTTTGTTCCAAGTTGAATACATCTTCAAGAGCTCCTTCCCCTTGTAAGTAAGGCATTAGTTCATCATTATGTGATAAAAAAAATGTTTTTATCATTCATGCAAGCCTTACAAAACTTACATTAGAAGGAAGGCCAATTGTTGATAAGGTTGTTAGGTTGCTTATAATCAAAATGTGTTTCCATTGCGAGTTTTTCATACTCATATTCAAGATACAAAGCCACACATGTTCTTCTACTTTATTGCATCCTACATTTATAGATTCTAGTTTTGTGGGATGGACCTCTAAAAACCTACACATGAACATGCCATAATTGAAAACAAACAATAAAACCCAAATTCAATATGCAATTTTGTGATAATTAACACATTGTAATTTTTTTTTGGGGTGGCAAGCTACCAATTAGTAAAATTCAATTAACCACAACACATGGCAAAACAACAACTATAAACATGATTATGTAAATGTTTTGCAAATGTAAATTGAATGGAAATAGTGACAAAAAAAAGATAAAAAAAAATTACAAAATTGCCATTGAGGTATTGTAATGCGAAAGCAGGTTGCCAACCCAATGTGAACACTAGATTGATTTTGGGATCAAAGTCTGACTAATTTAGTCGTTTTGTGTTTACGGCGCCCCATTACTACTGCATGGAGTGCATGGTTGTTTTCTCTTTGGCTGTGTGTGCTGTAAGGTACCAGGGAGAAGGCGGCTGGTATTGATGAAAAAGGATGGAGTTGAATTGATGAAGGAGACAAGCGGCGACGGCAAACGGTGGCAAGCCGGATTGGACGAAATGGCTGTAGGATTGGGAAGCTTTTGAAGGAAGCCAACGAGATTTTGGGGAGCTTTTGGTGTGGCTCTGGAGGTTTGGAAGGCTCTTTTTTGATTTTTTGGAACGCAAGTGAGGATGGGAGAAGAAAAAGAGAGCGAGCTGAGAGGGAATATTGGTTTTGAAGGTAGGAGAGTTAGGTGTGAGGGAATGGACAGACAATTTTTGGCTAGAGGTGAAAAATTAAGAAGTCGAATTTAGATTAGGAAGATAATTCTGGGAAGATCAGTGGATCTTTGGAAGTTGGAAAGGCAGAAGTTGGGCAGTCGAATAGACATAGCGATGATGAGAAGTTCTGTAATGAGGCGATCTTGGCTGAATGCTTGACTTTTTTGTTGCGCCTGGTAGTTTAATCAAGCTGTTGCCGCAGAAGAATTCGAGGGGGAGAGAGAAGGATTAGACACTATTGGGAAGTCTGGAGTTTTGTGAACATGTGATGGAAAGAAAGCTTGTGCTTTCGGGGAATGTACATGGTAGGTAATGTAATGTGAGGTCTGTTTTGTTGCTATTCGTATATGTTTTTGATCTGTAATGCGTTGATGAAGGAGTTAGTAGGAAGTTTAAGTGTTGAAGGGATCAGAGGTTTGTATGTGTGAAGTTAATTGGCAGAGCATGGACGTCTGGGTTCGTTGATGATAGTCGATGTGTTGTGTGTTTTTCGAATCCTCTTTTTTTTGGTTACAGTATTGCCAATATACAAACTTCTTATGGCAAGCTACCTAAGATTAAATTTGCCTCTAATGGCTGATTTTTTTTGATGTGCCTTGTTTGTTTGAAAGGCCCAAAACATGGATTTTTTTTTGACAAAACATTAGTGAAAAATGAAAAAAAAGAATATTATAACATATTAGAATTGTTTTTTTTTAATGTCAATTGTTTTTTTTTTTTTGGGTTTGATTAAATGGAATCCAAAAATTGTGAGAACATATGAAAGAACACAAGAAACATAGAATATGCACACACAAATTAGTAAGTAACAATAGACCATCACAAAAAGAATGGTAAAAAAACAAGGAGGAACAAATATCAAATGAGGAACATACCCTTCCTACCCATCCTATAAGTGCATTAAAGATAAGGTCAATATATTTTTGTCACCCATGCAGTTGGATCATGGAAAGATCCCCTTGTGCATGTATGAGTAGCACTTCCTAAAGCAAGTGGTTTGGTTGATGACCCTTGTTGGTGGCATCACACATGTTCTGTGTTTGTCTATTATTCTTTCGTCCTCCTTTACATTGTTAGATTTCCTTGCATTGTCAATGTCCTCTTCTATGTTGTGGGAGTAATGGGAGCAAGACAACTTTGATCAGTAGTGAAATCACTAGGTGCAAGAGAGTAGAACCTTTTAGTTGGATTAACATTAAACTCACATGGAGGTTATCCTTGCAACGATTCCATTTTTTGCAAACACTCAAAACTCTAAACCTACCAATAAAATAATGCAAAACAGATTTAAAGTTGTCAATTCCACAAGTTAATGCAACCTCACAAGTTCCATACACAAAAAGCCTAATCCCTAAGTACTTGCACAATTGCTATGTTGCACTAAAGAGCACTATGAACTCCCCAAAATGAAAGTGACCGAGCTCCATTGGGGTGTTGGAGCACCCGTTATTTTAATCTTTGCAAGTTGAAAACCCTAAACTCGTGAAGGCTCTGTTTTTAGTCGGACTTCAAATCTATGCGCGTGCAAAAATTGTACATGAGAATGTTTTGCAAACCACATTGCAATTGTAGTCGAAGGCTAGGGAGGATGCTCAATGATGTTCTACAAAGGGTGCCAAGTAAGGAACAACGTCTGACAGACATGAATGGGGGGTTGGGGGGGGGGGGGGTTAGGGTTATCCTATAAAGTCACCATGTCTTTGGGGCCCAATTTGAACCTAAATTTTCATCCCCCAACCTGGTCTCCGGTATGCTTGGATTCCTGGCATGTGTTTGTAGCTGCTAGCTGAGGCGGCCACTATATGGAAAGACCAAACTTTTTTAAGAGAGTGTCTTGGGACGTCAAGTTAGCGTGGATGGTCATGTTATACGACAACAAAAATCTTTGTACATGTCTCATGCAACGTCATGTTACATGACGAAAATCTTTGTCTAGAATCTCATGTGGGTTTTACGATTTTCATAAAGCTCGCCTACTCTCTTCTTCACAGGCTTATACTGAAATCATAAAACTCCCTTCCTGTCTTGTTGCTGCTGCCACACCGCCATCCAGTTAAGTTATCATCTTTGCACACAGCCCAAAAAAGCCCTTGGCTGTGGGCTTTACCAGAATACGGATTTCCACTCCAGCTCCACCTCATGCGGGCCCTTGTTTCAGTAAAGCCTGCAAACGTAGCACATTACATTCAGTCAGCCACCAAGATCACTTGTCGAATTTGTTGAAGAAAACACTTGTGCAGCTGGAGGAGGAAGGGATTTTGTTTTGCTTTTCTTTCCCCCCCTACCCTTGTTCCTAATGTGTTCTCTTGGGGTTCTCAAAGGATTCACCAAGTTCTCAAGTGATTCCCCAAGACATTCGCAATAGCAACTCAGATTTATCTCATACGGTTTGCCCAAAGTTCAATTCTCATGCATATAAACTGAAAAGGTACACAATAAGAGAGCATGTTTGTTCCTATTATGCAACTGGGATCCAAAGAGGCGCTTCTATTGAGGGTTACCCAACGTTACAAGTTGTTTTTTTGACGATAAGCCAATCAATTTGGCTCCTTACACAAAATATATAAAAATAAAAATTGTGGAACACAGCCTTGAACCAATTATGTGAATCTCACAAATAACTTACATAATTTATCATGCAAAGCATCTTCCATCTTAAGTCAGGCCATAGTTGTGGGCCTAGCTACTTCTCCACTTTCATTTTTGTTCCTCTCATGTGCTTAAACGGTAGGGGGAGCTCTACTGCTGCTGGCTGCTGCTCAATCAGAAAACTGGTGGTTTTATCTTTTCAAGCACACGCATACTATAAATGGCAAGCAAAACATACTTACAATCTGGAACACAGCTTTGAACTAATTATGTGAATCTCACAAATAACTTACATAAATTTGTCATGCATGCATCTTCCATCTTAAGTCAGGCGATAGTTGTAGGCCTAGCTTACTTCTTGACTTTCATTTTTGTTCCTCTCATGTGCTTAAATGGTATGTGGAGCTCTACTGCTGCTGGCTGCTGCTCAATAAAAAAACTGGTGGTTGTATCTTTTCAAGCACATGCATACTATAAATGGCAAGCAAAAACATACTTACAATATTCGGAAGTGCCAAAACTTCCACAGCTGCTTCTCCAGTGGCGAATATTACAAGTACCCATTGCACATCCTACAACCTTTGGGCTTCTTCTCCCCCCCTCCCCCAAAAAGCAAAAGCAAAGCAAATGCTGGACCCAACATCCTTTACCCATCACCAGCTTTATGTACACACACAGCCATCACACCTGACTCTGGCTTGCAGACTTTTCAAGAGCATGCCCAGCATTTTTTTTAGGGATTTTAAAATTTTTTATCTCACCCTTGCTATGACCAAATTCAAGGTTCCAATGCCATATTTTTTTTCCCTTTACATGTAATTTTACTATATATTCTTAATGACCATAATTTTTTTTGCAAATTCATATTAATTAGTTATGGGTGCATGTTTTGATGTTTTTTTTTTTTTGGTTTACAATGGGCTGTTTCATGGCCTATCATCAAAATATTATGAAATCCCTCTCCCCAAACTAAAAATCAAATTTTTTTAACACTGATTTACATTTACATTGTTTACATGACCACGTAAAATCATAAAGTATATTTGTTTTGCATTTAGAATGTTTTACATGATCACATAAAACCACAAATTTTTATTTATTTTTTACATTTACACTATTCTACATGATATATAATAATTATACCCAATTTTACACTTATGCATTTCATGTTTTACACTTACACAAACTTAAATGAATACTAAACACTTACACGAAGTGTAAATTATAAGTTCCGTTATGAGCTTTATACACAACATTGATTAACTCCTCTCACATCCTCATCCATAAACCAAAAAAAAACTGGACTGAATAAAAATGATATTTGCCACTGAGGCCAATTGTTATGGTTGGCAAGATGAGAGTAATTGTTTCCTTGCACCGAGGTTATTGCAGGGCATTGTTAACATGAGCATATTAACCAGCCCAAAGCAATTTTACACTACTTGATGATAATAATTAATTCAAAATACATTGTGAAGGCCATTTAGTTCCCAACAAAACTGTAGTTTAAAGAGGAAAGTGTAGAAAACTCAATAAAACCACAAAAAGTTTGACATTATTTATTTGTTAATTACTCTATAACTAAGAGCCCAAGCCATTAAGGGAAATCAAAGTTTCAATTGCACAAGCAGGGCACTGTGGAGATGAGATTGGGGAAATGCACTAGGTCTAGAAAGTTTGCCAAAGTCTGCCCCCCACAATTCCCCTTATCCAGCAATGGATCTACACCAGGGTTTTTTTTTTTTTTCTTTCAAAAATGTGTGGAGGCCAGAAAGGCTATTGCCATGTACATGGCAAAGTGAAGTTTACGACACATGAATTTTCCAGGGTGAAATTTTAGGCATCCATTAAAAAAAAAAAATCGCTTTCTGGCTATGATTATTTTGCAATGAAAAATATTTGTGTATGTGTATTTTGGTGATAATCAAAAGTTGAATCTTCAAAATGTGAATATGGATTGGTGTACAACCTAAACAACTCAGCCTTTGCAAGCTTGATAACATGCACAAATTCAATAATGAAAACATCTCGACGTTGCACCACCTTTAACATGGGCAAAAGGTAGGGCAGACCAATAATTAGTTCAAGGCACTAAGCAAAATTAAGTTGTCTTGAGGTACTTTGCTTTTCACTAAATCCAGATGCATCTAGATAATGAAAGATTTATATTTTAACATAACACGTTTTAAAGGGCTGGACATGTCGATCCAACATGCTTTCACATTCATGAGTAATATCTGACCTTTTGGTTTCAAGTGTCTTTGCAAGCCTTGTGAATTCAATGTATTTTTTAAGGTTGTGAGCAAAGAACGCATATAACGATTGCAACATCTCAATGCAAGATACCAAAAGCAATTTTGACAAAACAATGACAACCAAATTAGTTAAATGTGCCACATAGTGCATGTTGACGTAAAGATGATTTCCTTTATCTAAGTAATCACACCTATGTGATGCCCTTGGAAAAAAGAATTGTCACCTTCACAACCAAGACATACGCACTATGATGTAAGCTATTCTTTAATTAGACCTTCGAATTTGGTCAAATTCTATAAAATGATGGTAGTGAGGTTATCAATTGTAACACTAAATGGTTGGCAAAATTGGAATTCCAACCCATTTCGTTATTACATATATGTGCATTGATCCATTGTTGGTTGTCAATGGTTGTCATTTCATTTACCCTCAAAGTAAAAAACCCAGATTTTTGCACAACAATTTTTTTGTTTTCCAACACAACATCATGCATACTTTTTGCCATTCCCCACCCATTCGTGTCAATCCAATGTTTTTCTAGGCTGTTTTTCAACTTGAACAAATCGTAAAGATCTTTAAGCACCACAAATTTTGTCATTGGTTGACCTTGATTGAAAAAATGAAATATACTAGCAAATTGGATCAACTTTCTTTTATAGCTTGCAAAAATGTCAAATTGAACCAAGTTAAAGATTGATTCATTTCATCTCCTTGTATAAATCCTCTTGTTCTTGTTATGGGATGCATTTTTGTAATAAAACCACTCATCAACAACAACATCAGCCGTGGTAGCAACTGCTTTATGGCGACCAACGTGCTTTAGGAGAATATCCAACATAAGTGGAAAATAATTATCCTTTTTTTCAATTGTAGAACAAACAACACACTTCACTTGAAACAACAAACCATTTAAACCCAAAATTGATTAAGCTTAAGGAAACCATGTAGCCCATGTGTCTTGGAAAACCCTAGGCTTATTGTATGACTTTTCTTGAGAAGTGGTTCAATTATATTGGAACTACCAAGTTTAGTTGGATCGAAGGGTGGAGAAGAAGAACCTATCGTTGAAATGCATCAATAAACACTTGAAGTAGGAATTAGAAAAGGAGTCAAGATGCTAGAAACATAACCCATGAAAAAAATCTAAACCTAAAGTTTAATAGCAATATGGGAGCCAAGATCTTGATCCTTTGTTGTAGATGAAATACAAAAAAAGTAGAAACCTAAGACTCAAGAGAATTTCAAAACATTACAATGTGATTCGAAGGCTAGACTCTAGGGCTTTGGAAAACAATAAAGCAAATAAAAAACAAGATGAATACACCAAGTCGTAGTTCAACACACTTTGCTTGAGTAATGAAAAGCTTGAAAAAGCTCCACATCAATTTCAAGGCCATCACAACAACAACGTTTGTTCGTCATCTCCACAATTAACTTGAAATTTGAGTTACAAGTTCTTGCCTAAGACAATTACATTGAAGGTTGTAGTCTGTAGCTCAACTACTCCCAAACTTAAAAAAAGTGGGCCATCTTGATTTGCCACCACTCACATTAAGCTTAAGCACCATTAACCATTCCAAAATGCCACCAAAATAACTTAAACACAATATGTAGGAACTTAATGCACATTATACATATTATGAGGCCAGAACTTCTATGTAGGTGAAAATGATCAAACCTTTTTAGGTTATTTGGTGAATCATGAGGCATCGCAAAGTGTCATTTGCAATTTTGGAGAAAGTGGTTGTGGGCCGATGGCAATACATGGCTTCTCCTTATGTGCCATTGCCAAAGTTTAAGGCTTCTCAATCACATAGACATGCAATGACACCTTTTTGAAGCGGGCTGATCTAGCTAACACATGTAGAGCCAAGGGGGGGGTTTTCGAACGATTTATTTATTAAAAAGTTCAGAAAAACGAAAATCCATTTTGCATGCCCTATTCCTTTGTCACAATCTAGCAATGAATTGCAAAAAAAGAAACCCTATTGATATACAACCTTTTTTTTTTTTTTTTGTTTCCTACCCCTTTTCTTCTCCAAAATTAAACAAGCAAGAACTTGAAAATCCAAATTGTGTCAAATTTGACTCTCTTGGAATGAGATCACATTTGACAACTTCATTGTCATTGCTATGTCATTCACACCCTTCATGAACAACAAGTGAAATCTGGCTATGGCCACCCCGAAGTTTCCTATCATCCAACAAGGACATGGAAAGTTGCATCTTTTCTGTGTGCACAACTGGAGTGGTTTGTCGTGTAGGGTAATAATAACAGCCTTTGGTGGAGGGGCCAGGGTGAACCAGCCACCCAGGATGGTTGGTACCTTCACCCTTTTGAGTTGAGTGACTGCCTCTTAGTTAGCCAATGTGAAGCTCAAAAAATGGTTAGATTTGAACTCAGAGACCCTGATTTAGTGACCACATTACTAAGCTCAAAAAAATATTAGATTAGATTTGAACTGAGACACTCAGATTTAGTGACCATATTAACCTCAAAAAATGTTAGATTTGAACTCAGACACCCAGATTTAGTGACTTACATTAAGCTCAAGAAATGCTAGATTTGAACTCAGAGACTCTGATTTAGTGATCATATTAAAGCTCAGAGAGCTCAGAGACCCTGATTTAGTGACCATATTTAAGCTCAAAAAATGTTAGATTTTAGTGACTATGATAAGCTCAAAAAATTGTTAGATTTTAGTGACTATGTTAAGCTCAAAAAATGTTAGATTTGAAGTCAGAGACTGTGGTTTAGTTCATGCATGTGATATTTGTAATATTTAGAAATAATTTAAGTGGATTTTGGGAGGAATTTTTGCCATGGTACCAATGTGGTGCTGCTGGTTCATCCTGGCCCTCCACCAAAGACATTAACCCTAGACTCAAACCCACAAAATTTCAGTGTATGTACAACATGCTGTCTGAACACACTAACCTTCTTTTTGTTGTGCTGGCCCATTTTTTTTTTGGGTAAGAAATACGCAACTCTTGAATTGCTTTCATTTGCCTTCTCGGACTTTGAATGCAACAATTCATTCTCCTCCTCTTGTCGGGAACTTTGTCTGGAATATAACAATTGAAAAAATAAATAAATAATTTAAATGTATATTTTATTATGTTGGAGTTGAATTTATTGGAAAAAGGAGATGCCCATTACGCAAGCGTCAACGAATGAAATGAAAAGAAACGAAGACAATTTTTGTTTGACGAGCTCTTCACCATACGATAACCGCTTGATTTTACAAGTTTCGTCATTTTCTAACCACCTTACAAGGGAGCTACTTGGTAGTCCATCCCTTCCTCACCACGGTTTGATCTTGAGTACCCACATATTTTTGGCTAAGTATGTGACCAAGTACGTTATTCTCAGGCCTTGCATGGCAAGCATCTCTTTGCGTATTGGGCATGAAAATGTTGGTTTGGCTATAATAAGTTATATTTTTAAAATGCATATTTGGGCATATGTAAATAGACCTATTTTTAAAATGCTCAACTATTTTATGAAAAATATCAATGAATCTTTTTTTTGGGCTTTCCTACCACTATAGATAGAGTAAGATAGAGTGGCTAATTAGCAAAAATTTCAAGACTCAAAGCTTCAATAATGTACATGTTTTGGAGTTATCTACAAGGAAGACTTGTAGAATGTAACATAATAACATTTGAATCATTTACCTGATCAATAACTACTTTGTCTACACATCCTTAAATATACGGAAATTTAGCTTTTGTACCCAAGTAGCACAAATAGAATCCGACATAATAATAAGTTAGCATTTTCTTGATCAATATCTTTTATACCCATGTCACCCAATTGAGTTTGCTTTCACTATATGTGCATGCATTTGTCTTCTTGCTAGAACTCAAGTGCAATAGGTTATGGGTGGGCACCTCACCTTGTATTATGTACATTCTTGTGCAATCTTGAGTGTCTTTCTTCAACATAACATCTTCTTTTGAAAACTCATACACCCATAATATTGGGAGTTTGATGTTGAAAATTTGAGATGAAATTGGTTTTTCAAGATTTTAAATTATGAAACGTTATTGTCACGTTGGCTTGTGGCCAAATCTTGAGCAAGACAAGGGGAATAAGCCAAGGGTGAAGTTTAGGCATCCTTTGATTCAAACACATTCACAAAAGTTTGTCAAACTACAAACAAAGAAGCCTCAACATTTGCAAGCAGATTTTCACCGTTAGAGTTGAAAATCTTTAGGAGTCCAACATTTTGGGATCTAAGTTTGAAGATCAAACTTTGTCCAAATTGGACCGTCTTCAGATCATTGGATTTTTTTTTCAAGATTATTACAATATATTAAGATGACATTCCCAAAAAAAATGAAAATTATAGTTTGATCATTTGAAAAGTTGGGAATCAAATTACCAATTGACTTTTGACCATTTAAATGATAATTTGAAAAATCAAATCACATGTAATTAAGGAGCTTGATATGTCATTAGAAACATTTGATCAAATTACAAGCTTTTTTCAAGCACTTTTGATTTGGATCAAAAAATGAAAATTTTTACTAACCCTTGAAATTATAAGACTAATAACTTGGTGTGTGTGTGTATATATATATATATACTCATATCACAAGTGGATGATGAAAAAATACATAATTTTAAACATTAAAAAAGGAATTCATTTTTTGAAAAAAAAATTGTTTTGTCAATGTGGAAACTGACCCTAGGGTGTTGAGGAGTAGGACATTCCCAAAATGGGTGTAGTTATTTTAAGGAATACCCCACTCCTTGAGCATTAATAACCCCCTCCCTTAAAGTGATGTGAAATTGACATTCAAAACATGTACACTTGGAAAATTCTAAGCATGTGGCCAAGGGCTTCACTAAATGTAAAGGCATACTCTGATTTTTTTTCCTTGTGATACTCAACAGGTATAATGTATAAATGGGTAAATATTGAGTAGAGAATGTACAAAGTGAGTCAAAAAAGATGTAGAACCGAGGGACGATGACAATTTGTGTGCATGTTTTATGTGTGAGAAGACTTGGTTGGTTTCAATAGTGTTAGATATCAATCTAGAATTTAATCATCAAGCAAAAAAAATGGGGGCATTTTGAAAAATGGAACACCCCATCCCATAAGCATTTTGTTGAAACACCTTGCAAATTTTAGAAGGAAAAATTACTCTACATAAGGTGCCTCTCCCATTATTACCCTTAAATAATGGGCATATATCTTTCCGTGTAAGGTAAAGCTTGAGGGGGGGGGGGGGGGGGGAAGTCTTTACTGGAATAAAGGCCTTATGAGGCGGAGCTAAGCAACCCCTGATGGGTTTAGATGGCGTAAATACCACCATGATGATTTTTTGGAAAAATTCCCATGATATTCGATGGGTATCATGAAAGGGAAAACAAGAACCATGTCAAGCATCTTGTAAAGCCCACTAGCTTATTACGCCATGTAAGGCTACCTTCAACTACACTAAAAAAAACGCTCTGCGCAATAAAGTTATGAGGAAGGTCACCCTGTTTTTGAAATTCGGGCCTTTTTTTCCCCATTTTACTAATATTTGCAGAGAAATGAAAATCTATTAATTTCATACTGAAACTCAGCATCTAAGGCACAAGTTTCGAGAGTGAAGGTAGTAGTTGTACAGGTAGGAACAGTGAAGATATTTGTAGCAGCAGAGCAGGCTGCTCAGGAAAAATGAAAGACAGGATGAAACTTGGTTTACCACCAAAATTGATGGTTGTCTGCGTTTCACTCCGGGTTCTGGTGCTGTGTAAATTGCAGGGCGCGACGACGTTAACTACCAAATTAATTACTAATTATACGCTAACTAGGCTACCTTGAGTTAATCATAAACTAAGTAGCTAGTAATCGTCGACGGCGTAAGCAGGCACGGGTCTCGAGCGGCCTCCGCCTCCAGCCAGCCAGCCTCGTGCGTGCTTGCGGGCGGTAAACAAAGTTTGCTGGAGAAAATCTTTGTTGGTTGGTTCGCTCGTTCATTCCTTGGTTGCACTTGATCTTCAGGAACTGTTGCATGAACGAAGAAGGACAAGAACCAACGAGTGAGCACCCCGCCCCATACACCCACACGCCGTGCAATCTTGACCAGTGACGTCTTGTAGGCGTCATTGCTGCTCAATCACGTGAGCTGTAACCTGCTGGTCACTGTCGTCGTCATCCCTTCCTTCCTTTCAATAGCAGTCTGCCAGAGTCATGAGTTTGGAGCTCAGGAGTTTCAACTTTCCAGTTTCAACCTTGCTGTTGCACATTTTCGTTTTTGCGAAAAGAAATGAAAATTCTTATGCTCTCCGGAGAGTTTTGGATGCATTCAGTTGTTTGTTCATGACTGATGTGTCGATCCAGCCACTGGATTAGGCGTCGAGCAGCTGGAGGCGTTGAACTAGATACAGAGATCAGCTGGATTATACATATTGTGCCTAATTTTTGTGTAAAATCTTACGCTGGTGGATCTGCAAGAGGACGTACCATCTTTAGATCATGGTAATCGATCTCTTCCCTTCAGACTCGAAGTAAACTATCGAGCTATTGAAATCCTCAACCTGCTCACCGATAGAATGTTTCTCGTGATTCTAGAAATCTCTTAAACTGTGATTTCAAATGCTGGACGGATGGATTTGGGGAGTCCTGATTTAGATTCCAGCCTCGACAGTCTCTCATGTGATCTCATGTTTCTTTCTAAAGATCATGCAGCTCAAGCTGCACAAACATCGGCTAAGTCTAGATTCTAGATCATGGGGTTTTCTTAAATTTGTGCTGGATATCACGAAATTCTTGCCAGCTGAAGGCTCTGATCTGCAATTGATGCATGATAGATCTTTGAACTTTCTACAGACTTTTTCTTTTTTTTTTTCTTTAAAGAAGAGAGATTGTTTTCGCAGGGCAATTAATTGCTCGTGATTATGAATGTCAAAACAGGATCATCATCAACAACAACAACAACCACTTCTGAGTGAGCAACTGAATTCAATTGTGGAACAAAGTCTGGAGGGAGACGATGTGGTTGGAGATGGCTCAGTGGACATCCGAGGCAGACCATCCAAGACCTCAACATCCGGTGGCTGGAAAGCTGTCTATTTCATCATGGGTACTTACTTGCTGATTCATCCATACAGATTACTACTTAACCCTACATTTCTTTTTTGAAATTTGGTGCGTGTTATACTTCTTGGCTTGCTTGTACTTTGATTTGCTTGTCATGCACGTGTTGTTAGATTGACACCCAACATTAAAAAATACTAACAAAGTCTCACACATAAAAAATAAATTCACACAAGTTGTCCCTCACTTGTACATTCTAGATTGATGATTAACAGGAATGAAACTAACCAAGTCTCAGGCATAAAACATGCACACAGATTGTCCCTCACTTGTGAGCTTCTCTAAGGAGGCAGTGCAATTGCTCAAACCCTAAAGGGGCACTCTCTCCTTTCAAAGTTCATTAGTTCCATTTGCCAAAAAGTTGGGGCCCTTGTTTCCTCCTACCAAGGTGATGGGTCTCTTGGTTGCCCCCCTATTAAAAAAAAATCTTAAGGAGCTTTGTGCACTGCAATATAAAACATAAGTCTAGCTTTCCATATGGTCTGTGCTGATATGTAGGTCAGAAGAGAAGAATTTTTTAACATATGATAATTGACCAGACATGGGGGGGGTGCTACTGCCAATATCTTGAAGGAACACATGGGAATTACATATCTTGAAGGAGCACATGGCAATTATAGGAGTTTTGTAAGGAACTTTGTAATGGAAACATTCCAGAAAATAACAGTGGAATGCAAGAGAAATACTATCTATCTATCCAATTCCCCAATCCCTCTTCTCTCCCTTATATGTGAGAATGAAAGGAATTATGTTGAGCTTTTGTAAGTCCCACAAACCCACGGCTTTGGACACCTAAAGATTTACATGAGAGAAGCTCACCACTTTAAAGTTTGGAGTTTGTACACCTAAAGATTAATATTCTTGACTGGTTTCAGTTCACATCATATTGTTTTGTCAAGTGTGACAAAACAAGTGGGTCCAATCCCCACTATTTGCCAAGGCTAGTAACAGAAGTGAAGAGTCCCATCTTTTCCCCCAAAGATTAAAATAAGGCCATCAGCACTAGTAGATAGTGTAACTCAATAAAAGATTTGATACTACAACCACTAGATCAAAATGAGTTTCCAATTATCACTTGGGCGATTAGCTTGATGCTCCCATTGATCTAACATTTGTTTGGTATGTAAAGTATTGCCAGGTTTGTTGGGCTTGACTGCCAAGGCATGGATATTGTGTTTAGATTCATTATAGAGTATAGTAGCTTAAGGGATTTTGGTCTATTTTTATATGAGGATTTTTGAAAGATGATAGTTTGGCTTGTGTTGAAACTTGAGATTAGTTATAATAGAGCTATAATAATATCTTGAAGGATTTGGGTTTCTTTTTAGAGGACTTTTTTGAAGATTATTTTTATTAATATATACGTATTTGAAATCACCTCCCTAGAAGATTCATTCATCAATTTTTGTACATTACTACTACTTGGGAAGGCCTGCTCCCAAGGCCTCCAAATAATTTTAGGGGAGTAGCTTTCAGGTGGAAGACCTGCATTGTCATGCAACTGCATTTTGGGCTCCTTCCCTCAAAATATGGGAGACCCTTTCGAGCAGGCTTTCTCCTGCACTACTACATCACACATTCTAGAAATAAAATATAGGATAGAATCATGACCGGTTTGTTTGTTGTTTGTTTTGTGCAAATCCTTTCAGCAACTGAGTTTTTGGAAAGGTTGGTGTATTATGGGATTTGCTTCAACCTGCTTACATATCTTGTGGATGTGCTGCACGAAGACACTGCACAATCAGTCTCAAATTTGAATAACTGGCAAGGAATGTCATGGATCTTACCATTGTTTGGTGCTTTTGTGGCTGATGAGTTTTTGGGTCGATACACCACAATTGTGATCTCTGGCTTCATATACATTTTGGTACGAATGAATTACATAAAAACAAAAAGTACTACTTGAGAATATTTGTCTTGTTTATGAATCATGATCTTCCAAGTGTTGATTTTTTCAAAGTTCTAAATTCATAAATTGAAATGCTCAGATTCCAGAGGTAAGCATGTTTCTGGTCTTGTTGAGCTGATTTTGATATTGTGTGTTTTTCAGGCTCTTGTGGGTTTGACATTGTCAGTTACGCTTCCATCTATGAGGCCATCTCCTTGCTTGACACAAATGAATTGTGAACCTGCATCAAGCCTACAAGCTGGATTCTTCTTTGGTTGTTTGTATTTGGTTTCAATTGGAGTGGGAGGAATGAAGCCTTGTTTATCAACATGTGGAGCTGATCAGTTCAATGAAGAAAATGTTCAAGAAAATGCAATGAAGCATTCCTTTTTCAACTATTGGTGGTTCTCTATTTGTGGAGGTGCAACTATTGCTCTCACCGGTCTTGTGTATGTTGAAGATCGTGTGAGTTGGGGATGGGGTTATGGTCTCTTGGCTTTGTCACTATTGCTTGCCCTTGGGGTCTTCTTAGCTGGTACCCCATGGTATCGACACAAGCACCAAGTTGGTAGTCCTCTCATAGAGGTCACACAAGTCCTTGTTGCTGCAATTCGCAAATGGCATGTTCCGATCCCATCTAATCCTTGCATTCTACATGAGGTGGATTGTGACAAGACTATTCCGCACACCAATACATGTCGGTAAGTAGAATCTCATGTCCAAAACCACACATTTTCAGCAATCTCCTCATCTAAATACTCTCACAGTAGTCTTATAGTCTACTAGTGTAGAAGAAAAAATTGTAGCATGTACCAATTGTTCAATTACCATACAAACATGTTAATTTCAAGAGTAGTTTAACATCACAATTGATGTCAATAGAAAGGCTTGTTACGTAAATCATGAATTTTGAAGTGCCTTGAAGCAATTTAAATTCAAGAAAGTTATGTAGCGGTGGCCTTTAGTCACCCTAATGTATTAAGGGACATCAAATCTTGAGTTTTGGGAATCTGACCTTTCTTTCACTTGCCTGCACAGATTTCTTGATAAAGCAGCCATGCCAACGATGTGTATCAAAGACCATTCAATGGTTTCTCAAGCAAATGTCGTCGAAGTTTTGGAAAATGAATCATCGTTCATCAATCCATGGCACCTTTGTAGTGTTACCCAAGTGGAAGAAGTGAAGTTACTTGTTCGCTTGATGCCCATATGGTTGTCATTATTAGTTTATATCATGTTGTTTACTCTATTGTCCACCATTTCACTTCGTCAAGGGATGAGCATGGACTTGTCAATCGGACCTTATTTCAAAATCCCTCCTGCATCTCTTGAACTTTTCACATCCATAACAGCGATGGTGTTCATACCTGTATATGATATCTGTTTGGTCCCTCTAATGCGTCGTTTCATAGGTGATCAACGTGGTCTCACATTGTTACAACGGATTGGGATTGGGTTCATAATTGCAATCCTTGCATTGATTGTGGCAGCTTTAGTGGAATCAAAACGTTTGAAAGTGGTACAAGATTATAAAATGGAAAATAATCCAAGTGCAACTATTCCAATGAGTGTGTATTGGCTAGCTCCTCAATACATCCTTAGTGGCATTTCCCAAGTGTTTGGATTCATGGGTCAACTTGAGTTTTTCTACGACCAAGCTCCGGACAATATGCAAACATTGGGTACAGCTCTCTTTACAACTAGTACTGGCATTGCCCATTTCTTGAACACAATGCTTCTCAATCTTATTGTGGTTGCAACAACTCGAGGAGGACATCAAGGTTGGATTGTGGCTAACATCAACAAATGTCGCTTGGATTTATTCTATGGATTTCTAGCAAGTTTGGGTTACATTGGTTTTCTTGTCTATCTTCTTGTTGCCCATTGGTACACATACAAGAAGACATCAAACTCTTCACTTCCTAACTCTACCTCACAATTCAATAAATTACTTGACAGCTAAACTTGCACCTCTAGTTGTATGAGTGAAACATTTCCAACCCACTATGAACATCAACCTTGTTACCCTAGTAATTATCCTAGATGTGGAAATACAAAGAAACAATTTACATCTTTAAGAAATCTCATGCAAGAAGATGGCATTTGAAAGTTTAAAACATTCCAAGAGGTTTAGACTTGTCACAATCCTTGTCGATTTAAACCCATTTCAAAAGCTAATGAATTTCATTGAAAGAAACAAAAGACATTTTCATGGCATGTTGTTAAGTGTTCATGGCCAAGTTCACAAAATACAAAATATGTTGTTAACATGACATTTTCATGGCATGTTATGAAATGTCCACAACCAAGTTCATGGAATACAAAATATCCCATTTTTTATAGGCATTTAAAAAAAAAGATTCGAAAAAGAAAATTAGTTTTGAAAACAAATATGGTACAAATATGTTGAAAAATCAATTTATCAAACTTCATAAAAGAATAAATTAAAAAATTGATGATGAATTTCCATGTCGTTTTTTACAATTTTGCCAAAAACAACCACAATTAACAATTGAAATAGTTTGTTCTTTCTATTTGCAAGTGACATAATTATTTTCCTATCCTATTTTTCTTTTTAAAACTCAAAATATTGGTTTGAAATAAAATAATGGTCTACAAATCATAAGTTAACTAATTAATTACAATAAATTACCTTTGAATCTTTGACATACCATAGTATCAAGGTAACTTCAACATTAATTAAATTATTTTCACATTTGTCAAAAATTTGGTAAACAATTAGTGCCTTAAAAAGGTAAAAACCCTCAACAAAACATGTCAAAATTCATTGACAAATGGCTATTGTAAGTTCTCTAAAGTGATTGCTTTCTTTCATCACTAATTTAAAAAATAGGAAGATAGATTAGACACATTACAATAAAAAGCTTCTTTTTCATCCTTAATTTTCATTTATAATTTTCTTCAAATGATATATCTATGCCAAAAAAATCATCATGACATGCCTTTATATATTTACATTTATATAAGCATTTAACAAGTTTCCAATAGAGGATTGTCCAAAATGTCATCATCACTACTACCAAAATGGGGTGCAATTTACTAACTTAAATCACTATGGGACCTTAAAAGTGAAATAACTTCATTGCATTTTACTAGTTTCACCCTGGTGAAAATTATTTCATTATAACATCACTATGTAAACATCATGTTTCATTATTAGTTAACATAATTCACTATTACAATTTACTATAGTAAATAGGTTTATTTTCATGTTTGTAAAAATATCCTATCTATGCTACTTTATAATATACCCTATATTATTTTAAGTTATTTTAGTTAGTTTAATTTACATTTTATGTTATTATAGGCTATTATAAATTATTGTACCTTAAATTATTATATGTTATTTTACCTTAAGGTATCTTAACTAATTTATTATAAGCTTTTAAGTTATTATAAATTAAATTATTCAACTAACTTTAGGCTATACCTTTAAGTTATTTTATTTAAAATTAATATATGTTATTTCAAGTTATACTTTAAGTTATTCAAGGTCAATTTATTTTATGTTATAATAAATTATTTTATCATAAGTATGATAATTTAAAATATCAAACAATAATTTATAATACAATTATCACCAATAGTTATAATATAACATATAATAACCAATAATAACCATAGCCATCAATAACCACTAATGGTTTACAACGAAATAATCACCAATAACCACCAATAAAATAACCATTACTGGTTTACAACGAAATAATCACCAATAACCATTAATAAAATAACCACCAATGGCCATTAATAATCACCAATATCCACCAATAGTCATTCATATAATGACCATTAATAAACATTAATATTAACTAATAGAATATTTATCAATAACCATTAATAGAGTACGTACTAATAATCATTAATAAAATAACCACCAATAATCATTCATATAACAACCATTAATAAACATCAATATAAATTAATAGAATATCCATCAAATAACCATTAATAGAATACGCATTAATAATCACTAGTGTGTACCCGTTGCGTTCGTTGCTGGGATAGGCATTGATGTGAAGGATAATGTGAACCCGGTGCATAATGCACCCGTCGAGCACCCCCCCGCCCGGTCCTTCCCCACCCATCCCCCCCCGCTCGGTCCTTTTTCGCCCGTGCCCCTCCCACCCGTGCTGGCCTCGGCAGGCGGCGTTTGAGTCTGTTGCCAACGACATTTTTGTTTTTGTGGGTCGTGCTGGATGGATGACGAGACGAAATTAAGGGTTGCTTCATTTCTCATCCCCAAAACGCTTCATATATAGATTAATAGAATAACCACCAATAGTCATTAATAAAATAACGACCAATAACCATTAATAGAATAGCCATAATAGCCACCAATGGCCATTAATATAATAACCACCAATAACCATTATTAAAAAAAACCATGAATATCCATTAATAGAATAACCATCAGTATCCATTAATATAATAGTCACCAATAGCCATTAATTGTATAGCCACCAATAACCACTAATAAAATAACCACAAATAGCCACCAATAGAATAACTACTAATGGTCATTAATAGAATAACCACCAATAACTATTAATACAATAACCACTAAAAACCATTAATATCCATAAATAAAATAAGTACCAATAGCCATTAATAACCACCAATAACACTAATAAAAGATGAACCAATAGCCATATATTAGAATTGCTTAAGATTGCCAAAAATAATTTAGGGTGAAATAATTTATAATAGAAAAAAATAACTTAAGGTGAAATAACTTTCAATAACTAAAAGTAATTTATAGTAGCAACAAATAGCCTAAACTGAAATAATTTACAATAGCCAAAAATAATATAAAATAGCCCAAAAAAAACTTACAATAGTTAAAAATAGCCTAAGGTGAAATAAATTAAAATATCCAAAAGTAACTTAGAATAACCAAAATAGTCAAAAATAACCAAAAGTAATTGAAAATAACCATAAATAACCATAAATAATGTAGGGTGAAATAATTTAAATTAATCAAAGCTAATCATATAATAATTGAAAATAGCTTAACATAGGTAATATTATTTTTATTAGCAAAAAATTATCCATTTATTAAAAAAAAAATTCAAAAGAATGGTCATTGAAATGTTATTGAATAATGATATTCAATTATTTCTTTGTTCAAACGATTTAAACTTTCAAAAGAAAATAAATGTAATTATGTACATTATTGAAATTTTTAAAAAAATAAATTCGAATCATTTCACTTGAACAAAATCTCAATAATATATGAATTTTCAATGTTTTTGTTTTTGTAATGTTTAAAATGAAATATTTGATAAATAAATTGTAATGTAACATATTACTACAACACTAGTGGGTGCCCGTGGCCGAAGGCCAATGTGAAGCCCTTGTGTGAAATCCAGGTCCCAAAGTTGAGATCCCAAGTCTTGAAAACCCATGTCCTGAAAACATAATAATATCGTGGGTACCCGTGACCTTCGGACACTCTCAAGTCCCCCCCTTTCTTTAAATCGTATTTATTTTCTTTAAACCGGGAGCATGCCTCTCCCGGGCAAGATGGGTACCCGTGACCTTTGGGCACTGTGAAGTCGACTTATTTCTTTTAAACTAGGGGGGGATGGAAGATTTTTTTTTTTCAGTTTTCCCTGTTTCCTATTGTATTCCCACGGTGTTCCCTTTAAGTTTTTAATGGGTTCCCAAAATGTTCCCCACGTTCCCAATGTGTTCCCCATGGGTATTCCCAATCGCACCTTGCTTCAAACCCATATGTTTTGCCCAAAGTCCTCCCCTTCTCACATATATCGATGGGCCAAAGGGGGAGGCACTCCATCTATCCATAGAATCTTCAATTTTTGCGAGGCTTCATAGTTTCAATTATTTTATGCCAAGGCCAATCAAATTCAATAAAAAAAAGTTGGACTTGTGAGGGATAAAGGTCAGGCCAAAAATGGTGATGAACGTTTTTAGGAGGAGAAATTTCATGCAGCCCATGGGAAGGCCCAAGCACACACTGAATGTGCCTTGCATTTTTTCCTTTTAAATTTGGGGGGCGGGGGATTTAGAGGAGGATATTTTTCAGTTTTCCCTGGTTCCCACTATGTTGACCATCCCACCATCCGCTCACCTTGGCTGGGGCCCTTAATGGATGTGGGGAGGGGGGGGCTCCAACCAATTAGGAATAACTGCATCAAGACATTAACACCAATTTCTTTATAGGAGTAGACTCTTCCATCATCTTCTTCTTCCGGGATGAAGAACTTGGATGGATGGACGGATGACGGGATGGACGACGGGACGGATGGATGGAAAGGAGGATCGACGGCGTCGGACAGACAGACACCACAGATATTATTATGTTGGAGATGTAAGGGGACTTGATTGTAAGGGTGTTTGCTTCCATTCCAAAGGTCAAGGGATCAAAACCTCATGGGTGGTGTTGTGTGTGGTCAACAATGGTATGTTGATCGAATATTTTTCTATGAATTTTTATAATAGGTGTTTATGTTGATTACGTGGCCTACCTACCTACGTTAGGTTTTTGACCTAACATATGTAATGGCACGTGTCAATAAATAGTAGGTTTTTAAAAACATCAAATTATCAATAATGTTATATGTTAAATAATTAAAATTTAATTAATTTTCATAATGGTTAGTTAATTAACTAGCAAATGAATGGTTTGGTAAATTTGTATTTCATTTAAGAATAACTTTGTTTCATTAAGTATTAATGAAATGAATCATTGTCCGTATGAATTGGTCCTCGTTCACTAAAGGGTTAAACAATTTCACTAGGTAAAAATGTTCAAATTCACTCAAAAATCTAGTGAACCCAAAATGAACTAGGACACATTTCCCAATAGTGAACCTAAACAATAAACTTATCGAAAAAGATGGTACCTATACATTTTTCTAATTTAAACAATGATGATGTCAATCCATTGTTTGATCTAAGCTCTAATCCTACAAGGTGTGATTTCAAGTTGGACAAGCCTTTACGAAGTTTCCAAAAAGTTTCATCATTTTAACCATTTTGGGTTGAAAAATACAAGCTTGGGAACTTTTTGGAAAGGGATTTTTGTCAAGATGAAGATTGCCAAGAATAAAGAAACCAATGAAAACATAGTCGTTAACAAGGGAAAGATCCTCAAAAACAAAATGGTCAACTAGGTAGTTAGAAGAAAGTATGTCTTTTCTATTTTTAAAAAACAACTTCCATCATATTATAGTTTTAATTCAAAGTGACCAAGATCATTTGTAGGAGTGGTTAATTTTTTTGATTGAAATGGTGTTTGTTTTTTATTTTTGGTTCATCAAATGAGAAATTTTTACAATGAAGCTAGTCCAACACCCCAACATCATCCAATTTTTAAAGGTAAATCCATTTTCTATTTTCTAGTTTTTTCATTTTCTTGTAAGTTCCTCACACTTCATTCATAGTAAATGTAGATAAAAAATTCTTTTGGTAATCATCATTGATTATTCTAAAGCTTACTTATGGTGCAAATATGTTGAGAAATGCTAGTAACATGAATGTGTAAAATTGTGAAAATCCATTCAATATGCTTGAAATCAATTTGAATGTGGACCATTGTCATTCCTTTGTGTGTGCCAACTTTTTTTTAAAAGGTATTTGACATACAAGATTTCATGAAATTTTTTATCTAACAAAGGATGGATGAAACAAAGAAATATTTTTAATAATTTATAAATCATGTTGTTAATTATTGTCATAGTTGAGGAATGTATCACAAAGATATCAAATTATGTGGTACCTAGCCTTATTGGCACCTTTAAAGTTTGTATAATCTATTTTTTTAACCTTTAAATTATGCTAGGACTTTGCATTACCCTTCACATATGCAAATGACAATTTTACAAAGTGTTTTATATCATCTTTGGTCTTATGTTACTAATCTTTGTTTTCCTTTGTTATGACACGTAGATAATTTGTTTGAATTTGCTCATTAATAATGTCGGGGATTTGAAATTTTAGATTTTGGGTTGAATGTCTTACTACAAAAATTGAAGATATATATTAAAAATCCAAAAATGCAATTTCATTTTCTATCCTTTTATTTGGTTACTATTTTTTTAATTTATATGTCTTTTGATGCATTTATATTATTTGTTATACATGTTAATGCATATGAACATGCAATTGTGTTTGGTTTCAAACAAATTAGGTTTGGAATGACAAAGGCATTGAATGTGCCATAGAAATACAATTATAATTGAATTTTTTATATTTTCAAATGGATGAAACACTCATATGTATTAACATGTTTTTTTTTTTTTTTTCCATATTATAGCCATAATCTACTAAAGTTTTCATATAAAGTATGTTTGAAATAAAAAAACTTGACTAGTTTAGGACATTTTTTTCATCCATTTTCTTTACATTAAAATCCTATTTTTATGTGTAGCTAACATAAACTCAATGGAGTGCACCATTGCTTCATAATGAAAAGTTGACTGTGACTACATGGTGGAAATTGTTTTGGCATACTTTACCATGCTTTCCCCCAATTGTGAATTAATTTTGCTCTTGTTCTTAACTTCCATTTTTCATTCACAAATTTCATTAAATATATTTTAAAAATCCTTGTAAGCATTGTAGGGATTGGCAAAACATTATTCAAGTTGTGAAGTTGTTGTTCACTAACTTTTATTGTGTTTAAAATTGTGTAGTAGTAACCAAAATGGTGGAAGTGGGTTAGGTTGAGAGGGTCCATTTTTTAAATGTCCAATTTCTTTCATCTTCTTTCTAGAGGTGTATTTAATATAAATTTGTAAAATGTTAAATATGTAGTTTTGCATTAAAATGTGTCATTGAAGTTTGAAAGCTTGAAAACTTTTCAAAATAAAAAACTGCTTTTGGTTGGTGTTTGTTACAAATATAGTTCCATGATGGTTGAAGTTTCTTTTGTTGGTTGAAATCAACATTAACATCAATGATTTCTTCAATGTCCAACACATATGTAAACAATAGAATTATTGTGTTTGTCTCCATGGGTACAAGCTAAAAATTAGTGCCCCAAGCCTTGGTAAGCTCTATTGTTTCCCATTTTTTTGCTATCATAACTTGCATTTGTTTCACTTGTATGCAAGCTTGATGTAATCATTCACAAAATTGGGATTTCAAACTATTCATTTTGAAGTCCATAGCAAGATCTTTGTCAATATCAATATGATGTTTGATCACAACTATGGTCCAAAACTTGAATGTTTTTTTGAGTGCATGTTTTAATGGCATCTATAAAATCACATCAAGTATATTAATGCAATAGAAAATTTAATTTAATTTAACACAAATAACATCAAGATGTTTGACTGTTTTTTTGATCCAATCCAAGAAGTCCCTATTCTTATGCATTGTCCAACAATTCATTGACCACACCATTTTTCGGGTTTTGGGCAATCCATGTTGTATTTGACTTTTAAGGTATGGTCATAATACCTTGTTCACAAATTATTTCATGGTCTCTAAATTGGACCAATGGTTGTCATCAAAAGTCAAATGCCATCCATCTTTAAAGCACTTTGTTTTCCTACAATGTAAATGAAGGTAATGACCAGTAGGTTGTCATTTTGAATACCGTTTGAAGCATCAAAAGGTTGTCATTTTTTGTTAATGAAACAATTGTTGTGACACATTGTCTTTTGTTTTATATGCCAAGTATTCAAATATGTTCACTTCTTTTACTCTCCCATGTCCTTTCGCATGTTGTACATACTAGGTGAATCCTTGTTTTCAAAACTTGTATTGATAAGAAGGCATGGTGATATTATATGTCTAAACTAGGTAAACCACATGATGTGTTACGAATTTTCTTTGTTCTAGCTAAACCATTGGTAGTTTATTACTAGTTAAAGTACCAATTTTGAAAGTCCAATGCACATAAATTTTAAGGAATTGATGTGTACATTCACCAATGATTATAAACCTTTTAGTTTTTTCATGGATCATTTATGAAGCTAGGGATTCTATTATCCTTCAAAATATTGATTGTATAATGCATGTTACTAATGGCTACCAACAATCTTCATTTTTTGTAACATGTTTATATGAACATCCTTTAATGTAAGTTGTAGTACATGTTGTGCTTTGCTTTCAAATGTTATCTTGGTTCAATTGCATGAATGTAACTAGGCTTGAACAATTTTCCAATATTTGTAAACTAATCATAGAAATTAAATCTACCTAACTTTTCATAGTCATTAAAAGATTAGAAAAATGTAATGCATTTAATTTCTTAAGTGATGCTATTTTTGGATTGCTACCATGATCAATAGTCATAAATTTGGTTTAAACCAATTGATGTATTGTCAACGTGACCTATTTTGTTTTGGTGTTTTTGAATCATCATTTAAATTCTCACTTGATGGGTTGATTTTGTAACAAGGTTTTTGGCTATCCCATTTGATATTTTCTTAGCATTAACTTGCTCTCTTTTTCTACTTTCACATACTCATTTAATAAAATAAACTCTTTTTGCATAACAATTGATCACTTGTCATTTGAAATGTGGTTGAAACAATCCCATCAATAGGTTTTGTCATTTGCTACCACTCTCCATTCTGCTTACTTTTAACAATCACCAAACATCCTCCAATAAATAAAAAACTACCTCTTCTTTCTACCCACTTGTAATGATCACCAGCAAGGTCCAATAAACCAACAAGATTTGAAGAACTAAGTAAACATGATCACTAACAAGGTTTAAGAAACTTTTTTTAAATGTGTGAAGGGAAGAAAAGCAAAACAAAAAAAAAACACTATTGAATCAAGAACTTCAAGATCACATGAACAAGCATTGACACCAAATATTTCTAATGTTACATTTGAATGAAAATTTCAATCCATTTAAAAATTGGATTTCTACATTCATCCAAATCAAATTATTTTTTATTAACCTAAATAGTGGCCAAAATTTCAAGAAATTAACCTAAAAAGGACATGTTGAAGGTCACTTTTGGACATAAATTAATGATTTGATAATTGTTTATCAAATTTGCCATGGTACTACGATATGTGTGCGTTCGATACCTATTTGGAAATATAAGGGTACAAAAATTTATAACCAAAAATAACATTAACAACCAAATAAATTAGGTTTAATGAATTATTTAAAACCATAGACGAATCATATTCAATATAATAATATAGTTGATAGGTAGTTTGTGTGTGTGTGTGTGTGTGCACATACATGCCTTACACATACATACAACACATCCAAACATTTAATCAACAAAAGATTCAAGGTCACACTATGGTGACATTGGCAAATCTTGCATTGCCACATAGGATGACACTTTTTGGTATAAAATTTTAAAAAAAACTTTAGGATGAAAAATAAAATATATAACACCTCCATTTGAAAAATATTAATTAAAAAAAAAAAAAAGATTCAACATATAGCTACAAGCTTAGAAGTGTGAATTTGTGATGAACCTAATTTGTTAAATTATTTATTTATTTAGTTATTTATTTTGTAAATTCTAATTACCTAATAACATGCCCAGGTCTTTTTTTCTTTCTTTTTTTGCTTTTTCCCCTTTGACCTTTTCCAAGTCCCAACACGAATCGAACCCTCGACTTGTTACTTCTTCTTATTGTGCCTATTACCGTCCAGTCGATAAGACCGACCGCGCGGCAACCGCGCTGTTGTATACAGCAGCCGGACGTCCTCCATCCGGACACGCTCGAGAGCGGAGCGAAGAAGGAGAAGAAGTGTAAGAAGGAGAAGAAGAAGAAGAAGACGACGACGAGAAGGAGAAAAGACGACGGCAAGGGAGGTGTCGGAGGAAAACCGAGGAACGCCAAGAGCACAATCATCGTCGTCGTTGCCCTTGAGAACACGCTTATTGTGTTTTTTTTCCATTTTCCTTGCTGTTCAACTCTATGGCTGCGTCGAGAGGCTGATTGTCTTGGAGCATTCAGGCGGAGTTTCTGGGGAACTTTTTTTGCAATAGCCATGTAAGTTGCCCTTTCCCGCTTGTGGTTTCCCCGTTCTGCAAAACCTAGAGCGGGGAGGGAAGGGATGGGATCGGAGAGTGTGTAGGTGTGTGTTCTTTTTGTTTTGTGCTTAGTTCGTTTTGTTTGTTTGTTTGCTTTTTCATAGAAAAAGAGACGATGCGGATTGTTCTTTTCTTTTTGGTTAAGAGTTCATTATTTTCTTATAGCGCCAATGTGCATTTGCGTGAAGGAAGTTGCAAAAAGAAAGATGCGTGTATGTGTCCAAAAGAGATGGATATTGGTTTTACCTCTAGATACTTTGGTTTTGCTGCAAGCAAGAACACAAATGCTTGGCTCCAAGAAGAACATTATTCATTTGTGTCGGAAAAATACGGATTGATGTAGAGAGAGAGAGAGAGAGAGAGAGAGAGAGCTACGTCTTTTTCCAAAGAAATGCCTACCATCCAGTTGCAGCAACGAAGAGGCCGTTGAGACACAGACAGGTGGACACGGAAAGAGTTCGGGAAGAATGAAGGGAACGGAGGTTGGGTTTGGATGATGCCTTTTTGCAGGAGGGCGTCAGTAAATCGGCCGCCGACACCTGACGTGAGCAACGACAAGGAGTCCGAGCCTACACTTCAGGAGATTATAAATGTCAAGGTAGAGAAGACTAGACAACTTATTGCAGAAGTGTCTGTTTTTGTGATTTTTTTGTCTGACGGGCGGCGATGTTATGGTTTTTAACAGAAGCTAATAGGGATTTAGCTACTGTATGTATGTAGATTCAAGTCTCTCTGGCATCGTGGTGATGTTGAATATATGTTTCTATGAGCAAGGCTGCTGGATTTGACAAAGTTCTAATGACATAAGAAATCACATCTGCTGGACATACTTTGAAGACAAACAGACAATGACGCTCATGTAGTTTAAATCCTTCACATTGCAGTATTATTTCACTAACAGCAAGTTGATTGAACTGAAATGGGGGCCAGTTGAAGCAGTGGTTGTCCTGTCAGGAACCTTAAGGGTGAAAAGAGGGACTTAGTCAAGGGTTGTCACAGGGTTCTTAGAGCTTTTATCAGAGCTTTGGGGGGTCTGTCTTACTAAAGCCTGCTTTTTGCTCAGGAGAGAATAGGTCTATTGCTCACCCTACAATATTCCATCAAGAGACAGGAAGAAGGAAGTTAGGGTGCTTGTGTTCTGATGGAAATGAATGGATGGCTTCAGTTGATAGAAAGTGGGGAGAAGGAGAGATTGAAAGAGTTGTTACGAGAGCGGCTCATCGAATGTGGTTGGAGAGATGAGCTCAAGGCCCAATGCAGGTAATGGACAGGACCTGGCTTTCTGTCCCTATTGATCTTGTGCCTGCTTATCCCTTCCCATGTTTCTCTTTTTATCTTTGTTTCTGGAAAACATGGTGAGCTATGTTTTGGAGTTGAAAGGAAACCCTTGTGGATTGGGAGAAAGAAGGAACATAAACAAAGTGAAGAATCTTGATTGTTTTTTGTCCATTTCTGGGGTGCTCAACCTGATACTTAATTTGATGAGGAATCAAAGTCTGCAATGTAATGGAGATGTACACAGTACAAAACAGGCGAAAAGCTAGAGACCAGGCTTGTCCCGAAATATCTTTAGCTGAAAGAGCTTAAAGAGGTTGAAAGAAATTAAATAGGGATGCAATTTGGAACCTACAGTATAAATGTGTACTGAAGGCATGTGTACTTTGTAGTTTACACAGTATAAACTACAAGGCAGGTCCAGTACAGAGGCACCTTACACTCCATAAGATGCCGTCCTCGTGATGGAGGCACCTTATGCCCCTGTGTGGTGCCATCCTCCATATGTAAATAAGAATCAGCCAGTGCTTTACAGAGGTGAAAATGCAGAGAAAGTGGGAAGGAAACAGAAGACAAAAATCTGGAAAGTAAGCTTAAAACTTTTTCCTGCCCAAATATGTCTTCAAAACATAAATGGGATGGGTTGGCTGAAGCAGGGCTTTCACAAGGAGGAAAGGGCGTGCCAATATCACAGTTGATGACCTTGTACGCACTATAACACCAAAAGGTAGAGGTATGGTGGCTTTGTCAGCAAATCCCTCTGTTTACCTTTCTCTCAATTTTAAGCTACTTGTTAGTCAACTTTTTCCTTGCCTCGATGAGCAGGAATGTTGGAACTGCTCTTCTTTCTTCTGATGTGGTACCAGAAAGATGGATGTTAACCACTCTGCTCTAAAATTGTATCTGTGGACTGGTGCAGCTATGGTGCCAGATAATGTGAAGGCTGAACTGTTGCAGCGAATTCGTTCATTTCTTTTGTCTGATGCCTTGTGGCCTTGATATGGCCTGAGCAAAGGCTTGCACAACTTGAAGGGGTGCATGTTTTGTGCCTTACAAACTATGGCCCTTCTGACTTTGTCATGTTGGTTCAGATATAATATCTTTGTTTGTTTGCTCACATGCACAGTGCTGTGTGCTCTTATTCTCAGAAAGGAAACTCTTGTGTACTGTGTGTGCAGCCAAAGACCAGATTTTAAGTTTCTATACCAGTATTCCTTTGGAATATGTTGACATAGACATGAGTGTGTGTGCACAATGATGGATTTCATGAAGTGCAGTCTCAATATTTTACTTGAGGAACAACACCTGACTGGATTGTTGCATTTCAGTAGAATTAATGTCTGACACTGGTACAATATGTTTGAAGAGTGTATTCTGGGTATACAGCAGGTTTTATATGTCTAACCTGAGTGGATGGTTAATTTTGTGTGACAATGTGTGACAAGTGCTGTGCCAAGAGACACATGACTCATCAATGGCTCTTGTATTTCACAATGTCACTGCAACTGCTGCTGAAGCTGAGATGTGTAAGGGTGTGAAGTGATTTGAGGCGTTGCAAACTACAGTCTGCGCAATTGCCAATTGTAGTAGAAATTTATTACTGTAGAAACTAATGAAATTGGGGTATCCGTTGAAAACATCACAACTGTCTCATTCTGGAACTGAGATGCATTCAAAGTGTTTGAATCAATGGATTACATCTAAACTTGACCACATAACATTTCAGTCAGATCATCGATGCAAATTGGAGCTTGTTCAAGTCTGGAGATGTCACATCATGCAAGGTAATTGGCCTTCCGGAGTCCTGTCTGACAGCAAATAACTAGTGACCTGAATGGAGCTGAGTTCAGCATACAGGTAGACCTATCCATTCAGACAGGGTTCAGGTGGGAACTTTTTAGGGGTGTGGAAAAAGGGTGTAGTTGTATTCCATGATGGGAAACTTATCCAGCTGAAACGGCTCTATTTGCACTAAAGTACCCTCTGAAAAAGAATTGGGATTACAAATTATTTGTTTTGTGGCACCTGACAGTCATGAGAGTTGTTGTAAATGTTTCAAGCGATTTGTACATGGAGCAGCCACAGAATGATGTCTTTTTTATACCAAGTTTGGCTAGTCTCTAGATTCCAAAACAACAGGCACCTTCACTTTTTTGTCTCCTCGCAGAATTTCCACCATCACCTGCAGCAGCACAGCTCCCACATGATGACAACATCCACATTACTCCAACTGTACAGCAAATTAGCCCTCAAGGTGTGCCTGCAATCTCTCCCCTTGTGTGAGATTTCTGTAGGAAACAAACTTTGCAAACTCCCTCACTAGGTCATCACCATTCACACAAATTACTCTGATACAATTCTTATGTTTGGTCCTTTCTCTTATCGATTGGAAAATTGGCTCTTCCATCAGTGGAGTTGACTGGGGATGTGATCAGAGGCATCTATAAAAATTGCAGACAAAATCTCCACATCAACAATTTGAAGATAATATCAGAACGAATGTTGTCATAACTGTGTGAAGACAGCAGCATAGGAAACTTTACCGTATCTCCAACTTTACACCGGTCCAAGATCTTGTAGAGATCACTGCCATTTGAAACTTTTTGGCTATTCAATGATGTGATAACATCGCCTAACACAAGGCGACCATATGAATCCCGTGATGTTGACCTGAGCCCCTGCAACCCCCCATGATTCCCCCAACCCTAATATTTTTTTAGACCTTCACAAACCAAGTGGACAAGCCAAGTGCGTGCTTTCTCTTGTTGACTATGGAAATAGGGTTTTCAACTCACATGTATTGATATGTCTTCTGCTGCAAATAATACACCAATGAAAGTGATATCTTCTAGAGCAATAGAGTGTAGAGGGTATATAGCAGGATTGAGTGATTACAGCTTTGCCAGCTGGACCGCTAGCAGGGGCGTCTAAAACAAGAACACCACTTACGCCCAATTGTTCTACTGATTGATCAGGTGCAAAGGAGATGCCAAGCACCGGGCGTGTCACTTTTCCAAACTTCACAATCTGTTCTACAATCCCACTCACCTGCACACATATCAACTGGCAGATCAGATTGTTTTCTTGGTGAAAGCCCTGCACACCCACCTGAGACCCACTGAAGATGCACTCCACCAAAACTATGTGGACCTAGAAGAAGAGGAGGACACGATCGTTTTTTGACACAAAACATGGGAAGAGGGTTTTTAAGAGAGATGTCATGATCACTAACAGTGTCAACAGGAATGGAGAATCCCACACCCGATGAAGTGCCTGATGGTGAGTAGATTGCAGTGTTAATGCCAATGAGATTGCCTCCACTATCTAGGAGTGGTCCTCCACTGTTGCCTGGATTTATAGCAGCATCTGTTTGGATTACATCCTGTATTGGTCTCCCTGTTGCTGCTGAGCTAATCTCCCTTCGTAATCCACTACAAGTCGATGCTCATTCACATTATTTTAAGACCAATTTTACAGACAGCAAGCAAGCTTCTCAAAAAACTCACATCCTAGAAGGTCCAACATTATGTGAGAAGAATGGGAGTGGATTTTATGAATACACTTTGTTTGAAGCTACCTTTTGGACCTACCATGCAATTCTTGCAATGGTGAGAGACCATGGATGGAAAAACAATCAACAACATTACAACTCAGTGAGGTTAGGTTCTATCCACCTGTCTCACTGGACAACAACTTGAGCAAACCTCTCATTTAGGGATCTGAAAATTTGAAACAAAAAGCACGCTGGGCAAAGAGGTACCTGATTACACCAGTTGTAAGTGTATGGTCAAGCCCAAACTGCAGAGATAATAAACAAGAACAGAAAATGAGAAGCTTGACTAGTCATGCACTTGACACTCCCATTTCTATGACTTACTACTATAATGATCTTAAGCGAATAGAGTATTCTTCAACAATAGAGAATCTGGACAGTCTACACATACAATTGTCTAATTCCATAAACAGTTGATTTCAAGAACCTTCTGTGTTTCCTTCAAGCATGAATCAGGGGAGAATAGATTTGAAGGAAGAAAGGCAGATTACCTTCTTTGTTCCCTCAAGCACACATCAGGGGAAAACAGATTTTGGAGGAAGAAAATCAGATTACCGGGTTTCCAATAGCAAAGACTTTTTGACCAACAAGAAGGTCAGAGGAGCTGCCCACAGGTAGGGGACGAAGCTTATCCTCGGGTGCACTAATGTGCAGCACAGCCACATCTTTATCCTCATCATAGCCAACCACGTCTGCCTCATAAACTGACTGGTCCCCCAATGTGACCCTGACATGAACTAGCCCGTGTTATTCACAGTCCTTCAGTCAACTACTACCCCTTTCCTCATAACAACACACTAGCAATTTTTCTGGTGCAATATTCTACCCTAGTGCTACAACCCAAACACAGCACTCCAGAGTTCTTCAGCCTTGCATGGGAATTAGCTCAGGGACATGCATTAATGCAACAAAAGAAAGGGTCTCTTTCTCCTACTCATATGACAGATCTGCTATTGCAGCTAGAAGTATCTTGCTCTTTTCCATTACCTGACTGAATCCCTGTTCTTAAGGTCTTGAGAAGGTTGTCCACAGAGAGACTAGAAAAGACCTAAAGACACAGTCCCCACCAGGGATAGAGTCTTGATGTGAAACACACCAAGGCATTCTGGAGGAAGCTCATGTGAGCAAGCAAACAAGCTCCATGATGGATCCGCTAAAAATTAAGGTGGCATCCCCTTTTGTTGCACAACTATGGGACTTTGAATAACTACAGTCAGTTGCAATAAACTAGAGCTTGATTGCAAATGCACTCACCACTTTGAATTTCTGGAGCCGCTCAGCAAACTATTACACATAGCCAATGCATATTTGCAGAGACTGCTGTGTTACAACTCTGAACTAAAAAACTGCATTCAAGAATTGAATATCTACAGCTCATAGGATTTGTGCTGAAAATCCTCTGAGTGTGAAACAATTGGGGATTTCGCCAAATGTTCTACATGTAGTATGTAAACAGTATCCTTATCCTCTGAAGATCAGAATTGGGGCTCAGTATGAAGCCCTTGCAGCAATTGGCAGTAATAAGCAGAACAATCAGGACTCAGGAGCTTGTGAATGGTCTCAAGAAAGGCAATCAAGAATTGACATCCATGGCTCATAGGATTTGTGCTGAAAAACCGTCTGAAAAATCCTCCGAAAATAGAGATTAGGGTTTGTTACAAAGCCCTTGCTGCAATTCACCGTGATGAGCAGAAAATGATCAGGAGCTTGTAAATGATCACAAAAAGACAATCAAAGAAATTGTATGTCCACACTCATAGGAATATCTGCCAAGAATCCCCTGAGAATCCTTGGAATATCAGAGATTGAGGTACATTACAAAGGCCTTGCAGCAAATTGGCAGCAATGAGGAGAACAATCAGGAGCTTGTAAAATATTGGAAATGGGCAGTGATGGAGTAGAACAACCATGAGCTCATAAAATGATGAAAGTGGGCAGTGATGGAGCAGAACAGTCAGGAGCTTGTAAAATGATGGAAATGGGCAGTGATGAGAATGAGGAGCTTGTAGATGATGATGATGAGGGCAGACATACATACCGAAGGTCTGAAGCTCCTCGAATGACATGATAGTTGGTCACAATGTGGCCTTTCTTGTCCCATATAAACCCTGATCCTGAGCCTTGAGGCACTGCCATCACATCCAGTGTAAACACATCCCTCCTGCTTCATGTACAACACAAAACAGAAAAAACCCACAGTAGAGGAGGAGCAAAGAGATTAGCCAACTGCTTTGTTTTGTTTGCTCCTGCATGTCTTTTTCAAATAGTATGTATCTTGCTCTGAAGAAAAAAAACTGAAACAGAACACAGAGAGATGGGAAGAAAATGGAGATGGGTCATGGGGAGGAGGAGGTGAGGAAAGAAATGCAAAAGATTACCGCACGGCTAGATTGGTTATGTACACAACAGATGGAGTGTTTTCCTGAAAGAGTTGTACGGTAGCCAGTTCATCGCCTTGCAATTTTCTGGGAGCCATGACAAGCGCATTTGAAGGTTCCAATCCCGTGCTCGTCACGAGAACCGCAATGACAATGGTGACGACCCACGTCAGGATTTCAGATGACAGCATTTTTTGTGGAGAAGAAGAAGAAGAGAAAGCAGCAGCTAATCTGTTCGCCACCCAATTCCTGACTATCGTGGTGGGCGTAGTCTTTACTACTAGAGCGGAATTGGTAGCAGCAGCTCCTTCCCAGGCTCTGTTTCTACTACACAAGTCGTAAATCTCCGGCAACCCTTTGGACACTCCAGCAGGTTCGTGAGAATTCCACCACTTGGTTACGGATCGCCGTCCCTTGTGACGACTCCACAGCTGATGCTTCCTCGTGATAAAAAAACCCGGATGAGGAGAAGACGAAGAAGAAGGAGAAGAAACGTAGACTCTTAAGCAAAGGTGTCTCTGTTCTACTTGTCCGAGAATGAGTAGCTGAACTCTAGCGTTAGGAGAAGACGCAAGCCCGAATTGTGAGCTCAATTGGGTGGTGAAACAGCTCTTCGGCTTGCACGAAACGCAAGAAAGAGATGGTGCAAACGCCATTTCTGGAGCTTCAAATCCCGAGCTCTCTCTCTCTCTCACGTTCTTCCTCTCGCGCGCCTGCTCTGCACGAAGGATGAGGAGAAGAAAGAGGAGGAGGAGGAGGAGCAGGAGGAGGAGGAGAACATTATGGATGATTTTAGTATCTAAATGGATGCATAATGGAAGCATTTAGACGAAAACAATAAACAGAAGCTGTTCTATCATCCAACGGTTTTTCCATCCTTCAGAGAATCGCATCCAAGTAGAGAGAGGTAGAAGTAAGTAATGCGAGACTGCAGCGTGCTGTGAGTGTGGGAGGAGGAGGAGGGCGTGGAAGAAGGGGGGAAGAGTTGACACGGGTCTTAGCTTCTATCATTTCACTAGGTTCCTTCTTGAATGCAAATATTAAACCCAAGAATTCAATGTCGAGCAAGTCCACAAGGACACTAATTCATATTGGACTCTTGAATGGATTGTGAAAAATGGCAAAGATTTGACTAGTGCAAATGTAAAGTTCTTTGGTTTATTCTTTTGCCAAACACATCATTCTAGAATGCCAAAAAGCCAATCAATCTTGATTAACAAATTTCTTCCATTCAAGAAATGACTGAATCTTTCTTGTGAGAAGACTTACTAAAGAACAACAAACAGATACTTCCTGCATTAGGCTATATACAATTCCAAGAAATGCATGAACAAAAAACAACACTGGTTAAGACTTATCCTCGAAACTGTAGCACAGAATACAACAGTCATGATGATGATCCAGGCCGCAGAAAATGATCCATGATGTGAAGCTACTTCAGGTTCAATCTTCTTCATCTAAGTAGAGCAGGCAAGTTAGCTCGAATCAGCAAAAGATGTGTTTACTATGGTATTTGTAGCATTTAGAGAAGAGAAGGAACGAAGAAGACGCATGCGGGCGGAGACTTTTTGTTTTGTTAGGTACTACCTACTCGGACAACGTCGTTTGCGATTCACACCTGGGATGTTACACATGACAAGCGTGAACACTAAAAATAGCGAGAATCAAACCGTGCAAGAAGACAAGGTGCAGAATATTGAAGAAATCAAGCCAGGATCAGGTATCTATGGCTGCAAAAACAAGCTCTTGAAGGTAGGTAGAAGCAGAGGATCGAGATCAAAATAACAGAGTTCTTGAAGGTAGAAGCAGAGGATCGAGAAAAAAAATAGCAGAGTTCTTGAAAGGTAGAAGAAAAGGAAAAGGAAGTTTGAACAGCTGATGTATGCAGCAACAGGCGAGAGAGAGAGTAAACACAACAGGAGTGGGAGAAGAGGGGAGAAGGAGGAGGAAGAAAATGGCGAGCGGTAATACCAAGCAAGTAGTGCTGATAACCGGGTGTGCAAAAGGAGGAATCGGGCACGAGTATTGCTATTTCTTTGCAGAGCGTGGCTACCAGGTGTTTGCATCCGATGTTCAACCGCTGGAGAGCATGAGCTCGCTGCTGGAACACGGCATCCACGTCTTGCAAATCGATGTTACCTCTGAGGAATCAGTACGTGAGGGCGTGGAAGCTGTGATGAAGCAAGCAGGTCGCATAGATGTTTTGATCAACAATGCCGGGATAGGCCTAATGGCACCGCTCGCGGAAGTGCCGATGGCCCAAGTGCGTCGGATCTTCGAGGTGAATGTGTTCGGCGGTCTCTCGTTGGTGCAAGCCGTGGTTCCACACATGGTGTCTGCAGGTGGTGGAAGGATAATCAACGTTTCTAGCATGTTAGGGCGCCTCGCATTGCCATGGATCGGTCCTTATTGCGCAACCAAGGCTGCTATCTTCTCTCTTTCTGATACGTTGCGAGTGGAGTTGAAACCTTTCAACATCGATGTTATCACTGTCACTCCTGCTTCGGTTAGATCCAACATCTACAAGGTCTTTGCATCCAGTCTGCAACACAACAACAAGGAGTGGAGCTTGTACAAAGGATTTGAAGCTGCAATGCTTAAGATGGCAGGGACAATGGGAATACCAGAATCCACTCCAGCAGCTGTGTTTGCCAAGAAGGTACTTGAAGAAAAACCCTCTCTGCATCTACAATCCAATCTCCCTTCTTGCTCATCTTTCAAGGTTTGTTCTTGATGCTGCTGCTGCTGCTGCAAATTTGCAAAAACACCTTAAAAGTTACATACACCTTCAGGAGCATCGTTCAGCAACAGAAGCAATTTCATTGTTTCTTTTGCAGTCAAACAAAATCCTCTATCTCTGCCGAAACGCTTCTTGTTTTTCTTCGTCTTCATATCTGAAATGGCAAGCTTGAATTACTTGTCTGAAGAGTATAGATTCTTCTTCAAGGTGTCTGTTCAGATGACCTAGAGCTTTGCTTCATAGAAGAAAGGAGATTTCTGTGTTGGAGTTTCCAACTTTGGAAATCTTCAACATGTTGTCTTTTCCAAGTGCTTCTTCCAATGCCAATTGGGGAAGCTTGCAAGAACCACTTGAATTTCTCTCCTCTCCCTCCATTCTTGTTTGGTTGTTTCTTTGTTCTCCCTCTTTTTTTTGATTCATTGCTTCTCTTCTCTCTGTCTTTTCTTGTTTGGTTGTTTGGTTGTTTCTCTCCTCACCCTCTTTTCTTGTTGTTATGTTTTTCCACTCTCTTTCAGTTCCCCTTTCTTTCCTTCTTGGTTTCCTTTTGTAGGGTTTAGGGTTTAGGGTTTAGTGAAATTTTCATCTCTGTAATGTGTTGTCAAGCTAACTAGCATCATAGCTAGTCTTCCCATTACTGCCAGTCTTGTGACAGGAGTCCAGTATGAAAGGTTCATGTGTGAAATTGGCCTCCACCCACTGTTGGGAGCTAACTGAATGTCAGTGGTGGGATATTATGGTAGCGGGTCATAATCATACATTTTGCTACTTGAAGGTTGAAAATGCAAATGACTTGACTGTTGCTATTGATCATTATTATTATATAACATCTACACCCATTGTTGGGAGCCAGTAAGAGTTAGCATAAGTCATGGCTGGTCATCACTGCTATTATTCATGATGAAGAAGGTGACAGTCTGAGACTTTGCAAGTGATTGTCATAACATTAAAACTGCATGCATTGTCATGTTTACCTTCAACATACTGCTACACAGTCTTTTGCCTTGTCTGTGTATGGACAAGGGTTTGTTCTATTAGTGTAGAAAATATACACAAATATACAGGGTCTGTGGAATAGGCTTGTGCCTCAGGTGGAAAAAAAGCACAGAATAGTTTTGAGGAATTCTCTTCAGTAAACTTGCACTTAAATGTTCTAATAGCCTCATGAACTTGTGCTGAAGTGTGAAGAAACAAAATTGTGGCCAATGAGATTCTTCAAATCAGTGCCTTGAATTGTTTTTTTCGGTAGTTTCCTTAGTGAAGTAGTACTTAAATGTTGCATGTCTTTTGCATGTCACCCTATGTGACAGACGTGCAAAGTACAAGGAGCTTTTAACAGGAATTTGGAGCTTTTTAACACATGCTTCTTTGATTTTACTGGAGGGTCCACAAATCCTAACATTTCTGTATATGTTTTCAACTTTGCACCCTCCTCCTCATACTAACAGACAGGGTTCTGGCACATTACTCGTGCAGGTTGTCTTCTGTGTTTATGGTGTCAGGTTTCTCCTTGTTTTCCTATTTTCTCTTATTTTGCTGATGATAATATAAGTTGTCAATATGTGTGAAGATATTAATCATCTGCTCAAAATACATGGCCAGCAGCAATTGAGTGTGTGTGTCCATGCAGGTAGTGACAGTGGTAACAAGGAAGAATCCTCCAATTCGATACACTGGTGGGCACATGACAATGTCCTTGACTTTATTAACCTGGTTGCCAGCATGGTTACTTGATATTGTCAAAACTCGTCTCTATGTCTTCAAGAGACCTGTACATAACAACAACCATGGTGATTGAGTTACTAAGAGTAGTGAAGAATCATACACCCGCAAGATTGTTGAATCTGCAGTTTTGAGTGTATTGCAGCCAGGAGAAGAATATGAGTGAAGGCATCTCCCATCATCAAATGTCTTCCTCTTACTCATTCTTTCACTCACAAGTTGATTCCCAAAAAGTTTGATTAGAAAGTGCTTGCTCACTATTTTCCAGTTGGAAATTGTAGGGCATTTGTGTGCACATGAAAGGTGCATGTTTGGAGCTTTCAATCCATTCATTGATTCTTGTTAGACCTACAATAAAGGAGTTGGATTCAAGAGTCCTAAATACACCATGGAGATGAAAAAGCACATGTTAATTTTCTTTTCATGCAGGTGGGTAGGGACAAAGAGTGATATAGTTAGGCTTGCTGAAAATCTGAAAGAGGCTCTCAAACACACTAGCTTCATTGTTTAGTATAATGCTGAATTGTAATATATTATTATTACTTTTACTGCTGAACAAAAATGACAAAATAAAACTAATTAACAAATGCAAGAAAATAACCTTACACATTTTTGGGATAGGATCACCCACACGCTTACAATTTGATCCTTAAGGGAAAGCACACTACACTTTTGGGTCTAATATTATTGTGCATATAGTTTAATTGTTCCAAAAGCATGGTACATTTAATTTTGGGTAACAATTTTGGTTTTTGGGCCCTACAGTTATTATTTTTACAAAAATAATGTTATGTAATATCATTTAAATAAAAATAATAATAAATTTCATTGTCTATATTGAAAGATTCATGAATATATTTGTAGTATACATTGGTATAATAAGGTCATTGTTTTGTTTTGACCACAATAAGTTTAAGGTTTCTTTAATCATTAAAATATTTAATTTTAATGATTAAAAAAAAATGGCCCATATAGTCATGCTTGTCATCTTCCATGTGAATGTGATTATTTGTCAAATTTTCAATTTATCACACATTTATCGCATTTTTGTTGGAAAAAAATCATTTTTTGAAATATAAATTTTCAACTTAATCACATGGTATTCAAATATGGTTCAATATACCTTCAACTTTTATAAAGATTAAAATTCATTTAAATTGTTTTCAGAGTATATTTGTGTTTTTGAGTACGTAGGTACATTACATTTGTTTCTACAAATATACTATAATCTCCCACTTTATAAAATGAAATGAAATAGTGTTTTTCTAATATCTTGCCTAGGTTATATTTTAACATAATGTGCAAAAATATTGTGAAATTTTTTCAGAAGTTTGAGGTGGAAACATTCAAACATGCACACTTGTGGAAAGTAATACAATGTGACACACCAAAGGGGGTCAACGTAGTGTGATATTCACCCTTTTATGTGGGCTACACCAAGTGGGGAACTCATCACACATGTTTAAGGACTTTGTTCAATGGGGATTGTTCACCAAAACATATACATATTCTCTTGTGAACATTTTCACAATAAAAAAAACACATAGGTTTGTTATACAAAATGTTTATTCAAAGCATGACAAAAAAATAACAACATGAAACTATGGGAAAAGAAATATATCCCTAAGCTTCCACCCACAACCTTTTATATATTTTGGAGGAAAATGGATGAATTATTGTCTTCATTCATCCATGTCTATTAAACATTCTCATTCATTCACATCAAGCCACTAATATTATGCTACATATTATTATCTTCCTATAAACAAGTCATTCAATTATTGATAATCTTCATCCCTAAAATTAGCCAAGTTCATAAGATTCATTTTCAACTATTTCTAATTTAAGATAATTATCTAAATTATTCATATAAGTCCAAGTTTATGCCCTTAATCAAAGATCCTCAAGGTAGGACCCATAGTGGAATTATTTAATTCATATGTACCCCTTTTTCTTTGCCGTTGGGCACCATGATTATTATTACTATTTTAAATTTACAACCCTTACTTTAGTAACATATTTTGGGGTTATAAGCACACTGATTTTGCAACCTTGCATTGACTTCTATTTGAGTGTTAATAACATTGTGTATTACCCAAAATAAATAATTATATATATATATATATATATGAATGATTTGGCCTAATTTATATTTAGAGTTTTTGTAATAAGATAATCCTTTAAAATTTTATATTTCACCAAATCTATCATTTTGTGGGGCTGGTTCCTTCTCTATTTGTTGCAAGGATTACAAATCATTGTTTGAAATAAGAGATTTTTTGATACAAAATGAAATAAATGACTACATTCATAATCCTTTTATTTTAGCTAAATATTGGTGTTTTACACAAAACAAAGTTGGTACAATTCAAATACTATCAAACTTTTGATATGTACATTGACAATTGTATGATCCATACAATTTTGTTTTAAGGTCACACATTATTAGCCTTTTCTTATTTGGAATTCTATGAATTGTGCAGCAAGTATTTCCTCTTCTCATTCATCATCTCGGATTGCATGTGTACATCTATCTAGTGCAATTTTAGGTCATTAATTGTTGTATTGGTTATTATCACTCTTATGAATGTGAACATCACAACTAGAAATTCTATTGCGGTATTCTATGCATTTAATTGCAAATAACTTTTTTAAACTTGTCATTTTCACCCTTGCCACCTTAATTCCCATGTTTCATTTTTCAAAATATAATAAAAATTTGCATCCCTAGGTTGTTGCCATTTGTTCCAAATCTTTTATGACTAAAACATCAAACATAATTAAACATTCATCATTGTGGACAATTACTCAATGAGATTTTAGAGGTTCCATGAACTTGTGCAATGGTGTTTTCAAAATGTGGAATGGAATAAAATTAATTTTTCATATTGATCCCTTTTTTAAAATGTCTACTCCTTTAAAAATAAGTGCAATCAATAGTTTTTAAAAGTTGATTGCAATTTTGTGTGAGGCTCGTCACTTAATGGAACTTCATTTTGGGAACCCGTGATTAGTCTTGAAAGGAAAATATCCTCCTTCATTTGTTGGCATCACATTATGTATTTGTGTTGTACAAATTACAACTTCTATTGAAAATATATGATGAGGGTGTAGTAGCCCCAATTTGAATATTTCAAGATTTTTAGAATCAAGGATAAGGTATACAAGGTCTCTCCTTATATGTTTTTTTAAATTTATTTATTTAATAAATATTATTTTAATATGTTTCTCTTTCAAGTATAATGTAAGTTCATCCGTAACGAGTTCATCCAAGTGGAGTTTTTTCATTCATTAGTTTGCTGGTGGGGTTTTTTGTTTTTTCTCTTATTTTGTGTTGCGTACTTATGCAGTGTATTTTTGGAGGAATTTCTTTTCCTTAGGGTTTCGAGGGAAGGCGGGTGGGGACGGGAAAGAAGAAGAAGAAGAAAGAAGCGTAAGTAAAGGAGCTTTGGCTATGGCGGCCATGGCTGCAGAGAAAGCTCCGGCTATGGCAGTGGCGTCGCAGCAGCAGCAGCAGCAGCAGCCGGGTGTAGCGTCGGCAGCAGTAACAGGCGATGGTGCGAGCGCGTTGACGAGGGAGCAGATGCTGAGGGAGCGGTACCTCAAGGGCGTGAAGAAGCGGAAATGTACCATGTGTGGCAATACCGCTCGGGCCAGGTCTTTCTTTCTTTCTTTCTTTCTTTCTTGCTTTTCTGGGAGCTCCTCTAAGAACCCTAAACCAAACCCTTTACTCTCCATCTCAGATTTCCAAAAACAAGAGTGGGGCGATGCAATTTCGGGGTTTCAAGCAAAGCATTTGATTGAGAGTGCGAAAGAAAGAAAATTGTGAAGACTCTCGACTCTTGACTGGTTTTTCTTTTTCCTTTCTTTCTTTTTGGGTTTGGTTTTTCTCAAGAATCAATCACTTTGATTAGGGTTTCTCGGCATTCAAAGTATGGAGCTTTGTTCCGCATTTAGTGACCATGAGACTGAATTTATTGAAGGAAATGGAATCAACATGCCAGTAAAACCATAATGTGCCCATAAGAGAGAGAGACTGTTCTCAAGCATTCTCTCTCTCTCTCTCTCTCTCTCTCTCTCTCTCTGAGAACTTGTGTTTGGGGTTAAGACTTTTTTTGCATGTGACCTAAAAGATCAGATTGCTTTTGTTTGAGAGCTTTTGAAGAGGAGCATTTTTCTTCTTTCTAATAAATTCGGTATGTAGAGTGAGACTGGAAATACATTTCCACAACAGCATCTGGATCTGACAAAGACGAGCATAATTTTCCCTTCTTTTTTGATTTTGCTATGTTAAGTGATGAGACAGGAAAATATGACAATGGCATCTGGTTCTTTGGCCAGGGTGCCTTAATTGGGAGATAGATATTTTGCATGCCATAATCTTAGGGCTATGACAGAAGTGTCATCATGTTCTTGCCAAGATTTGTGAGTCAGATTTCAGGGTTGTTGATTTTATTATTTTGTCTGGCTGTATTAGAGTAACCCTAATTTACTGTTATTTCAGGTTTTTATTTATTACTGGTGTATCAAAGTTGAGTTTAGCTGCTAGTTGTGCCTTCACCAGTGATATTTTGTTGCAGTGTTTTTTATGATGGTTGGATGTGGATGTAGGTGTCCTTTCCGAGCTTGTAAGACGTGTTGCACAAAATCAAAGAACACTTGCGAGGTCCATGGTTAGTTAAACCCTGAAGGCCTGTGCTCTTCCATCCATGTACGGTTTCTATATCTCTCCATACAGGGATCGGAATTCTAGGAGGAATTGACTAGTATTTCAGATAGCTGATGATGATGGAGCTGTGCAGTGACCAAGCCATGCAAGCAGAGTCCAAGCACTACTCCAGTAATGGACCCACGTGATCCACAGTGGGCTGGGGTTGTCAGTATGTAAGTCAAAATTGCCTCTGATTTTTTACCAAATACCTACATCAAATCCTGTCATAATGACAATTTTAGATGTGATGTCCTTCCTGCTTGGAGAGTATGGTATTTGGTGCAGTGGCAGGTTCAGTAGTAATGCCATGGTGATCGTTTAGGAGGGGTTGTTTTGATCAATTGGGATTCTGTTGTCTGAATAGTGTCTTAAAGACACGGTTTTTGGAGAGCCTGACATGCCACTGTGCAGATGTAAAAGCTTATGGTGCCTTTGTTAGGGAGAACTGATTCTAGTGTCCTTTGTTATTTCTGTATGTTATGGTGCAGGTCTGCAGCTTATGGGACTCCCTTCATGAGAGCTCCCTACACACATTCACCCACATATCAGGCAACTGTCCCTGGGATTGGCACAATCAGATCTACTATGGGTTATGTAATACCACAATCAGGCCCTCGTCCTCACTCCACACAGGGGTATGGGGTGGTCCCAGGTTCACGGCCGTGGCAACCAGCTCCTGCTTCTCTTGAACAGCAGGAGCTCTACAAGTTGCGAAACTTGAAAGCAGCCATGCAAGCAGCTAGCCGGGTATGTGAGCAGAAAGATTGTGAATCACCTTAACATTCTGCAAAGAAGATGGAACCCACCACATATGGTGGTGGATAATAGTGCTCAATTTCAAGAAGTTTCAGGTCTGGCTTTCTCAGGGGTTGATGACATTTGAGGACTTGGGAGTTTGCCATTTTTGTCTAGGAAGTTTTCCTAGTCCAGTGATGTGTGTTCATGATATGCTTTCTTGATGTTTTTTTTTTCTGAGGTGAGATGGTAAATTATTCTGGGGTTGATGTTGATTACTAATTTCAGTTATGTGCCAATAGGAAGCTGCAATTACAAATACGTGGAGAGCACAGAAGGTGCAGGAGTATAAGGATGCTGAACTTGCAATGGAAAATGAAGCCTTTGACCGTTATATGCTGAATATGTCATTACTAGAGGAGGTTTTTATTCCAGTTTCTGCAATCATGGGCCTCTCTTCAGAGGGCAAGCTACTTGTACAAGACAGGGAGGCTACAGATGAAAACAGGGATGGTAATGTCTCTGATACTTTGATGCTAGTGGATGGAATGCGTGTGCACCAAGGGGAAATAAGAGCAAGGAAGGAGGCCAGCCGGCAGCGGATGAGACGGATGGTTGAAAGACATCTTCTGACTCTCAAGAGAGGGGGGCAACAAGAGTCTTTCAATCATGAAGAGGATGAACTGATACAGGTCTACATTATTTGCCCTGCATCCTTAGCAGTCCAGAGTCTCCGCTCAAAAAGCAAGTATGTTGATGGTGGAAGAAAGGTGACAAGGACAAAAAAGGGTTGGTAGAAAACCCTATTCAGGGTCTGTTGACTTGGTTTCTTGTAACATTGTTTTAAGTGGTTTTTTCTTGTGTTCACAACTAATTAGGATCTCTTTGATTTACCTTGCTACTGTTACAGCATCCATTCTAATACAAAAGGATTGTGCAGGTAGGGATACCAGGATGGCAGCAAGACTTCAAACGTTTCAAGGCGACTACAAAGGAAGGAAAAGAATGCTTGGAGCGAGTTGAGCTTTTTGAATCTCTTGTGCAAAAAACAAATCTGATCCAAACAAGAGCAGATATTGATGCCTGTGGAGATTTTTATCGGCAGAACTTTGGCCATGGACTTGATATCCTCCTTCCCCACTTATCACATAATGTTGAACATCTATATGGTGCCAAGCTCAGGAAAGATGAAAATTATTGCTCTGCTGCATCCCTCTCAGACCTAGAACCAGAAGGCAACAAAGGTCAGAAAGTTTCACCATCAAAAGATTCCCATGCACGTTCAGATACTGACACATCAGAATCAGCCAAGAGAGAGAGGGAAGAAGCAGTGCAAAAGGAAGATGAAAGAGAATTGAATGAACTAGAAGGGCAAGATCCAGAACAATCCAAAGCTGAGACAAAATCACCTGCAGGAGAAGAGATGATGGATCACAAAAGAATTCCAAATGAGGTAAGTAGTGTAGATGAAGAAAGGAACATAGAAATTTTGACCAAAGAAACAGGAGAACTTGAGGAAGGTGACAAGCAAAGGCAACCAAATTGGCCCCGTTTACATGAAGGTTTTCTCAAGGGTCGTGGGTGGTGGAAAGTGGAAGCTGATGAATACAGCACTCAGATAGTTTGCCAACAGTTTCTGAACTCTAGTCACAGAGTAGAAGCATTGTAGTCTTCATTAGAAGTGTAGTGATTGCTCAATCTTTCCAGCATTGCAACTGATATAATTCAAATGGAACATCCTCTAGGGAAGCAACCTATTAAAGATCCCAAGATGTTTGTCATGAATAATCACACTTTGTGACAATCTACAGTTGATGGCAGGTTCACTGTATACAATCAAAAACTGTCATGTGTGGTATTTTGTCTTGAAAACTTTCTGTGGGTTTCTCTAATCTATAAATGGCTCTGTAACAGAAAAGTTCAAGATTGAAGAAGGCAAAGACGAGGAAGTACAAAAATCTGTTTGCCTTGTCATTTTCCTAGATTGTTTGACAATCAAACAGCAGATCGAAGAAGTCAGGCAACTAGGAAGTCACTCCCTGGTCATCTATACTCAAAAGGAGATTGATAGGTCAACTTGAGTTCCACAATAGTAACAGAGTCAGCTGTGCCACACACCTTGTTACATTTGTTGGAATAGTTCCAGTGCTTTCTGCCCTTGTCCATGTTTCATGTGTCCCAATATAACTGCATTCTAAGTGACCTGCATCTTGAGATGGTATCTTGTTGAATGCTCTCTGAACATCTTCCATGCTCCCACATTTGGCATATATGTCAACCAAGCTAATTCCCACAAAGACATCCAAATCCCATCCACTTTGAATGATCTGCTCATGAGCACATCTGCCCTCTTCAAGTCCAACTACACTGGCACATGCATTCAGCACCCCCACAAAAGTAACAACAGATATGAAAAGACTCATAACCACTCTGAATTATGTATTCATTAACATGCCTGCCATCTTCAAGTGGTCCTAGTGAACCCGCACATCTGTTAACCAGCTTAACAAAAATTGGATTTGTCGAGAATCATTCCTTGTTGCATTTGTTCGAAAAGTTGCATAGTCTTCTCAGGTTGTCCTTCCTTCACATATTTTGTAAGCTTCTTATTTCATCCAAAAATGTTCAATTTGCAGTTTGCCTGGTGGCGATTGCAGCCATCTCTATTGCCACCCATGGCAGGCTTTGTCAGTCCACACAAGCAAGAGTGCTTCCTGTGTCTTCTTGTGTTTGGAACTCAGGTGCCTTTCATTTGCCTGCAACCAGCAATCCAGATCAAACTGATTCCCATATGTGCAAACAATCCAAAATGATTCTGCTGTGCCAAGGTTTGAACCATGGTATGATAGCAACGAAGAGAGCCCAACAAGATAGACACCAATGAGAGCTATGGCTCCAATTGACATGTGAACTTTCTCTTACAGGATTGAAGTTGAGTAACCTTCTTTGGTTTGTGATCCCACCATTGCAAAAAGACCCAAAAAATGTCTCTTCCTTCAGCCAACTGCTACCTTATGCGGCTCATTTTTACCCGGGAATCAGCTGCACTGCCTTTGAAGACAGTTTCTAGCATGGAACCGTCAAGTGAACTCTGTTACAAAGTGTACACTGTACCTGCCTCACCTGCGCCAGCTACCATTATCATTGTAACTGGAAATTCTCCCTTTTGTTCTTGCAAAATATACAATGATGTTTTGTGAATAGTTAGGTGATGTACATTGATGGATGAAAAGAAATACTTTGCATTATTCCCTAATCATAGGGAATGGAATGGACAATTTTCAAGTTTGGTTTTGCTCTCTTTGCTATATGTAATTCAAAACTTTGATAAAGGTCGTTGCCATGTAAACAAATGTTACATTATTATACATAGTGTTAACTACAATTTAGCACGAGTTGATTAGGTTCACTTTGATTCATGAGCCTAAGGTTTCGTACACCTCAATTGCCCTATTCGTTTAGTCCAAAGATAGCAATTTTAGATGCTCTAAATCCAGACTTAACATTATAAGTTGGAATTTTGAAAAAAAAAAAAAACACTTTGTGTTATGTCTAATGAACATAAACTATACATTTTTTGCCTAACACTTTCACTAAAATTTCACCATTTATATTAGCTTCAACAACAATAATCTAACCCATATTCCAATTTAATCGTGCATTAGTGCATTTTACTCATTGACAAGGGATTTTATGTGGGATTACAGATGTACATAGCATTGCATATGTTGATTATCATATTTTGCAAAAAGCGGGTCAAATGCCAACATATTTTGATGACATCGTAAAACTCACATCTCTGGGAGGCATTAGGCTTTGCTGTGCCCTTGACCAGCCTCAAACTGTGCAGAAATGCTCGACCAAAACCATTTTGCTTAGCCAAGCCCACATGTTTTGACTTTTCTTCATCCAATTGTAATTTACATGGTCACATAGTGAGCACCACCACTGGAGGTGCTCTAAGTTATCATCATACTGTCATATGCTAATTCCAAAAAAATCTCACAAAACTACACCAGTCCCTGGAGCTTACAAACACATGGCCGGTGCATCCAGTTTCCTGGTCCACAACAAAACAATGTCTACAAAGCCAAATTTTCCTACCAAAAGCACAACTCAAGTTTTGTACAGTGCAATGTCCTACAGACGCAATCAATTCTGACAAACCATATGATGATGGTCTATTCAATCTGAAACAATTTCAAAATTCAAATCCTCGAATGTCGTGTTTTTGGAACCTCGTGCGAACTTATAAAAAACTTGCACCCATTGACAAAGCTATGATCCAGCCAAAGACTTCTTTCTATCAATCATCTGTTAAATACCTGATCACTGTACCTTACACAAGCACAATTCCAAAAACCCGTAACATTCACAGCATTCTTGGCATGTATCCCACCACTTCCTTGATATCCAGCTTCAAACCCTTGAAAACTTATTCAAAACCCTTACGGAAAACCAGTCTTCTAGTATATACAAAACTGTCCACATAGAACTAGTACCCTCTTCTCCCATTTTGACACAAGTAGAGATCTGCACTGTGTTTTTTCTTCCTACCATTGCATCCCAAAATTACATACTAAACTCCCGCAGAAAGAAAGCCTCCCCCTTGCACCTTCAAATCTTACAGCACATTACCCTGTTTGAACCTGGACTAACCTGATCACATTGCTGCCAACATCTGCAAGAATAAACTCCTGCAGAAAGCTCTCTTGCACCTTCAAATCTCACAGCACAGTATCCTGCTTGAACCTGGACTAACCTGAACACATTGCTGGGAATCTTGATGCATCAGTGGAGCTTGTTCCTGTGCACCATCAATCCAGCTGCAAACTGATCCCTGCATGAAAGGAATTCACCTGACGGCTGCAATTAGTGTTTATGCAGCTTCCAATTTCTACACACTGCAGATTCAACCTGAGCCCACCATGGCAAACAGTACAAAGCCCAGCAAGATGAGAAGCCAGTGACCACTATAGTCCATGAAAGACCTCCAGATGTCGCTGGTCCAGCTCTGGTTGTACCCAGCGTATCTGTCGTTGGCATCCCACTGTCCATATCCACCAGGCCGCGACCAGGGCCAGGCCCTCCGTTGTTGCTGCTGCTGTGGCCAGACCATCCTGCGTGGTGCTCCGGGATTGAAAGACCTGTTTCCCTGAGAGTAGGAGCGGCCGAATGACGGAGATCCGGAAAACCACTGCACCAAGACGAACAGGACCACAAGGATCAAGAGAAGCGGCAGCGGGAAGGACGGCGATTTCTGGTACACCACCGGAGGTTGCGGCAGCGCCATGTATGGTAAGACTGCGATGATGAGGACGACGCCGAGTATCGTCGCCGGCACCCACGGAGACGGTCCACCATTGTCTCTCGTCCTCTGCATCATGATTCCGTTACTTGTTCGCACAGACATACTCCGAAGGAATTAAAGGAAAGGACGAAAGAACCGTCTCTAGACGTTGGAATCTCCTACGTTGTTGTACACGGCAACAAAGATGGCAAAACAAAAGCTCATGAAAGAAGTTCCAAAAGAAAAAAACTGCATGCGCTGGTGATGGAGCTCAAGTCAAGGAACGATCACACGATGAAGAAAGACTTCCGGAAGAAGAAGGAAAAAGATATATCAACCTCTTCAAGGAAAGTTCTATAGGAATAAGGAAAAAATCGAAAGAAAAAGTTCCTCTTCAGAACCTGATGGATGCAACAACGTCGTCACAACATCAATGAAGACGAAGAACCTTACAAGAGCTTTGTGCTGGCTCAAAACACAACCATTCAGCCAAATTTTTCGTTTCTAAAAGCGCGTGAAAACAGAGACTATTGTACTAAAATCAGTTAAAGATGGTGATGATGAATGAGATCAGAGACAAGAAAGAGACGGAAGATCGAGACGCGAAGAAGAAGAAGCTTCTTTCTACTGTGCGAGACACACGGAGAGAGAAAGAGAGAAGGAGAGAGACGACGACGAAGAAGAAGTCCCAAGAGGATTGACCACTTGGCCGTTCTTCTTGCCCGCGCCGCGTGGCGTAATTTAGTTGGTGGATGGATCGGGATGTGCGGTCGAACGAGGTGCTGAGTAAACTGACATGGAGACGTAGTTTGAGGTTCCTTTCCACGTGGAGGATATCTAGTCGTGTAATAGAAGTCGACGTGTTACGAGACCTGGATAGGTCCTTGTTTCATTCGGGAATCGGTACTTCGATTTAAGTTACATAGGTAGTAGACATCTGATTCCGGATCTGGGTGGATTTTTTTTAAAATTTGGTGGTGCGGACCGTCGGGGCAGGTCCCAATACGGGACGGGCAGCCTAGTGGAAACTGAATTGCAGGCGCCAGAAGTCCCGTGTGTAGGGTTCGGGGAAGGTTCTAGAATGATGCTGCCTTTTGAAACTAAATTAACTCCATTTGTTATTGTTGTTTTTTTAATATTTATTTATTTAAATTAATATTATATTATATTTATTTTTTAATATTTTTTAATATTTAATTTAAAAGTTTTTTTTTGAGGGGTGGGGTAGGGGGAAAGTGGGGAAGAGCAGGTGGGGATGGTGGTCCCTTTAGAGTCGCACCCTTACAATGATGAGGCCATGTGCATTATTGGCTTTGATAGGAAAATTCAAGGTATCGTCCAATGAAATGAGGTAATCGGAGTTGAAGAAGTCCTAATTTGTTTCTTTCTCTACAGAGAGTAGGGCTAGTTTATGGGTTCACAATCGACCATAATAATAACTAGCTTTAGGGGCTGATGTGGTTTTTTTATAATTGGATGTCCACATCCAGTTATATTGCATATTCAACTACAGGTATCTCATTCTCTGCATGGAACAAAAAAGTTGATCCATATCCATTTTTGTGTATGGATGAAAATTAAAATTTTCATCCATTTCCTAAGCTTGTTTTGGATGTAAAGGATGCTAATTATGTCGGGCAATTCTCTCAAGGTCGCCCCTTACCAAAAACAGCCTTGTGGGAACCACCTCACTTCTTCCCCATTTACCTAGTCTCAATTAGGTCTCCATAACTTATGTTGTGACTTAAGGGGACTTCCCCTGTATGGAACTTTTATAAACAGAGAGTTTGTATAGCAATCAACCCAAGTAGGAGCATCTCCAATGGTGCTCCGTATGTACAATTTATAGGGAAAAAGTCAAAATGTGTCGGTTTAGCTCAGGAAATTGGCTTTTCTGCACCAAAATCGTGCAGCTTGCTGTGGCCGGTGAGAGGCGCACCACAGTTGTGCACCTCCAAAAAAGAATGTAATAAATTGGACCTAACTGCAGCTCAGTATTTCTGATTGGTCCAGGTGGTTTGCTATATTAATAGTCCCCACATATATGCCGTTCCAGTTACAGTTTTATTGGTGGGGTTGCCCAAAAAAAAACAGCTGAACTTGGAAATTTAATTTTATTATCTAGAGTGACATACTGAGTGAGCACCAGTGGAGATGCTCGAAGTCCCCAAGTAATGGGGACTTCCTCTATATGGAAGTTTAACAAATGGGGAATTTGTATAGCGATCAACCCCAGTAAGTCCCCAAGTAAAGGGGACTTCTCCTATATGGAACTTTTAGACACTGAGAATTAGTATACCGATGGATAGTGATTCACCTACTTAAACATTGTTGACACCTAGTGTTAAGTGAGTGATAAGTGTATGTAAAAAGTTATTGATGTTTTTTGGTCCATTCACATATGTAATCTTAGGTAGCATTGCCAATGATGTGGCATCTTTGTTGGCAGGTGATGTTACTTTAGTGTTAGCATTTACAATAATTGATATTTCAAACCTAACTTAAAACCTAAGTTTTGAGTCTTAACTCAATGTTATGTAAAAAAGTTTTTTAATTAATTAGCACAGTTGTGGAGTCAAACTCAATAGCTACTATATTTAACAATACTTGTAATAATCTTGATTATGATCACTAATTGTCAACGTTCATCTCCATAGTGTGCCTATTGATAAAGGCAATCCACTTTATTTTTTGATATTCTAATTTAGCTTAACACTAACTTAAGTGGGAATGTACACCAAAATTGTTAACTAGCATTTTAAGTTAGTGTTAATTTTAACATACTTTTCTTTCCCCTTCATTTGTGCCAAAAAAAATTACAAAGAAAAAAAAAATCATTAATATAATAACACACACACAGACACATATATATAATTAATTAATGTGTAGACCCATTCTTCCCAAGTTTGGGCTTTGGACCTGCATGTGGTTGTTGTTGTGGTGGTTTGGAAGTGGTGTGTTGTGCAAGTATGCACTTAGGGCCACTCTTCTTCCCTTTTTCAAAAACATTTAGTCTTCATTTGGATTTGTGTAAGTAGCAATTTTTGGAGATGCAAGAATGATGTGGTAGGTGATGTTCCCACATTGCGTTTTTCGCCCCCCCCCCCCCCCCCCCCCCCCCCTTTTTTTTCCCCTATTTGAAATTGAGTAAAGATGCAAAAAGGGTTAATATTTTGGGATATTGTGTTAAGATTTATTATAAAGTATAGTAGCATAAGGGATTTTGGGCCCTAGGTAATAATAATAATAATAATAATAATAGGTCTATTTTTATATGAGGATTTTTGAAAGATGATATTTTGGCTTGCTTTGAAACTTGAGATTAGTTATCATAGAGTTATAATATCTTGAAGGATTTTGGTTTCTTTTTTAGAGGACTTTTTGGGAGATTATATCTTTGCATGGTGAAATATTTGAGTTTCCATAATTCTTCTTTTGCCTTAAGATACTTCTTAATGGAAATGATAAGACCACAAAGTGACACACCCCCCCCCTTATTGGCCTTGTGTTTAGATTCATTCTAGAGTATAGTAGCTTAAGGGATTTTGGGCCCTAGGTATTAATAATAGGTCTATTTTTATATGAGGGTTTTTGAAACATGATATTTTGGCTTGTGTTGAAACTTGAGATTAGTTATAATAGAGTTCTAATATCTTGAAGGTTTTTGGTTTCTTTTAGAGGATTTTTTTGGAGATTATATTTTTGCATGGTGAAATATTTGAGTTTCCATAATTCTTCTTTTGTGCCTCAAGATACGTTTTAATGCAAATGGCCCAAGGCCACAGTGTCACACACCCCATGTTTATAAAAAGAAGGCGAAAGGGAAATAAATAAATAAATAAAATCACATTGCTCTTTACGGAAGGGAAGGGTCTGAAATTAGATCCTTTTGGATTTTTGACTCCGTTTCCCTCCCTTCCTTGATCGACCTCGGGCCAAGGATCTGAAATTGGGGGGAATTTCAAACTATTTTCAGACCCTTTGCCTAAAGCCACAAAGGTTCTAGAACGTCAAGAAAAGATCCCGAACCAAAACGTACTCATAAATCAAAAAAATTGACCAGATATCACTGACAACAAAATGTTGGTAATTTTGGGAAATTGGTTCTCTTTAGAAACGCCCGCACTGACACCCACAAAAGTTGAGAGAGGAGATTTGAAACGTGTTCGTGGAGTGAGTGCATGCACCTTGTTTGAACTTCTTCTTGTTGGTTATTTCAGTGGAAGGTTCTTTTGTCTTTGGGTAAAGACCTATTGCTCAAATAACGTCTCAAATAGTTTTTTTTTAAATAAATTTTTTAAACCTTTTTCTTTTTTGAGCTTTTATATTTCTAGTTCACATTAGTTATTACTAGTGGGTACCTGCGACCTTCGGTCACTGTGAGGTGTCCCAGCATTGTTTTACTAAATTCGCCATATTTTTTATTTTTAAAAATGTTATAGCCTGAGTAGGACCGTCATCATTTAATGCTAATTAATGCCCGGGATCCTCACCAACGGACCTACTTGAGAAATTTGCCCCAAAAAAAAAAAAAAAAACCCTGGTATTAACCAATGTGGGGGAAAAGGGCGGTGGGGGGGTATTACATACCCCCGGTTCTGTGGATTTGAAAAATTCAGAACCATCAGTTCCGGGTATAATTAGTAGAATCAAATATGGGTATGGAAAAACATACCTGCCTACACAGCAAATCCGCCGGAAAAGGGCGGAACAAAAAAAAAACCTTGGTATTAACCCTGGGCAGCGCCATTTGAAATATACAGCCCGCCGAAAAAGGGCGGGAAAAAAAAAAAAAAAAAAAAAAAAAAAAAAAAACCCTAGTATTAACCCTGGGTAGCGCCATTTGAAATATACAGCCCGCCGAAAAAGGGCGGAGAAAAAAAAACCCCTGGTATTAACCCTGGGCAGCCCGTCGGAAAAGGGCAAAAAAAAAACCCTTAGGCAGCGCCATTTGAAATATACAAAGGCCGGTTCTGCCATAGAAAATGCAGAGGTCAGTTCTACCATAGAATGAAAAAGCAGAATTGTCACGTCACAGACAGACAGACTAACGCAATTAATAAAGAAAATACATGTAACTAGTGGGTGTCTGTGACGGTCAGACACAATCTGTCCGTGCCTGCCTTTTTTTTTTCCTTCACTCCAAACCCATTCCCCAAAAAACCTAAAATCGATGGCCAACCTCATTTTTGTCAAAACTACGTCGGAAAAGGCCAGCCCGCCGAATTAAAAAAAAAAACATGTTTGTCTGTAGGCGGGAGCTTGGAGATTTCCGGCAGCATCGACGACGGCAGTTTAGGGCGGGAAAAAAAAAAAAAAAAAAAAAAAAAAAAAAAAAAAAAAAAAAAAACCCTGTCCATCTGTACACCCCGGTTTCAGGACCTCAGTTTCAAGACCTGGACCTCGATTTCAGAACCTGATCCTGTCCGTCCGTCGAGGTCTTGTCCGATCTTCGAGGTCCTGAAACCAAGATCGACACCTAGACGCATGGACAGACAGACAGACAACTGAATCTATACTATTTTTTTTAAAAAACTAAAAAATAAATAAATAAATAAATAAAAACGTCACGGACGGACACTGGACCTTATTTCTGTCGAAACTATGCCAGAAAAGGCCAGCCCGCGGGAAAAGGGCGAAGAAAAAAAAACGTCACGGACAGACAGCCCGCCGGAAAAGGGCAGGAAAAAAAATTTAAAAAAAACCAGCGCCGTTTTCGCCATAAAAAATCTCTGTGGTCGGTTCCGCCATAGAAAACGCTGCCAGAACTGTCACGTCACGGACGGACGGACATACAGACCAACGCAAGTTTTTTCTTTAAGATTTGGTTTTTTCGAACTCCCTTTTGTCTTGTTGGTTTCTCCAAACCCTAATCGAAATTGCATGGACAGAGAGGGAGAAAAAAAACCCTGTCCGTCGACGACGGCAGTTTAGGGCGAAAAAAAAAAACCCTGTCCGTCGACGACGACAGTTTAGGGCGAAAAAAAAATTAAATTAAAAATTAAAAATAATAATAATTTTTATTAAAAAACCCTGTCCGTCGAGGTCTTGAAACGTCGATTTCAAGACCTGGGTTTCAAGACTCAGACAGACAGACGCACAGACAGACTACGTCTCTTTATAAGTAGTATAGATAATATGAGGCTAAAGTTAAAATATTGAGGTTGCACAAATATGCTAATAGTTAGATCAATTATTCCATTATTGTTGTCAAGAATTTTTTTTTTTCCAATTTTGATATATAAAAACTTTGTTGACAAAAAATCATTTATTGTCAAAAATTGAAATTGAAATTATATATATATAAAGTTGGAACACACATAATTCTAAATATTGATGATAATGATAACCCAAACTTGGTTAAATTTCAAGTAGGACCTTATTATTATTATTATTATTTATAAAAATCCCCCTTCATTTGTTCTAGTGACCCAATGATTTCAATAGTTAAATGTGGCAAACCTAAACTTTTTCCCAAGAAGTTGCCAAAATTTGCACCAAAAAACCATTGGTTGTGATTGTTAACCTAATACACACCCACACACATATATATGTATGTATAAAAAAAGATGCATATTATCCATCTTTGTTTTTTAGAGTTTGAAATTTCACCCCAATATTAAATGGTTACATAAATTCTAGTTAAGGATTTTTTTGTGAAAGCGAAATCTTTAGTTTCAATTTTCAATTTTTTATTTTTTTGGTTTATTATTATTATTATTATAAAATATTGAACACTAGTTGTCAATTTTCTTGTTTTATAACTATTCAAGCACCTTTAATTCCAAAATCAACACAAGACCAATTTTAGCCAATGTTTGCCCTAGTTTTATCAACAATTGTGAATAGGGTTTTTCTTTTCAATTTTGTGGGGTATGTCGATTTGTGATCATCATCCACAAAAGAACTTAGCCAAAAGTATTTGGCTAAGGATTGAAGACAATTAGTATTTTTTTTTCAAACTTTGTCATAAACTAATGATATACAAGAATCTATGTTTCAAATATGGCATTTTTTTCAAACAATTTGTCAAAATGTAGCAAATTAGGCTTTTTTTCCAAAAACATCATTTGGAAAATTCACAACCCCCTTTTTTGTTGCTAAATGGCAAATTTTTGCCACCCAAAAAACCTTGGTTGTTGGGCCAATTACATGTTTTTAATATTTATTTTTCATTGGTTACAAATGGTCCATACAAATATTTGCTTTGGATAAGAATGCTTCTATTGTGTGTAATGTTTTCTTAATGAATCAACATTGGTATGGATGGATTGTGTGTGAAATTTAGTGATGATCATTTCACTTGTGACAAAACGCCCACAATAACTAGTTTACTTCCCAAAATTGCATAAAACAATACCATCACACATTTTAATGTACGTTGATAATAGCATAAAAGGGGTAGTTGTAATCCAATCCAACTTGCAACATGCACAAACTCCAAGAAGCAAAAAAAAAAGGCCCTTACATAAGTTTTAAATAAGAAAAATAAATCAAATCTCATCTTTTTAGAACAAGAGTAGGGATGTTTCAAAAATAGACTAAGTTTACATTAAAGGACTACAAGGCCTAAAAAAGAACATGATTTTTTATTAAATTCATTGGTGTTTTTCTAAGATAATAGCAAACCTTTGTGTGATGGGTCTTTCTATTTTAACTTGACAAATTCCCCCCAAAAAATCCTAAAGCAAAAACAACTAGGTCAAAAGCATTTCCAAACCTTAATATTTCACAATGATTTACATTAAAAACATGTTCCTTCCATATTTCATGAACTTGTAGAAAAATGTTGGGGGCAATTTTTTTATAACTAAAACCCTTTAATGAGGTTCCAAATGAATTTTTCTTAATGTAAAATTATCATTGTTCGGGTCCCAAGGTGGTTATTTCAAATTTTCCTATTGTCAAATAGGGAAATTGAAAATTGGAATTTGAACTAGCCTAAATTCAAAATCTAGTTTGCTTGGATGTATCAAAGATTTCTTGTGGAAACTGGAGGAAGACGACACACTGCTGTACTTGTCACACTTGATCGATCAACTTCCAAAACAGCATCACCAGCAGCAGCATGATGATAATCTTCCCTCCTCAAACCTAACTCTAACCCTAATCCTAATCCTGTTGTTTGATCAGAGAGAGACCTTCGAAACCACCTCACATTAGTTGCAGCAGTTTCATCTCGACCTGGAAGAAGTCGCAGAGAAGATGAGCGCCGTGCCGCACCCACATCATTCAGCTCCTTGCTCTCATCATCATTGGCTACGACTGATGATGTTGATGATGCTGAGATGGTTGCTGTCGGTTGATTGTTGTTCTTGTGGGTGGTGATGATGATTGGCCTGATCATCGGCCTGCTCTTGTTGTAGAGGACTCGACACTCCCAACAGCCTTTCACATGCCCGTGAGATGATGACCCCTAGCCCTTACAGGAAGTTCTTTCCTATCTCTCCTAGTCCTCCTGCCTTTCAAGAATCTCCGCACAACAGCTGCCGAGCCACCAGAGCAGTAGCAACAGCAGCCTTGTTGCATGGCAGCAGCAGCAGCAGCAACTTCCAAGTTGCAGCAGCTCAGGATAAGCACCAGCAACAATGCAGCAGCATTACCAACACTACAAATCTGGAGGATCATGAGGATGATCATGAGAGCTTCTTCACTGCTGAGGGTGATGAGCTTCACAATGAATCTGACATCACTCTGCTCCAGAGAAAGGGATCAAGATCAAGTTTTGCTCCTCTGCAACAAGGAGGCATTGAAATGATTAGGAACATCAAAATACACAATATTCTTGATAGTATTGAAATTTCAAAATTTGTGCAACCTAATAAATGTACTCATTTGAGAAAAATTATGAAAAAAAACATTTAAGTGTTTCTTATGATTTTTAAAAATTCGATGGGTCTGAGAAAATTCAGGTGTGACATTTTTAATGGTACCACCCCAAGGATGTTTTAGTTCATTCATCCATTTTCTTTCCATCCACTTTTTTATATCGTCTATCTATGAACACATGGCACAATATTTCTCCATGTCACCAAATATTTTGTCCCATCTGTCAAAAAAAATCTCGAAATATTTCATTGACATGAGTAAAATATTTTTTTTAATTTTGATCTTGCTCATTTGTTCATGTTCACGGTCATGCCCATAGGCTCATGAAATAACATCCCTGGTTATATGACAGGGTGGGAACACAACTAATTTATTTTCAAGAATGACAACCATTGAATCCAAATTGCTATAAATGACTAACCAAGTTGCCCAAGTCCTTGAGTCTTGTAATGAAAACACAAAGTCCATCCAATCCTTTGACTCCACCATACTTGAATTCATGTGACAATTTTAATCTATTATAACAACTTTGGGAAGTTTTGGATTGAAGAGACCATGCCTCACCACTTGGCCACAATGCTATCCATGTGGTGGAGAATACTACCTTGCTTCAAAAGAAAGGGAAAAACTTGGTAGCAAAATTTGGTGCCTTAGGTGTTATTGATGGGTTGGTGGGTTGTTCATATGCCACCTTTTAGCTTGTTAATTCTATGTTCCCTCAACCTCTTCCCTAACCTTTTATTTTTAAATGCTGGAATTAGATTGCACTTTTTAAAAACAGACTAGATTCCAAGCTTAATTGGACAAATGAGTTTATTCCCTTGATTATGGATCATACATAGTTCAAAAGAGTGAAATGGTGGGCATAACTAATGCCAATTTATGTAATGCAATTGATTGATGTGGTCACAACAACAAGTGAGGTTCTTACACGCACTCAAACACATGTGAACATGTTTAAAAGCCCAAGTCAACAAAAAATCCCAATTGGTGTGTTGAATAAGGCCCGTGCAACTTGAAATAATGAAGATTTTGGAATGTAAACAAAGAACCCAAATTTGTATTCAAATGATGAAATGTTTTATAATCTTTTGGGCCCAACAATTGGTCATGGATGTAGTATATTAAATTCAAGTGTTATTTTGTAATCCATTTATACTAATGAAGATGCAACAATCCTCATTGAAGCACATCAAACCCTAGATCAAGGTCTCACCACTAACACAATGGTTCAAGTTTGTACATTCAATCCTTGGCTAAATTTTGCAACTTAAATATATTTCTTACCAAAAACACATGTGGATAGTTTTGTTAAGTCATTTCTAATTGAACATGTACATTTTTTTTTAGTACATATAAACTTGGTCATGGTATTGCACAAATTGTTTTACATTTGGTTCCATGTGGGTCATTAAAATTAAAGAAACAATCAAAACAAATACTCCAATGTTAGGATCTCGAGGACAATGCGGCAATAGTGCAACCAATAACTATCAAAACCCTAGAGATTCCAAAGGTGCCTCCACCCTGTATCTTTGATGATTTCAGTTCTTATTAATTTTGAAATACTTGTTTTCATCACTATTCCAAAACTTTTTTTGCAAACAATACATTAAAAAATACGTGTGTAATTCTATTTACGTTATTACAACTTACATGTGCAATTTGACAAAGGTGATTTGGTGTTCTTGTTGAGTAAGCGTCATACTACTACAAGGATTGGAACAAAATGTCATATTGTAGCAAATGTAGTAGTATTTGGTGTTGTAAGCAATAAGAAAACATTTTAGAAATGTAACATTGGTTCCTTTCTTTGAACTTTTTGGTCAAGAACACAAATTTGAAACATGATTTGAGAATTTTCTTGGGAATTTTTTGTTAAGGTAATTTGGAAATCATTTTATTTTTAGGTTTTTATTAGGGAATTAATTGAGTAAGTATAATTTGGTTTTAAATTTCTAAAATTAACGCTATCAATTTTTTAAAGGGCCATTTTAAATAAAATACAAATTTTTAACAATTTCCAGTTTTTTTTAATTCCAAAATAAACTTCAAACCATATTGGTGGTATAGTGGCATGTCATTGTTTGAGGTGGCCATAGGTTTTTGAAATTTTGATGGGGTCTTATACGTGTGTAGGTCACATGGAGTTTTTTTGCAAATCAATGATTATCATTAACAGATCCACAAATAACAAAGGCCCAAGACTTCAAACTATGGAAGCGTGATGAAGCTTGTGCGAATGTTACTAAGTTGGAACAATATAAATGCCTTTGTTGGATATGCCTAAATGTTTGGCCTTTTAAGCGCACCATAGTTCAAAAATGTTTGTTGGATTTTGGACAACACCTTTGTAACCAAGACTGGATAGAGGTACATGTGAATGTTCCCCACTCAAATCAAATTACAATCCTATGGTTCATAATGAATGATGCATGAAAATCAATTGTGTTCTTGTGTACCTTGAACTTAACCAACTAGAGGGTTTGAAAAGTTTGATTTGCATGTTTATAGCAAGGGGATCCATATGATTTATCTAATGAGGAATGAGTGGTAGTAATCTATCAAATAGATGGCCACTTAATAGACCACTTGATGGAAACTCCTAACCTAGATGCAAATGTGGACATGGCAAGATTGGTGAACAATGCATTTGTAATGGTAGACTAGATAATAGGAGGTGCCCAACACAACCCTTTAATGAATGATGAACCTATAATAGTAGGTGGTCCAAATGTGGGTGGACATCTTGAACAAGCCATTGAAAAAAATACAGTGGATGCATACTCTAATATGTTAAGGATTGGGGGGGCATAGAACAAGAAGATGTAGTTGCCATGTTCAATGACCATGATGAGAATGGGGGCCTAATGAGGTTGAGTTTGAAGAAGCATCAAGAATTCACCTATATGAAAACTCTAAATTATCAAACTCGTGTGCAACATTAGTGATTTTGAATTGTTGTCGAACACATGGCACATCCAATGCTCTTATATCTGAATTGTTGAGGTTGTTAAAGAATAACATACTACCAACCCCTAATACATCCCCAAGTTTTGAGTATGAAGCCTCACACATGTTAAAGAAGTTGGGGTTGGCATATGACATAATTAATGTGTGCATCAAAAGGCGTATGTTGTTTAGGGGAGTCCATGCAAATGTGGACCATTGTGTGCATTATGGTGAGCTTTGGTATAGATGGGCTAGGAGGTTGAAGGTGGCAAGGAAGTGTTTCACCACTTTTCACTTTTGCTTCAACTAGCATGGATGTACAACACTCCTACCCAAGCAAAGTTGATGGTGTGGCATCACCACAACTGTAGCCAAGATGGGTTGGTTTGACATCCAACAAATTTGCACCAATGGAATTTTGTGGAAGATCTTGGCCAAATTTTACCATGGAGCCTTGCAATGTACAATTGGGATTAGCAACGAATGGGGTGAACCCATTTGGAGTCCAAAGGTCAAATTGGGCCACATGGCCAGTGGTTATGTTGAGTTATAACACCCCTCCATGGATAACCACAAAAAACATTTTGTGATGTTATCCTTGATCATCCCAAACCCTTGATCCATAACAGGTGAACATTTTGACGTTTATTTAAAACCTATGTTGGATGAGCTTAAGATGTTATGGGAGGTTGGCATAGATGTGGGAAATGCTAGGGAATCAAATGGGGAATCAACATTTAGGCTTCCTGCAATACTTTTATGATTTGCCCACATATGGGATTATTGTTGATTGCATTACAAAATGGTATTGAAGTTGCCCTTGTTGTGCATTTGCAACAACTGGACAATGGTCCAATGTTCTTCGAAAGGTAGTCTATTGTGGCCAACATAGGAGGTGCCTCCTTCATTCACACTTCTATCACCCAAATGCAAGAACTTTTAGAAGCATAGGATAGGTGACACCACCTACCAAGTCAAATGTGGATGATGTGTGTATATGCTACAGTAGTAGCAAAGGGGGCATGGCTTTAAAATGGAAGGTGATATGCACAAACTGACCTTACTACACAAATTGGAATCAAAAGGTTGAATGCACTATTTTAGCTTGAATATTGGAAGGTAAGAAATTTTGCTAACATGTATCACATAGACATTATATCCTTTTGGGTCTATTGTAGGAGTGGGAGTATAATGGCCAATTACTGGGATTGGTAGGTGGCCAATGGGTGTTCAATGGGCAATTAGTGGGATTATGGTGGCCAAAAAGGTGGGGGGGTGGCGGGCATGTAGTTATTGCCAGCTAAAAGAAAAGTTTAACATATGGATGGGATCTAGTTTGGCAATGGCAACAAAAAAGACAAGGGAATTTGTTGTACGTATAGGTAATTTGTTGGTTAGTCTTTTAATGAACCATGCATCCAAGGAAAAGTTCAACTTGTAAATTTAATGATGTAGGGGGCTGCTTTTGCAAAAACTACCCATATGGAACACTTTGGATGTCATGCACATTGAAAGAAATGTTTCAAAAAGCATTTTGAAATACCTCTTTGGGGATAAAGACTCAATTGAAGTACGCAAAGACCTAGAAGAGGCTAGGGTGATGCAACGCTTGTGGTTTCAACAACAAGGGGGTGGATCATACACAAAACTACAAGCCTCGTATGTTTTCATATGGAATGAAGCAAAGGCCTTTTGTGGATTTTGTGGTTGAAGTGCAAGCACCAATAGGGTGTGTAATAGCATTCAAAAAACATGTGGGCAATTGAAGTTTACAACACATGAAAAACCATGACCACCATGTGATGGTGCAACAAATAATGCCAATAGGCATTTGGAATTTATTACAACTTGGGCCATGCAAAACACTTATACATTTGGGTACAATGTTCCAACGCATATGCACAAAGATAGTGAATCAAAATGAAGTTAATACCTTTTGCATTTTTGTGGCTAAAACATTGTGCAAGTTTGAGGTTTGGTTCCCACTTGCATTTTTTGACCTCATGACTTAAAGATATGCAAGCTTGTATCAACTCATTGGTGTTACCCAATTGAAAGGTAGTTGAATGTGCTAAAGAAATATGTTTGTAACAAGAAAACCTTGAAGGATGCATTGCATTCAAGTATATGTATGATGAAACACTTGGGTTTTATATTGAGTATTTTACATGGTACCCTCACATTAGGTATTGGATGTGCGATGTTAAAGAAGAAAAGGCAAATATTGGGGAGGTATTAATTGGCAAGGGAAAACACAAGAAACTAACAATTGAAGACTTCAAGGCCATCCATGAATATATCATTATGAACTCCACAACCAATGAGGTTGCATACATGTATTCTAAATTCATTCTTTTATAAAAATCCATTATAATAATTGATTTAAATCCTAAACCTTAAATGACGACATTGTGATCTTAATGTTTATACCACTTTTTAAACATTGTTTTTCAACCACCATGTCTATAGTGGTAGGAAATCCCATTATAGTGGTTGTGGCAATCCCATCATAAGAACTTTAGTGGTATGACCCTTTGGTGTAAAGGCCAAAATAAAAAGGGATCAGATCCTATGGTTTCCATTTTGGCTAGTTGGACATGGTAATATAAATTTATATTTCCTTTAGAGTTTCTAATTATGAACTTTACATGGTGTTAAGTTGTTTTTTTAAAGGAGTGCACCTTATGGTGGTTTCCTCTAGTGGTTTGGACCAATTCTTGTTTTAGTTAATTTTGGGTGTCAATGATCAATTGTATTGCCCTTGAATTTAATTGGTTGTGAAACTTCCACTTTTATGCAATGATGCTATCGTTATAGTTATATGTATTAATGGGCTAATTTTTGTCATCAAATGAAGTTATTAAAGTGGTTTGAATGTTGAATGTTTTTCTGTTTTGGTTAATTTTGCATATATTATTATTAAAGGTTTTCAAATATGACTACTGGGCATTATAGGGAATACATGGAAGAAAAAGACATCATGAAGCAAGAAGGCGAGAACAAAGGGCATGTGCAAGGGCTCATGGTCCTTGTTAAAATATAAACCCTACTCCTCTTCACTCACATTTACAGGTAGATTTTCCGACATTTGCAACAGGGCTTCAAAATCATGTGAAGCAACAACTCCACGTAGGACTAATGGAGGTGTCCAAAAAGCGTGTGCAACTATTTCGCCCACCAAGTTGCAAGGCTTACACCTACTATAACATGTGGGCACATGGCAACCATTATTGGGTTGACCCAAAGGATGCATGGACATCCATCACATGCCACGTACGATTCTTGGGTGGCTTACATATTCATTCAAGCAAGCCAGAGTTCAGTTCAAGACCAAAACACAATAGTTGCATATTTATAATATGTGGAAGTGTTGAAGGAGATTATTATGGGGAATTATTTGAAACTTTGATTAGTTATATTCAAATGTTCTTGGATTCTAGCAAATGTTCGTGGAAACACAAGGACAATTCAATAAGATGAAAATGGATTTTGGATGGTGAATTTGCAACATCGATTCCCACCAACGGTGAAACCATACGTGTTCCCTCTGCATGTGTTTAAGGTACAACTAAACATTTGCTTATATGTAATTTTGGTAGGCATTTGTTGAATAACATTGGAAGGAACCTTGGTCCAAACCACTAGATAACCACTAGAAAATACCCACCCTTAAAACCATGAAACAACAACCAATGGATCCCAATAGACATACATTAGCATATTATCAAGTTTTTGACATTAAAATGCACATGTTGGTTGATGCAAGTATTTTTCGTGCCAAATATAATGATGGGCTCTAATTGGAAAGTCTTATTCCGAAAAGACCCATGTTCCAAACGAATTGTGGTTGATGTAGTTGATCCAATGCTAATGGCCACACTTGGAAACAATGACATGGAAACCATTGAATAATTACATGCATCGATAAATGTGGTGCAAGTTGCATCAAGATCATTTCAAGGGGAGGATGTCGTTGCCATGGATGTTGAAATAGTGGAAGCAAGGTGAAGACCGATATGATCAGTCTGAGGAAGAAACAAATGATTAGTGCAATATATATTCCACTTGGATTTTGCATGCAATATCATGTTTCATTGTGCCACACATGGCCCTATGCAATAAACATACAATTTTCCAAATTAAATGTGTTTCTTAATTTTGTCCATGGTCAAAACCCATGATAATGCCCCACATTAATTAAACAATGGTATGAACTAATGTTGCATGCCACAAACTAAAATATACATGGATCTTTACCACTAGTGCAAACCACTTAGGTGATCTAGTTAATGGAATGGATTGGTAAATGATCATGCATAAAGACAAAATCATGCATCCAATTATGTTTTATCCAAGATCACTATTGTCAACCACTACAAAACTACCTTGGTGTGCATGTAGTGCATTATATCCATTCATGTTGGCAAAAAATGGTTTGCCACTATGATAGACCACCCAAAGTCAAATTTGGTGGTTGAGTGTAGTGGTCTAACCACGTGGTGTCCAATAATGAAAAGACATAAATTTTGATTTTTTAAAATGAAAATTGATTTTATACTTGCGTCCAAACATGGAGTGGGAACACATTGAAGATCATTCACATATCTAATCCATTGTGATGTGAGTTCTGTTCACATTAGAAAACATAAAAGAATGGTTGACATGTCATAACCTTTACATAAAACGATTATGATGCATGCTTTCCCAATCTATAAATGATATATCACTATAAAGGTTTCCCTATTCTAGTTATATCCCTAATTTTTTTTATCACATCTTCATCATGTTTCACACTGATGCCATGATATGTCCATTAACTAAGGTAAAATTGACTGATGCCATGCTTATTTAGTTAAGGTATAATTGTTTGAGCTTAAGGCTACCAATTTTTGGTGGTTGTAGAGGGCATGTTTCACCTTATTAATCCACCCTATGGTGGATGTGAGCCATGGATTATAGCTCAACAATTAGTTAAGCTTTAGTTCCATAATTTTCCATAGTATTAATAATTTGAATGCTTATAAGCCTCCAAGTAGTGATTATTAATAGTTGAAACAACTTTTGTGATATTTTTAAGCATATAGTATTTATTTATTTCAGTTGATGTAATGCTTAATCAACTAAGGACCTAGTAAACCTTCTAAAATACATTATCCTTTTTTTTTGTTATAGAGAGGGGAAAGGGGATGTAGAATTAGATGTGATTTATTGATATATAGGGAATACAAGCCCATAATTAACAATAACATTTCGCATGACAAGGTTGAGTTACTCTATAGAAGAATCTTCAAGCACTAATGATGTACTTCTAAGATTTTTAAGATGTAGTCCTAATACATATTTATTTAGTTTCACTTCTATCAGACTTTTAAATAGAATCAAAATCAAACTTAAGTAGCAACATTTCCGCTTGAGTAGCTTCAGGTGAATTACAATTGAATAACTAACTTAAAGGATAGATCATAGTTGTAAAAATTATAGGATGTGACGAATGGTGCGAGCCTCCACGAGCAGGAACAAACTCCAAATAAATTGCTAAAGCATGTGGGTTAGGAGACACTCGATGATCCCATACCGAACGAACAACTCGAATGCGCACCACTCTCCTAGGCGGTTCTTCTTCGTGCGGCCGTTGAAAAACATCTAAGTCAAGCGGTGCTTCTTCAAGCTCTTCTTGCTGTACGGGTGCGACCAGAGGATTTGAAGGCATAGCGTCATCATCCGCCATGACTCGTTGCACCTGCATCAACAAAAACCAAGAAAATAATACGAACAAAGTGGTATTTGCGTTCAAAAGGGGTTGAGGCCTTTTTATTTAACAAATTAGGGTAGGCGTAAGATGTGGGAGTGATGACGGAACTTCATGAAAACTCGAACACCCTAGATCTAATGGATTCATCAAACCTTAAATTCAACGGTGGATCTAGAAGTATGTGAAAGTTTTTGTGATGCAAATTGTAATTCCAATTTACTATGTACTACATAGTTAATTAGTGCATAGTAAAGTAAATAGGTAGGGAATATCAAAGGAGTAAATGGTACACGGGAATGTTACTTCAACCATTGAATTAGTCAAGTAAGAATTCAAGGACTTTTCTTTATTATTATCAATAAATTATCCTAGTAGTTAATTACTTGAAGTAATTAGGATGAAAAAGTAGGATGTGAGGGTCAACGAACGGAAAAGATAAGGATCAAGCTCAAGAGACTTTATTAAGATATCCGAGATAAGGGGGAGGATGGATCCTCTAATCCCATTGGTCATGAGGATTGTCATCCTCTTTGATTGGAGGATGGAAGATCTCTTGTGTTTCATTGGGCCCAAGGATTCTCATCCTAATTTCAATTGGATGGCAATTCATCCTCAAATTCTCATTGGCCCTTGAAGGATGAGGAGGCCATGGATTGGTGCAAAAGGATTTCGAGGCTTCGTTGGACAAGGGGAACAAGCTCAAGGGAGGTCATGGAGGCTCACCAAGGGAGATGGATTGTGTGTATGTGGGGAGAAAAAAAAGGAGAATGAAGTGTGAGAAAGGTTGTTAGTCCTTGTGTGTGGAGGTGTTCATGAGAAGGTTATGAAAAAATGAAGCATGGAATAAAGTTGTGTAGCAAATAATCGTAATGAAGCCTTTGGACGTTGGTTTAATTATTTTTTCTCTCAAATCCACCGTTGGATTTGTGTCAAAATTAGATCAGTTTTATTTTGAAAGGTGTAGAAGCTCCTCCCAAAAATTCAGCATCATCGGTTTTGCTGTGAGGGGTTTACAGGTGTTGGAAGTAAAGGGTGTTGAAGTGGGTTTCATGGAATGATTTCCATGGGAAGCCTCTGGACTTTTGGTTTAATTAATTGTTTCTCTCAAATCCACCGTTGGATTTGTGTCAAAATTAGATCAATTTTAGTTTAAAAAGTGTAGAAGTTCCTCCTAAAAATTCAGCATCATCAGTTTTGCTGTGAGGGGGTTACAGGTGTTGGAAGTAGAGGGGGTTGTAGTGGAGTTAATGGAATGATTTCCATGGCAAAGCCTCTGGACTTTGGGTTCAATTAGTTGTTTCTCTCAAATCCACCGTTGGATTTGTGTCAAAATTGAATTAGTCTTACTTTGGAAGGTGTAGAAATTTCTCCCCAAATTTCAGCACCATCGGGTTTGTTGTAAAGGAGTTGCACTGGGTAGAAGTAGAGGGGGTCGAATTGGTTATTTTTTCCTCAATCTAGGCAAGTGGTTTCTAGTTTCAAGGCTTAACTCTTGATCAAAGAAATGAAATAAAATAAAAACTTATGAGATGTTGTAACATGTTTTCTTTATTATTAGTTTTCCAAAATTCAATGCATGTTAGATTAAGGGGTTGTTGTAGATGTCATGCCAAATGAAACGAAAGGTTCCAACCATCAAGCGTGACATGGAATTAAACACCCACATACGGCTCCTTCATATCCCATCATGGTAAGTTATGATTCTCTCACCCTATCTTTGTATCTTCAACTTCGACACAACACGTTAAATCATTAGTGAATTTCATTACTTACTTTGAACAACTTATTTGTTAGACTACAACTACATAGTAGTTCCACTTCCAACCGGGTTTTATGTGGGTGCATATCTTAATGGTGAAGGTGTGCAATAATTCCTCACAGTGGACTAATGTTCAAATATGGATGGTGGATATTTTGATTTCGGTTATGTTGGTCTTTTCAAAGGTTTGGTTTCCTTGACGCTAATGGATTGTTGTTTTAACTTTCTTGAATGTACTATTGTTTCTTATTTTTTTTCATGAATTAAATCTTTGCACTTTTGTTCAAGAAACTCAATCTTCCATTTCTTGGATCCAAATTCAATTTACACCCAAATTTAACATTTTAATTTTGTCAACAATGATCACAAAATATACCAATGCATACAAAGAATTTATATAAAACATTTTCAACTTTAAATGTCTACAGTCTAATTAAAACTCAATCAATTGAACATTCAAGTTTGATCTTCCAAGTTCAAGTCACTCAAAATTGTTCACTGATTTTTATATTGACTATGTTGTTTGCTTGGTTTTTTAGTTCCACTTGTTGTGTATTTTAATGTTGTCATTGGACTTTGCTCTAAATGTACTACACATAACCAATTTCTAGAAGTGTTATGTTCACATCATTGGAACCTATGTCTAACTTGTGGTGTAGCTTGTGGTGTGGTTTGATCTTCCTCATTATTGGACCCACCATTTTAGTTCCTTCAAATTTTCTACTGGTAGGCATGGTTCCTCTTCATCATTTATTTTAGTCATTCCTTTTTCCGGGTATATTGAAAACCTTGGCTCCTCCTCCTCATTGTCCTCTACATTGTTTGCTAACATTGGTTGATCCATCTCCCAATTGTAAGCAAGGGCAAGTAATTCGTATGCATCATCTTTTGCATCTAAATAATTCTTTAAACATTTCTATTGTAGGATTGAGTTTTTTTTTTTTGCCTAGAAGCCAAGTAGGTAATCACACTACCAATGAAACTATGTCCTGAAATTTTAATTTGTTGGGTGTATTGGTCATGAATTATCTTTAGGTGGTTGTTGTAAATTGTTCAAAAATTCTAGTATAAACATTTTGATCACCATCCCATATATAGATTATAATCTTGCAAGTGATTATAAGATGCCTAGTGTCCTACCAATGCTTGGTACTTTGCATCTATGTACATTTTTTAGCTTTCTTTTATCTATAAAAGGATATAAGTCAAAGTTTGGCGGTGTTCAACAAGGCTGTTGCACAAATATGGATTGGGTGACATGTTGGAAATGAATGCATTCTAAATTGGGTTTTCTTTATTGTTTATTTCAAGCTCACATAAGAAATTACATTAGTTGCCCAAAATAATCCATAATTGCAAATATATGTGTCTAGTGACATATTTGTAAGTGTCTAATCTATTTGTGTATTTATTGTTATCTTGAAACCTATATTGGATTGCTTGCATGGGACTAGCAACCTTAAAACATTAACATATGGCAAAACAACTTTTCAAGTTAAAACAATTAGATTTGATTAAACAACCACAAAATCTATTTGCAAATATTTTCATAATTCCCCATCAAAAATCAAACATGGACCCCTTATAAAAGATGTGTTGAACCATTGAACGCCATGTGGACATGTTGATATGGAAGAATATTCAAATTATGTCAAGAAATATTCACCCATGTTAGCATAATATGTCAAAGAATATACTCTCTTGCATGGCCAAAATTTATTGAAAATATTCCTTCCTACTCATGAAATCTTGTTCATCGTTGATACTTATCATTCATAACTCATGTTCACCCTTTCCTGAAATAACATCCTTTATTTTGAAAGACTAAAATTGAAATAAACACATACCAAATTGGTACCAATAGGTTCAAACGTAATGCATCTAAGAATCATCAAGACTTTATTTTTCAAAACTTTGTAGGACTTTCATTTTCCTTCATTCTTTGAAAGTTTGAATGTTTTCCTTAGGCTTGATGGACATATACATTACATCACATAGGTCATGAAAGGTCATTCATCGAACTTCAACATCTTTGATCTTCTCCATTGCATGTAAATGCCATGTTTTTAATATATGTCATGCACAAAAGGAATATAAAGATGTTCTTTATAGCCTAAACAATCCTAAGCATTGACACACAAATCACACCAACTTTTAGCAATAGCTAGATATGTAAGTACATTGTAAGTTTCATAGGAATGAAAAAGACCTTGGACAAGGAAAAAAAATTGATCTTCATTGAGCGTAATTATGAAGAAAGAAGTATGGTAGGATTCATATTCATCATAATGTTCACAACTCTTGAGGGGCATCATTAATAATGAAACAACTTGGTTTCCAATTAGGCATGATTGATGACATTTTCGCTTTCAAAGGTTGGAGCCATTCGATCAAATCATTCATAGTTTGTTGATTTATAATGGTCCATGTTAAAGGCACTCTGATGCGATGAACATCAAAGCCCATTAATGTGAACTAATAATATTCTCATCATTTGTGCCAAATGTGGCATCCATGGAAATTGCTCCATTATGGCCATGTGTAAGCATAGATTAACATTACATTAATGTTTGAATGCCTAGAATGGATGGGACTTGAATCCCATTAATTTCACTAGTGTTTTGACAATAAAACATGTGTTTTGAATTATGCAAAACCCAAGATTGAACTTAAATGGTTGGGTTTTATGTAATTGCCAACCCCTTCAGGTAGGTTTATGATTCAAATACGCAATGTTTTGTTATCAGATGAAATCCTCCTTCACCATGGCTTCTACAACATTCACACATTCCCACCAAATTGTTTTGTGTTTGTCATAAATTTGTTTGGTGGTGTGCTTTAAACTCAATTGACTCCAAATGTCATTCTTCAAAAATTGTGAAATTTAGGGTGTTTATTGCAACATGTGAATTGATGACTCAACATCTCATTGGCCATGTGATGTTCACCATTTGTTCAGGTGTGTGTTCAATGGTAAAAACAAAGCTCCACCACATCGAATTGTGTGTACAATTGTTTGATTGAAAAAATGATTAAACATTTTTATTCGATCAATCTTGCATGGTTTGGGTCATTGTGCTGATCATCAAAACTATAGGCATAATCATACCTATAAAACAAACTTATGGTAAAAATCATATGTGTTTGTGAAGGACATTTGAAAAGAAAAAGAAAATGCATGAAATGTCACATTATACTAAGTACAATCGAAGTGGTTTTTATTGATGGGGTATTTATATCTTTTTGCGGGGGCAAGTTTTTGTGTGTGTTCCACTCCAACAGGGTTTTCACATCGCCAAGAACTAACACACATGTGCATGTGCTATGTACGCAATCTCGATTGACACTTTGTTTGTGCCCCCGTGCTTCACTCCATGAGTCCACACCAAATCCACATTTGAAAAAGGGGATTTATTGGGCTTTGGCTTGGAATTGATTGTGATTTGGGAATTTAGCCCATGTTTATAAACTTGTAAAAATGCACATGCAATACCCACTTTGTTTATTAAACCATGATTACTAGTGGAATATACAATTAATCAATAGTAACATAATTAATCCACAATGGACATGGGACCCAACCCTACAATACCCACAAACCAACCTTAAACACGCATTGGACATGGGACCCGACCTTGCAATACTTACATTCCAAATTAAAACACACACTTGACTTGGGACCCAACCAAATGCAATACTTACATTTCAAACTAAAACACAAATTAGACTTTGGACCTAACTAAGTATAATACTTACATTCCAAACTTAAACACACACTAGACCTATAACCCAACCTTGCAATACCTACATTTCAAAACTAAAACACAGACTGAACATGGGGCCCATTCCTATAATTTATCAATATGTAGGATTAATAATTACATGTAGATTTCTTGAGCTAGGATCAAACATTTGCTGATTTAATCATCTTATTTCATAATAAAAAATGTACATAATATTCACGAGTTGATCCATTACATGAAACTAATTGAATTGTAATTAAATTAAAACTACATTTGAATAAAAGAAATGAAGGAAAAGAAAATACATAATTTTAATTTTATGGTTCCAAAATGATGACATTTTCCTTGCAAAGCTTTCCAACCCTAAATCAAACCATAACTCTAAATAAATAAATAAAACCCTAAATATTATTCTAGAATAAACCCCAAAATGTATCATTTTCAAAAGAACTTCAACCCCAACTATAAAACCTTACACATAACCTTGATAATTATACAAAAATAATTTTAGATGAACTAATTATGAATTTAAAATCAAAACTCAAGAAATCAAGAAATTTAACAAGTGAAAAAAATATTTATGTCTGACCTTCTAATTTGAATCACTTCCAACTTGAAATATGGTTGTTTCCATTCCCCTTCAAAAGGAAAAAAAGAGAGTTTCATTTGCCAATATATATAGTTCATGATTATTCCCTTTTAAATTAATCTAACTTTGAATTTAATTAATATAAAATATGATGTTTTTGCAAAGGTCATAAATGTTTATGAGATCTACCTAACCCTAAATCCTCTTTAGACATTGATGATACGAAGAGCCCACAAGAGCAATACTCGCACATGAGTTTAATTTATTCTTAATCAATTGAATACAATACGTGCATTTGAATTATTTTCATTGGTTGTTATTCACGTTATGTAGGTGTTGGGTAGGTAGGTAGGTAGGTAGGTAGGAGGGAGGGAGGGTAAGTAGGTAACAAGGATGTGACAAGTTTAGGTGAGAAAATGCCGGTGTGGATATAACATTGGTTGTTATTGATGTTATGTGGGTGTTGGGTAGGTAGGTAGGTATGTAGGAGGAGGTTGAAGAAGAACACGTTTTGAGGGTGAGAGAGCTGGAGCTGCACAAGTTGAAGGGTGGGTGGGATAGGCGGGGTAGGTTGCTAGACAATTTGCTGTTGAATTTCAACGATTCTATAGACTTTACTAGTGATGGTGTTGTTGTTGGTAAGGGCAATAGTTTTCATGATCATGCAATTGTATTTTGAGAAAGATTAATTCTTGACATTGCTACTCTCTCGGGGATAGATTTTTTGACGTCGTTGGGGTACCGGTCGAGTGATTGCAAAGTTTTCATTTTCGGCGCACTGTGGCTTGGGGACGGACAAAACCTTCCATGGGTGGGAGAAAAACTAATGGCCTTGCCACCAGGGACTATAGATTTGGACATGTTTTCATGGAATAGACGACTTGCAAGATATGTCAAGGTCGAGGACCATGAGACGACCATTGAGCTTTTCCATGAAATGCAACAAAAAGGCATGACTCTTGACAGATTCACTTTTGTTCCGATGTTCAATGCATGTGCTAGTTTACAAGCACTTGAAAAGGGCATGCAGGCTCATAAACATATAATTCAATGTGGTTGTGAGGCTGATGTTTTTGTGGGGAGCTGCTTGGTTGACATGTATGCCAAATGTGGAACCATGGAGGATGCTCAGAGTGTGTTCAACAAGATGATGCATTGAGATGTGGTCACTTGGATGGCCATGATATTGGGACATGTGAAGTGCGGGGAAGGGGGCAAGGCACTGGAATTGTTTCGAAAAATGCAAGCGGAGGGTGTGTGACCAGACTCTTTCACTTTTGTGGGAGTGTTGAATGCTTGTGCAAGCCTTGTTGCATTGGAAAAGGGTAGGTTTGTTCATCAGCAAATTGTTCGAAGTGGTTTTGAATCCATCACTTTTGTGGGGAATAGCTTGGTTGACATGTATACCAAGTGTGGGAACATAGAGGATGCTTGGAGAGTGTTTAACAAGATGTCTTCACGAAATGTGGTTTGTTGGAATGCATTGTTATTAGGACATGTGAAATGTGGGCAAGGACAGAAGGCACTGGAATTGTTTCAACAAATGCAAGAGGAAGGTTTGAAGCCAGATCATGTCACCAAATACTACTCCATTTGTTGCAATGGGACATTTCGTTCCAATTGTTATAGTATGACACTTACTCAACAAGAACACCAAATCACCTTTGTCAATTTGCACATGTAAGTTGTAATAACATAAATAGAATTACACATGTATTGTTTAATGTATTGCTTGCAAAATAAGTTTTGGAATGGTGATGAAAACAAATATTTCCGGATTAATAATAACTTAAATCATCAAAGGTACATGGTAGAGGCACCTTTGGAATCTTTGGGGTTTTGATAGTTATTGGTTACACTATTGTTGCATTGTCCTTGAGACCCTAGCATTGGAGTATTGTTCTGATTTTATTTTTTATTTTTTTAGGACCCACATGGAACCAAATGTAAAACAATTTGTGCGTTACCATGACCAAGTTTATATTCACTAAAAAAAATCTACATGCTCAATTAGAAATGACTTAACAAAACTATCCATATGTGTTTTTTGGTAAGAAATATATATAAGTTGCAAAATTTAGCCAAGAATTGAATGTACAAACTTAAACCGTTGTGTTAATGGTGGGACTTTGATCTAGGGTTTGATGTGCTACAACGAGGATTGTTGCATCTTCATTAGTAACTATGGATTGCAAAATAACACTTGAACTTAATATACTACATCATGACCAACTATCGAGCCCAAAATATTATGAAACATTTCATCACTTGAATACAATTTTGGGTTATTTGTTTACATTCCAAAATTTTCATTACTTCAAGTTGCATGGGCTTTATTCATTACACCAACTTGGATTTTTTTTTACATGGGCTTTTAGGTAGTTCACATGTGTCTGAGTGCGTGCAAGAACCTCACTTCACGTTGTGACCACATCAATCATCTGCATTACATAAATTGGCACTAGTTATGCCCACCATTTGACTCTTTTGAACTATATATGAACCATAATCAAAGGAATAAACTAATTTTTCCAACTAAGCTTGGAATGTGCCCTGATTTTTAAAAATGCAATCTAATTCCAACATTTCAAAAAAAAAGGGTAGGGAAGAGGTTGAAGAGACATAGAATTAACAAGTTAAAAGGTGGCATATGAACAACCCACCAACCCATCACTAACACCTAAGGCATCAAATTTTGCTACCAAATATTTCCCTTTCTTTTGAAGCAAGGTAGTATTCTCCACCACATGGGTAGCATTGTGGCCAAGTGGTGAGGCATGGTCTTTCAATCCAAAACCTCCCAAAGTTGTTAGAATAGATTGAAATCGTTGCATGGATTCAAGAATAGTGGATTTGAGGGATTGGATACATTTAACATTTTCATCACAAGATTTGAAGACTTGGGCAACTTGACCAATGATTTTTAGCAATTTGGATTCAATGGTTGTCATTCTTGAAAACAAATGAGTTATGTTCCCACCTTGTCATATATGTAGGGATGTTATTTCATGAGCATGCGAGCACGAGTTGGACAAATGAATAAGATCATTTTTTTTTTACAATGAAATATTCCACAAATATTTTTTGACACATGAGACAGAATATTTGGTGACGTGGAGAAATATTATGCCATGTGTTCATAGATGGACGATATTTATGGATGAAAATGTGGATGAAAACAAATTCGATGAATGAACGAAAACATCCTTAGGTGGTACCACTAGGAATGTCACACCTTGATTTTCCTGGACCCATCGAACTTTTTAAAATCATTAGAAACATTTAAATTTTTTTAATTTTAATTTTTTTCAAATGAGTACATTTATTAGGTTCCACAAATTTTAAAATTTCAATACTATCAATAATATTGTGTATTTTGATGTTCTTAATCATTTCATTTAGAAAACATTTTAGAAATGTAATGTCGGTTCCTTTTTGGTAAACACACATTTAAAACATGATTTGAGAATTTTTTTGGGAATTTTTTGTTAAGGTAATTTGAAGTCATTCTATTTTTAGGTTTTTATTAGGCAATTAACTGAATAAATACAATTTAGTTATGAATTTCCAAAATTAAGGCTATGAATTTTTTAAGGGGCCATTTTAATTAAGAATATAATTTTTAAACAATTTCCAAATTTTTAATTCTAAAATAAACTTCAAACGGCAATATAGTGGCATGTCATTGTCTAAAATGACCATAGGTTTTGGAAATTTTTTATGGGGTCTTATAAGTGTGTAGGTCACATAAAGTTCTTTGCAAATTGATGATTCCCATTAACAAATCCACAAATAACAACAGCCCGAGACTTCAATCTATGGAAACATGATGAAGCTTGTGCAAATGCTGCTAAGTTAGAATAATATAGATGCCCTTGTCGAATATGCCTAGGTGTTCGACCTCTTAAACGCACCATAGTTGAAAAACATTTGTTGGATTTTGAACAACACCTTTGCAATTAAGGTTGGATAGAGGTACATGCATGATGTTCCCCACTCAAATCAAACTATAATCCTATGGTTCATAGTGAGTGATGCATAAAAATCAATTGCATTCATGTATACCTTTAACTTAACCAACTAGAAGGGTTTGAAAAGTTTGATTTGCATGTTTATGGCAAAACGATCCATATGATTCATCTAATGAAGAATGGGTGGCAACGATCTATCAAGTAGATGGCCACATACTAGACCATTTGATGGAAGCTCCTGACCTTGATGCAAATGTGGACATGGCAAGATTGGTGAACGATGCATTTGTAATGGTAGACTAAATAGAATAAAGTGCCCAACACAACCTTTTAATGAATGATGAACCTATAATACTAGATGGTCCAAATGTGGGTGAACATCTTGAACAAGCCATTGAAGAAGATTCAATGGATGCATAATCTAATATGCTAGGAATTGGGGAGGGCATAGAGCAAGAAGACATAGCTGCCATGTTCAATGACCGTGATGAAAATGGGGGGCTTAGTGAAGTTGAGTTTGAAAAGGCATCAAGAATTCCTCTATATGAAAACTCTAAAATATCAAACTTGTGTGCAACATTACTGATTTTGAATTATTGTTGAACACATGGCACATCCAATGATTTCATATATGAATTGTTGAAATTGTTAAAGAATAACATACTACCAACCCCTAATACATCCCCAAAGTTTGAGTATGAAGCCTCACACATGTTAAAGAAGTTGGGGTTGGCATATGACATGATTGATGTGTGCATCAAAGGGTGTATGTTGTTTAAGGGAGTCCATGCAAACATGGACCATTATGTGCATTGTGGTGAGCCTCGGTATAGATGGGCTAGGTCGTCAAAGGTGGCAATGAAGGTGTTTCACCACTTCTCATTTATGCTTTGACTAGCATGGATGTACAACACTCCTATCCAAACAGAGTTGATGGTGTGGCATCACCACAATTGCAACCAAGATGGGTTGGTTTGACATCCAACAAATTTGCACCAATGGAATTTTGTGGAATCTCTTGGCCAAATTTTACCATGGAGCCTTGCAATGTACAATTGGGATTAGCAACAGATGGGGCAAACCCATTTGTCAAATTGGTCCACATGGCCAATTGTTATGTTGAATTATAACATCCCTCCCTAGCTAACCACAAAAAAACATTTTGTGATGTTATCCTTGATCATACCAAGCCCTCGATCCATAATGGGTGAACATTTTGACGTTTATCTAGAACCTATGTTGGATGAACTTAAGATGTTATGGGAGGTTGGCATAGATGTGTGAATGCTAGGGAATCAAATGGGGAATCAACATTTAAATTTCATGCAATATTCTTATGGATGATCCATGATTTGCTCGCATATGGGATTGTTGTTGGTTGCACTACAAAAAAGGGTATTGAGGTTGCCCTTGTTTTGCATATGCAACAACTAGATGATGATCTAATGCTCTTTGAAAGGTAATCTATTGTGCCCAACATAGGAGGTGGCTCATTCATTCACACTTGTATCACCAAGATGCAAGAACTTTTGGAGGCATAGAAGAGGTGAGACCACCTACCAAGTTAAATGTGGATGATGTGTATATATGTTACATTAGCAACAAGGGGCGCATGGCTTCAAAGTGGAAGGTGATATGCACAAACTAACCTTGCCACACAAACTAGAATCAAGAGGTTGAATGCACTATTTCAACTTGAATATTGGAAGGTAAGAAATTTTGCTAACATGGATCACATACACATTATATCCTTTTGGGTCTATTGTAGGAGTGGGAGTATAGTGGCCAATTAATGGGATTGGAATGTGGCACGTGTCCAATGGGCATTCAGTGGGCAAATTAATGGGACTATGGTGGCCAAAAGGTGGGGGGGGGTGGTGGGCATGTAATTATTGCCACCTAGAAAAAAAGTTTGACATATGGATGGGATCTAGTCAAACAATGGCAACAAAAAAAACAAAGGAATTTGCTATACAAATAAGTAATTTGTTGGTTAATCTTTTAATGAACCATGCATCCAAGGCAAAGTTCAACTTGTAAATTTAATGATGTAGGGGGGCTACCTTTGCAAGAGTTACCCATATGAAACACTTGGGATGTCATGCACATTGAGAGAAATGTTTCAGAAAGCATTTTGAAATACCTCTTTGGGGATAAGGGCATAATCGAAGTATATTGCAAAGACCTATAAGAGGCTAGGGTAATGCAACACTTGTGGCTTCACCAACAAGGGGGTGGATCGTACACAAAACCACAAACTTCATATGTTTTCACACGAAATGAAGCAAAGGCCTTTGTGGATTTTGTGGTTGAAGTGCAAGCACCAACAAGGTGTGTAACAACTTTCAAGACATGTGGGCAATTAGAGGTTACAACACATGAAGAGCCATGACCACCATGTGATGGTGCAACAAATAACGCCAACATGCATTTGGAATTTATTACAACTTGGGCCATGCAAAACACTTATATGTTTGGGTACAATGTTCCAACACATATGCACAAAGGTGGTGAATCAAAATGAGATTAATGCCTTTCGCATTTTTGTGGTTGAAACATTATGTAGGTTTCAGGTTTGGTTCCCACCTACATTTTTTGACCTCATGACCCACCTTGTCATTGTAATAGTTGATTTAAATCCTAAACCTTAAATGACAACATTTTGTTTTCCTAATGTTTATACCATTTTTTGAACACCATTTTGAAACCACCATGTTTATAATGGTAGGAAATCCCTCTACAATGGTTGTGGTGATCCCACCATAGGAACTTTACTAGTATGATCCTTTGGTGCATAAGCCAAAATAAAAGGTATTAGATCTTATGGTTTCCATTTTGGCTAATTGAATATGGTGATATAAACTTATATTTCCCTTAAAGTCTCTAATTGTGAACTTTACATGGTGTTGAATTGTTTTTTTAAAGGAGTGAACCTTATGGTGGTTTCCTCTAGTGGTTTGGACCAATTCTTGTTTTAGTTAATTTTGGGTGTCAATGATCAATTGTATTGCCCTTGAATTTAATTGGTTGTGAAACTTACATTTTTATGCAATGACGTTGTTGGTTATAGTTCTATGTCTTAGTGGGCTAAATTTTGTCATCAATTGGTGGTTATTTTAGTGGTTTCAATATTGAACGTGTTCCTATTTTGGTTAGATTTGCATATATTGTTACTAAAGGTTTTCAAATAAATTTAGCATTATAGGGAATATATGGAAGAAAAAAAATCATGAAATGAAAAGGTGGGAACATAAGGCACGTGCAAGGGCTTACTATCCTCGTCAAAATGTAAACCCTATTCCTCTTCATTTGCATTTACAAGTAGATTTTCCCACATTTGCAACATGGCTTCAAGATCATGTGAAGCAACAACTCCATGTAGGACTAGTGGAGGTGTCCAAAGAACTTGTGCAACTATTTTGCCCACCAAGTCGCAAGGCTTACACCTACAATAGCATGTGGGCATATGGCAACCATTATTAGGTTGACTTAGAGGATGCATGGACATCCATCACATGCCACATACGATTCTAGGGTGGCTTGCATATTCATTCAAGGAAGCCATAGTTTAATTCAAAACCAAAACATAATAGTTGCATATTTACAATAAATGGGAGTGTTGAAGGAGATTGTTGTGGTGAATTATTTGAGATTTTGATTAGTTATATTCAAATGTTCTTGGATTCTAGCAAATGGTCGTGGAAACACAAAAATGGTTCAATAAGATGAAAATGGATTTTGGATGGTGAATTTCCAACATTGACTCTCACCAATGGTGGAACCATATGGATTCCATGTGCATGTGTCTAAGGTATTATCAAGGTTTTGACATTAAAATGCACACGTTGGTTGATGCAAGTATTTTTTCTACCAAGTATCATGATTGGTTCTAATTGAAAGGTTATCTTCCTAAAAGACCCACATTCCAAACGGATTGTGGTTAAAGTAGTTGATCCAATGTTAATGGCCACACTTGCAGACAATGACATGGAAACCATTGAATAATTGCATGCATCGATACATGTGGCGCAAGTTGCATCAAGATTATTTCAAGGGGAGGATGTCCTTGCCATGGATGTTGAAAGAGTGGAAGCAAAGTGAAGACCAATACAATTAGTCTGAGGAATAAGCAAATGACTAGTGTGATATACATTTCACTTGGATTTTGCATGCAATATCATGTTTCATTGTGCCACACATGGCCCAAATGTGCATCTTAATTTTATCCATGGTCAAAACCCATGATAATGCCCCACATTAATCAAACAACGGTCTGAACTAGTGCTGCATGCCCTAACAAACTAAAATATACATGGATCTTTACCATTAATGCAAACCTCTTAAATGATATGGTTAGGTGGAATGGGAGTGGTAAATAATCATGCATAAAAAGAAAATCATGCATCCAATTTTTTTTAATCCAGGACCACTATTGTCAACCACTACAAAACCACCTTGGTGGGCCTATAATGGATTATACCCATTCATGCTAGTAATTAGTGGTTTGCCACTATAATAAACCACCCGAAGTCAAATTTGGTGGTTGAACATAGTGGTTTAACTACATGGTTTTCCAATAGTGGAAAAACATAGACTTCTATTTTTTAAAACTAAAATTAGTTTGATACTTGCAACCAAACATGGAGTGGGAACACATTAAAGATCATTCACATATTTAATCCATTGTGATGTGACTTATATTCACATTAGAAAACATAGAAATGGTTGACATGTCATAAACTTTTACATAAAATGATTATGATGTATATTCTCCCAATCTATAAATGATATGTCATTATAAAGGTTTCCCTATTCTAGTGATATCCTTAAATTTTTATCACATTTTCATCATGTTTCACATTGATGCCATGATATGTCCATTAACCAAGGTAGAATTGGCTGATGTTGTGCTTATTTAACTAAGGTATAATTGGTTGAACTCAAGGCTACCAATTTTGGTGGTTGTAGAGGGCATGTTTCACCTTGTCAATCTACCCTATGGTGGACTAATGTCGCAACCCTAACTTGGCCAAGTGTGGGGGTGAAGCCCAACACTTGGAAAAGTTGGGGATTGGGAGTCCTTCGAGACTCCCGAATGTTTAGAGCTCGATAGCAAGGGGAAAAACACCTCACATTGGGGTGTTCTTAGTGTCATTGGAAAGCTCTTGAAACGTAGATATCGAAAATGGCCTCGCATTGGCCATTTGGACATATACAGCCCAAGTTATGGGCAAAAGAAGGGCCGGGAGTCAAATTGCCAGTTTGACTCCCGACCACTAAAAGTCGGAAATATACCTCTTTCTCACATCCGATTCGGGAGTGCGACATGGCGTTGGAAAGATCTCGACGAGGGCTACAACTTCGGTTTAGACCTCATCGCGATCGGACTCTGCAGTCGGGAGTTATGGCGGTTCAAAGTTCCGGGAGTCCCGCCAGGACAATTTCGGGACTCCATTTCGGGAGTCCCGAGAATTTGTGCCATTTGGATGTAGTTTCCATGGCGAGCTGCAGAGAATACTATAGGGAGTAAGGTGGTGGCTTACTCCCGAGTTCGGGCCGTGGTGAGTCTTGTGTGTCCAAGTGCCCGTGGCAAGTCCCAACACCCAAGGGTGTCTTGAATGCTAAACTAACCTCTCGTGGTTGGTTTCTGGATGCAGATTCAAGCTTGATCTTATAATCCCTCTTCCTAGTCTAATCCCGGGGCGCCCAACTCGACCCTCTACCCCTTTCTAGAGTTGGAAGCCGGGAGTGTGCCCTCGGTCCCAACTTTCCGCAACTTGACATTTGGTGAACCCTCAAGTGGGTTCACCCCGGGACCAAGGAGCGCGTCAACTAATGTTCCAATATGGTTGGGTGGATATTTTGATTCTGGTTATGTTGTTGTTTTGCAAGGTTTTGTTTCCTTGACTCTAATGGTTTGTTGATTCTAACTTTCTTGAATGTATTATTGTTTTTTGTTTTTTCTTGTGTCTTTTCACATGAATTAAATCTTTGCATTTATTTTCGAGAAACTCAATCTTCCATTTATTGGATTCAAATTCAACTTACACCCCAAATTTAACATTTAAATTTCTTCAACAACAATCACAAAATATACCAATGCATATAAACAAGTTATACAAAACATTCTCAACTCTAAATGTCTATAATCTAATTAAAACTTAATCAATCGAACATTCAAGTTTGATCTTCCAAGTTCAAATCACTCAAAATTGTTCATTGATTATTATATCGACTCTATTGTTTGCTTGGTTTCTTAGTTCCACTTGTTGTGAATTTCAATGTTGTCATTGAACTTTGCTCTAAATGTACTACACAAAACCAATATTTAGAGGTGTTGTGTTCACATCATTGGAACCTATGTTTAACCTTGATGTAGCTTGTGGTGTGGTTTGATCTTCCTCACTATTGGACCCACCATTTCGTTTCCTTCTCATTTTCTACTAGTAGGCATGGTTTCTTCTTCATCATTTTTTTTAGTCATTCCTTATTTTGGGTATGTTGAAAACCTTGGCTCCTCCTCCTCACTATCCTTTACATTGTTTGCTTGCATTAGTTGATCCATCTTTCGATTGTAAACAAGTATAGGTAATTTGTATGCATCATCTTTTGCATCAAAATAATTCCTTGGCCATTTCTGTTGTAAGATTGATTCGGGTTTTTTTCACCTAAAATTCATATAGGTAGTCACACTACTGATGAATTGTGTCCTAAAATTTTGGTTCGTTGGGTGTGTTGGTCATGGATTATTTCTAGGTGGTTGTCATAATTGTTCAAAAACATTGGTACAAACATTTTGATCACCATCCCATATATATATTGTAATCTTGCAAGTGATTAAAAGATGCCCGATATCTTACCTTTGCTTGGTACTTTGCATCTACGTACATTTTTTAACTTTCTTTTATTTATAAAAAGATACAAGTCAAAGTTTGGAATGTTCAACAAAAATGTTGCACGGATATGGATTTGGTGACATGTTGGAAATGAATGCACTCTAAACTGGGTTTTTTTAATTGTTTATTTCAAGTTTATATAAGAAATTACACTAGCTACCCAAAATAATCCACAATTGCAAATATATGTGTCTAATGACATATTTGTAGGTGTCTAATCTATTTGTGTATTTACTATTATCTTGAAACCTATATTGGACTACTTGCATGGGACTAATAACCTTAAAACATTTACATGTGGCAAAACAACTTTTTAGGTTAGAACAACTAGATTTCTTTAAACAACCACAAAATCTATTTGCAAATCTTTTCATAGCTCCCAAGTAGAAATCAAACATGGACCCCATATGCAAGATGTGTTGGGCCATTGAACACCATGTGGCTTGGCCACATGGACACACTATTGATATGGAAAAATACTCAAATTATGTCAAGAAATATTCATCCACATCAACAGAATATGTCAGAGGATATACTCTTTCACATGGCCAAAAATATTCCTTCCTACTCATGAAATCTTATTTAACATTCATACTCATCGTTCATACTTCACGCTCACCTGTTCTTGAAATAACATCCTTTTTTTGAAAGACTAAAATTGAAAATGAACACATACCAAATTGGCAACAATAGGTCCAAAAGTAATGTGTCCAAGAGTCATCAAGACTTTCTTGTTCAAAACTTTATAAGACTTTCATTTCCTTCATTTTTTGAAAGTTTCAATGTTTTCCTTAGGTTCGATGGACATATACATTACATCATATAGGTCATGAAAGATCATTCATTGAACTTCGACATCTTTGATCTTCTCCATTGCATGTAAGTGCCATGCTTTTAATATATGTCATGCACAAAAGGATATAAAGATGTTCACTATAGCCCAAACAATCCTAAACATTGACACACAAATCACACCAACTTTTAGTAATAGCTAGATATGTAAGTACATTGTAAGCTTCATAGGAATGAAAAAGACCTTGGACAAGGAATTATTTTGATTTTCATTGAACATAATTATGAAGAAAGAAGTAAGGTAGGATTCATATTCATCGTAATGTTCACAACTCTTGAGGGGCGTCATTAATAATGAAACAACTTGGTCTCCAATTAGGCATGATTGACGACATCTTTGCTTTCAAAGGTTGGAGCCATTTGATCAAATCATTCATAGTTTATTGACTTATAATGGTCCATGTTAGAGGCATTTTATTGTGATGAACATCAAAGCCCATCAAGGCGAACAAATGATATTTCACATCATTTGTGCCAAATGTGGCATCCATGGAAATTGTTCCATTATGGCCATATGTAAACATGGATTGACATTGCATTAGTGTTTGAATTCCTGGAATGAATGGGACTTGAATTCCATTAATTTTGCCATCTTTTCAACAATAAAATATGTGTTTTGAATTATGCAAAACCCAATTTTGAATTTAAATGGCTAGGTTTTTGTGCAACTGCCAACCTTTTTTCTTATGTTTCTAATCCAAATACGCAATGTTTTGTTGTTGGATGAAGTCCTCCTTCATCATGGCTTCTAGGACATTTGCACATTCCCACCAAATTGTTTTGTATTTGTCATAAATTTGTTTAGTGGTGTGCTTTAAACTCAATTGACTCCAAATGTGATTTTTCAAAGATTGTGAAATTTGGGGTGTATATTGTGACATGTGAGTTCATGACTTGGGATCTCATCCATGTGCTAGTTCACCATTTGTTCAAGTGTGTGTTCAATGGTAAAAACAAAGCTCCACCACATCAAATTGTTTGTACAATCACTTGATTGAAAAGGTGGCCAAACATCCTTGTTTGATCAATCTTGCATGGTTTGGGTCATTGTGCTAATCATCAAAAGTATAAGCACAATCATACCTACAAAACATACCTATGGTAAGGATCATATGTGTTTCTGAAGGACATTTGAAAAGAAAAAGAAAATGCATGGAATGTCACATTATACTAAGTACGGCCGATGTGGTTATTTATTGATGGGGTATTTATATTCTTTTGCGGGGGCAAATTTTTGTATGTGTTCCATTCCATTAAGGTTTTCACATCACCTTGCTCACCTTCCAAGAACTCACACACATGTGCATGTGCTATGTATGCAATCTTGATTGACACTTTATTTGTGCTCACATGCCTCATTTGAAGAGTCCACATCAAATCCAAATTTGAAAAAGGGGATTTGTTGGGCTTTGGCTTGGAATTAATTATGATTTGGGAATTCAACCCATGTTTATAAACTTGTAAAAACATGCACTTGCAATACCCACTTTCTTCATTAAACCATGATTACTAGTGGAACATACAACTGATCAATACTTGCATAATTAATCCACAATGGACATGGGACTCAACCCTACAATACCCACATACCAACCTTAAACACACATTGGAGTTGGGACCCAACCTTGCAATATTGGCATTCCAAAACAAAACACACATTATACATGGGACCTAACCTTGTAATACTTGCATTCCAAAACTAAAACACACATTGTACATGGGACCCAACCTTGTAATACTTGCATTCCAAAACCAAAACACGCACTGCACTTGGGACCCAACCTTGTAATACCTACATTTGAAACTAAAACACACACTTGACTTGGGACCCAACCAAATGCAAAACTTACATTTCAAACTAAAACACACATGGACTTTGGACCCAACCAAATGTAATACTTACATTTCCAACTAAAACACACATTGGACTTTGGACCCAACCAAGTGTAATACTTACATTTCGAACTAAAACACACATTGAACTTTGGATCCAACCAAATGTAATATTTACATTTCAAACTTAAACACACACTAGACCTAAGGCTCAACCTTGCAATACTTACATTTAAAAACTAAAACACACACTGAACATGTACCATATTTAGGACTAATAATTACATAACTCCAAATTTTAAAAAAAACTTTAAATAGAGTTATAGACTAAACCCCAAACATGTATCAATTTCAAAAGAACTTCAACCCCAACTACAAAAGCTTACACATAACCTTGATAATTATACAAAAAAATTTAAAATGAACTAATTATGAATTAAAAATCAAAACTCAGGAAATTAAAAAATTTAGCATGTGAAGGGAAATACTTATGTCTTACCTTCTAATTTGAATCTCTCCAACTTGAAATATGGTTGTTTTCACTAACTTTGGAAGGAGGAAAAATGAGTTTCATTTGCTAATATATAGTTCATGATTATTCCCTTTAAATTTAACCTAACCTTGAATTTAATCAATATAAAATATGATTTTGCAAAGGTCATAAATGTTTGAGAGATCTATTTAACCTTAAATCCTCCATAGACATTGACGATAAGAAGATCCCACAAAAGCAATACCCACACATGAGGCCTAAATATGTTTAATTTATTGTTAATCAATTGAATACAATACCTGCATTTGAATTATTTTCATTGGTTGCTAATGATGTTATGTAGGTGTTGGGTAGGTAGGAGGGAGGGAGGATAGGTAGGTTAAAACGATGTGATAAGTTTAGGTGGGAAAAGGGGGTGTGGATGTAGTAGGTAGGTAGGAGAGAGGGGCCAAGAAGGTAGGCAATATGTAGCTGGGCAAGTGACCTCAAAATTGGGAAAAAAAACAACCAGCCAAAAAAAAAAAAAACCAAAGAAAAGGTCAGCACCTAAAGGTCAACGCACATTCAACTACTAGATGAGAAATCCCACTCATCCAGTGGACAGAATTCCCAACCGGTGTGCTGGTGGGTTGCTGGTTCATGCTGGCCGTGAACTGCCGTATCCCCTTGGGATATAGTGCCGATGGTCTCCCCGCTCGTAGCGCGTTACCCTATGCCCAGATTGTTGAAAGCCTCAACAATATTGGCCACTGAACTGTTGGAAACTAAGCAGTTTGCCCTAAAGATTTAGAAGACAGAGAGAGACAGAGAGAGACAGAGAGGGGTTGAGTCAGTCCTCTTGCCTCTTCTGCTGCCCCTCTCCTTCTCCAGTAACCAGGTAGCCTATTATTCTTAGGTTTTGGGGATCGTGAAAGCCAGCTGCAATGGAGAAGTCACATCAATTTTGGAGATCTTTCATTATCTTGGTTTTTGTGTTGCTTTTGTGTTTCTGACGCTCTTTTTGTGCAGCTTCATAATGAAGCTCAATGGCGGCGGATGTTGATCTTCCTGATGGTTGTTGGTTTGCTGGCCCCTTGGCTCGTTGGCGGTAGAACTTGTTTTTAGTTGAAGAAGAGCACGTTCTGAGGGTGAGAGATCTGGAGCTCCACAAGTTGAGCGGTGGGTAGATAGGCAGGGTAGGTTGCTAGACAGTTTGCTGCTGAATTTCAGCGATTCTATAGAGTTTACTGTGATCGTGTTGCTGGTAAGGGCAAAGTTCTCATGATCATGTAATTGTACTTCGAGAAAATTTAATTCCTGACATTGCTACTCTCTCGGGGGTAGATTTTTGACGTCGTTGGGGTACCGGTAAAGTGATTTCATAGTTTTCATTTCGTTTCGATTTTTTAAACTCGTCATGGTTATCGCAGTGCGCCTTCGTCGCACCATCCTCGACTCGCGAGGATTAGGATATCTAGTGGCTTATAGCCGCAGAGCGATAGCAACTTCTTGGGGTGGAACGGTTGGAGTGACAGCATCACGCCAGAGAGAGAAACTTTGGCGGGAATTCTTTTCCGATCCGTCTCAGTGGTGGGATTGTAGACCTGAGAAAGTGAATGTAAGGTATCCAGATTTCAAGCATAAGAAGGCGCAAGGCGCACTGTGGCTTGGGGACGGACAAAACCCTCCATGGGTGGGAGAAAAACTGGCGGCCTTGCCACCAGGGACTGTAGATTTGGACATGTTTTCATGGAATAGACGACTTGCAAGGTATGTCAAGGCCGGGGATCGTGAGACGGCCATTGAGCTTTTCCATGAAATGCAACAAAAAGGCATGACTCTTGACAGATTCACTTTTGTTCCGGTGCTCAATGCATGTTCTAGTTTACAAGCACTTGAAGAGGGCAGGCAGGCTCATAAACAGATAATTCAATGTGGTTGTGAGGCTGATGTCTTTGTGGGGAGCTGCTTGGTTGACATGTATGCCAAATGTGGAACCATGGAGGACGCTCAGAGTGTGTTCAACAAGATGCTGCATCGAGATGTGGTCACTTGGACGGCCATGATATTGGGACATGTGAAGTGCGGGGAAGGGCAGAAGGCACTGGAATTGTTTCGAAAAATGCAAGCGGAGGGTGTGCGACCAGACTCTTTCACTTTTGTGGGAGTGTTGAATGCTTGTGCAAGCCTTGTTGCACTGGAAGAGGGCAGGTCTGTTCATCAGCAGATTGTTCGAAGTGGTTTTGAATCCGTCACTTTTGTGGGGAATAGCTTGGTTGACATGTATACCAAGTGTGGGAGCATAGAGGATGCTCGGAGAGTATTTAACAAGATGTCTTCACAAAATGTGGTTTCTTGGAATGCATTATTATTGGGACATGTGAAATGTGGGCAAGGACAGAAGGCACTGGAATTGTTTCAACAAATGCAAGAGGAAGGTTTGAAGCCAGATCCTGTTACTTTGGGGGCAGTGCTGAATGCATGTGCTAGTGTAGTTGCCCTGAAAGAGGGCAGGGATGTTCATGAGCAGATAATTCAAAGAGGTTGGGAGTCAGATGTCTTCCTGATGAGTAGCCTGGTTGACATGTATGCAAAATGTGGAAGCATGGAGGATGCTTCCAAAGCTTTCAAGAAGATGCCTTCACTTGATGTGGTTGCTTGGAATACTATGATATTTGGACATGTAAAATGTGGACAAGGGCAGAAGGCATTGGAACTATTTCAAGAAATGCAAAAGCAAGGTTTGCAGCCAGACCTTAGGAGTTTTGTGGGGTTGCTGAATGCATGTGCCAATGTAGTTGCAATTGAGGAGGGCAGACATGCTCATAGGCAGATTATTGAACGTGGGTGGGATTCAGATATCATTGTGGGCAATAGCCTGATTGACATGTATGCAAAATGTGGGATTCTGGAGGATGCTTGCAAAGTGTTCAATAATATGGCTTCACATGATGTGATCACTTGGAATGCAATGATATCTGGACATGTGAAATGTGGGGAGGGGCAAAAGGCATTGGAACTATTTCACCAAATGGAACAGGAAGGTGTGCAACCAAACCCTATCACTTTGGTAGGGGTGCTGAATGCATGTGCTAGTGTACTGGCAATTGAAGAAGGCAGGTCGGCTCATGAGCAGATTATTGAAAATGGGTGGGATTTGGATGTCTTTGTGGGTAACAGCCTGGTTGATATGTATGCCAAATGTGGAAGCATGGAAGATGCTTGCAGAGTGTTCAACAAGTTGCCATCACATGATGTAGTCTCTTGGAATGCCTTACTTGGAGGATATGCCATGCATGGGCATGGGAAGGAAGTTCTTAAAAATTTTGAGCAGATGTGTGAAGAAGGTGTACAACCAGATGATATTACTTTTATTTGTCTTCTGTCAGCTTGTAGTCATGCAGGTTTGGTCATAGAAGGCCTGTGCTGTTATGCTTCCATGAGCACAATTCACAAGATTTCTGCAAAATTGGAACACTACACCTGTGTAGTTGACCTTCTTGGCCGTGCTGGACATCTGCAGGAGGCAGAGGATGTGATCAAGGCAATGCCCTATAACCCAAATGTGGCTGTGTGGATGGCCTTGCTTGGTTCTTGCAGAATTCATGGTAATGTGGAGATGGCAGAACGTATTGCGAAACAAGTTCTTGAACTGGAGCCTGAAAATGCCACAGGTTATGTGCTGCTTTCTAACATATATGCTGCTGCTTGAACGGCAGAGAAAGGAAAGAGGTGTAAAGAAACGACCAGGTCGCACCTGGATTGAAGTGAATAATAAGGTGCATACATTTGTAGTAAGTGATCAAGAACACCCTCAGATCACTGAAATCCATGCAGAACTGAAGAGATTGTCAGGGCTGATGCATGATGCAGGGTATGTGCCAGATACTAAATTTGTGCTGCATGACATGGAGGAAGAAGAAAAGATGTTTCATTTGTGTCACCATAGTGAGAAGGTGGCCATTGCATTTGGGCTCATCAACACGGCTCCTGGTACTCCACTGCGCATAATCAAGAATCTGAGAGTTTGCAGTGATTGCCACACTTCGACAAAGTTCATTTCAAAAATGGTTGGGAGAACAATCATGGTGAGGGATGCAAATTGCTTTCATCACTTTCAGGATGGGGTCTGTTCTTGCATGGACTATTGGTGATGGCAGCAGTCTGTCTTGTGCTTCCTATGTCTGTGGCATGTCTATCATATTATTACCATAGCCTTTTGAACACCTTCCTGAATGTGCATGCTGTGAAGATTGTGTACATAGGAATGAGATGAAACTGTGGCTGAGCCATGATCCTTTGATCTTTGTGTCTCTGACTGTTGCTCAGTAGAAGTCCACATAAAAGTAAGCACGGCAGTCTCAAGGATTGCCAAATTTTTGGTGGCAATTGCAACATGCATTGAGCAATTACTGCAGAAAGTAATGCTGATGTGATAGATAATGTTAGTATGTAATGGGAGTATGCAAACAGCCTACTATCTTGCAGAAGGATTTGACATGCTTGGGGATGAGAATTATTGATGTTATGTATTTTTATGGATTCCTATCAATCCCTTCAACTCTTGATGTCTACTGCAGATTGGGATAGGTGTACTATATAGCCAGTCCACCATCATAGATAAACTTGAAATTTGTTGAGTTGTGAAACATACATGAAGAAATATCAGCATGGTGCACAGATCAATGGCACATGTTGTAGCCAGATCAAGGAATTTCAGGTGTGAGGTGCCATGGCTAGATTTGTAATTTGAATGATCCTGGCTATTTTTCGAATGTGGGAATTGAGAAGAGAATTTCAGTGGGTCCCATATCTAGATGAGCAATCCTTGTATTTCAAATGTTGCAGTTGACATATCATCTAAATTTTTAACAGCTTATAAGTTTGATGATTCTTGACTCCTATCAACATTTGAACTGAACAAGATTGTGATTTTAGTTGTCATGATTACCTCGCATATCAACACTACCACAATAAAAACCATAATCGTAACCGTACTGGTGGCTTGGTAATACTGTGACTCAGTTTTGTTGGGTGATCTTTCATACTGCATTTTTCTTAGTTGAGAATTTCAGCAGCAATTTTGATTTTTACATCCCATTCATAAAAGAAATCTACCCTTGTACACATTAATGATGCCTCCTCACAAACAACAAGGCACCTTATGCCTACAAGTAGGTTAAAAGTTGTGTTGTAGGCTTGTAAGCATGGCCAGGGTTACCTTTTTTAGCAAGGCCTATTAGTGGGCATATTAAGCCCGAAAAATATTCTAGTGACAATGATAATTGGAATTGATTTATGTGAACTAGGTGAAGAGTTCATAACTGGTTGTCCCTACAACAATTCTAAACACCGGCCACTTGACATTTCTATTGAATTGAACAACATGGAAGTGATGTTCATCTCATTGTGTGTGTGAAAACAAATGGTTAAAAAATTCAATGAACCAAAAATGGAGGGATGTATAATATTCTCCTCAATGTTCTTCTTGTATTTCATTTTTGGCTAAAAAAATATTTTGATGTGTTTTGATAATTTGATTCAAAATTATGCATCACATCATAAACCTATTTTATTATGTATTAACTTGATGTTAGTTGTCAATTATGGTTTAGGTTTGAAATCTACACCAACTTTTTTGGGTTGAAAAATTAAACCAAGACTTGGATTGAATTCTTGGTTTCATTCATTTGTGGAACTGGAACTAGAACCAAGATAGTTAATTTATTTTTAATAAAAATTAGAGGTTTTTCATAAAAGTAAAGAACCACCCAAGAATGGTTCTTTCCTAAATCATAAGATCGTCTTAGGTTTTATAACAACTCTTGGTATATCTTATTGCTACTAGTGTTGGTTGATTGTAACTTTCAATCCAAATCTTCAACTTCAATTTAAGCATTTTAAAAAAAAAGGGAAAACCTTTTGTTCTCATTAATCTATATTTCTAAAAATTTCATAATATCACAATTTATGGATTCTAATCTTATATTGTGTTTATTCAAGTGCTTATGGTTTGTAGATTTTTAAAACAAAGATTGTCAATGTAAATTCACACATTAGTACTTGGCACCCCATGTTGACATTTGATTTATGGTGATTGAAATTGAAGAACATTTTTAGATGTGAGCAAAAGCTTTTGCTTGTGCATACTCACATTTGTTTATTTTATAAGGAGTCTTTTAACATTAAGAACTCAAGACCCTTAAAGTGTTAAATGGCTTAGAAAATAGGTCGATTCACTACACTTATATATAGGAATCAATAAGACTTTGATGAATTGATTTAAAGAAAATGTGAAGCCTTGGATAACAAAAGTGTTTGATTGTGATCATAGTTTTTTTCTAAATATCCAAAATAAATACCATGATTGGGCATGTTTACTTCTTGGTTCCATCATTGCTGAAAAGTGAACAAATTGGTAGACCTTTAATTAGGGAACACCATGACATATGGGAGGTAACATGAAAATCCAAGTCTTTTACAATTGTCCATTTAAGGGTTTTCCTTAAGAAGAACCTAAATCAAGAATTGCAAGAGTTTCATTCTAGTTTAATTTTTTATTTAGATAAGGTCTAGTGATAAATATGCATTATTTGTAGTTATGAAAATGTTTCTAAAAATTTCATAACATCAAAGGTTGATAATGCCAATAGGAAATTAAGAGACAAACAACCTTTCTCAACTTTATTCCATAGTTGAGAAACTTGTGCACATTTCTTGCCACAAGGTATGTCACTACTAGATCAGATTCTAGGAAGGGCAACTAATGATTATATACTTATTTTTAGGCATGTTCACTATTAGGGTACCCAAAAGGACGATATAACAAAAAGAAGGAATGCAAAGGACTATTTGGATTTTTATTACATTTATTATTTCATGATTATAGTGGATTGATATATGATTATAACTAGAATCATGTTATGTTAATCTAATAAAAAAACCCAATAATAGATTGGATATAATATTGATGTTCTTTTGAGTCTTTGTTTTAATTGTAATTTTTGTTTTAAAGGAATCAAAAGGAATGCAATTAACTTTAATTTTCTTTTATGGATAAGTAATGCATACATTTATGTTTGGTAATATTCATATAATGCATTTGATTAAATAATGCAGGATAAATTTTTTTTGAAGCTACAAAATCCATTCTAAAAAGGCTATAGACAAAATGATTTTTTTTAATTTAATTTAATTTTTTTCCATTTGATTGATTTTTTTAATTCACCAGGCTTAGAATTTGTGGATCCAAATGTTAGCAAAATGTGTAGAAATTTTCATGCAAGGAAACAAGTTAAGTTGTATATAAAAACTTATGTTTTTATTTTTTGCATATATGGTTTTTTAACAAAATATTTATGCGTAATTACATATAGATGTGAAAAACCACCACCACCATGAAAATGATCAAAGTTTGAATTATCCAATATCTCTCAATTAAATTTATTCCATTTAGATTTTGTATTTGGGAAAAAACAAAAAAAAATCATTGAGTCATGTGGCGAAAAAGTGGTACCTTGATTGTGAATATGCCCTTTCTTAATACCCAAAGAAACTAATAGCCTTCAACATGATAATTGTAACCAAGTTGTGGGGAAAATAATGGGGAGCTTAAACACGTTGATCCACAAGCTTGCATTATGTTGCATAACAAGTATGTGGAAGGCTTCTAGAAACAAAATGTCACCCATTGATGCAATCTTAAACATGCTTGAAAGGCCTTATTGAAAAACATGAGTTATTTTTTGAACATTGTTAGATTAAGAAAAAGGATTTCAAAATATATAATTGTCTCAAATGCTCATCGTAACCATGCAAAAATGGTAAGGTTTCATTCCTTCCACTTATCATGAAAAAATAAAATAAAATAATAATAAAATGAATTTTCAATTTACAACAAGTAATCTAAAAAACATACACAAAATTGTTTGTCATGTCTTAGATGTAGTGTATTTTTATGAAGAAATACAACCAACTTGGTGTTACATTATATTTAGTTCCATTTGCATGTCAACTTTAAAGACAATATTTTCAAAGGGCATCCATGAATCACACAACTCATTCCTTGGCCATGTGATTCCCTAAATGTTGTCACCCAAAACATAACACATACATGTTTCTAATTCTAGCTAGTATTTTTTCAACCCCAATATAAAGGAATTTCATCAAACAACTAATACTACCCCTAAACAAACTAAGATCAATTGTCTCTTGCAAAATGAATCCATTGCTTACAATCTCTAACTCTAAGTTCTTCTCTATGAAATATTAATGGTCATTAATATGTGCTTTCATACTTTAAAAAAGTTTTAAAAGGAAGAAGTTATGTATTATTTGATAAAGTACTGCATAAACACCTTACTAAGCCTTCAATGCATTGGTGCAACACCTATTGGAAAAAAAAAACATGATACTTGAAGCTTTAAACCCTTATAGGCATAAGACTTCTTTTTGAAAAAATTTAAAAGTGAATGCTTGAAAAACATATGCTACAAATCAATTTCACCTTTGTCACGCTACTAATAAATTTCTTTAACTATTGTACACTCATTGCTTCTTGCATTCCTCACTTTTTTATTATCATTCATTCATGGAATACAAAAATCTTTATTAACACCACTACATGTGCATCATCAAAACAATAAAAAAAAATATTGTGAAAATGGTCCATTGATTTTTGCATTAACAAAAAACCTTGTGACACATAATTCAAACCCAATAAACAAGTTTCAACAATGACCAAGATGTCCTTACAAATTTACAACTACAAAATAATAGAAACACTTACACAAGGGTAAATATCATAACATGAAAAACCAACCTCACGCACTTAGGGGAATGTTTAAACTAAAAAATAATGGGTTTGCTTACTAGGATGATGCGGCAAACTTGGATTAGTTACAAAAAACAATGGAATATAAATTCATGATTTTTACAATGGCCACAAATATTCATGAAAAAAATAGAGTCAAACTATATTATTATGCAAAAATGTGGATAGTTATTATACATGATTATGTCATTTTGAAAACATTTGAAGTCTTTTTTTAAAATACAATGAAAACATTAGTTATAATGTTTTTTAAATGATTTTTACTATTCTATATTCATTAGATTCATTCCAAATTGTTCCAAAATTTCCAAAAATATATTACAAATATTGTAATGCGAGTAAATTAAAGACTTGCAACATTGGTTTGGAAGAAAAACATGTAAAACCAAACATTAGTTACATTTCAAGTTATAGCTCTTATTATTGTGACTACACTCACGCCATGATTAAAATACCCTAAATTGTACCCATAAATTTTTTATATCAAACCTTATGAAATAGATATTTTATAGTTCCCTTCATTTCATGAAAATGTGTTTGAGGTTCGAATGTAGTTCTTTGTTAAGGTTTGATCTATTGGTGTGATTACAACATTACCTATAGAATCTTCAATCAAGTTATTTCAATATCTAAAATTAGATTTGGAACCAACCAACACTAATCATTATGAATGTTGAACAAGTAAATTTTGCACCAAACCTTTGTCAAATATCAAAATGGTTATATGTAGTTCGAGGAATTGCTAACACTTTGTTTTCAAACACCCAAACCTAGGTGGTTCTTTAACTTCAAAGACTTAGAAAGAGAGACTCTTTAATTATCTAATCTTTTATATGCCCAAACTAGTTGGTTGCTTCCTCAATAAACAAACACTTGTGCAACATTTGATTAACACCTTGTTAGGTCTTTGAAATGGCACCAAGCTCATGGTTGTTTTTTAATGGGTGGGTATTTGTCAAAGAACCAAAGACATATATACTTGGCTACACAAGCAACTAAATCCATGCCCTTGGTTCATATTTTCGTAGCACAAAATTGTAAAAAAAAACCTTGAGTGGTTTTTAAAATTTTGGTTTTTTCAAAAAACCTAGGCGTGATTATTATCACAAAAATCATATACCCACCCAACACTAGCTACTACCTTATGGAATTTTGCTTGCTTTAACAAGCTTGCCTTGTTCATAAGTAGTTATGGAGCATGTTCCATTTATAAGATATAACATTATGTAAATACATTTTCCACTATACATAACTTAGTTGTGCAAAAACATATTTTGCAAAAACTCAAAATTGGGTTAGGCCATTTATTATAAAGGACACCCCATTTTGCAATGAAAACATGCCCATGATGCATATATTTATGAAATAGTACTTCCCTATGCTATGTTCATGTAAAAGATATAGGATACCTTCCTTTAAGTCAATGAAGGAGGTTAATCAAACAAATATTTATTTGGACTGATTTTTCAGGAAAATTGATTTTATTATATATTTTCATGTGATGGACTTGATTGATCAACTCCATATGTTTGGAGTAATATGGAGGTCATGATGATGGGAATAAAAGACATCAAGAGTTCCCCAAGTCTAAATTACTTGTTAGGAGCAACATTTAACTTGACAAAATATCTAAAGAGTAAGGCACAAATGTAACTCCATCCTTTACATATGACTTTTTGGTTGAGTAATGACCTTTGCTCCTCAAGGCTACATCATCCTTTGTCAATATTGATGGTTGAAAGCAACTTGTGTATTATTGATATTTCCAATTTGGTCTTACTATCTTCCAACATACAAATGCAAAATGTTTTGAAGATGACATATTCATGAAAATAGTCAAACTACAACCTTATTGTAACAAAATAATGGAACATTTTTGGGGCCATAGAAGTTAACATGATTTCATACATAGGCCTATAAATCATAACCAATCATATTTTGCTTGATTTGCTAAATCATTCCTTTCAAAGCACTCATCCAAGTGGGTTCCTATTATTAATCTTTCTAGATTTGTATCTATTCACAATATTTTGAAAAACCTTTTGTATCAAACTAGGGTTCCTATAACCTTTCATAGCCATCCTTGTTTATAATAAACCCATATGCGCAATTCCTCCTAGTCATCACTTGTGAAGTGGGTTTTCATGTGATTTGTTAAGAGTTGAATGCTCTTCCTTTAACTACACATTAGATCTCTCATTGACATGTGTCATTAATATCACCCCTTCCAAAGACAAGTTTATAACATGAACTTTAGATGTTGGGGATTTAGAGATGTATTGCATAATGACAAAGTTTTTGCCCGCTTAAAAGTCATAGATAGACACACCACCATGAATGTTTTAAAGAATTTCTATTCAAAAATCTAGGAATATTACAATTATAGTTTGAACATTAGCACACTCATTATTACTATTGAATATATTAAAGCTCCTACGTCTAAACTTAACTCCTACTTCAATGTTGGTTCAAATTTTCAATTTGATGTCAAGAGTGAAGCAACACTCCAAAAGCATCACAATAATGATTAATTAATTCATGCTATTTAGGAACTAATTTTTATTATTATTATACATCAAGCATGTTGAACGCAACAAGGTGACAATTTTTAACTTGAAGACTACCATAGATCTAGGTGTGATTAATGAAGAAAAAAATTCAAGCCACAAGTAAAAGTGATTCATATTTGAACCTCAAAATTTTATCTCATCCAAACTTTATTCGGTCTTAATTAATCACTTCAAATGTAAATCAAAAAGGTTTTTTAAAAAATGCAATGTGTGAGGACAATTTCAATTTTGAAAAGATGGTTGAAATTTGATTCAATAGAAACAACTTTCTTCCTTAGATATTTCCAATTACATTTTAAACCTATAGTTATGTGCATTCAAATTTCACTTAATAATTAGCATACATTTGATTGTCATTTCACAATTGAATATATGCCTTAGGAACATTTTCATGCCCATGTAACATTCTCCTAATATGACTATTCAAAATATTCATTATTGTACTCCAAAATTTAGAGTATGGTGTTTATGGCAATTGTGATGAATATTTGGTGAAGTGCATTATAATTGTTGTGTCTTGTCACAAGAAAATTCAATAAACCTTAAATGTGATTACACTTTATTTACATGTGTCAAATGTGCCATTGGGTTATCCAATGTACTACATTTTCTTTCAACATATTTTTTGGAATAATTTGTTATTTCTAGAGCTTTTCTAGCAAAGGATATAGTGACAATAATCCAACTACAAAAATGTCACAGATGATTGGTAGGTAAGATGTAGGATGCCAATTTCACAACTTGAATTCTCATCTAAAAGTTGGTGGATGTGTCACATTGGAGGTATCAAATGATATCACATTAAGTGGGTTGCAATCCAGTGAAGACTATGTCGTCTAGGGTTGTATCACTATGACTAAGTTTGGTCATGGGCAACAAAGCACAAGTTTCTTTACATTTAACACCATGTCATGTTCCACTAAAGAACTAGAGAATGTTACATTATTTTAACAACTATAGAACTAGAAGTTTTATTACATGGAGCCTTGAGGAAGTTCAAATGTAAGTTGCATCTTTATTGATAATATTCTAGGCTAGGTTTGTGAATTTTAGATAGTTATCACATACATATCAATTTACACTCACATAATCCCTTCTCAAGACTCCTTGTCAATTTGTTCAAAACTATTGGATCAAAGGGGTTGCAAATGTATATACTTTGGGTGTCTTTTTCTTCTCTATGGCCAACCCAAATCGTTTTCTTGGTTGATGTCAAGATGTGGCAACTAAATGGCTATTGTTAGTGACCTCAACAAGTGGCAACAATATTTTAATCCTTATTCATGTTGCCACATGTGGTGTAATCATTTTTTTTTTATTCAATATTGCTCACATATCCTTGCATGCTTATGGATTGCAATGAACTAAATTGCAACGAACTAAATTGCAACATTAAACTTGAAGAAGCTTTTCATGGTGCAAACACCAACAATTACCAAATCATTATGAATCATGTGGTTGGTAGGTAGGTTGGAAGCAAGGTGGTGGATGGGTGAGTGGGTGGGCTGTTGCAAGGTTGCATATGCCAATGCTTTTACAAAGGACATTAATCAAACCACACATAATTGCTTATGAGTGACTCTTGTCTTATTTGTTTATATTCATTAACATTTGTTGTTGGGTAATGGCAGATTATTATTGGTAGCTTTTGCCAAGTGCATTTAGAATATCAATTTTAAATATATTATATTGTAGGCTAAAGATAAAAGACTCACAAATAAGGGAGGGGGATGGGAGGCCAAGGCTAGGTTGGGCTAATGGGGCATGTGACAAGGTGGTATAAAACTCTGGGCCTTCCATTTTATGAGTGTCTCCCCATTGTGGGCTCTTCCCCATCATAAAGCATGAGTATACATATGTAGATCCCCAGGCACAGGAAAGGGTGGATGCAGGGTTTAAAGTGTAGGATAAAGCCCTAGGGTGTGCCCACTCTCAAAATAAGGGGCCTAGAACAAGGCAATAGCCGAGTTTGGCCCTACATTTTGGGAATGTCCCCCCCCACCCATGGGCTTCACCTATCATAAAGTATGATGCAAAATTTATCATGAACCAAACCTATGTAGATCATGAGGTGTATGAATGGGAGAGTTCTTATGCCTACTTCTCAACAGTGGGAAGGTTCTTACACATATAAGTATGCATAATTTCCCTGCCACCCCTACGAGTAGGCACAATATCCCCCCAATTTCTAGGAAGGAAATTCATGGATATAAGGTGCCCTCCACATACACTACAAATTTTCTCCAAGTGTTTTTACAATGGGAGGGATCTTAGTCCTATAAATAAAAAACTACTTATATGCATAATATACATCTCACTCAACTAAGGAGTAAACATCGTATCTCTCCTCTTTTCTATTCTAGGAAGGATATTCATGTGTAGGGTAAACCTTGAGGTCTAGGGCATTTATGAAATATTTGCCTTCATGAGGTGAAATCAAGGGGTGCTTATTTTCGGAAAAGCCTACTCTAATGGCATACAATTATCAATTATGGTATGACGTTTTTTGTTTTAACACCTGCACTCAGCTTCAATGTGGCCATCGCTCAAATTTCCTCAAAGCCTATGTTATGTAAATTTTCATTAAACTTTTCATTCATGAACTTTTATTTGGATTTCCATTTTATGTGTTTGTGTTTTTTTTTTTTATGATTCAAAATGCTACTAGTTTTGAACAACAATGAACGAAACAAAATGCTTATTTGTGTTTATATGATCTTGTTACTTTGGTGGTTGGTTTCCAAGTTGTGGGTATCTCTTACCATTCCCATCGTTGATACAATGCTTTGCATGTGAGGCTTATGGTTTTTATGCAAAATTTCCCATTGTTAGGTTTTCTCGAGGTTTTATATCACCTTGGTTTGATTTCTCATATCCCTCCATGTACTTTGATGCTTACTATGACATTGATTGTGAATCACTTCATGGGGAAGGTACATCACTATAATTCATTGGTGTCACTGGCATCATTAACAAGTCTATCCAAGGAGTTAATGCACTTGATGTAACAAAAGCAATGACTAAAGGAATGATTCAGGGAGTTGATGTTCAACAAGAAGCATAAGGTGTTATGTTTGTTGAACTGCAAATGAACATGACATTTTGGAATCCCCATAGCTACATCTCCCTTGCTTGGGCATTTTTTGTGTTGAATGATCCAGCTACACATGTCCAAATCCAACTTATCCAAAACATGAGGTGCATATTGTGCCAACCCATGTGGCTTAAATTTCTAATAAGAACAACAACATGACATAATCCAAAATAGATATTCTTTTTTACAACCTTACACATGGCATCACAAATATGAACAAATATATTGTTAATTAACATGGGGTTATTTTGAATCGTTACAAGGAGCAAAAGAAAACAACAAATAAAGAAGGTGGGGGTTAACATAAAGGGAAAAAGAGGAAGATAAATGTATCCCCATTCCATTACTAATTTTTTTTTTGCCAAAACCCTTACAAACCAAATGATCAAGATCAAAAGAGGTTTATTGAAGATGTGGTTCTATTGATTGCAAAAGGGTACATGCCTTTATCTTCTATTGAAAATCCTTGATTGCATCGTTTTATTATGTGTTAATGTGATAAATTCAGATTTCCTTCATGTAAGTAGCTTGTTCGGATCCTAAATATGTTGGTTAAGGTGATGAAAATGCATGTGTTGCCAACCATTGCATAATGTGTTATAGCCATTGTTACATTTGACCTCTAAATGTCTAGAATTGGTTTTGATACGTTCGCACTAATGATTAATTTTATTAATGATGATTAGGTGCCCTACCATGTTATAGCAAGGTTGTTTGAAGTTCCAAACACCTCTAGAGCAACATTGGCAATACATGTGAAATTTCTCTTGGTTGAAAATCAACTCACAAGCAAGATTATTGTTTATGTTAAAGATGAAAGGACAAACTTGAATACACTTGTTTCTACATTCACAAGTATCATATCTTGTGCACCACTACAACTTGCTACACCATTTAATGGCACTTGTTTTGATTATGTCATGTCTAAGGCATGTTAATATGCCATTAATGATATTAAAACTGGTGTTGGGATGAAAGAAGTGAATGTACCAAAAGTTCAAAATGCCTTGCAAAAAAACCATGACATGGACAAAGAAATTGGGGAAGGGTAGGCAAAAATGGGAATTGGCGTGGAAAGAAATTGGCTTGAAACCTTGAAAACTCAAAACATCAGTGAAAATTTGATTTGCTTCCAAGGTTGTTTGCATTTAGGAAACCTTGGAATATGTTGTTACCATAAACCTTTGCTATAGCCAACAAACCTCCAGGTTGCAAACCCTAATACCATTTGGTTTGGCATGGGCACAAACCTCGGGCCTTGTGGTGGAATAATGCATTTTAAACAAAACTAGAAGGTATTGGTTGCTTTCAGATGCTCTATCTACAACATTTTCCATTTGTATTAGGATACACAAAGACTATCAAGTTCATACATCACTAAACCCTCCATTGATGTGTGGAAAATTGGATGTAGAGGTGGAGGTTTTGTATGGTAGAATGGCGTTTAAAGTGATTAATGTGTTGGAGCATTTTTTGGCTTTTGCTATGACTTTTAATGTTGTTGTTGTGCACAATATGTGTGTTATTCAACTTGATCCAAGGTTTAAAGGGCTACAATGCATCATGGAATATGTAGGTCATGATAAAGTTGCAACAATTGCGGAAAAATATGATTAGCATGTTTTGTTGCCACTCTTGGTGGTGTTTTCCAAACATCTAAATCTAGGATGTGTGGAAGGCCCTCTTCCTTTAACACCCATCAATGATGACTCCTTGTGGGGAGTTGCAACTTCTACAAATTAAGTTAATATCTTTTTGGTCAATATGAGTTGTCTTTGTATCGTTGCATACCTATGAATGATAACGATATAAAATCACCCTTACAATGGTGGAAATACTATGCCAAAAAATTTCCTATTGTTGCATTCCTTGCCCACCAATTTTTGGGTATTTCACATATTTCAAATTAAAATTGAATGCATATTTAAACATTGTTGGAATATTGATTAATTTGCGACAATGTTGATTGGGTGTGGAAAACTTGGATAAGTTGGTTATAATTTTGAAAAACTAACCAAGTGATGCAAGGATAGGTTGTTACTCTCTTGTTGTTGGGGGGATGATGGAGTTTTTCACAACTGAAAAAGACACTACTAGAAAATGCATGGACAAACCCTACAACCAACCACCCAATTCAATTTTGGGTGGTCTTCACATGACATAAACCATTCATGATTTTGATTTTGTTGAGTGGGAAAATCCCATTAGAAACTCACAAAAGTGGTCATGTAATGGGAGGTAATGGCGGTTTGAAATGTTTTTGCTTGAAACGCCTATGGACATGGTCGAAAAATTTCCACCCCACCTTTTTTAAACCACAAGGGGTGTTTTTGCTTAATGGTCACTCCAAGCATTGTGCACAAGGTTAACCACCTTGCAAGGTAGGTAGGTAAACACCATGTATTAAATGCCATATGGTGTAGCTTGGGTGGCCAATGTTTAAATGCCACATGTTTGTATTTAAGTTTGTAGTCATCGGGAAAACACATAAAAATGAATACTAAGTAAATATACGTAGAAATATATTTTAGGTCATGTTTTGCTAACCTAACATAGGTGTGACTTAATTAAATATAATTAACTTATATGCCTAGGTTCAAGTAATACATTTATACTTAGGCTAAGTATAATGTAATATGTACTTAATGTCACGGGCACAAAAAAATATAAGAATAGGAATAAAGCCAAAAACACAACAAGGAAAAAAAATCACAATAAATGCAAGCCTAAATCTAATCCAAGATAGGAAACACAAAGCGTAAAACAAAAACACAGTATATGTTAAAATTATTTAAATGAAATGTTATTTTAATAACATATGAAAACAAAAGTTATGATAAGAAAATCTACCCAAAATTAATGTTGAATAGACTAAAGGTAATGGGGAGTTTTACCCTTATTTATACCCCATCGGGGATTTCGTTTAAGGAAGTTTCCATAGAGGCTTCCATGTGTGCACCAACTAAAAAAACTTCTTGAGAAGCCTCCTAACTAATATTGAATTAAAAATCAACCAAAATTTAATTAACGATTAACTTAGATTATACCCCATTGGGGACCTAATCCAGGAAACCTCCATAGAGGTTTTTATGTGTGCACCGGCCAAGGAAGTTTTTTGAAAAGCTTCCTAAGTTAATGATGATGCAAGTGATGATGCAAGCGACTATGTTGGTGCAAATGATGATGCAAACAACTATGTTAGTTGTGAGCCATGGATTATAGCTCAACAATTAGTTAAGCTTTAGTTCCTTAAATTTCCTTAGTTTTAATTATTTGAATGTTTATAAACCTTCAAGTAGTGATTATTAAAAAGTTGAATTAGTTTTTGTGATATTTCTAGGCATAGAGTAATTCTTTATTTCAGTTGATGTAACGCTTAATTAGTTTAGGACCTAGTAAACCTTTAAGGTACATTATCCTTTTTAGTTTGTAGAGAAGGGGAAAAGGATGTAGAATTAGATGTGATTTATTGATATATAGGGAATACAAGCCCATAATTAACAATATTTCGCATGACAAGGTTGAGTTAGTCTGTAGAATGATCTTCAAGCACTAATGATGTACTTGTAGGATTTTTAGGATGTAGTCCTAATACATCTTTATTTAGTTTCACTTCTACCAGACTTTGAAATAGAATCAAAATCAACTTAAGTAGCAACAGTTCCGCCTGAGTAGCCTCAAGTGAATTACAACTAAAGAACTAACTAAAAGGATAGATCATAGTTGTAGAAATTCTAGGATGCGACGAATGGTGCGAGCGAGGTACTCGGCTTGATGCTCCAGGGGAAAAGGGTTGATCGGGCCTCGCAGCCAACGATAATGGCCGTCACCGAGAACCCACGTTCGACAATGGAGACGGACATCATCATCTTCGCACTGGCACTCTTCGAACCTCTCTGGCGTGGCTCCACGAGCAGGAACAAACTCTAGGTAAATTGCTAAGGTGTGTGGGTTAGGAGATAGTCGACGATCCCATACTGAACGAACAACTTGAGTGCGCACCACTCTCCTGGGCGGTTTTTCTTCGCGCGGCCGTTGAGAAACATCCAAGTCGAGTGGTACTTCTTCAAGCTCTTTTTGTTGTATGGGTGCGATCGGAGGATTTGAAGGCGTAGCGACATTATCCGCCATGACTCGTGCTCACCTGCATCAACAAAACCAAGAGGGTACGAGAAACAATGCGATACTGGCGTTTAGAAAGGGTCAAGGCCTTTTTATTTAACAAATTAGGGTAGGCGTAAGGTGTGGGAATGACGATAGAACCTCATGAAAACTCGAACACCATAGATCCAGTCGATTCGTCAAACCCTAAATTCAACGGTGGATTTAGAAGTATGTGAGAGTTTTTGTGATGCAAATTGTAATTCTAATTTACTATGTACTACATAGTTAATTAGTGCATAGTAAAGTAAATAGGTAGGGAATATCAAAGGAGTAAATGGTACATGGAAATGTTACTCCAACCATTGACGTAATCAAGTAAGAACTCAAGGATTTTTTCCTTGTTACTATTGATAATTGATCCTAATAGTTAGTTACTTGAAGTAATTAGGATGAAAAAGGAGGATGTGAAAGTCAACGGATGGAAAGGATAAGATCAAGCTCAAGATGCCTCATCAAGATATCCAAGATAAAGGGGAGGATGGATCCTCGACTCCCATTAGTCATGAAGATTGTCATCCTCCTTGATTGGAGGATGGAATCTCTCTTGTGGTTCATTGGGCCCAAGGATTCTCATCCTAAATTCAATTGGATGGCAATCCCTTCTCAAAATCTCATTGGCCTTTGGAGGATGAGGAGGCCATTGATTGGTGCAAAAGGATTTCGAAAATCTCATTGGACAAAGGAAACAAGCTCTAGGGGTCATGGAGGCTCACCAAGGAAGGGGGCATTGTGTGTATGTGAAAAAGCAAGAAGGAGTGGGAGGAAGGTTGGTTGTTAGTTCTTATGTGTGCAAGAATCAAGCATAGAAGGAATGTGTACAAGAATCAAGCATAGAAAGAGTGTGTGTAAGAAGTAGGCATGAAAAGAACTTGTGTAGCAAGTACTTGTTGTGAAGCCTCTGGACTTTTGGTTGATTAATTGTTTCTCACAAATTCACCGTTGGATTTGTGTCAAAATTATATCAGTCTTAGTTTGGAAGGTGTAGAAGCTTCTCCCCAAATTTCAACTTGATCGGTTTTGTTGTGAGGGAGTTGCAGGTGTTAGAAGTAGAGGGTGTTAAAGAGGGTTTCATGGAAGGATTTCCATGGTGAAGCCTCTGGACTTTTGGGTTGATTAATTGTTTCTCTCAAATCCACCGTTGGATTTGCTTCAAAATTAAATCAGTTTTTGTTTAAGACCTGTGGAAGCCTCTCTTCAAATTTCAGCTTGATCGATTTTGTTGTGAGGGAGTTGCAGGTGTTGGAAGTAGAAGAGGTTGAGATGTTGTTTTGTTTTCCTCAATCAAAGTAAGTAGTTTTAGTTTTAGCTTAACTTTGGACAAAAACATAAAATAAAATAAAAAACCTATGAGATTTGGACACAACGCGTTAGATCATTAGTGAATTCATTACGTACTTGAATCACTTACTTGTTAGACTACAACTACATAGTAGTTCCACTTCCGACCGGGTTTTATGTGAGTGCATGTCTTAATGGTGAAGGTGTGCAAATAATCTTCACATTAGTTCAAATGATGATGCAAACAATAATGCAAATGATGATGTAGGCGACTATGTTGGTGCAAACAATGATGCAAACAACAAGTGATGGTGGTGTGCATGACACTTTAAGTATGTATATTGTAGCCTATAGTTAGGTTAAATATATCGTAAAATTTATACATAAGCTAAATATATCATAGCCTATGTATTAAAGCTACATATTAGTATATGATTTTTTATGTATTTACCTAAGTACATGTAATGATCTAAACTTACATTGAAGTAAGTTAAGCCTATAACTACCTAATTCCACATAGTTAACCTAAGTATAACCAAATTTATATGTGCATGGTCTATGTAAATATGTAAGTGTGATTCATACATAGCCTAAATGAATATATGTACTACTTATTATGACTTATAATTCCCATAAATTACTTAAGTATAATTAACTAACGATTTTTAGGGTTAAGTTAAATACCTACAATCATATCTATAATATGTTATTAATTGGTTACTTAATTATTTACCTAAAATATACTAACTATTGTGTAACTAAATTATCAATTATTAATTATTGAAAATAAATTTTTAATAATATCAAATGAATAAGGTCAATTTTTGTAAAACATTAATTATAACATGCTTATAACTATTAATCAACAATATAATTCATTTTAATTATATTGATATTTTATATAATTTATTTTTTAATAATATGGTTGTAATTATTAGTTGCAATTATTAAATATTGATTATTACTAATTAACATACCTATTTACTTACCTCCTTATTTTCTATTTATTTATTTCATTCATGTATACTATGTAATTACTCCAATATAGCGTTGTATGAACTAAAAGGCTTTAATGTTGTATGTCCATATGAAAATGTTTATCCTCCCCAAAAGTTTGTCCCATATTGTTTGTGATCCTTTCCAAATCATGAAAAATATAAATGGAAACATTCCAAGCATCCAGAACATAAAAAATATTCACAAAAAAAAGGCCACTTGGGATGAACCAATTGAAATAGTTCAACCTTAAAGGCCATATTCAAAATAAAATAGGAGTTTTCTACCTAGGTGGCCTAGGTGTAGACTCATAAATCTATGTGGCATACATCTAGGCCTATTCTAGTGGCCTAGCTTTAGCTACAACGTAGGAAAGGACATAAAGGCTCCTAAGGTAGGCCTACGTTGCCTAAACCTACTTTAGGCTCATAGACCTAGGGGGAATAAGGGAAAAATAATTATGTGTTGTAGGAAGCTAGTGGGATTGAAATGTGACAAACTTGGGGCACGAAAAGACATTAATGGTAGATTGTCAACTTTAAGCCACCATACAACACAACAAAATCCAACCTTGGTGAAGGTCCTTGAAAACAATAGTGCAAAGAAACAAAATTTTGTTAGGACAATGAAAACAAATGCAAGAAGTGACAAAACTTTTACTCCTCCAATAACTTATAAAGCTATAAGTAACCAATAATCATCTTAGGACATATGGGGTTTTGGGAAGTTGGATAGTCAGTCAAAAGCTAAGGTAAAGATTTTAAAACTCCCAATAACACCCTTAGATGAAGATCCACCTATTGTCCTATAACATTCAAGGCCTGAATATGGATGGAGAAGTTTGTAAAATGAACCAATTTTTTAGGGGAATGATTCTTCAAATGGATATTGTGTGTATCCATGAACGTAAGTTCCATATGGAGAAGGCAAATAACATTGGGAAGTTGTTCTAACCAAGTGCACATGTAGTTTAGATTTATGAAGCAAATGAGGGATATTCATTTGAGCTCCAACAAGGGCAAGTTGGTAAGAATGGGACTTACATCGTAATGGACCTTAAATGGGCATGATTTATTGGACCTTTGGAGGTAATAATTTTTTAATTTTGAAGCTAAATTGATTACCAATTGGGGAAATTGGTTTCATTAATGCATATGCTCTAAGTGATCCAGTCGACAAAATCAACTTATGGGATTTAATGAACCTAAAGAGAATCCATGAAATTACAATTAGGTCCTTTGTGGATATTGGAACATGGTAGAACATAAAAAAGACAAATCATCAGCTTGTGGCAAAATTATTTCAAGTAGATAAATATTGTTTTGGTAAGCTTCAAAGTTAACCTCGGACGTGAGTGAACCTATAAGATCTATGGAGAACTTCAAATATTCATGGGACAACTTGCGAAATGGAAATGAAAGGATTATGGTTAAGTTGGACATGGTGTATGTCTCCAATTGTTTCCAAGGTGAATAATCAAACAATATTTCCTCTTATGTAATGAAAGGAGACAATGTCCAATTAATATGATCACCATCCAATTTCTTATGTGTTGGAATTGGCACAAACATTGATACAACATACCTCTTAGAAAATGAACATATGACATTTTAAATAAGCAAAACCACAAATTCATGATATATGGCATGATTAACCCAAAGGGTTGCCTTTTTGGCAAAGATGAAGTAGGTCACTAAGTTTTACAAAGAGTTTTGCGAGCATAAGTCAACATATTTTCATAGGGAAAAAACATACCTACGCCACAAATTAAAACATGCACAAAGTGAATTTCAAAATTTAATGTTTGATACAAAATGTCAAAAGGTTGAGGGGAGTTTAAGTTGAAAATGCAAGAATTGGAAGAAGTTAAAATTATGAGGCAAAGAATTTGAAATAAAATCTTTACACCAAAATTCATCCTAGTTCACTTTAGTTTCCATTAGATTTTGAGTGGATTTGGACATTTTTACCATGGTGAAATTGGTCAACCCCCTATTGAATTAAGATGAATTGTTACGGACAATGAATTGATTCCTTAATACCTAATGAAACAAGGTTATTTTTAAGTGAAATAAAAATTACCAAGCCATTCACTTGTTAATTAATTAATTAGGCAATATGGAAATCAATTAAATGTAGACTAATTAATATATAATATTATTGATAATTTCATGACTTTTAACCTATGAACTATTAACACATGTCATTACCTAGGCTAGGTTAAAAATCTAGCCTAGGGATGTATGCCATGTAATCAACCTAAGCACTTATTTTAGGAAACTAAATAGATTAATATTTGGTCAACTTATCATTCTTGACCATGCATACACCGCTTGTGAGGTTTGATCCCTTGACCTTTAAAATGGAAGCCAACACCCTTACCATCAAATCATCCCACTCGTTGTGATAACATGTTATATTGCATTTTATTTATCAAATATTTCATTTTAAATATTACAAAAATATAAACTTTGAAAATTCATATGTTATTGAAATTTTGTCCAAATGAAATGTTTTGAGTTTACTTTTTAAAAAATTCAATATGTACATAATTTCATTTATTTCCTTTTGAAAGTGTAAAATCATTTGAACAATTTTTTTGAATATCACTATTCAACAACATTTCAATGACCATTATTTTGAAAAAAAAATGTTTAATAAATGGAAAAGATTTTTGCTAATATATTAATATTATTTTTGCTAAGTTGCTTTCAACTATTATAAGGTTATTTTTCATTAATTTAAATTATTTCACCTTACATTATTTATGACTATTTATGGTTATTCAATTACTTTTGAATATTTTTTGTTATTTCACCCTAGGCTACTTTTGATTATTCTAAGTTACATTTGGCTATTCAAAGTTACTTTTGGTAATTTTAGCCTATTTCATCTGAGGTTATTTTTTATTACGTGAAGCTATAATTGGTTTTTTTGGCTATTGAAGGTTATTTCACCTTATGCCATTATTGGCAATTCTAAATTATTAGTGGCTATTAATGGTTATTTTATTGGTGCCTATCAATGACTATTCTATTAATGGTTATTGGTGGTTATTTTATTAATGGTCTAATAGATATTATATTTGTGGTTATTAATGGTTATTATATTAATGGTTATTAATGGTTAGATTGGTGATTATTAATGGCTATTATATTAATGGATATTGGTGGATATTGGTTGTTATTACATTATAAATTATTATTGATTATTCTATGTTATATTACAATTAGTGGTGACTATTTTTATTTTAAATTATTTTTCATAGGTTATTATTGGTTGTTTTAAGCAATTTTACCCTAGTCATTATATTATATTTTAGATTATTTTAGATTATTATATTTATGATAAAATAATTTATAATAACATAAAATAGAATGACCTTGAGTAACCTAAAATATAACTTGAAATAACATATATTAACTTAAAATAAAATAAATTAAGGTATAATCTAAGGTTAATTGAATAATTTAATTTGAAATAATTCAAAAGTTTGTAATAAACTAACTAAGATATTTTTAAAGTATAATAACTTATAATAACGTAGGGCATATGTTAGAATAATTAAAATAGCCAAAAATAATATAGGGTATATCATAAAATAACATATATATGGTATTTAAAACAACATAGAAATATACCTATTTACTACAATAAATTATAATATTGAATTATGTCAATTAGTAATGGAACACAACATTTATGTATTACAGTGAATAATTTTGACTAAGGTGAAATCACTACGAACTTATTTCACTTTTAAAGTCCCATAGTGAATTTGGCCAATGAATTGCACCCCACTTTTGTAATAATGAATTAGGTGGTTAGACAAGGAAAAACATTAACAACAAATAATTATTTGTATTAATAAAAAGGATAACCGACAAGACTTTGAATTTTATCATAAGAAATGAGTTATGAATTATGGTATTTAAAAGAAAGGAGATGGAGCAAGTTTGCCATTGTTTTTATAATAAATTTTGTAAGGCACATGAATAAAACCCTTGGCAAACAAAACTTAGGGCTCAAGTTCTTGATTCATTATTAAAGAATCTTTTTCAAAAGATGAACACCAAATTGGCGATGTTAATTACAATGGAAGAGCTTAGAATTGCTATAAATGTCATGGCAAAAGGTAAATCTTTTGGTCCAAATGGGATGGTAGTTGAAATTTACACCTTTTTTTGGGACCTAATGGGAGAAAATTATTTTCGAATGATTAACATAGTAGTAGAGCTAGGCCACCTACCAAAAGGGTCGAGAAAAGCTTGGTCATTCTTTTATTTAAATCAAGACATAATGAGAGTCTCAAATCAAGAATTGGAGACCAATTTAACTTTTTTGAATGTAACTTATAACATATATGTGAAGGCATTATAGCTGAAGTTGTAACCAATTTTCATGGAAGTAATGGACATAAATCAAATTGCCTTCTTGTCATTGTAGTACATCCTAGACAATGTATTGCTAGCACATGAAACCATTAATTGGGCCAAACATTTTAACTAGCCACTAGTCTTTTTAAAATTAGACTTCATTAAAGCATATGACAAAGTGGGGTGGGATTTTATGTTTTTAACCTTAAAAAAACTATGTATGGCTCGTGAATTCATTGGAGTGGTACGACTGACGTTTGACAAGGTTGAAGTAGTTGTATGCTTTTATAGAAGGAATACTAATCCATTTTGTATTAAAAGTGGGGTTAGGTAGGGTTGTCCACTCACCCCTTATCTTTTCATCTTGTTGGCCAAGGTGCTCAATTTTATGATTAAAAAAACTAAAAGTTTGGGGGACATTGGACACATTTGCCTTCTTAAAAGAAAGAATCAATAAATCATATATTAATATGCTCATGATATGATTTTGTTTGTCAAATGCATTGAGAATAATGTTTGGAATGTAATCAATTTGTTGGAGCTCTTTCTATTCAATAATGGGTTGAAGTCAATTGGGAAAAATCTATGGCATATTGAAGTGATAAGAAGATGAAGGAAAACTTTAGTTTGAGGCCAAGGAATTCAAGTGGAGGGTCACTACAACAAAAGAGGGGTATATTGCGATCCAAATATCATCGCAAACAACAAAGAAAAAAGTTTCCGAAAACCCGCAGTTGCGAACCACAATTTCTCGCAAACTCTTAAGCTCTTACAAAACCATAACATTCGCACCCGTACAATCGCAAGTTCTTCGCAACTCCCGAAATTGATACAATCGCAAAAAATTTCCGATTATAATTTTTTCTATACACCATTTGCGATTCCCAGTACATCGGAAATTATTTGCAACAAACCCATCACCGCAACAACTTACCGAATCGACTCAAAACTCTATCGGTTTTCGATATAAGATCTAACGCAAACATTTTCCGATTTTCAAAATGTCGCTACCCGTTTGCGATACACATGACATTGGAAACTATTTGTAGCAAACTCATCACCGCAAAGACTTAGCGAACCGATTCAAAAGTCTATCGGTTTCCGATATAAGATCTAACGCAAAGATTTTGCGATTCTCACAATGACGCTAAAAGTTTGCGATTAACATTACATCGGAAATTATTTGCAACAAACCCATCACCGCAACGACTTAGCGAATCGACTCAAAAGTCTATCGGTTTCCGATATAAGATCTAACGCAAACATTTCGGGATTCTCAAAATGCCGCTAAAAGTTTGCGATTAACATTACATCGGAAACTATTTGCAACAAACCCATCACCGCAACGACTTAGCGAATCGACTCAAAAGTCTATATGTTTTCGATGTAAGATCTAACGCAAACATTTTTGGGATTCTCAAAATGCCGCTAAAAGTTTGCGAAATCTATGATTTCGCAAACCTATTCTAGAATGATTTTACCCGTAAAAATGTAGCGATGTCTGTGACATGGTATATTTGGTCTTTTGGCTTTTACAGTGTTTCGAAGAATTATGATTCGCAAATGGTTTTGAGATCCATTGTGTATCCTAAGAGCATGACACTATATTCTTATTTTGGAAGCAGGGTTTATATTCATTTGGAGTCACTTTGGAAGGCAAAAATAAATATTTATATCAAAATTTCAAAATTTACAATGTAAAAGGGTTTGTAACCATTGGGTATCAAGGAGGTGGCTCTATGAAGTGTTGGATTGCACAACTCTCAAATAATGTTACTAGATCCCCTACCTTCCCTTCCATAACACACCTATCATAACATATCATGACAGACTTCCATAACACACCTATCATAACATATCATGACAGATTTAAGTGTCCTATAATATTCTTCTCTACCCTACAAAAAACACCCAGTTTCAATGCAAGTGTTTAGACTTCTTTAATCTCTACTGTGTTTTACCCTGGAGGATTTCTGCACCATCAACTTGCAACCGCAACAAATGTGTAAACTGTAAGTGTGGAGGTACACACTTGGCAACATCTGGAATTGATGTTTGAGATCCAGCTGTGTATGAACAACCTGTTCCATTCACCTCTACTTCGGCTTACTTCTCTAGCTTTGCAATACAAGATGTAGGACTGCACATTGACTGTAAAGCATCAGATTGGCTGCACTGTCTTCTGTACTTGAGTGTCATGCTTGAAAGTTCATAGTTTTCAAAACTACAATCGGAACATTCTGCAACCAAAGCCACATTCTGAATTAGCCTTGTGTCCACATTTCCTATTAACCAGTCGAACAATGAAACAAGTATCCTGCATGAGCATGGCACTTAGATAACAGAAAATAACACCAAATCTCCCAAACATCAGGTAGAAAAACATAATTACTCTTGAAGCCAAGTGCTCTCAAAAGGAGCTGTCACACACCATTGGTCATCACAAACTGAGGTATGTATGTAAGTAATCAGTAAAAGAAACAGGTATCTTTTATTTGACTTCTGAGAAAACAGGCTAAAAGAAGTTTACCTCCATCACCCATCCAACATATTTCACATCGTTGACATGCTGATTCATGTCCAAATCACCACGTTTTGGCTGCAAAGAAAACTAGAACAAAGAAAACAAAGACAAGCAGCGAACAATATGAACAAACTAAAGATGTTTGAAACAAAGCAGGTGACTCCTGATTTGACAAAAAACCTGAACCCTTTTTTTTGTCCAAGGGCCAGAACCAATCTCATCTTTGGACCTTGGACAAGTCGTCAAGATCACCAACTCTGTTGCACCCACCAAAAATGCCACAGTACACATACAAAACACACCAATGTCGATAGCAGAAGTAGCCAGGGTCTTTCTAAATGTAGCCACTTTGGCAGCATCTGTTGTTCTCCCACTGTACATGGCCATGAATTACCCACTGAGCCCCTTTGCTTGCAATATCAAATGGGTAACTGGATGATTCCACTGAAGCCAACAAAGTCTCATCATTTGCATCACTTGCAATATCTTATCAAGTCACAAGGCATCACACTCGACTCATCTTTCTGAGATTTGAAGAAAACTCCATAAGAATGATTCACAATTACAAGATGAGTCTAGTGATTACCTTTTGGGTGCTACTCACAAAGTATGAGATCATGAACGGAAATCACTCCTTACTCACTATTTCTACCCTACAGCCACAATGGTAGGAGCTTTTGCAGCCTAGAAGGAGAATGAAGCTCAAAGGAAAAATGTCCTATTCTGCCCACAAGATACAGACACCCAAGCTAGGGACTCAGATCCTTTTAGACTACGCTGCTCTAAGGAATAGCTACCTTGTATGTTGCAAGCTGAGATGTCCAAAAAGGTTTCACAAATCTGCAGTGCCACTAAGGTGACAATCTTGGGTACATTTGACTTCAATCGGTTTAGCTCCTTCAACGACTAATATCACAGAAAATTATAGGGTCCATTAAGGTTTAATATGGACACTCGTCAAGCAGCTTTGTATCAAAAATTAGGGAGTTAAAAAAATCATGGTTCAAGTGGTTCCCATGATGGGAAAAATATCCTTGCAACCTCTGCAACTATCTTTGGATTTGCACCAAGGCGGTTGGGTTGTGTAGGCAAGGGAACTGATGAACTCGGTAGTATAGTTTGGCATACCTCTTTCAGCTCCAAGGTCATTGCATTCATCTTCTCCTCAAGCTCACATATTCGGGCCTCTAATGTGTTGTACTTTTTTGCCCAATTTTCACTACCTTTGTTTAGGACTGTAGTGTATTGTATAGGTGGTGGGTGGTTTACCTATCAAGACCAGCCCGAGTTAGATCACAGGTCTATAACTAAAGGCAAAATGTGCATATAGTTTTACCCATATGGCATATTTGTCACAAAATATCAAGACTGAGAAAACACCCACCTCTTTTTTAACAATTGCCTCTAACTTGTCCCAGTCAGTCTCGCATTTTGTGTTGCACCCAAGTTGCATCCAATGAATGTTCGTAGCCTTGACAAGTTTGATCTCCAACTTGGTTTTCAAGCAGGCATATTTACACTCTGCAGGGATCACCTGCACAGTCAACGTGTGGGAGTTAACCTAGTGAGCAGCCTAGGCACATTAGCAATGTGCTTATCCTTCTACTGTAACACAAATGGCTTATCCTTCTACTGTAACAAAAATGACATAGTTATAATTAGTCACCTTGCCAAACAAGGGGAGTTGTAGCATGCACGGCAATGGCTCCCTGAGATTAATGACTAGGCCTAGCTGCCAACACACATTCCATCATTTGCTGTAAGTGACATTAAATCACAACATCTATCATTTTATATGACCTTTAATTAACTACATATTTTCACCACACTTGTAACTCTCCAATGGAAATCGACTGTCCCTGAAGCAAGAAACAAAATGCTAATATGTCAGTGGTTTTCCATTAGGCTACTGTGATCACAACACACTGTGTGTAACTGTGATCACAGCAGCCTAATGGAAAGAGACCCTAACATTGGCCCATCTATCACTGGGCCTTCAAAAACACACAGTGACCTGATAACAGAGGCCTGAAGCCATTCTTTTGGACAGTTCAATGCAGGGTGAAGAAACTGCTGTAAAAATTGTGCAGCTGATCTAGAAACACATACAAGTCATTAGAAGCCCAACTAACATACAACCAAACTATTTGAAAAACAAAATCAAGGTCTCGGAGTATATAGAACTTGGAACATACAATGTGTTCACTGAAATGAACTTTCAGATTTTCTTCTTCAGCTGCCTTTGCCAAAATACAAACCACAACCAAACTGGTTGTTTGGTACCATTCATACCTGCCACAACCAAATAGATGCCTAACCACTAAAAGCAAAAACAGTCCTAAAAGGAACTTTCTACTCCTACATTGTCCCCTACAGGTTATTCCGTGTTTGATGGAGTATGGACTCTTGTTAGGAAAACCTAGAAACAACCATTGTAACGTAATGTAGCTAAATTGAGCCCACAATAACCATATGCAAGTTCGCCATATAAAAATCACTGAGCAATGGGCTTTGTTTTATACAACATTTGGATTCTATAAGAGCCCTTGCTGTAGATGCTTACTTGAATTTGGCCGGTGGAGCATATGCTGGTGTAGGGGACACCATGTCAACCACCTTGGTGTTTGAATTGGCAGATGCAAATTACAAATCCTTCTTGACAACCTTCAACTCCATCTCAACACCCAATCGTGTGTCCATCTCACTTTAGCAAGGATTAATAACTCTTAGGGTTTCTTCTAAGCTTGTCAGGTTTCTCTTCGAGCTTTGGCCCGTGGTAAGGACCTTGCGAATTGTGACCAAGACCAAAACTCGCATCAACACTATTCAATACTTGTAAAGTCCCCCATAGTCCCTCCATTAGCAACTAGGTTGTTAAAATCTATTGACCCACTGTGTGAACTCTGAGCAATCGTGCATTCTAAAAGAAACATCGCTAGTTTGTAAGATAAAAGTTGGAGGTAGTCGAAAAGGATCTAAAAATAGGGGAACAACTCTATATTACACCTAGAAATTCACTTCTGTGAAGTTGAGCTTTTGAACAAACAACAACCTTTGTGCTGCTCGATCATTCACAAATCTTGGGATATGCTTGCATTTCAGTTTACCATGAACACCATACCAATCTAGACATATTTTGTGCCTTCTGAGATATACCGGATGTTCACGAGAACATCGACAACAAGCATCTAGATTACTTTTGAGATTCTCAATCCCTGAATCCTGGTGATACCTCTGAACTAACAACTTTACTGTGACATTGCTTGAAAGCACGCTTGATGTAAGCAACAGTCTTTTCTTTGTCGCATCCCCATACAGATTTCGTCATTATAGGCAGTCGTCATTTTCGTAAAGGGTTATTTAAAAGACTATCCAGTACACTGGAATCAGGTGTTGTTCGTGGGCAAAATTTTGTTAGGTTGAGGTGATAATGGAGGTGCATGTACATTTGGTACAAACTACACACTTATCGTGGACCCTAATGACTTGGCTCTTAAACCCCAAACCCTTCAAACCCCAAATTGATCAACCCCCATATACCTCATAAAACACTGTTTTTTTGGCCATATACCTCATAAACAATGTTTTTTTGGGGAGTGAATTATCCCTTTCTTGTATAAAAATCCAGGAAATTTTGGACAATGTTACTTTCTAATTTAATTTCAACCAATTTTGCTATTTTGAGGCAAATTTTGAGGAAATTATAACATCATATATATGGCATACTACTATGTTTCAAAACAAAACAATAATTTTTAGAGGGTGAATTTGCCTACCGTAAATTAGAAATTGGAAATATATGAAGATAAATATGAAAAGACTGGAAATCCTTGGTTTGTTTATGTCAATTTTTGAAGATAAAAGCACCAAAAAGGAAGAAGCCAAAGTTTCTAGACTAGATCCCTGTGGTTAGGGAAAGAAGCTATGGATTAACCTAACTATTTTAATATCAATCTAAGAATTATTGTGTGAATTCAGCTAATTTTGTTATGTCTTGAAAAAATCACCAAATTTTCAATATGACAATTTGAAGAAAAACATTGGTCATGCCATTCCATTGTGCTCACATACTACAGTAGAACCTGTCTAAGTTAATATTGTCGGTTTAGATTTAGATTGTATTGATTTATTTTTGGTATTGTTTCAATGATAATTGATGTAGCACATAACATTTGCAGACCTATTTAATTCATGGCCAATTTATCTTTGGTATATTTGGTGGGAAATAGATGATATTTTTATTCCCATCATTCAATAAACATTAATTCATCCTTCATCCCAACAAATCCTGCACGTAGAGTTTAACATGCGATGTTTGTGATGCCATGCTCCCTCCCGACATAACATATGCAAAAAATGATAATTCAATCGTTCACAGTTCGGATGTTAGGCGAACCATGTGTAAAAGATTCCAAAATGGATCGGTGAATTTTACATGGAGATATATGTTGTGTTGCTCACTCGAGGAACAAGCGCTTGGTGCTATACACTGCTATACTACACATACAAAATAGCTTTTGGTTTTCCAAATCGTGGGATTTTACATGACATATTCCTCTTGCACACACAAGAAAATTGGAAAAAAATTAATATCTACCCCCCCCCCCTTTGTTTGTCATGTGTCGTACCTTTTTATTGCCATCCATGCATATATTTGTTATTTATTTGGATAAATGGAATTTAATTTTGAAAAAAGGTAGATTACTTTGTGTTAGATTTGATACGATTATGTATTCATTGCAATATGGGTGCCACCTCTTTCAATACACTTGGGAAAATGTTGAACATAATTTTAAGTATTTAATGTGGCATGTACAAAAATCCCGTGCACCGTATATGAAACATATTTTATAATTTTTACATGTTAAATAAACTGACCCGTATAACGTTGGGATTGGCCGTCCACAACCAAATGGGAACGCCGTGGCCATTTTGGAGGGAAATAGATCTGATTCTTATTCTCATTGTTTAATAAACATTTAATTCATCTTCCATCCCAACAAAGCTTTGTTACAATGAATGTTTATAGATTAAAAAGGATGTGTGATATATTAAACTTTGTGCAAGCGTGAAAACTCTAATACTGTTTACCAAAAATGTCTTAGAATATTTACCAATTAAAATTAATCGTGATTCGCCATGATGACATACTTTAGATATGCCCTGCGGCGTTGCCATAATGTTCTTTTTCCCAAAACAACCTTAATTATTATTTGGTTAGATATGCCCTGCGGTGTTGCCATAATGTTCCTTTTCCCAAAACAACCCTAATTGTTATTTGGTCGTCATAAAAAGCAATTCTTGATTTATTTTGTGATGCGGCTTGGGTTGTTCCAGACAAATTCATATCAAATACCTCTTTTATGGTATAGATTTTTAATTTTACAAGTATACTTTCTCCCTTTTCTTCGAGCTATTTATTAATTTTCCTGGGAAAAAAATTTCTCAACCCTAAACCCTAAAATGAGATTTGTGGATGGGGCATTGGTGGGTGTTGGGTCATTCAAGCCTAGGAAACAAAATAAAAACCCGGGAAATTTCATAAGGCACGATTTTCTTTTCCCATTCAATCAAGCTATGAACATCCTTGGAGGGCACGAATCCTACAACATTCCTGCTAAAAAATGATGCAAATGATGACGATCTTCAAACGAAATACCTCTTTACACAACATTACATATTTATACCCTGTTAAATGTATTCGTAAAACATAAATAGACAAAAAGAATCCTCAGGGGGTTCCGATGTATTTTTCAAAAATTTGAGGGGTCCGATAAAGCGGACTCTGGGCTTTCCGCGTTTACATTCGTTCGTGGAGGGGAAAAGTTCAACAATTTTAACCGTTGGTAAAAAAAATACATTTTAACAAAATGAACGATTCGAGCGATCAAAAATCGAATAAAAAGAGGGCGAAAACGAGTGCGACTTGACGAAAAATAACAAAAGGCGACCAATCGCAAGTAGAAGAGGGAAGAGGGGGGTGCGGCAGGGGGGTTTAGGCTAGTCGTCGAACCAGAGCTCAGACAAGAGTAGGAGGACCGGGGGTACAGGGAATTGAACCTCCTTCCCCTCCCCCCCCCGGTCTTGACAATCCAAGTTGAACCATTGATGCGACGACCCACAATGGAACAGTCAGCATAGTGCTTACTGTTTGGTTCGTTCCTAACTATGCCATCGAGAAGTTTTGCAATGACTCAAACATCGGGCTACCCATTTTGTTGAACCCTCCTATGGAAAAAATAAAGTAATTGTTTAAGGAAATTAATATGACATCAATTTAAGTAAATACCAATTTTCCCCCACTGTGTTACCAATAATTTAATATTAGTTTTCATTCTTGCGACCGACGTTTGTATTGTAAACCAGTATGTTTCACATCAAATCTTCATTCATGGGACCAATTTGCCTAGGTTTCGGGTTCAATTTCATCCACCACACAATTCGGCCAAGGTTTATCCGAACGACACATGTTTGCCATCCAGGACAAACAAAACACGACGGGCACAGCATGCGTCGCATTGTGGCCCTACCATTTACGATAAGAAAAAAAACATTTACTTAAAGGGGATATCGTTTAATTTTTCTTACAAATGACCGTAAAAGTAAACTAGATCGTATTTACAATATTTCTTCCCCTGTGAAATTAGGTCACATTGCAGGATCCTATATCTTATATATCAAAGCAAACGTGGTGTATGTCTGTCTGTCTATGTGTAGCTTGAGGTTCCCTAACCATGTCCCCACCTCCTTCTTCTTCTTCTTCTTTTTCTTCTTCTTCAAACCCTAGATTCAGGGTTTGAAGTCCAAATCCACGGTTGCACCTTGAAGTTCCCAAACCAGGTCTCAATCCAGGTTCTTCGAAGCCAAATATTGGGGTTTCAAGTCCAGCTCCAGGTCCAAGTCTTGATCCACGTGCAGCTTGAGGTTCCCAAACCAGGTTTTTCGAATCCAACGATTAGGGTTTGAAGTCCAGATCCAATTTTGGGTAAGAGTCAAAACTATGGATTTCTCCATTTCTGAAATGGATCTGTCTATTTGTGCACCCCAAAATAATCATATTAATTGTATTATTATTATTATTTTAAATTTTGTAAACCTCTCCTTGAAAGAAAATGTAATAATAAGTGTATTTATTTTAAAGGTACCCATTCTTCAACCATATGGTAATAATAGCACCGGTGGGTTTTTCTTTTTTGCGAATTGTTTTTGTTTGTAGCCAAAATGGCCATCATCTGTAGGAAGATGTGGAAAAAGTGGGCAATTATCTGAAGGAATATTTAGCCAAACCTGGCTACAAATCCAAACATGGAAGCACAAAGCGTTGGGGGTGGCTGGAGTGGCGTAGCCACGGGTTACCCACTAGTATTAGAGCAAATGTGGTGGTGTATGTTTGTCTGTGTGTTCTTCACAGACATTCACGAATTGCGGCCAGGGCAGTGGGATGAAAGAACTCTACGTACGTCCGTCTTCCTTTCTTTCTTTCTTTCTTTCTTAGTTTGTGTCTGTCTATTCGTCTGTCTGTCAGTCCTTCCGTCCATCTGTCCTTCTTTTCGTCATTGACCTCCCCATCATCCCTTGCCCCATTTTCCGTTTCGCTTATTTATATATTTTTAGTTTTTTTTTCGGGCAGCCACGTGATTGGCCTACTTAGTATGTGTAGTAATGTACATACCGCTGCCTACGTGCAGCTCCTTGATTTTTTTTATTGCCAGATTTTTTTGCCAACTTGCACCTGAAATATATGATTTCAAATTTCAAACTATTTGAAGGATTTTTCGTGGGAAATAAATGGTCCCAAATTGGCTAGACCTTGTGGGAAAAAAAAGTTTCTGAAACACCAGACTTTTATGGTAAGTTTTATTAAGTAGCCAATACTACGGAAGGACCCCCTTTTCCTTTTTTTTGAAAAATAAAACTTTCGTAGTTGGTGATGTTGGCGAATTTGGCCCCTTTTTCTGTTTTTCTTTCTTTTTTTTGGGGATGATGGTCACTTTGGTGACATCACAAAATTGGCCATTGAAGACACAAAAAAAAAACCAAGGAAAGAAGAAAGGAAAAAAACCCCTGCTACTACTGCTACTTAACTGGTGCGTACACTCGCAATGTTGTTCCACACACACACACATACATCACTTTCTAGACCCTCATGTGAATGTTGATGTTCTCAGAACATTTGTACACAAATATAATTAAAGTGCAATAATACCAATTCGATATATTAATCGTAAGTTCATCATTCTTGAACATGCACTTCCTAGTCACATGGAAAAGAATGAATGAACAATCAATAGATGCACCAACAAGTCCACCGACAAGCAACAAACAAAATCTTTAATGAAAGGAAAGAATTCAACGAAGCGTTATTTAAAGCCTAACTCAGAATACGTGGATCCTCGATATTGTGCACTTTTCTGAACATTCGCAAATCTAACACTCTGAGAGCCTATTCAAAAGGTAATTTGAGTCGGGTTGCAATCTTGGTAATAATTCTAACATATGAATGCCAGACATCATACACAATCACTTTCCCAAAAAACGTTCATCATTTTTTTTTTAATCGTTTATGGATGGGGTAGATCATTTCCAAACATTCGTGGATGTAGTGGATCATTTTCAATCACCCGTGGACGAAAGAGATGATTTATATTCACTCCATAGGGTGGATCCTTTTTTGGTAAGGCATGGACGATGTGGATTATTTTTGGTCATCCACACATTATTGAGATCACTTTTAACTGCCTGGAAAAACACCAATTGCGCATATCGTTTTCATTTTCCCAATGCCCCTGGATCACGTCCATCGTCGATACATAACCCCAATATGGGGTAGATTATTTTTGGTCACCGATACATGGCCCGTATTGGTATTATTTTCTATACCAGGCCTTAAGGTACGATCTGCTTGCATTTGAAAGGGACTTGAAAGTCCGAATGGGTGCCAAATATGATGGCGGAACTAATGCGATTTGTTGGAATGTTGACATCATTGCCAATGAAAAGTTGACACGTCACATCAATTTTTGCCCCCCCCCTTGGCTGGAGAAGATTGTGCCTACAGTAGTCTCCCGCTTAAGTACGCAACTTGAACCTACATGGTTTGTGCGTACTTAGCTAGTAGGTGCGTACTTTAAATTTGTAGCTCCCAAGTCACTCACTTTTGGTAATCTACTTTGCAACTACACACTGCCTATTGAGATAGAATCACATCACCTTGTCCCTTATGGCAAGTTCGGTGAAATGTTTCCATGAAGTCTCACAAGTTAGGACACGTGGTGGACATTCCTGAAAATGTGGGACGAAATGAAAATTGGGTACATTATTGGGTGGTCCCTCCTCCCTCAGAGAGACAGAGCCACGAAAGAAAAAAACTACTTTACCTGAACTAAGTTGACATCCTGGAACTTCTCCATTTTCCTTTTCTAATTATTCCTTTGTACTGTACATTTTCGAAATCTTCTGTGTGTTTGTTAATAAAGTTTTGTAGGGTTTCACCACTTTACCTGATGTTGGGGTGATGCACCTGTCGCGAAACATTTCTATTTCTTAAGTGGGTTTTGTCTCTTCTTCTTTCTCCTTTTTCCATTTTGAGTTCTACAAAAAAGATCCCACTTGAAATCTGTGTTTTTTGGGTGCTCCATATTAAACCAGTGTTGGGCGGTTCTCTCCTTTTTCAAATAAAAGAACTAGTGTGTAGGGTTGAGTACCTGAGACCCTTCACAAGCGGTTCCCAGAAAATCAAAGAACCAGTTCAGATCCTTTACCAGCAATTCTCAAAATAAACCAAAAACTAGAGGTTTTTCTGATGATTGTATGTTTTTGCAAAAAACTGGAACCAGAGCTTTTGTGATTGTGTCAATTTTGTGAAATCCTGAACCAGAACTTCTGCAATTCCAAATTTCTTCAGAAAATTGGAAGCTTAGATCATTTTATATGTAAAATTTATTAAAAAAATGTACACCAGAGGTAATTAATAATTTTGAACCCTAATTCTTTTGCCAAACAATGCGTACTTAACCAGGATGCGTACTTAAATGGGTGCATACTTAAACGGGAGACTATTGTAGTTGAAAGTCTTATGGAAAATCAAAATTGCTTCGTGGGCCGTCGGTAGGAACAAGTGTGTCAGGGATCGGTAGGTCGAAGGCGAGTAGGTCGATGCTTGCAGATGGTTGGTGTTTGTGTAACGTGCAGAGATGGCACATTGGTTGGTGGGTGGGGGCAAAAAAGTGCTCAGCAAGCCGATGCAAAGCTCACCGAACTCACTTGATTATCATTATATATTGTAAAGGAAGAAAGTTCCTTCCCCTGAAGCTGTCCAAGGTACTAAAATAATGTAAATTGAAAGGACCCAATCAAATGTCACCTTCTGGGTCAATCACTGACATTAGTGAACCAAAGGAACGTTTTTCATCAAAAAAAAAAAGATAACATCCCAAAATAGAGGAAAATGTTTCTTTTCCATCTTTTTTGGTTTCTTTGATCCTTTAAAAAAAATAAAAATAAAAATGCAGGATAGTTTTTATTTAAATAGTGTGATTAGTGTTTCTCTCTTTCTAATTTTGTGGTGTAGTCAAAGGGGTGATCCTCCATAACAAAGGTTTGGCCAAATTGGGCTATAAACAAGATATGAAAGTGGAACGATTTAAGCATTCTTCTATATTGTTTCCTAACTACGGGCACCCAACATAGAATTCTTGGGATTTCTTTCTTTTTCTTTTTTCCCCCGAAACTTGGTGATAAAACCCGCAAATTTCACTTTTTCTCAGTGTATATTTTCTTCATCAAATATATAGTCAGAACATCCCTATAAAAAGTCGTTCATAGAAGGATGGAGTCATTTCTATGAAATTGTTACATAAAAAAAAACTATAAAAGGATGTTCATAAAAACACGGAGCTAGAAGTGATGATTCATAAATTAATTGTTTTCAACTTTTGTGATGTAGACAAAACCCCAGATCATACATAAAAAAATGGAGACAACCACGATAACAATCGTCTCTTCTTGGCTAAGTAGCCAGAAATTCGCACAAAATTAATGCCCATGGATACTTTTGACAACAATTTCATTCCCAAAAACCATGGGATTTTAGTATTTAATGTTTTAAATTCTCACCTCAATGTGAAATAAATTCCTTAATTCATTACCAAATTATGAATATCGTGTACGATGCATAACAGGACATGGACATGTGAGAAAACACAATCAAGATAACTTACGTGTCTCAACAACAAGTGTACTTGGGCCGATGAGTAGGCATCACATTCTGCAATGGCTTTTTGTGACCCCCCAACATCTTCAAAAAAAATGTTTAGCCCAAGCTATCTTTTAAATAAAAGCCCTATTCTAACAAATTTTCATTAATCTTCATCTGAAACATGTCGGACACCTTGATGTTGAAGAATATGCTTTATTTGAAGGGTGATACATAAGGGTAGAAAATTTGATATGATTCATGCGTTAAATTTTAATCAATGTAATATCAAAAAAATCATCATTATTTTTTATGTCAACGTAAAATTTAGTGTTAATCAATATAAATATCATGGACATGGAAAGGCACACATTAATTTATCTTCTCGTATCCATGGTTGGCGGGTACTTACGAAAAGGGGTGAAATAATTTTAAAGATAAGTTATTAAATGGTTTTTTAAAAAAATGAGTGGGAGATAGTTATTATGATAAGAAGTAATCATTAAGGAAAGGAGTTAGGTTTAGGGTTAGGCTTGAGAATGAGACAGTTATATTTGTAAATGTCTTTGGAATTGTTCAAGCATAACCACACAATGGGTCATGCAAAATCAATTGGCATATTTGGCTTAAACTTGGTGGGGATGATAGCCATTTTTTCCTACATCTTCCCACTATTTTGGCTACAAACAAAAAATGCCTAGAAAGGAAAACTGAAGTTCCGGCTACTCCCTATTGTTATCTAAGAGCGCGAGGGAGGGGATAAGATAGTGTGTAAGATAGTAAGATGATGCGTAAACCTTAAACCTTAGTGTTGTTGTATAGTGAATGCGGACGATTAATTGCGTTGCCTGCCTTGGCTGGTGAAGGGTGCTTGCAGAAAATATCGGATTTAATGTGATCTCACCACTACCGAGAAGGTTGGCCCATCACGATGATCGGTCCACGTGGTTTGAGTTTTACGGGCGGGGGGGCGGGGTTGCGAAAGAGTACAAAACTAAACTTGGATGGGGAAAAAAGATCCGTCAAGTCATCTCCAGGGTGGTGCTAGAGATGCTCGAACGCAAATGCAGGGTAGAAACCAGCATCAGGTGGGTTCGCACTTTTTCAATGAGAACCTTCAAGGTCTTCATTCCGATTCTCAGAGCGAAAATCGGAGGTTTTCCCACACAGAGATGACCTGCCCGTCCGTTTTCTCCCATTGGAAACCGACTTCTTGAAAACCTCGGAATGTATCAGTTGAATTTTTAGGGTTTAGGGGTATTTAAACATGCGGGCATCGGTTTTCAGGGTGTTTCGCAGTGCTTTCCGCAAACTCAGGGAAACACGGTGCCAGTACTATCGAGTTTGGACGAAAACCGGGTGAGATCAAAGAAAAACCTCCCAAAAAATACATTGGCCTTCAATTGGGGGTCAAACTCTAAAACGCACCACTTCTTGTGCTCGACCGGGTTTGACCCCGTCTTCCCCTTTTCCTGAAGCCTCCGCTGTTGTTGGATGCATTTTCGTTGCTCCTCGTGTACCGCTACCATAATTACCTCGAACCTTGTGCATAAATGCTGGGTTTTAGCATTTCATACCCAAATTTAATCAAATCTCCTTTCTTTACGACCTCCCTCGAAGAGAGGATGGGGGGGGGGTGAACAAAGGCCCTAAGATGGGATGACTTCAGGGAAAATTCCAACGTTTCGTCGAGCTTCGGTTTTGGTTTGGGTGGCGTGAGCTTCTTCAACGGCTCCTTGGGGGGAGCTTCATAAAGGAGCGTCGGGCTCTTCCACAAAAGGGGGCAGTTTTAATTCATTTCAAATATATATTTATATTCCGAGTTTTTGCAAATTTCCTTGGTAGAAACAACTTACATATCAGTGAAGACCTATTACCAAAAAATGGTCCTTAAAATCAAGAGCAAATTCAATGAATTCCTGAATATTTTGCTAGCATGACCTGCAATGCAATGCACATCCTTTTGCACGTAGAATAAATGTTGGAGGTCCATGTGTATTAAAACCTACCTTTCAAGTATCACATAAATGAAAGCTTACCTTAAAATTATTCATCCATCTAAATATCTCTCTCTCACTACTGACGTTGACAATGTATCATTCATTAGACGCAAACTCAATTGACAATCACCATTAAAGAGGGAACTCCTAACATGAACACGTCCAGCAAAGGTGATAGGATGGGTTTCCCCATGTCCATGGACAAATGATGTAAACCCACCAAACTTTATGACAACAAAACATAAGAAAAGAGGATGGGAGTGAAAAGAAAGAGGGTTTAGGGTCAAGTGGTCATAAAGCTCAAAGGCCCGAAAGAGGAGGGGGGGGGGAGGGAACATTTTCCCTTCCATTTGACCTATACCTATTTGGTTTTTCCCGTCACAAATCTGGTCAAGAGCCAAATTTGGCCTCACAAAGAGCTGACCAAAAGCCCAGGATGAGAAGCAAGGCTTGATTGCCAACCCCCAAGCCCCTAGACGTTGCTTGATGCCAAATTTTAACACGTTTCACATTCACTTACCATAAAACGGCACTACTCAAGAACTGGTAAGTGTAACAAAGGCAATTTATTCATGGATGGGGTCAAAGAGGGGCCAAATAATGGGAGATGGCCAAAAGTGATGCCAATAAAACTAACCGAAGTGGCAGTTCATAATTAACCCTAGTCCAGCAGTTCAAAAAAATTTGCCCTCATCATCTCTGTGCTCCCTATGTGCGAACTCGTAAGTATTTGTTTACTTTTTCGCAGGCTTTTGATTTTTCAGCCTTTTACACCTTTCGAATGGGCAACCTCCCATCTAAGATGGCGCCAAAGGGGGGTCTTTTTTGCTGATTTGGCGCAGGTTGATTGGCCCTCACCCTTAAAAATGATTTTTTCGCCTAGGCCATGAAATCCCAGGATACCCCGCACTTTTCCGTCGAATCAATTGCGTGCCCATTCCAGGGCACACTTACCTACCCAAATTGAATGCGAAACTATTTGAATCCCTTTTCACACACAGCCAGCAAGGGAGATAGAAACCCAACGACCTAAAAAAAAGCCCATTTGTTCAGGTGCCGCCTTCTCATTGGTGCCAGTCCGGTGGACTCCTTGATCTGGAGGCACATAACTTCTTGGCGCATTCTCATTGGGCGATAAAATTGAACGTACAACTAAAAAGGTCAGGTACAAATGACTAATTCGAGAGGCCAAATAATGACGTGTCAGCTTTTGTGTGGTGGGCCCAAATGGGGACAAATTTGTTGCCATGCCGGTCGGACAAAGCAGGTCCATCGGTTAATGCGCCCAGAAATGGACCGCACGGGCGAGGGCGCGGCCGCGGATGTGGGAAGTTAACGGGTTGCAAGTTTCCCGCCTCTGCTCATCACCTGCTAACCGGCTCCCGTCAAGAGTCCTGGTTCAGTTAGTACCTCGTTTAGTAACTTTCGCTGGGGGGTAAGTAGTAACATAGTAAGGTACATCAACGGGCCACGGTGAACCAGCAACTGCCAATGCAGCATGACGGATGAATGATAAGTGTTCAAGAAACAGTTTTCTGTTGGGCTCCAGTTCCATAGCTAACCATGGTAGTTAGCTCAGTTGCCCTTTCTTTTCTACCTACCTACTAACAACCCACAAGCAGGTTGTTATTAGGTAGGTAGTAAAAACAACCCTTTCCCATGTATAAACCATCTACTCAACTAGTAATTTCCTACCTACGTACCTACCTATGTATGAGAGTTATTTCCTACACAATTGGTTACTGAGGTGAAACCAAACATCAACCCAGTTTGAGGTTCATCCACAACTGAGTATATAACGGGCATCCAGTGGATGGTGCGCTGGTGGGTGCTCGTTCGCTGTGGCGACATAAAGGTACATGATTCCGTTTGCAGTTAGTTAATTGTTAACTGGACTGGAATGGTAGTAGGTCCGTTAGCTTAACTGAAGGTGGCGTTGCCTGCCACCAACGTGTGTGAGTTTTACTGGCAGGGCAGCACATGGCCGTTCTTGCTTCTCGCCTTCTCGCTCCTCCCTCTCTCGCTCGCTCGCAGAGGGAGCTCGCCTCGGACGCTCGGTCGCTCGCCCTCACTCTCTCTCTTCATGGCACTGGATTAACGACGATCGTTTTGGTTCCCGTGGTGCCGCCTTCGAGAGCCCCTTTAGCTGTGTAGTAAGTATCATCGAGAGAGAAAGAGAGAGAGGCACATTTCAGCTAGGCTACATCACAAAATTAGAAAAAAAGAAAATTAATGCGTAGGCCCCTTATCTTGGGAATGTCTCCATTCCGGAGTCCCACCCTATCTCATTAAATTGGAGACCCACCACCTCAAAGTCTGAACATCATAGGGAAGTCGAGATTTTCTTTGCGCTGGCGGGCGGGGGGGGGGGGGTTGTAAAGAAGTTAGGGCTCCATTTGAGAAGCGTGAGATACGGAGCGCGATCTCCATCATCATCCATCAGGTGCTCAAACTATAAATGGCGGGGAGCAGAGTCTTCATCTACGAAGTCACTCTTTCCCAACCCATAACCTGGACATATCCTTAAAGCAAGAAGCCGTTGATGAGATAGGCCGTTAATCTTCATGGATGGAAATCATCCATGCATACCCTCCCCAGGTTGAGGGCTGGCGGAGTGTCGAAGAAACCCTAGTTGCCACCTCCACGCCGTTCCTTTCTTGCGCTGCACCTACTTTCCCCGTTTGCTTTGTGCTTCTCTACTGTTGCCGCTTTCTATTGCCGTTTCTCCCGCCTTCCTGGTCTTGTTTATCAACACCGGTGCTTGTTGGCTTTGGTTTGCTTCCTTACAAGCTTTTTTCACAAGTGCACAGCGAGTATTTTTCTTCCGTTGCTTTTCTCATTTCCTAATCTTCTTTTTGTGTTCTGGGCTCTTGTAGTTGAGGGACTCGTTTAGGGGTTTGATTGCCGACGGTGCGCGCACGGGGAAAGAGTGTCAAGGTAGAAGTTTGACAGATGGGAGACCAGGAGTTTGTAGATGTGCACAGTGTGCCTGCCGTAGTGGACTCGGCGATGACGGACCCCGTTGTTGTTACTGGAGAGGAAACCTACAAAGTTGCTGTTGCTACCGCCGAACATGAGGGCGTTGGGAATGAGAACGGCAACGGTGATACCAGTGTGGCGGTTGTGGAAGAGCAGGTAGCCGTGGAGGAAGTACAATAAGGGCTAGTAGCCCTGCTCCTCCCACATCCCTACCCACAATTGCCCCTGTACTCGACCCGCTTGAGTGATGATGACCGATTGCCTGTGAACCCGTAAGTGGGGTGCCACGCAGGAGTGGATTTCCGGCAAATGAACAAGCGTTAAACCTTGTGGTAAGAGCTGTTGGAATGAGGCCCTGCAAATTGTTCTCAGAGACGTTGAAGGTCTCAAGGTTGGTGAGACCGCCCAGAGTTCCTAGAATGGAACCGTTGAGCTTGTTATTTCCGAGATCCAAATTCTGCAACGGTGTCAAATTTCCCGATTGTTGGAGAGAGACAGAGAAGATGACTTTGAGAGGGCACCGAGATCTGTCGGAATGGTGCCGTTGAGGCCATTTCCAATGACAGAGAAAGCTTCCAGGCCGGCAGAAGTAGCAAATCCTACAGGAATGTCACCGATCCCCCGATCGGATAGTTGTTTGCAAGAGAGAAACTCTGCAGATTGCTGAGTGAGGTGTACGAAGAAGGAATGTTTCTTGTCAAATTCTGGTTGCTGAGATCCGGCGTTTGCAAACTTACGCAGTTTCCGAGCTTAACAGGGAGGTTTCCGGACGGTTGGTTCCCACTCAAGTCCAGAAATTGAAGATGCTAGAGAGACCCAAAAGATGAGGGGATGGTACCTCACAGTTGATTTCTTTGCAGATTGAAAACTTGCAGCTTGTAACAAAGACAGAGATTTCCGGGAATCAAGATTGTTGGAGAGAGACAGAGAAGATGACTTTGAGAGGGCACTGAGATCTGTCGGAATGGTGCCGTTGATGCCATTTCCAATGACAGAGAAAGCTTCCAGGCCGGCAGAAGTAGCAAATCCTACAGGAATGTCACCGATCGCCCGATCGGATAGTTGTTTGCAAGAGAGAAACTCTGCAGATTGCTGAGTGAGGTGTACGAAGAAGGAATGCTTCTTGTCAAATTCTGGTTGCTAAGATCCGGCGTTTACAAACTTACGCAGTTTCCGGACCGTTGGTTCCCACTCAAGTCCAGAAATTGAAGATGCTGGAGAGACCCAAAAGATGAGGGGATGGTACCTCACAGTTGATTTCTTTGCAGATTGAAAACTTGCAGCTTGTAACAAAGACAGAGATTTCCGGGAATCTGTCCGGTCGGATTATTGAGAGCCCAGGACAAAACATTCGATTTGGAAAGTAGTCCGAACTCTGCAGCAACAGATCCAGACAACTGGTTTTTGTCCGAGGAGACAGACGTCGGATTGACCGAAATGCCTGGTATGTACTATGTGCCTCTTTCTCTGTGGGAAGGGAAATGGGGTTTGGCCCGTGAAGATACAAAGCTGTTTGCGGTTTGTTTTTGAAGGAACTTAGTATGTGACGTGGGACGTGTAGGATAACGTTGATGAAGGTTTTTTACTTTGCTCGCTTTGAACGATGCGGGGGACATGTGTGCGACCTTTGCGAAGACTAGTTGTGTAGACCCTTACACGGAGCTGTCTGAGCATGCGTTGGTGGTTTCGTGAGGTGTTTTGTGTAGCGTGTTGCGGTTGACTTTTAACGTCTGAGATTATACACCTGGTTCGTGGTTGGAGTTTTGAGATAATCTGAGAGCAAAAAATAGGGTGTAACATTCCTCTTTGGGATTCTCCCCATGGCCCCCTCGGTATTCTCTTTAGTGGGGGACATGGCGTCCCTAGTCTAGCATCCCCTGAGGAAGCCAAACCTACAATTCTCTAGAACTCCAAATGCTATAAAAAAAAAGAGCGAATATTGGCCTTGTATTGGGAATGAGACAGCTGGTCTGCAGTGTCTTTTTATTCGTCTGCCACCACTTTCTGTATGACCCTGAGGTGATATGATTGTCTCTCACATGGTCAGAATCCCTTTTTGCAGTTCCCACTACCGAGGAGGATCGTCTCTGGGCTATAGTGAAGGAAAATGCAGCCGATTTTAATGCTTGGACTGCGTTGATTCAGGAAACTGAGAAGCTTCTGAGTTCTCCCTGCCCTGTTAAGCCGTTTCTTACTATCTGTATCTCTGTTGGACTCTCTGTGCACTATATTGAAAATTGGGGTATGTTTGCGATGAAGGCAAATAGGGATTTCACTCTTGCAATAAGGGTGTTATAGCCTGATACAGGTAGGTTTCCCTGTAAGTTTCTCATGGGCCAGGGTAACTGTTGAATGTCCATCTCGATCTTGCACTTGACTGGAAGACATGCGTTGGGGCAAAAGATTGGGAATCCATCGCCAAGAAAGAGAAGCTGGATGTGTGGCCTGTAATTATAGCCGTCCAAGTTTTTCTTTTCAAATCAATAGTATCATTCTAGTGTTCTCTTGTTTGTTTGCATGGCAGTTTTCATTGTGCAAGTGCCTATCTATATAATTCGGGCATTACGAGTGTAATGCCGGTGGCTGGTGGCTAACTGTGGCAAGGTTTTTTTCAAATTTTGAATCTGGAACATTGCAGTAGAATTTTGCTACCAATACTTAAGAAGGCAGGGGTGGTGGTTATTATTTTTCTGATATTTTGGGGCTTATGAATTTTTATTGTAAAGGAGCAGATTTGCCCAGCAATATGGGTCGAGATTCAAGTTCTGCAATAACTGGGAAAAGGAGTCGGGTGGTTGAGGATGAAATCTACTATGATAATTACCATGTTCACAAGCTCTATCTTACGAGGTAGGTTACTCATGTGTTCACTATACTTCCTTCCACGGCCCTTTATGGTTGATCTCAAAAATGCATTTTGCTAGACTTCATGTTGTTCAACCCTAGAGGGTAGCCCGTGGTTGTAACTTGTAGCACTGAGGTTCACAGGTGATGGCATCAAGGTTTGCATGGACTCAAAGTGGGAGAGTCTGAATCTTGTACTCAAACTCCATCAGGTAGGGTTCGAATCTCAATGAGAAGAGGATTCTGCACTGATGCAGCAAGAAATCTCTTCTAGAGAACTGCAAACTCTAGTGTTCTTGTTCACTTTGGTATGTGTTTGCAGCCTTGGTGGATGCCTCGGGCCAGGCTGAGCTTTATGGCACTACAGACCGATCGATCGATCCCGATCGATTGGTCTGTAAGAGCCGGATCAGCATTCTTGAGGCGTCCACCCCCAATTTGTTGATTGTGCATGATCCTTTCATGTCGTTGTTGAGAGCACCAATGCCTTGTTTGGAGCATTGGTGGATGCCTCGGGGGGGCTGAGCTTTATGGCATTACAGACCGATCGATCGATCCCCATCGATTAGTCTGTAGGAGCCGGATCAGCATTCTTGAGGCGTCCACCCCCAATCTGTTGATTGTGCAAGATCCTTTTGTGTTGTTGTTGAGAGCACCAGTGCCTTGTTTGGAGCATTGGTGGATGCCTTGGGCCAGGCTGAGCTTTATGGCACTACAAACCGATCAATCGATCGATTCCGATCGATTGGTCTGTAGGAGCCGGATCAGCATTCTCGAGGCGTCCACCCCCAATTTGTTGATTGTGCATGATCCTTTCGTGTCCTTGTTGAGAGCACAAATGCCTTGTTTGGAGCATTGGTGGATGCCTCGGGCCGGGTTGAGCTTTATGGCACTACAGACCGATCGATCGATTCCGATCGATTGGTCTATAGGAGACGGATCGGCATTCTCGAGGCGTCCACCCCCAATTTGTTGATTGTGCATGATCCTTTCATGTCCTTGTTGAGAGCACCAATGCCTTGTTTGGAGCATTGGTGGATGCCTCGGGGGGGCTGAGCTTTATGGCACTACAGACCGATCAATCGATCCCGATCGATTAGTCTGTAGGAGCCGGATCAGCATTCTCAAGGTGTCCACCCCCAATCTGTTGATTGTGCATGATCCTTTCGTGTCCTTGTTGAGAGCACCAATGCCTTGTTTGGAGCATTGGTGGATGCCTCGGGGGGGGGCTGAGCTTTATGGCACTATAGACCGATCGATCGATCCCGATCGATTGGTCTGTAGGAGCCGGATCAGCATTCTCGAGGCATCCACCCCCAATCTGTTGATTGTGCATGATCCTTTCATGTCGTTGTTGAGAGCACCAATACCTTGTTTGGAGCATTGGTGGATGCCTCGGGCCGGGCTGAGCTTTATGGCACTACAGACCGATTGATCGATTCCGATCGATTGGTCTGTAGGAGCCGGATCAGCATTCTCGAAGCATCCACCCCCAATCTGTTGATTGTGCATGATCCCCTCGTGCCATTGTTGAGAGCACGAATTGGTTCTGTGTGAGAAGTAGATGTTGATTCCTTCATGTTCTTGTAAGCTGCTCATACATGGGGTGTTTGGGGTCGGACAATTTTGTGGTTCACCCTAAAACCATCGTCATCTTTTGTCTGTAATGTCCTTACGTTGTTTTGTTTCAGGCCTCATTCGATTCCTCATGACGAATTGTAAAATGTTCTACAGTAACTGATTGATCTCGGTCTTTCTGTGTCCAAGTTAGTTTGCATTCTCGAGGTGTCCCTCACAGAAGTAAGAAAATTGATGCTACTGTTAATTAACATACAACCAAAAAACAAAAGAAGGACCCACCATCATAATCAAGTGAGATAGTGTAATATTTGAAACATTAGTATTCACACCTGTGTTAGGCAGATAATAGATGGGTTTGATTGGTCATTTAAGGTCACAAAGCATAATGAGAAAGAGTTCAAAAAATACCAGGACTGTAAAAAATGTCATATTTGGGTGTGATGTCGAATATAGGGCCAGTAAATCAAAAGATGGGAAGAGTCCAGCAGCCTTAAAAACCACCAGTAGTTCTACATGTCATTTCTTTCTTCATAACAAGTTGAGGAATGACTAACCAAGACCATGAGATACTTTGCTTTCAACGCCCACTTTTTTAGCCAAGGACTGAGATTCAAACAGTATAATCAATCCTTTGTTTTGTGGCTAAACCCTCATACATGTTTTGTTTATCACCTCAAGGGGGCATGTCAGAGTAGTGAGGGAGTGGTGGAGCAATGGAAGATCCTTTTTGTCTAAACATGTTACAACACCCTCTGGAAACTTCGATCCATATCTGCCTGCTCAACCCTGCTAAATAAAAAAGATAAAAGTTTTTTTTTAAAATTAAAACATGAACCAAACATTGTTGAAATAACACACCTGTGCATTAGGCATGGGGTTCAAACTAGTAGAAGATTATATATATAACATGTTTTTTAGGTATATATGTATTGAGTGAAGTTGGGGTTCAGATAGAGCTTCTTATTCTAAGATATTCTTTGGGTAAGATGTATGGTGATGGTGTTGTTTGAAATTGACATTTTGTTCTAAGACACTATAATTTCTCTCACAATGGTGTTCTTTCTTTCTATCCACTTGTGCTTGTTATGGCTGAAATAGTGGAATCTGCCACTTGTAAGTAACGTGTTTTTCAAGTATATATTTGACTGGCATTATGAATATACCACCACTTGTAACCTTTTCTAGGGTTTGCATATTGTATGGTTATGGTTGTTAAGGGGGACAATAGCATGTATTTTCATGTATGGTTTCTGATGTGTGCTTTATTCACATGTCTACCCATCAGGACTATCAAGGCTGACTTTGGAACTAATTCATGCATTACATGGACTATAAGGTGTTTATGTGCCATGAGACCCTCACTTGTATTGGATAATTGTTGAAATAAAATAGATTATTTCCACATGTTAAACCCACATATTGTAATCTTAAGGGGATTATTTGGACCTTCTTGTTGAATACACATATACATTGTTTTGTTTCATCAAGTGATAAACTATTGTAAGTAAAATTGATATCTTTAATTGTCAATTATCTTCTAAATGTTTGTGGAGTAAACTACTAAAAGTTGGGGATAGATACACTATTTTAGGTGTGGCAAAATAAATTAAGTTATTTTTCACCTATATCTTAAACCTTATCAATGGGATTGTCATTTGTAGGCAGCCCTAATCCTAGACATGCCTACAAAAAATGTGTACCTAGCTTACCAAAAGACCATAGTTGGCATAATTTCGTTACACATGCAACTATGAGTATATGCATATTAAATATATATGATGATATATCACAGAAATCATCCAAAGGTTGGGATGAAGGTGATCATAGTTGTACCATAGTTACATACACACCCAAAAAGGGGGCAAAAATCCATTGTAGTTGCATAAAAAATTAAAGATAGTTGCATGCGACCGGTAGTTACATCCCAGTTGTAAACATGGTGGTTGCATATGACAAAATTTCTAGTAGTGAAAGAATTATGATTCGCAAATGGTTTTGAGATCCACTGTGTATCGCAAGAGCATGGCACTGTATTCTTATTTTGGAAGAAGGGTTTATAGTCATTTGGAGTCACTTTGGGCCGCAAAAAAAAAATCTATATCAAAATTTCAAAATTTACAATGTAAAAGGGTTTACAACTCTTGGGTATCTAACACACTAGCTGTCTATCTAGACCTCCTTCCCCTCTTAGATTTCTTCCTTGAATCTTTCTTCCTAGTGTTCTCTGGTGGAGGGGGAGGGTGCTCATCCTCCTCCCTCTCTTCATCGTCCCCCTGCCCCTCCTCCTCCTCCTCCTCCTCCTCCCTATCCTCGCCCCTTGCAGAACCTACATTTCGACTAGCAAATGAACTGGGTCCACTGCTAGTGGTAGCACTGGGGGGAGCAGTGGTAGCGCCTCTCTCCTCCTCATCACTACTGCCCTGGGAGCTCTCACTCTCACCCTCAGATGCCTGCATTTCAACATGTAAAGCTTAGTCAACACCAGAAATGAAAATCTTGATTCAAATGAAAACAATTTCAACACAAACAGAAATTCAATCCCAACCAAACCCACTCACTAATTGCGCATCAACATGTTCAAAAAGATGTTCCTTGCCATGCTCTTGGCCCATTGTCATTTCTGCAGTTGTGATCTTCCTCTTGTACTGTCCCCATAAAACAACAGGTCAATAAAAACGCATATATGCGAAGCGTAGACCTTCGCATATTGTAACTTGCGAAGAAGTTTGCGATTTGTTCAAGTCTACGACCTCTTTTGCGAAGCGCAGACCTTCGCATATTGTAACTTGCGAAGCAGTTTGCGATTTGTTCAAGTCTACGACCTCTTTTGCAAAGCGTAGACTTTCGCATACTGTAACTTGCAAAGCAGTTTGCGAAACAAATAGCATCGTACCTTTGCGAAACAAACGCCATCTGACCTATCTTTGCGATGCAATTCGCATCACAAAGGTATCCCAAACAGTCCTATGTGACTCAACAGAAACGAATCTTTGCAGAAAAAAATGGAGGAAAGGGAGGATACTTACAAATGCTGCTTTGAGGCCGGGAATGCCACCTTGCCCTAGCCTGTGGGTGGTGGGTGGAACTAGTTTCACTCGCTCTGCTGCCTTGAGGAACTTCAATGGTGGATCACCAACCTTGTCCACCACTAATTGGCATTCAGCAAGCTTCAGCTCCAGTGCCTTTTGGTCACGGTCAGACCTCCCAGACTCTCTTGCCTTCTTGGCCTTGGCTAGCTGCTCTGTGATCTCCTTCAATTGCCTTGCTGCTTTTAGCTGCACCTCAAACTGGTAGAAGGCATTCCAGATGTCTTCTGAGAATTGAAGCGGCCTCTCCAAGTTCATGTACACATTCAGGTCTCTCAAGTGAGCATGAATCTTCATCCTGTCATGGTATCTTGCTTGAGACATTGAATTGGAGACCTTGTCTGTAATCCACTGTGAATCAAGCTCTCCTCCATTTCGAAATGCTCCCTTGACCTGATTTATCACTCTCCTCTGCTCTGCCTTTGAGAGAGTGCCCCACTCAACTCCTCGTGCAAAGTTGGTGGAGACAATGTGCCTAATGGTACTCTTGGCCCCAGTGTATGCCAGCTCAGTTGGAATTCCCTCCTCTGCCAATGTTATCAGAGGGAGCTTCTTCCTCTCCTCCTCCTTCTTCTTCAGATCGAGCTTCTCCTTTCTGATGGCATCCCTCTCATCCTTCCTCCTTTTTTTCTCGAGCGTTCTAGGTGAGAGAGCTCCTGTTGTTACTCTCTCATCTCTCTTTCTCTTCTTCTCTGCTGCCTTGGCTTCTACAGCCTTCCTTGCCTCCTCCTCTCTTTGTGCTTCCCCGGCAATCAGCCCTGCTTGCAATGCTTGACCTAAGATGGCTATCAAGGATGCCAGCCCTTCAGGTGTCCTAGTATCGATTACAAACAGCTCTGAAGCTCTCAAGTGATCAGCAACCATCTTCCTCAACCTTTCCTCATTGTTGTCACCTCCTCTAGACCCAGAACCCCCTCCACTAGTCCCAGCCATTGCAATCCGCCCCCTCCTCTCTGCCCAAGTTTTCTTTCGAAAATTCTCGAGCAATGCCGATAATGAGTTCAAATTCACTCGCCGTCCTACTCTAGTCTAGACCCCCAGAAAGATTTCACTACACCTTATTCCGTTCCAGCTTAAGGACTTTCAAAAATTCAGGGCTTGCGATGTAACCCGCATCTAAACCTACGATACGGTATTGCTCGCAACGGCCGTGCAATGCTGTTCGTTTCGCAACATTAGAGGGTTGCGAAGTTGGGGGCTTCGCTAACGTAGGAGGAAGTTAAAGGTTTTAGGGCTTTGGTTTAAGTAATGAATGCAGATGCGAAAAGGGATGCGATGGTAGGGGGTTCGCAAGGGGTTCGCAAAGTTTTAGGTTTAGGGTTTCTTCTTGAGAATTTTAGGTGAGAGAACTCCTGTTGTGCATATGGCAAAAGGTTTTGAACAACCAGTCCTATAGGCATTGTTAAGTCCACATTGGATGCAAGTATGCATTTCTTTTTGGTTTAGGTAGTCTCAATTTATGAGTTGTCAAGGGTTTATATTGTTGTATCACATGATTTTTGAAAGTCTAATCTGGTCTTTGCCTTACATTTGTGCCTTATTAATGTGACAGATGATATGTCTTCCTCCTCCGTTGTCTCCACTAGTGACTCATCCTCCTCAAATGAAGGCACATTAGCTCATACGCAAGCAGAGGTGTCCCATTCTCCTCGTGGTCCACCTCAGCAACTTTGCCAATGCACCAAGTGTGTTGGTCAGATTTCACAAAAGTCATATGTTTGTGCTCAACACATTCAGCGATTTGGGCGTCATCATGGTCTTACCCCAGGAGCTTCTTCATCTCATGTGGTAAGTGTCATTTTACCATTGTCATTTTTCCTTTTTGATACATGTTATTTTTCATGAAATCCTCTTTGAAACTATTTTCACTTCCATGGTTTGTTGTGGTTTTTTTAATGTAATAGGGTTCCCGTATGACACCACCACCCTATGTTCTATCACAAGGGGTTTTAGCTGCCATAGGAAATGCACTTTCGCATGCATTTGCTGTAGGGATTGGTGCCTCTCATGAGGCTAGTAATCCACATCATGAGGCAAGGCCATGTCTGCCCTCCGTTAGACAGCGATCCAAAGCACAACATCCAAGTGAGGGTCATGCTAGGACTATTGTTGAGGGCAGATGGGGTATGTGTGAGTTCACTGGCAAATGTGCCAATATTATCCAGTCATGGAACCCTGCAGTTCTTGGGTTGCTTAATAGTTTGCCCTATGATGAGGAGGTTGTGGTTTGGGGTAGACGATGGATTGTTAAGACCTCTACACTTGGAGAGAGGCATGGCTATGGAGTATATGCTTGTGAGGACATCATTGTAGAGGATTCAACTAGTTGTCGTAAAGAGGGTCCTACTTTGTTCCCTTATGGTGGGCCTATCTATAAGAGAAGACATTGATTGGAACATGATCCTCAAACAACATCCTGAGTGGAAGACCTTTGCTCTTGAGATGGACACCTTTGCTAGTAGCACTAGGAGGCATAGTGATGTGAGGGTGATAGATGGAGACCCCATACGTTTTGGAAACATTGCTGGTTTCATCAACAGTACGGTGGGGACTCGGCCTAAGCGTAGGGCTAATTGTGAGTGGGTTTTTGTTGAGGGACCTCCTCCAGCACCATATGGCCAGACTTATCATGAAGACCATTGCCTGGTGTTAGTTACTAGGACGATCAGATCAGGAGATGAGTTGTTTACACACTATGAGTGGAATTAGGATTCCACCATTTCTGAACTATGTACTTTGATTAAGACATAACATACCATATCTATATACATGCATTTTGGCATTTTTTATTTATAATGTAATATGCAACTATGCTTGGTATATAGTTAAAATCTTCTGGATTTGGTATTGCATAGAATATTCGACCTTCTGAAGACATGCTGCCACGGAGGTCGAGAGCAACATATCGGGAAATGGGCATGCCACACAAATCAAACTCTTCATCAACTCATTCTTCATCAAATGACTTGTCTGCTCATGATGAAGGTGTCTCTCAACCAGTTCAGGAAGCACCACTGCCTGCAAACCAAGAACAAGCGATGGATGACTTCATGGTTGACTGGTTTGGACTTGACATAGTTGATGATATGTCTGGCAACCCACATGATGAAGGAGCCAATGCAGATGATCCACGTCATCAACATACTGCCCAGGGACAACGGCAGTGGCAAGAGGCGAAGGCACATGCTCAAACACCTATTTTTCAAGGTGCAAGGTTAAGCCGTTTAGCAGCCATACTGGGGTTGTTAAACATCCAAGCAAAACACAAGGCAAGCAATACTATGTTGTCAGACATTTTCCAGTTTTGTCATAGCCTCTTGCTACCTAAGGAAAATGTTTTGCCAGGATCTTGGAAGGAGGCTAAAAAAATCTTATCCTCCATAGGCATGGAGTATCAAATTGTCCATGCATGTGTTAATGACTGCATGTTATTTCATGGGAACAATGCCCATTTAATGGAGTGCAATACATGTGAAGAGGCTCGATATGATCCTCACATGCTTACAAAGAAGGTGCCCAGGAAATCAATAAGGTGGTTTCCCATTATTCCTCGCTTGTTGCACATATATCGGTGTACAGACTTGGCCGAGTTAATGGTTTGGCATAAGAAACATCGATCAGAGCCTGGTGTTATGAGGTTACCGATTGACTCTCCTGCTCACAAGCATGTGGAGTCAACATGGCCAGAGTTTGAGCGTGACCCTAGGCATGTGAGGTTGGGGTTAGCATCAGATGGTGTTAGTCCACATTCACTTGGAGGAAAGGGACGACCTACCTCTGTTTGGCCAGTTGTTGTCATGAATTACAACCTTCCTCTGTGGTTGTCTATGAAATTTTTTTTTTTGCTGTTTTCTCTTATTATCCCAGGGCCAAGTAAGGTGAAAAACCTAGACACCTACTTAGCACTAGTGGTCGATGAGCTCAAAACATTGTGGGATGGAGTATGGGCATATGATGGGAGGAAGACCACTGGAGGAATACCACGTGTATTCAAGTTGAGGGCAATCTGCATGTGGACAATGCATGATTATCCTGGTAAGAAATCATGCACATGCCTCTATATATTTCTTTATTATTCTGTTTTGTGATTATTTGTTGTTCTAATATTCCGTTCTTCTACAATCAGGGTTTGGTTTTGTAAGTGGGCTGCAAACTCAAGGCTACAAGGCCTGCTCTACATGTGGCCCAAGTTTCGAGGACATGGCTAAATACTCAAGCCATCTTCGCAAAATTGTTTACCTTGGCCATACAAAGTTTCTTCCACTGGGACATGATATGAGATTAGACCCACTTTTATTTTCATCTTTTGACATGCCTTATGGTGATGAGCGTGATATTCCAGAAGCTACCACTTTTGCATATTGGAGGGATGTGGCCAATAAAGTTGTTGACCTAAATGATTCTATGGTGTTTGAAGGTAGTGGATTAACAAGGTGGGGTATACTCAACATCTTGCCTTACTAGGGTGAGCTGAAAATACGTCATCTCTTGGACCCCATGCACATTGAGGGAAATGTGGGAAAGGCTATTATAAAACAGCTCTATGGAGAGAAGGACAGTAACTTTAGGGAGGCCTGTGAGGATTTTGAGAGGCATCCCGATGTGTGGATTACTGTTGATCTTAACACAGGTATTGAGCAGCGACCATCAGCTCCATGGACACTTACTACACGGGAAAGAAGAGACTTTCGAAATCGCATAGATGCGATTCCCTACAGGTTTGAACTTTGATGGCAAGGGTTGAATTTAGAAGTACTCTATTGCTTTTATTTATATTTAAATCTTATACTGGAAAAAGAATTTGAAGTATAGAATGTTATCTATTGGATGTCTATAATACTTTTGTATAATTTTATGGTACCTTGTTGCAGCTTATGGAGCTAATCTTCAAAAAACTTTTGGTAGGGACGATGACCACAAGTGGCCAAGGTATCTCAAGACACATGACTATCATCGTTTACTGCAACACATATTGCCTGTGGCAATAATAGGCTTAGCTAGTGCAGAAGTACAAGATGCTCTTTGGTCATTGGGAAATCTGTTGAGATGGGTATGCTCAAAGGAGTTATTTGTAGAGGAGATTCCAAGAATGAGGGTAATAGCAGCAGAGGTGGTATGCAAGTTGGAAAAGGCTTTCCCTCCATCATTATTTGATTGTCAAGTGCATTTACTAGTTCACCTTGTGGATGAGATAGCCATTGCTGGTCATCTGCATTGTCGGTGGATGTATTGGCTTGAAAGATATATGGCAATATTACAAGGTTATGTCCGTAACCATGCACGAGTGGAGGGAAACATGGCAGCAGGACACTTGGCAGCAGAGAGCATGTTTTATTGCACCAACATCTTGGCCACTATAGATCCATCATGTCCTCATGTCTGGATGGAGGAAAGAGAAGAGGAGGAAGACTGTTTGACTGGTGCCATCAAAACATGTATGTTATTACCTACAGAGTTAATTCAACTGACCACATTCATGTTGAATAATAGTAATGTCATGGAAGAGTGGAGGAACTTCTATGAGAATGCCAAAAGTATGAATGGGAGATCAAGGATTTTTCCTACGTTTCATAAGTACATGAAAGAGAAGTTGGTTGAAGTGGATCAATTGTTGGCACAAGGAGAAAATATAGCATGTTTTCCAGAGATCACAGATGATGTTCGCACCATGGTTCATGGACCACTAAGAGTTGTGACAACACGTTCTTCAATGTGGACACAAAGAAGACATTTCAGGTATTTATTTTTTCTATTTCATTAGGCATATTAACTCATCTTCATATTCCAGACAAGTTTTTTAGAATGTTCTAGGATGATTTTTATGGGCATGAAGTTTCTATTATCACATAAGTTTAAGACTCACAATGCCTAACACAATATTAATTTCAGGATTTCCAGTTTGGATGAAAAGAGGGGCCACACCTTTGACTATGGAGTTCAAGGGCAATTCATTCAAGACTCTAGAAGCAGTCGGCATGACAGGAATATTGTTCGAGATATTGTGCCACATTATGGAAAGCTGGAAGAGATCTTGGTGGTATCTTATGATGCACATTCAAAGTTTGAAGAATATGTGTTTAAGTGCAAGTGGTTTAAAGTGAACCTTACTGGTGCAAATTGCACTGTAGTTCAAGATGAGTGCGAACACACACCGTTAAAGACATCTACCACTAGTTATCAGCCATCTCATTGGCAAACTTCAAAGCCATTTACTTTTCCCAGTCATGTAAAACAATGTTTTTATCTTCCTTATCCCCCAAACCCAAAGGAGTGGTCACTTGTTGTCACATATGTGCCACGGTCCCGTTCTATTCTAGGTGAGAAACCAGAGGTTGTGTTTACAACCTCTGAGGTGGATGATGACCACGTATAATGTACTACTCATTAATTTTATGCAAATTGCCATTGAGGCTTGTGGTTCTATATTACTGCACAATGTTCATTGTGTCATTTTCTACCTATTCTGCTCCATTGTGTAATTTTATTTTGAAGAATAGGAGCACTGCTATGCGTATTTTATTGATATTTTCACTTAGTTTACGAAGGTAATATAGATTATAATAATAGTTAAATGGATTTATAGCTTCCATTTGGTCTAAAAGATTTTTTATTTTTTTATGGCGTTTTGGGAATTAGATGACATTGCGAAACCCTTTTGCGAAACTTCCTTCTCCAGTAACCCTTTCACTACTTTGCGAGCTAACGCACATCGCAACTTGCGATACGCCCACCAAAGGAAACTTTTGCGAAAATCTGTGGTGAGGTTTGCGATACATATTCAAACGCAAAATGAGAGGCGCCGAATAACGCAAGTTGCGATGTCTTGTGAGTCTCAAATTTTGTAGCGATACTCTGTGTATTGTAAAAGTTGCGATGTTTTGAGTATGATTAAACGTTGCGAAGTGCGGAATATCACTATGGTGGACAGAGATTGAGCAGGTCGCAAAGTTTTGTTTGTCGTGTATCTCGCAAAAATGTTGCGATGATTAAAGGTTCATTATCAATTTGCGATGAGTGGTGCACAACAAGTTGCGATGCGTATCGCATCACAAATTTGGCAGATTTTTTTTGCTTCGCAAACCCTTCAGGTTTTTTGTTTTTGCTTCGCAAACCCTTCAGGTTTTTTGTTTTTCCTTCGCAAACCCTTCAGATTTTTTGTTTGGCCCTTCGCAAAAAGGCACAATATGTAGTAGTGGGTGATTCAAATGAAGGAGATTTATCCAAGCTCCTAAGGATTCATTTTGGTTTCAATTTTGACATCAAAGACGTAGATGAATTTTTGGTGGAAATTTTTCACAAAAAACTTAAGTATTGGAGTGCTTTCCATCTTTCTCTTGTTGGTAGGGTTGTGGTGGTTAATGCAATCCTAGCTTCAACCCTTTGGAGGGGGTGGGGGGGGGGGGATCCTAAAGAACAATCCAAAGATGCAAATCTTTATTCTGAAACTTTTAACGGTTGAAAGGAAAACACCACTAAAGAGTCAAAATCAATTGGAATGATTATTGGGCTTGTAAAAACATGGGTGGATTAGGTTTGATAAACCCAAAGGAAGCTTTATCAACATTGATGTGCAAATGGGTGTTATTGGCCTTGGAACCAAGTGATTCCAACCTTAAGACCTTGTTACATTTCAAATTGGCAAATGGATGTTTTCTTAATATAGGAGATGGATTCTAACCTCAATTGGGCGTTGGTTTAAGGTCATGTGTCCACACCAAGCTTTAAAATATGGGGGCAAAGAATGAAAGCTTGGAAAATAATGGTTGACAAGCTTCATTTTTAGCCCCTTCTAGTAGGAACATCCATTAAAAATGTCAATTTATGGTAGGGCACCTCCTTTGGGGGGTAAATTTGGATTATTTATTTTCAAAGCACAAAAAATTCATCATGATGGGTTGAGAACAATAAGTGATTTATGGAGTTCAAATGATGGGGGGTTTAGGTATTGGGAGGAGATTAGGGATAGGTTTGGCATAGATCCAAATGAACAATGCATTTAGAATAGGGTTTTGGAAAGCATGTCAACAATTTGGGTGAAGGAACTTGTTGCCCCTAAAATGGAGGTGAGCAAAGGGGAATGGATAGGAATTTGCCAAGGTATAAGAGTGGATTTAGTTAGGGTATTTTGCATCACAAACAACCTTTAACCCAATGTAGATACAAAGGTGCAAAGTACAATGTCATTCACTAAAGAGGTTCAGATCTCTGGAGTTGGGGATCGATCTAAGTTACTTCTATGAAAAATTGTGTCCATTGAAACCACACTTCCCTACAATTAAAATTCAAAAAAAATTCATATACAATTATTGTCGAACGATCCCTTAGGTATTACAACTAGTGTGCAATTATCCCCTTATAAATATGGTGTATAAATACATATATTGCCATATCAAAAAAATAGTTAATTATATTATAATTGCAAATGAGTTCAAAATGGGTCTTTTATATGAGGACTTATACACACCGGACATCCATATGTAATTAACCATGTTTGATCTTCTTAGGAGTTGCATTGTAATTGCATGTGGCAACTACTTTAGGACTATTTTAAATGTGTCACTAAAGTAACAATTATGTTGTAATTAATGTACAATGTACATACATGTGATCATGCCACGTGTCCACATTTCCACCACCAATTATGGAATACATTTGTAGCTACTTTTTTATTATGATTCCCATTGATATAATTTAATATGTCCACTAGTGCACCACTACTAAAGTACTATTGTTCAACTATGTTATGACTATAATACAACTACTTATAAATTAATAAGGGGTACATATTCATCAATTATTTATATCTTCATCATGTATGCTTCATTTCGAGTGATTTAAAATGTTATGGGAATGTTACTTTAAGCTCTATAAATCATTTTTGATGTGCTAATGAAAAAATAACAAAAAGAGAAATACGCTTTTCAATTTACAAAACATATTTATTTCTTTTCTTTTCCTCTTTTCTTTTTTTTCCTCCTTTCAAACTTCATAATTTCCTTATTTCTTATTCATTTAGAATGATTTAAAGTGTTATAGGAACACCACTTAAAGTTGTACACATCATTTTTGAATTTTAATAACAACAAAACAATATACAAGGAATTTTTTGGGTGTTCAAAAACCAGCCTTTATAACATTCGATGCTTTCTTTTTTTGAGTTTTTGAGTCCATTGACTTTGGGGGGGGCATAACTTTTTCAATTGTATTCCATTTTTTATGATTTTTAGTGTGCTAAATGTGCCATTAAGAGGGGTTTAACTTTTGTTTACACATTATAAACAATGGAACCTTTCCCTTGGATTTGATTTCCCTGAATGCTAAAGTGTTATAGTTGCAACTCAATTGCAACTCAATTTGCAACCAAGGATTGACGCGCTCCCAAGTTCCTTGTGGGCCCACTTGAGGGTCCAAGCATGTGGCAATGCGGAAGGAGTTGGAACTTGGAGCCGCTCCCTAGCTCACAACACTTGGAGGGGTAGAGGGGCGTGTTGGAGCTCCGGGATGGGACTAGGAAGAATTGACAAGCTTATTCACTCACACGGGCCTGCACACAACCCACACAAAGTGGTTAGTGCATAGTTAGAGCACCTTTGGTACTAGGACGAGCCACGGGCAACACGGACACACAAGACTCACCACGGCCCGGACTTGGGGGAAGCCACCACCTTCCCCCTTATAGTATACTCTGCAGCTCGCGGCGGAGGTGGCATCCAAATGGCCATTTTTCCCGGGACTCCCGCGTGGGAGTCCCGAAATCGTCCCGGGTTGGAGTCCCGGGACTTTGGACGCCTATATCTCCCGACTGCAGAGTCTGATCGCGACGCGGTCTGAAGCAAAGTTGTAGCCCTCGTCGAGAGCTTTCCAACGCCGTGTCGCACTCTCAAATCGGATCTCGGGAAGACCTCGATTCCCGACTTTTAGTGGTCGGGAGTCAAACTGGCAGTTTGACTCCCGGCCCTTCTTTTGCCCATAACTTGTGTTTGAGATGTCCAAATGAGCAATGCGAGCCCATTTTAGACATCTACGTTCCAAGAGCTTTCCAACGGTACCAAGAGCGCAACAATCCATTGACATTTGACCCTTCAACTCGCACTCTGAACTTTCGGGAGTCCACCGGGACTCCCTCTCCCAACTTGGGAGTTGCCTTGGGAGTGTGAGTGCTCACTCCCTCACACTCCCTCGCACTTCCTTAGACTCCCAGGAGTATGTGATGACTCCCGGGCTTCCTCCTCCTCTTGACCCGCACCCTTCCAATGCCTTTGCCCTTGCTCCCGAGCTTCCTTCCTTTTGACTCCCGGGCTTTCCTTGCAACCCCTTGCCTTGGTCGCGAGCCCAAAGCTAGGGTTGCGACAAGGATGAACTAAAAGATTTAAGCCATATGTTTAATCTTTGAATCCCATTTTACAAACTATATTAAAAAAAATTGTTCTCTTATTTTTTCACATTAAATACATTTGTCATTTTATGATGAGCTAAAGAATGCTTAACCTAAAAACAAAACATAAAATTAAAAAATTCATGGTTATTTCTTTAGTTCACTTAGTCTTGTGTTTTCCTACCTATTTACTTACCTAGGTAAGTAAGGAGGTCTTATTTTTCTACCTACCTATGTAGGTAGTATGTAGGTAGGTAAGTAGGTCCCAAGTAAATACGTAAGTATATAAGTCTTCAAACCTACCAACATACCTACCTATGGTTGTGTATGACCTACTTAATTACTAAAATAAATATTTATATATGTTTCCAAAATATAATTAATATGCGATGTGGCAATTTTTGATTGTGCCATGTATCTCCATTTCAAACCACCATTAACAAACCATAATGGATGATGGAATCAATATTTCAAAATGAAAATAATTTTTATGTCCAAAATTCTTCATAGTGCCATGTGTTAGATTTTAATAAATGAATGATAATTACTGATGTCAACATGACATCATGGGTGTAATTTTAATGGGATTCCATAGTAGTTGAAAATGAATTGTTTTGACAAAGTTGCAATTGAGTTGCAATGAGTTGCACCATATATATGGTGAGTTACGATTCTACAAATCATGTAACTTGTTTGTTAGCATTCATGGTGGATAAATACAGTGAGTTATAAATGTCCTATGCAACTCCAAATATTGAATTGTAAGGCCAATTGCAAAACACCCCTATTTTATCATAATCAACCCCAACATGAAAAATAAGTGGTTATTAGTTTTTTACAAAGATAAAAAGTTTGCTCTAAATTAAGGTCTAGAGTGGAGATTATAACATGTTTTATGGCACCTTAAAAGATTCAAAATTTGACCTATGGTTGTGGAAGTGGAAAGGGGAGGATGAATCAACTGTCACCAAAAAGGAGAGGCCAAATAGCAACAACCAGACCCCTCTGCTCTAGTCTGATTAGTCGATTGCTGAAATTGGTTGATCGTCTATCAAATACACCACATGACCTACTACACTGATCCAAATCCAAAACCACTGCCTACTAACTCCACCAAACTCCAAATGAAGAGCTCACATCATCAATGCAGAATCCTCTACTGAACTTCCACAAATACAGCTACTATGCACATAAATTAGCAAAACTAAATCCCATAGATCAGAAGTTCACAGTTCATGATTTACAAAGTCCCCGATAGCACAAGCTTCCTCTTCTCTTATGTCCATCAAAAATCGAAAAATGCCTACTTGGTTAAGTCGCTAGCGCAAAGGACAATCTCAACAACCAGCCAAGCTCTCCTAGACACCAAAACAGCAAGATTGAAAATTCAAGCTGTTCTACACTGCCAAGATTCCTTGTGCTCTATCCTTTCATCACCAGACTAAATACCATTTCCCTTTCCTACCAGATCTTCTCCAATCCTCCCCCTTTTTTCTCTCCGTTCTGTCCTTTTTCTCCCCGTTTTTCCCTTTGGCTTCCTCCACAAGTTTGCCTTGTTCTACATCTTTCCGCAGCCACATCCTCCTTCATAGCTCATCAATGCAGTGTCGCTCCACTCCATCAATCCCGCCGTTATTTTCTTGCTATCCCATCCTAAACAGCCAGATAGATAATCCTCCATGCATCCCATGCATAATCAGGACTAACTTTTCTTCAAAAGAAGATAAGATTCGCCGCCCTCGTCAATGAAGGAGGCGGCTGGATTAGCCGTAATAAGCTATTCTGGGATTCACACAAAATTCACAATCATAGGACTTTGTGCGGTCACCCCTTGTTTGGTTACATGTGTCACCCCTCCCTTTTTGAGAAAGCTGAGTCCCTCAGCTTAATCTGGAGGAGCATAATAGATCTGCAGATCTCTTTGAGACCTCTCCCATTGACATCCATCTGCATCTTGGACAATGCAGATCCGGCAACCTTCCTCAAAATCAAAAATTGCCCTTCCCATCAGTATGTCCGACAAATTGGTATGGGCCTTCCCAACTTGCAATGAGCGCTCTCCTCTTACCTAGTTTTTTTCATTTTCACCATCAACACCCCTGCAACCAAACCTTCAAACATATGCTTACCCTTCCTGGCTGCGTAAGTGTTAACGTTCCTTTGCTTCTTTTATGCCTACTCCACGTTGAGCAAAACGCTTTCATGTATACTCGTTATTAGCTTCACCTTCTCCAGGAATTGTGCTGCAACAATTTTGACATTAGCATCATCATCAATTACATCAGTCAAAGCATTCAGACAGTTATCAACTCTGAGACATAGTGATTGGCCAGTTAGAATCATGAAGGGAGAGAATCTGGTGCTCGCTTGGACCCCACACCTGTACCCAAACAAGACCTTTGCCAGGTGTTCATCCCAATAATCGACACTTGTAGGATTCATAGCCAAAACAATGATACCATGCTTGATGGTTTTAATCATGCTTTCTGCCATTCCGTTACACTGGGGCCATTGTGGTGTAGTGCGCTGGTGCTGTATAACATAATCCTTGCACATGATGTCAAACTCTGCACTCTACTCCCTTGCGTTGTCAGTAAGTATGAATTTAGGAACTCCATACCTATAAATTAAATCATCCTCCAAAAACCTTGCAACAGTCTTGGCTCCATGATTAGCTACTGCCTTGGCCTCGCACCACTTAGAATAGTGGTCGATAGCCACCAGGATATATTTGTTGCTTGACTTAGTCTCAGGCAATGGTCCCGCCGTATCCAATGCAACTCTATAGAACAAATCACAAACTGGAATGCTCTTCAATTGTTCGTCTCCAGATCGAACGCTGCCCACACTCTTCACCATCTGGCATTGCTGGCACATCTTCACAACTGCCTTCACGCACTCAGTTCGATTGTCCCAGAAGTACCTCCTACAAATCTCAGCCAAGGTTTTTTGCTCCCCGAAATGCCCCATGCCCTCATGCATTTGACTCACAAGCTTTATCCGCTCCTCATGCTTGGGTACATACAACCCTTTAAAGTAGAGCTTGTCGTCCTTCCAGCAATAGTCGGTCGCTCTCTTCCTTGCTCTCTTACCTGCCTACAAATTGGCTGTGTCTGGGATAACACCGCCCTTTAACAACTCCAGACAAACCTCATCCTCCCAAATGTCAATGCTCTCTGCATCCACATGACAAGTTTCTTGTTCACCAAATTTTGCATCATCTTCATCGGGTTCACCATATTTCAACAACTCCTATGCAACCAATACCAACTCCACTTGTTGTTGTCTATTGTAGTATTTGGGCTTTCTCGTTAGCATTCGTTTACCCTTGGGAGATCCTGAATTTCGAACTTCCTTATTGTCTACAGCTTCCACATCTTCCTCAGGTGAGTCATCCTCCTCTTTTTGGCTTGCCTCAGCCAATACATCAAGCATAAATAGTTGATGCCCTTCCGACCAGCGCCAATGATTGATGCCAAAGCAACATTTATGGTGCTTAGTCGATCCTCCTGAATGTCTTCTCAGACCAAACCATTCTAATTCCTCACCATGTTGGACAGAGAATACCTCGCCTGTCATCTCAATTGGGTCATCTTGCTTAGTCCCAATGTCCTAGATTTCTTTACTGAAGTCGTCATCATTCGTAGCTTCTCCCACTGGATTTCGGCTTAGTGCATCCACGTTTGTATGCTTCATCCTTGGTCGATGCAATATTTTGAAACTAAAGTCCTGCAGCATGTTGATCCAGTGTCCTCTTCTTCCATGTGCATCTGAAATCGTGGCAAGCCATTCAAGCGGCTTGTGGTCAATTCTCAGAATAAAGTGATTTCGGTGTAGATACTGCTTGAAATGCATGACACCCCATATCAGTGCATAGCATTCTCTCTCCATTGGATGGAATTTCCTCTGCACAGATGTCAAACCTTTGTTGGCATACGCCACCACTCTCTCCATCTTGCCTTCCTTTTGAGACAAAATACCACCAACACCCTTTGGTGACCACTCCACATCAAGGCAAAACGGCTTTTTGAAGTCAGGTCGAATGAGCACCAGAGCAGCTACAAGTGCTTCTTTCAAAGCTTCAAACGCACACTGACATCCCAAATCCCACACAAAAGCAACAGCTTTCCTTGTTAACTCAAACAAAGGAACAACTAATCATGAATATCCCCAAACATAGTTTCGATAGTATCCAATCAGTCCTAGAAAAGACCTCACATCTGTGACTGTCTTTGGCACTGGAAAGTGAACTATAGCATCAATCTTGTTAGGGTCTGGCTTGGTCCCTTCATGACTGACCACATGACCTAGGAAAGTGATACTCCTGGCTACAAAACAACATTTGTTTGGATTCAATTTCAAATTTACTTCCCTGAGTTTGAAAAAGACAACATCCAAATGTTGTAAATGCTCAGCCCAATTCTCGCTGTGCACATTAAGATCGTCCAAAAATATCTTCAGAAATTTGTCTCCAAGCTCTTTGAAAATTGTGGACATGGTTCGAGTGAAAGTGCTGGTCGCATTCTTGAAACCAAATGGCATGACAGTCCAATCATATAGCCTTGTCTTTGTGATCAACGCGATCTTTTTCACGTTTTCAGGTGCCATTCAAATTTGCCAAAAACCATATTGAAGATCTAATGCAGTGAACCAGGTTTATTTCCCCAGTTGGGATATCACATCATCAACCAATGGCATTGGGAAGGAATCTCGACGACTTTGCCTATTAAGAGGTCGGTAGTCCCCACATAATTGCCTACTCCCATCCCTTTTTACCAGTAAAGTGACACGACAAGCATACTTAGAATCGTTGGGTTTCATCTTGCCCAAGTCGACCAGGACATCAATTTGCCTTTTCACCTCTGCTTCTTCCCAAAATGAAAATCGCCCAGGAGATACCCTGCAGGGTGGGAATCCTTGTGTGTCGATGGAGTGCTCCCCAATGGTACAACAACCCAATTCTCCCTTGTTCCAGGCGAATATATCTTGGTAATTTCTGAGCATTTTCCAGAGTTGTTGCTTCCTTTCCTCCTCCAGGTTGTGATCGATCCGAATCTTGTGGGAGATCTCTTCCCATCTTGTGTTCATCTTTTGATTGTCTGACAATGCCAATTGCTCCTTGTGACTGAAGTGAACATCACTCCCACTCACCTGATGGATTTGTAGCAACGCAGGCACTTTTGCACATCGTGCAGCTTCCCTGTTGGCCTGTTTCCCTTTTTCTGAATCAGATACCCACTGAATCCAATCAGCATAATTATCAGAGTCTGTAATCTCTTCTCTCATGAAATCATCAGTCTGATCGTGCAACGTGAGCCGCAGGATTTGTTGTGGTCCCTCCTTGAACACTAATTTTTCAAGTTCGGTGTTTCCGAATTCAGATCGGTCCTCAATTGGCTCCACTAATTGAAGCCCTTCTTCATTATCATCATGTGCATTAGTGTTGGAATCTAACACCAGCACATTCGTTTGTCCAGTCACAACAGAATCACACAATGACATCTTCCCAGGATCCACCTTCAAGGTTTTAGATGATGCACTTTCCAAGGTGACTGTAGCATCATGCTCTAGAGCTCCCAAGCTCACATTCTACAACAAATTCACCATAGTCAACGGCAACACTTCCACGTTAGTTCCTGGTCCCCTTTTCACTTGGATTAGACCTCGCTCCACATCCACGATAGCTCTGATCTTCATCAGGAAATCCAATCCAAATAACACATCGTAACTGTCTATGTCTACCACCATGAAAGTCATGGTGCACTGGACACCTTCAACTCCTACTGATACCTCATCGATCCGTCCTAAGGCCTGTGTCACGACCCCTGATGCAATCTTATAAGTCTCAGATCCAACTACTAAATGCATCATCCCCATTTCCCTTACCACAGTAGCATCCATGACAGACATGGATGCCCCTGTGTCTACAAGTCCTTCTACTATATACCTATTTATCTCCACCGGCAAATGGAGTGTCTTGCTTCTGCTTGTCTTGTTAATACAGATTCGTCTAATTGCCAAAACATGTGAAACAACAGACACCTGATCATTCATTGTTTTTGCATCCTTTTTCCTACGAGTTAGCTTTACTAGACTTTCCAAATGTTCCAACTCTCTAGGGATCATCAAAATTGTCTCCATTGGGCTAAGGGAGATCTTCCCTTTTATGAAATGCGAGAGAATTTTCGATTTGACTATAGTCCCCCGACTCACTCTCGTACCTTCTTCTGCAACTTCAGGAGAGGGTACATTACCTGTTGGTGCCACTTCGACAGGAATTCGCCTCTGTGGTACCCGAGTGTATGAAAATACCTTTTCATTGCCACACAACCTGTTAAGTTGTTGCAGTGTTGCCTCTTCATCATGTAGCAAAACTTCTACGAAGTTCGTTGTCCTAAAATGTGGCTTCCCATCTTTAGGCTTCTTCTAGCATCGGTCCTCCGAGTGTCCCAATCCTGCACAAAAGGTACACTTGATTCCATAATTTTCTGTCCTATGCGACATATTGCACTAGTCACATTTCGGCCGTGCTTCATTGAACTTCGGACAAGTAGTGGCCTTGTGGTCCTCTCCTCTACAGATTTGGCATCCTCCAAACACATTGGAAGAGGATGATGATGCTGGATCATGCGCATTCCCTTTAAAGAAATTAATCAAGGTGTTGTTCAATGCAGTAACCTACCGTTCCACATTGCTTTTCGATGTTTTTTTTTCTTGTTCCTCTCGAAGAGGCTCATATGGTGTTTCCCCGAGTTCACCCAAAACTCTCTCAATGACGCACTCCCAACTCCTCAAAGGACCCAAATGTGAGTCCAAGTGAAAGACGACAGAAAGAGGAGTCAGGACACGCTCCTTAGCTCACAACACTTTGAGGGGTAGAGGGTCGTGTTGGAGCTTCGGGGTGGGACTAGGAAGATTTGACAAGCTTTACTCACTCACACAGGCCTGCACAAAACCCACACAAAGTGGTTAGTGCATAATTGGAGCATTTTTGGTGCTAGGACGAGCCACGGGCAACACGAACACATAAAACTCACCACGGCCCGGACTTGGGGGAAGCCACCACCTTCCCCCTTATAGTATACTCTGCAACTCACGGCGGAGACTACATCCAAATGGCTATTTTTCCCGAGACTCCCGAATTGGAGTCCCGAAACTGTCCCGAGTTGGAGTATCGGGACTTTGGACGCCCATATCTCCCGACTGTAGAGTCCGATCGCAAGGTGGTCTAAAGCAAAGTTGTAGCCCTTGTCTAGATATTTTCAACGCCATGTCACACTCTCAAATCGGATGTTGGGAAAAAGTCGATTCCCGACTTTTAGTGGTCGAGAGTCAAACTGCTAGTTTGACTCCCGACCCTTCTTTTGCCCATAACTTGTGTTTCAGATGTGAAAATGAGCAATGCGAGCCCATTTTAGACATTTACGTTCTAAGAGCTTTCCAATGGTATAAAGAGCGCAACAATCCATTGATATTTGACCTTTCAACTCACCCTTTGAATTTTTGAGAGTTCACCGGGACTGACGCACTCCCAAGTTCCTTGTAGGCCCACTTGAGGGTCCAAGTATGCTGCAATGCGGAAGGAGTTGGAACTTGGAGCCGTTCCCTAGCTCACAACACTTGGAGGGGTAGAGGGGCGTGTTGGAGCTCCGGGATGGGACTAGGAAGAATTGACAAGCTTATTCACTCACACGGGCCTGCACACAACCCACACAAAGTGGTTAGTGCATAGTTGGAGCATTTTTGGTGCTAGGACGAGCCACGGACACACAAGACTCACCACGGCCCGGACTTGGGGGAAGCCACCACCTTCCCCCTTATAGTATACTCTGCAGCTCGCGGCGGAGGTGGCATCCAAATGGCTATTTTGTCCCGGGACTCCCGGGACTCCCGTGTGGGAGTCCCGAAATCGCGCAACTTTGGACTCCCGCGACTTTGAAGCCTCATAACTTTCGGAGAAGACCTCCGATTGAGTTGTCGTCTGAAGCAAAGTTGTAGGTCTCGTCGAAACCTTTCCAACGGTATGTCGCACGTTTTCTGCACCCAAGTATTTCGGGTCGATTCCCGACTTTTACTGGTCGGGTGTCAAAACTGGCGGACTCCCGGGAGTTCGACTCCCGGGCCTTCTTTTGGCCATAACTTGTGTTTTAGATGTTCAAATGAGCAATGCGAGCCCATTTTAGACATCTACACTTCAATAGCTTTCCATTGATATAAAAAGCGCAACAAGCCATGGAGTTTTGACCCCTCAAAACGCTCTCTGAAGTTTCGGGAGTCCCTTTGGGACTGTAACTCTCACCAACTCCCAACGTGGGAGTTCACTTGGGAGTGTGAGGGTTCATTCCCTCACACTCTCTGGAGTGTTTGCACTCCCGGGAGCATGTGATGTGACTCCCGGGTCTACTTCTAGGCCCGCAACCTCGCAACCCCCTTGCCTTGGTCGCAAGCCAAATGCTAGGGTTGCGACACTCTCCCCCACTAGAAGAAGAGGTCAATGTCCTCATTGACACTTAAAGTTTTCCTCTCACACAATTGCACTCCCGGGTCTACTATTAGGCCCACACCTTACAACCCCCTTGCCTTGGTCGCAAGCTAAGGCTAGGGTTGTGACAGGGACTCCCTCTCCCAAAATGGGAGTTGCCTTGGGAGTGTGAGTGTTCACTCCCTCACACTCCCTCGCACTTCCTTAAACTCTCGGGAGTATGTGGTGACTCCCATGCTTCCTCTTGGCCCGCACCCTTCCAATGCCTTTGCCTTCGCTCCCGGGCTTCCTTCTTTTTTGGCTTGCAACCTTGCTATGCCTTTGCCTTGACTCCCATGTTTCCTTCCTCTTGGCTTGCAACCTTGCAAACCCTTGCCTTGGTCGTGAGCCCAAAGCTAGGGTTGCGACACTCAACCTCCATTGCAGCTCCAACCAATTCTTTGATGTCAACAAAGGTTCTCACTACACATAGCTTTCAGATCTCTGGCCTCAGTCTAGCCAGGAATCTCCTCTTCTACTCCACATCCTGTATCTTGCCCTTTCGAAACAATTTATCCAGGCGTTCGAAATATTTCTAAACCCTTTCTTTGGGTTTTTATTTAATGGCATCCAGCTTCATTCAGATGTTATCAGCATCTACATTCCTATACTTCTGCACCATCAGCGTCCTCAGTTCGTTCCAATCAACTGGCGCTGGCTACAGCCTCCTAAACCACTCCTTCGCTCGACCTCGCAAATTCAATTTGGCGATCTTAAATAATTTGTCAACAGTGAGATTGCGCACTTCAGTGGCCATGGTAAGTCGCTCTGCCCAATCATTAACATCCTCATGATCTTGTCCCCAGAACAATTCATCCATTCCCTGAGGACTCATCATCTCACATAAGTTTAGCAACACATCAAAAATGCAACACTTCTCTCCACACACAACTCTTCAAATCAAAAACAAATATAAACAAAATTGATTAGACTCCTAGCTCCTGCAACTCAGTTCTGACTCTTGAAAAAAAAACAAATGTTGTCCGAGTCATTCATCAAACTCAGACCAAGCTCCCTCAGCTATCAGTTTCAAAGGTGCAATAGTGGATGGAACAATGGTGAAGTTCTGCTCATCCAAAGACTCCTGCTGGAATTTCCATTCTCCTTCCTGGCTTTGCCATATCCTCTAGCTAATGAAGCGGGATCTCGATTCGCCATGCTCCACCCAAAGTAAGCGATCTCCCTCCTGAAATAAATCCTCCACACCAGGGATGTACAATCGCACAAAATGGTTAGGTGACACCGCCGACTTAGGAATCCAAATGTCGCCTAGCTTTAATAGTGCACGGTGTCTTTCAACATATGAAGGAGCTACTCTACGCAAGATAGGAAGTGAAGTAAAAATTGGCCTGTAATTATGAGGTCGATGCCCACCCCCTTACTCCATCGATTACTTTCAACCAAATTCGTGCACGAGTGTAGAAACCACTATGAGCTACTTCTACCGCAATATCTCCTACTCAAGCTTCGTCAGGATCTATCCCTACAAGTCTCACCACTCCAAATCCTAGGAAACGCAGAAACACTGCCCCTTTTTGCGGGCCGTTCTGAACAATAAAGAAATTGAATCGGTTAACAAGTTGTTACTCACGGATCTCTTGAGTCACTTGTTTCGCAGGAACTCCCTCGCTGCTAGACGAAGACATGATCTTTAACAATCATCCTACCTAAGAATCCACAAGTTCTACCAGGGTTGTAGACACGGAACCATGCTTTGATACCAAAAAGGAGAGGCCAAAGAACAACAACTAGACCCTTCTGCTCTAGTCTGATCAGTCGATTGTTGAAATTGGTTGATTGTCTATCAAATACACCACATGACCTACTACACTGATCCAAATCCAAAACCACTGCCTACTAACTCCACCAAACTCCAAATGAAGAGCTCACATCATCGATGCAAAATCCTCTACTAAACTTCCACAAATATAGCTACTGTGCACATAAATAAGCAAAACTGAATCCCATAGATCAGAAGTTCACAATTCATGATTTACAAAGTCCTCGATAGCACAAGCTTCCTCTTCTCTTATGTCCATCAGAAATCGAAAAATGCCTACTTGGGTAAGTCGTTGGCGCAACGGACAATCTCAACAACCAGCCAAGCTCTCCTAGACACCAAAACAGCAAGATTGAAAATTCAGGCTCTTCTACACTACCAAGATTCCTTGTGCTCTATCCTTTCATCACCAAACTAAATACCATTTCCCTTTCCTACCAGATCTTCTCCAATCATCCCCCTTTTTTCTCTCCGTTCTGTCCTTTTTCTCCCCGTTTTTCCCTTTGGCTTCCTCCACAAGTTTGCCTTGTTCTACATCTTTCCGCAGCCACATCCTCCTTCATAGCTCATCAATGTAGTGTCGCTCCATTCCATCAATCCCGTCGTTATTTTCCTGCTATCCCATCCCAAACAGCCAGATAGATAATCCTCCATGCATCCCATGCATAATCAGGACTAACTTCTCTTCAAAAGAAGATAAGATTCGCCGCCCTCGTCAATGAAGGAGGCGGCTGGATTAGCCCTGATCAGCTATTATGGGATTCACACAAAATTCACAATCATAGGACTTTGTGCGGTCACCCCTTGTTTGGTTACACAACAACATATAATGCGAAATAAGGGAGGAAAACGTTAAAGCCTAATAAGTAATTACTAAATAAGAATATGGTGGAGCTATGGAGACAAGATATCCAACCAAGTTTCAAGTTGAGATGGAGGGACATTTGGGTGAAACATGCCAAGAAAGAAACCAACTTCATTTCAACATTATGGCATTCAACATTAGCATTGAATACTTGGAGGGTTAAAACTAATCCAAACATCCAAGTAGATTGTTCATCATATGAATTAGTGACCTTTGAAAGTGGCACCCATAGTTTTGGAATTGCCTAAGGGCCAAGATGGTATGGGAAATAACTTTTACCATATTGTTTCAACTTAAGTTGTTGCCACACATAAATTGTTTTTGGAAAACACTTAATTTGGAGCAATGAGTGTTCAACAAAAGATTGTTTAACAAGTTTAAGGAGTTTAGTTACCTTTGGTCTTTGATCCATGGGATTGCCATGTAATGCATTTGGATTGATAATAATGAATTAATTTTCAATCATAATAAATGGCACAAAGTTAAGATTGAGAAAGTGGTTTGAAATAATGTATTTCATTATAGCAGGCTCAAGTGGTAGTAGATTATGCTACTGGTTTAAAAACACTCAGATGATGAAGATAGGTTTTGGGAGAAATTTGACAAAGTTTGGTGTTTCAACCATGCAATATACATATGAGATAGATAACAAATTAGATGGTTTTATGATCTTCCTATGAGTGGTAAGGTTATTTGGTAGTACTAAATCTTTATGGCTAAGGTTGGTTTTTCCCCCTTTTTTTTTTGTAATGGGTTTCCAATTTTTCAATAAAAATTTAAAAAAATTAAGGAGTTACACAAATGTCAAGAAACAATAGGATACCTAATATAATTCAAGATCTTTCATCCAATGGTGTGTTGCCATGTTAGCAAGACAATCCTTATATTTGTATCCAACATGATAATGAAAGACACCCATTATTGGGATGAAACCAAAATACCACTGCCTAATTTGTAACCTACCCCTCCATAAATATCCATACCCACCAACTCTATAAGTTTTCAAGTTATTTTAAGTGGTGGAATTGGCCCCCACTATTCATCATGATATAAGATTAACTTGTGCAACTTTATAACCTACCTATGAACCTTTAAGTTAAGGAATGGGCCCTAGGGAATGCAATCTACCTCAGTTCATTCCTAGAGCTTAGCATTTTGGAGAATATCCTTCATTGGGAGGCTTTACCCACTTTAAAACATATAACAAACCATTTTGTAAGGTTAAACATGCATAGGAAGATCAAATAGGTAGTAGGAGAATTAACGATGTTATGTGTATTATTTAGGAATGGAAAAACCTCGCACCCATCCTTAGAAGTTGAAAAGACCTTACATATTTATGCTTGTTATGTAGGATCAAGGGGCCTTTTATGCCCAAAAAAACATGCTTAATTTGTACATATTGTATTGTAGGCTAAGATCCTCCCTACTTGTTAGGAAGGATATTCATGGATATAAGGTCCCAATATTTAGGAAATTTCTCCAAGTGTTTTACATGGATTGAATAAGGAAAAGTGGAGACCAAAGTTTAGTGAAAATTGGTATTACTCAAGATATAATGATATTGATTTTGTTGAGTCAACAACTATAAAACATTCATAGAAAATCTTAATGTATCTAAACAACATGTTATTTGGAGGAATATTTCCTTTGCAAGAAGATGGGTAGGTGTTTCATAAAATGACACACCTTGCTAACCTTTTTTGTCATTTTTTTCTTGTAATACCCAATGAGTATTATTGGGAAAATGAAGAATCATTTTTTTATTGGTGTTTGACATTGGATGAGCATGGCATTCCCAAACTTTGGTTTTGGTGGGTGCTTATTTTGAGAATTCCTTGCTCTTAAAATGTCACCCTATTTGTTACATTATTAAAAAATATGTTAACCTTGGTACATTAACACAACCAAAGAGAATGCAAATCTAAGCGAAGAAGTCAATGTGAGAAAATGTTTTGAATTAGAATTGAAAATTATAGTAAATATATTATTCAATTGAACATATTAAGCAATCATATGTCCTTGAAGAATATAAATGTGGATTCCAAGATCTTGTTCCATCACTATTTTGCAACAGCCATTGCAATGGTAATTTTCAAGTAATAGGGAGGTTCCCATTGAAATGGGTCCCAATCCCCAAAAATATGTCATGTTTCAAGCTCTTGATATTTCAATTCCTTTTCAATAAAAGTGCAAAGGATACAAAAGGTTGTATGAACCATTACAACTTTGTAACACCAATCATGCACATTCCAAAGACTTGCTTCATGGCAACCAAAACTCTTACCTCCCAAGTTTATGTGTTTCACAAGCATATTAATGCATCAAACGACAAGACCTCGAAAGGGAAAACATTTTAATTCAAAGGAGGAGGCCACCTTTATATTCTTTTCTAAATGTGACTCCAAATTCGATGATGAACAAAGGTAAAAAATCTCAAGTTTTTCAAAAGTGGTTTGGTTATTTCAATGAATTTAAATGGAAGGAATGTATGAAGTCAACCAAGAGTTTTGAAACAAAGTGGGGTATAATCAAACATCTCTAAATGTTTATGGTTTAGTTGTTTTGTTGGATGAATGATTGTTCTTTTAATGATACATTACTAAAAGTTTTGGCATATTACAAATGAAGGACCCAAAGGGCTAGCCATTTTTGTTTATCCATTATTGGTTCATCATATGGAACATCCCAAGGTAAGTAGCTTTGTGAGGGTCAAAGTCTAAAAAATCTACACCATTAATGAAACATAAACAATGTGACCACATATATAAACGTTGCATGCCAAAAGGTCCAAACCTTATGTTCAAATGCATTTGCCTTGTTTACAATGTTAAAGAAACTTGGACCTTGAAATTGAAGCCCATGAATGTTTCAAGTTTTGATACACCAAGGAAAAAAGATGAAATTGTGTTGGAAATTGTCTACTTCCTTCAAGTACTTGAAGCCATTACTTTCAAGCACCAATTGACCAAAGTTCACATGGGCACTTGCAACCTCCTAGTTGAATCCACACACCAAAATCCCTAGTTCTCATATCAAGCATCACAATGATTCAAAAATTAGACATTTTCACTCTGAACTTTTTAATTGTTCACATTTTGGTACATTTCAAAATTTTGAAGTCTTTTGGGATGCTTCAATTTGTTAAAAATATGATAAAAAGTTTTTGGGAGCGAATTAGTTGTTGAATTTTGATAGTGAACTTCTAAAGTGAGAAGTTTGATTTGACAACATAAGCCTAATTATTGTTAGGGATTTGACTGGATATGCACATCTAATTGCATTAGTTTTTATATTTCTTATTTGTTAGTATTGATGTGATTTCTGTCTTTGCACATTGTGATAAAGGAAGCTAGTTAAGCTTGGCATATTAATTGCAATGGTGGCAACATGGTTGTGGTTGTTTATTTACACATGAAGTTTGACAACACATTAGTCCAATGGAAATTGGAACATGATGAAAGCAAAAGCTAATATGATAGGTGCTTAATGTATACCTAAATAAGTGCATGTTTAATGTGGTTTTTTGGGACCAAACACATCCAAGGCATGGTGGGCAAACAAGGTAGGAAAAAGAAAGCTTCAAGAAGGATGTCAACAAAAAGATTCACAATTTTTTAAGGGCCATATGTTCTTTACCTTCATAATCATGTGCTTAATGTAGTGTGTGATGAAGATGTAGCATGCACTTTAGGAATTGTGACTTCTAGAATCTCAATATTCTTTTTTTGTCTTTAATCACTTGCAAATGCACGTGTCAACTATTGGGAACAACATGGAAATGATGATGAATTTCATGGAGTGAAAGGTTGAAGGCAATGATTGGGAAGTTGGTGGCAAAGTTTGTATGTTGTGGAAAGAATAGTGGTTGATCTATGTGTGTTTAAGTTTTCATGTTGACAAAGATTACATCAACTAGCAATCTTAGGTCTATAAGAAATTATGATAAAGGTTTTGTTGTCAAATTGTTGGCTACAACATTTAGGTCAATGTTTATGTGTTTTGCAACATTGAATAAGTCCAAAATGTTAAGATTGTCAATATTTAATTTTTTAATTGATCAATTCATGTGGCAATAAACAATTTGTCAAATGTGTGAAGAGTTATGATTTGAGCTGATGTAATCTAGATTTTAAAATGTTGAAATTGTGCATGGTGGTTTAAGTTTATTTGGACAATAACTCATACAATTTTTGTGTTGGTTTGTTTTGTAAAATCCCATGTCAATGTCATAAATGTGAAGTGTTTATGTAAGTGGGAGAGAAATGCATATGGAAATTATGACACTAATATTTTGTTTTTTATTAATAGTTCATTAAGTTGGAAGGACATTTTTTTTAGGTTTTTGTTCTCCTTGGTTTGTGTTGCTTCTCGATTAGTCTTTTTAATTGCATCAAGGCCTACATTTACTATTGTTGTTTTTTTATATTCTTTAGTTTATAATCACTACTAGGAAAGTGGGGTGTAGTTCACTAGACTATTTAACTGGGGAACCATAAAAGTGAATTAGTTCACTATAATTTTAATGCTTTTACCTTCATTGGTGAAAATGGTTCACTATATGGTGTACATGTTTACTAAGGGTGAAGTTTGTTTACTAGGTTTGTTTCTTTTTTAGGGCGACAGAAGCAGCGAGCGCGCGTACAGTCGATCATTCTTCTTCCTCTTCAAGCTTTTTCCGCCACTTCGCTCGTGTTTCATGGTGTTTTCTCGGAAAGGTTCTGTGTTCTGTGTGTTCTGGGGTTGCATTCACAGGTTTGTGACTGAATTGTAGTTATTGAAAATTGGAACAGAGCAAACGAACTGAGCAGGAGGAGGAGGAGCAATGGGTCAAGGACAGTCGGGCGAGTTGCCAAACAAGCAATACAGGGGATCGGAAAGGCAATGCTAACAATAAGAAGGAGAAAAAGTACGAGCTTGCGGCACCGCCGACCCGCGTCGGCAAGAAGCAGCGGAAGCAGAAGGGACCCAAAGCAACCGCTCGCTTGCCCGTGGTTCACGCCTGCCACCAAGTGCAAGCTTCGGCTTCTGAAGCTGGATCACGTGAAGGATTACCTGCTGACGGAGGAGGAGTTTGTGGTGGGTCAGGAGCGTTTGAAGCCGCAGGAAGATAAAAACGAAGAGGATCGGTCCAAGGTGGACGACCTGAGGGGATCTCTCATTTGAAGAAGAGCCAAACAGCTATTGTTGCTGCAGCTGTTGCAAGCCTCCTTTCTGTCTCCCTATCTTCATCAGCGATAGCCGCACCTAATAATCAAATATTCGAAAGGCAGGAGAGCTCTTTACAGTTCTTTCAAGATGCTTTTCAAGCGGCCGACATCGTCTGTGGAGCACGGCGCTGTCGTCGTCGAGCAGCCGAGGAAGAGTCTGTCCAGCTCCAGCACGGGAGCCGAGCTTGTCAGCTTGGAAAGCAAAGAGACGCAACTCGTACCACCACCGCAAGGAGTAACTCCAGTTGCTTCTTCTAAACCCTGGCCTTGTTCTTCTTCTCTAGCTTCTTCAAGACCCCGGCCTTCTTCTTCTTCTTCTTCTTCAAGAAGACACAGGAGCCGGAGTCTTGTATCATCCCAAGGCTATGTCAACAGCTTTTTCAAGAAGGATAGTATGCAGAGGGAGTTGTTGGGCGGCAATTCAGGGTTTGCCTCACCCCGTAGACTAAACCCTCCTGGCAGCAGGGTAGTGATGAGAAAGCTCGACAACAACTTTCTCTCAGGATTGCAGGCAGGATGTAACTTCTAAAACACGTTCAAGGTACAAAGTCTAAAGAAGAAAGAAACACAGATGGGTTTCTCAAGAGGGATGTTTTTTTTATTATTCCTGAGAACAAAGTTGATTGTGCCTTTTGGAGCATGAATTTTTCTCTGGAAAAGGGGAGAGAGAGAAAAAAATAAAAATAAATAAATAAATAAAATTGTTCAATTGTCTCATTAGTCAATTTTTCACGAGTTTTTCAAAGCAGCCATGAAGTTTTTCACGAGTTTTGCATCCCATTCCTTCAGATTCAACAGCAATGATCCTAATTATGTCAAAGTTCTCATCTCTAATAGCAATAGATTGTGTGGTTTTGAAAAAAGGGTTTTGGTGCTTTGTTGATCATGAGTCCCATCTCTTTCCACTTTGATCTTTGATCATCTATGTGCTTATCTGCTCTTGTGTACATGTCCCTTCCACAATTGCAAATCCTGTGAGTTGCAATTCCTTGGCTTACAGCCTTCAATTGAATTGAAAGCTTCTTCTATATTTTTGTTTTTATCTTGTGAGATCAATCAATCAAAATGACAAAATTTGTTCTTCCCTTGTGAGATACTCCGTGGAATCAATCTCAACTTCCAATGCACAAGTAGCTTAATGATACTAATTATTCTTTTTTTTGTGGTTGTTTGTTTTTTCTGAGACGCCATCCGTCTGCATGAACAGGGGACATCTTTGTTTTCATTGATAGAATTAGGTGTTGTCATTGGTTGGTTGTCAAGCACATCCGTTTTTCTTTTCTCTTCTATTCTTTCTTTCTCATTGTCTGTTGTTTATCAAGCTGTTGCAGAATGACGTAAAGATAGTGGTGCTGAGGGTGATGATGCACTGCGAGGCTATGCAAGTACAATGAGAAGAGCAGTGAAAAGGATCCCAGGTTTTTCACCTTCACAACCCCCTTGCAATTCTTTCATGTGCCATCCATCAATGGAAACTTTCAGGTACAAATCATATTTTCTAGATGACCTTACTGCTTCTTCTAGTATCTCTCTAGCAAGATATACTGCTTCTCCTATAATGTGTTGAAGATATGATGATAGGGAGCCTGATGGACAGGTTGTGTACAGGGTAGCATTCTCTCAAGCATCTTATCTTGGTAGAAAAATCAACTTAATCTTCAGACAAGAACTCTGGCCAGCACAAGGCCTTCTTGAAGAGAGACCTCACATGCACTTAGTGCTGCTTTTGATCTGGGGATGGTCAAGGACTATGGGAATCTTAGGTGGAAGCTTGTCCTTGAAGATATCATTCCTCTTTCTTTTGTCTTGGATTGTTGGCCTCTGCTAGGCTGAATTCTTCTCGCATTTTCAGTATTCAATTGCAGTACCAGATTTTGTGTGGATTAGTATGTGCATATTTACACCCACTGACTCGATCAGCTCCAAGCTGATCAAGTCGTTGTGTAGTCATGGTAGCTTGTTGCTGCTGTTTGTGGTGAAGGTGATGGTCTGATGCTTTGTGAGCAACTCTCATAAGGTTATGACTGTGCTTTGTTGTCATGTCACCTTCGAATTGTTGTTCTGGAGATTTTCTCTATGATTTCAAAGATATGAAGTTCCAGTTTCATTTCAAAACTGGAAGATAATCAATTGGAGTCATGAATGTACATGTGTATAAAGCATAATGGTTTGCCTGAAGTTGTGGGTGGATTATTACATGCTTATCTACACCCACCATTCAGAGCTGATGATGTCAGTGGATTAGTCATGGCAACAGTTCATCACTGCTCTCCATGATGAAAGTGATGGGGTTGTCGCTTTGTGAGCAACTCCCATAGGGTTATGACTGCACTCATTGTCATATTACCTTCAGATTGTTGTTAAGGACAGTTCTCTGCAGTATCATAGATTTGTGGTTCAAAATTTGAAGCATTGGGCCCTTTGTCTGGTACTCACCTTCATGGCCGCTTTGAATGTCGTATGCAATCAGTCATCTATCATCAAGGTAGTGAAGTCAAGTACTGAAGGGGTTGACTGGGTCACTGATTATCAAACTTTTGGTAATAGAGGGCCTTTTGAATCTGCAAAAGGAAATTACCTAGAGATTATGGGGAGTTTTGTCTAAGAAATTTGGTTGGACATTGTAGGGGTGACATCACATCAAGTTGATTTTCCTGGACAGAAAGTGACAGTCACTGGCAATGTGAAGCCAAAAGATGTTCTCCGACGGGTTGCGAAAACTGGGAAGCACACTGAGTTCTGGCCAGAGGAGCCAAAGAAGAGAGGAAAAAAGGAGGAGAAGAAAGAAGAGAAGAAGGAGGGTGCTAAAGACACAAAGAAGGAGGTAGATTTCCATCACTTGCCAATAGCAAGTTCAACAATCATAGCCTCACCTCTTGACAATTGGTTGCAATGTTCTATCATTGTTGGCCTTCATGGAGAACAACCAGATCCTACCACCACTCAAGTAGTTTGCATGTTCTTGAGTCTTAATTAGTGTCAGGTTTCAACTTGATGAATTTTAATTGCAACTAGATTTGAATATCTATGTTATAGCATGATTTTACCTAGCAATTAAACACAAAGGCATGTAGTTCTGCAACTGTTAGATCTGCAATTGTTGCCATATCCCAGTTCAATGCATTCCATTCTCCAGCTGTGGGATCTGAATGGGATCCCTCAAGTCATAGGGAGATTGCCTTTCTGTCTGGTATATAGGCCATAGATCACATAGATCAAGGTGAAGGAGTACAATCTTTCCAGGAAATTGGAGGTATCTTGGTGTTGCCCTAACAGAAGTATGGGTTGTTGTAACTTGTCAGGAGTCAAAAGGGGAAGCAAAAAAAGAGGAGAAAAAGCAAGAGGGTCCTAAAGGAGGAGGAGGTGGTGGTGGAGGAGGGGGAGGTGGTGGAGGAGGAGGAGGAGGAGGAGGAGGGAAGAAGAAAAAGGGTGGTGGTGGTGGTGGTGGCGGTAGTGGGGGTGGAGGTGGAGGTGGTGGTGAAGGTGGGGGCAAGAAAGAGGAGGCAAAATCAAAGGAGAAGGAGGATGATAAAAAGAAGGATGACACGGAGGCAAAGAAGAAACCTGAAAAGAAGGTGGAACAACCTAAGGAGGACCCCTTTCCTGTTACGTTTGTTCTCGGACCTTACTACACTCGATACTACTACTACTAGAGATTTGGGTTGCACCTTCTTTTCAATTTAGTATGTGTATTTTACTGAAAACACAGTTATCATAGTACTTGATCAAGTGAAGTCTGTTATCCATTAGCATGTTTATTTGTCAAGTATTAATGTCTCATCTTGTCTCCTTGACAACTTGGGCCACAGTTAGAATAGAACTTGATGAAGTGAATACTTTTATTGATTAGCACGTTCTTTTGTCAAAGTATTAACATCACCTTCTCAACTCTTCAACAGGCAAGGCCACTGTTGGATGAGAGAAACCTGAATGAGCTGGTGGATCCACGATTGGGCAACACATACAATGTTTCTCAAATGCAAGCAACGATCTCAGCTGCTGCCTTATGTGTGCAAGAGTCTTCCCAACAGCGACCTAAAATTAGTGAGGTTAGTTTTTTCCCAAAAGAAGCTTATGTACAGTGGGAAAATTTAGACCTGATGCATTAAAATCATTGTAAACCCTTCATTGCATATGCACAACCCATAATTGCAAAAATGTGATTCCTAGCATCTTTTATAGAAGGTAAATTGCACCATTTGTAGCATCTCATCTCTACATAATGAGATTTTACTCAACTCCACTGCAATTTTTTTTTTTAAGACATTTCTTATGTAGATGTATGATGTAAACATGCAGGTACTGAATATGCTTGATGAATTTAACGACACAGAGGAGGATTGAAGTATTTTGCACAGACATGAATTGTGAATGATGATGGAATCTGTTGAGGAGGGTTGCCATTCTTATGGGACACCATATTATAGACTGGGAAGAAGATATTCAAATGTATCTAACACAACCTTTGCTAGGAGTAGATAATGGCAATGCTCTTTCTGAAAATAGTGTGGATAATAGTAGCACTGACTTATGTAGCAGACACGCAGAAGAGTATTTGGCTCATAGATGAAGTTCGTGAGTCTAATGTGAGGATTATTAACATCACATTTGATGATGAAATAGTTTCAAATTTCTATTTTTCTAGCTCAGTTTCGTTTCAGTGTACAAGATTCTGCATCTGAAGATGTGGTATACTTTATCATTTTTTTATTTCCATGATGCAACAAAAAACTTATGGTAAAGCACAGGTGCAAGTACTACTACTACCAACCAGCTGTCATGATTGCTGATTTTTATAGCAAAAGGATTTGTGTTGGGATCTGTAGTTCTCACAAGTCTTGCAACTCAGAAATGTTGCAATGCCTGCCTGTGTGAGGACATGACATGGATGTCCCTGATTCAAGATTGTATTGCATAATTCAGTTGTCAAATGGAAGACTTTGCTGATGACATGTGTCCAAGCAGGCAGTATGTTTAGCATAATTTGTGAAATAACTCTCCTAAATTAACTAAACACAATATGAAAAAACAATTTAAATTAATTAATCACACCAGGTGAAAAACCCTTTTAATTGACTAGTGTTGTAGGTTGATTTAACTAATAGGTGTAATTTTCACCTGAATTTGGACATCACTTGTTTCTGTCTCGTTTCACTAGCTTAATTGACCTGTCCGTAGCAACTGGTCCCCGGTCACTGGGGAATTAACCTGCAGTTAAGCTGTTTTACCATGATTGTCTTGTAGTTAATTTGTCCTAGTTCACTGAAATCTGAGTGAAATACAAGGTGAACTTGGCCACATCTAGCTAGTAGTGAATGTTCAATCAGAATCATTAGTTTTTTTTGTGAAGAAAAACCCAACAAAGCCTTGTGAATGAACATAAAACCTCTTTTAATAAAAGTATTATGTAGCCAAATTTTATATTTTCATTTTGTTATATGTAGCTTGTCATTTTAAAGACTAACTTTTCAACAAGTTTCAATGAAACTTTTTTGCTTACATGTAGCTAAATTTCAATTTAATGCTTCACACTTTTGCATTTGTAATATTGCCATAAACTCAGCAAATTTGAAATAATAAAAACCAATTTTATTCCAAAATTCTTTTTAAAATGACACTAGATATTTCTTTTAAAACCTTTTCTCAAGGACTCTAGTTTTTCAACTAAAATTTGCCCAAAAATAGCGCAACCATGGGCCATACCTTCATGGCTACATCTAACAAAAGGATGGCTTTTGAGAATGGGTTCATTTTCCTATGCAATATTTAGTTTATTATTTATATTTTTTTCCTTTTCAGATTTCAAAACCATAGTGCCTACCAATAAATTTCTTTTTGATCTTGAGCCCAAAACGATTCTTTTGTGAAATTGTTTTTATGGGCAACATTTTTTAGGTTGCAAGTTGTTTTTAAGAAGTCGTTTATAACCTTGTAGAACAAAAACCTTTTAGGGTCCATGTGTACCACAAGGTATTGTAATTTTTTTTAACAAGTTATATTTTCCAATAGGATTGATTTGTTGTTTTCTACCTAGGTACTCTATCCTATTAGGTCCTTGGGGAAAAACTAAGTTTCCATCTTTGAATAAAATTTGGTGACCACTAAGCTTTGTTCACTTTTTCAAATGACATACAATATCTTAATCAAAGATATCCATCATATTCATTGAAAAGGAAATCCATATTTGAATATTATGAAGTTATAATAAAAGGTCATAAATTTCTTAATAGTATGTTGCACAAAACATAACAAATATGTTTACATCTCAAAATGCACTAGCTACTAGGTCCAACATCATCTACATTTGATTGGTCATGAAGAATTGCATTGGAATAGTTTCAAGCATGGAACAACTTTCCTTAATTTTATAACAAATAATAATCCTTTTAGTGCAATTAGAATTGTGGATTCCCAGAGTGTTTGACTATGACATAATGGGTTGTTTGAATTGTGTGATGACACATATCATGTTTGCACATGAACAAAACTTGACTTGTATCTACCAAGAGTCCTTTTTAATACTAAAACCATTTTACATCCAATATAAAGGTTACATGTATTTAATGGAGTAGTTGAGTTTATTGACAATATTAGACCAATTGAAATAATGATGTAGGTTAGATATAGCTCCAAAATTTTAAAATTTTGGTGTTTAGTGTCTGTCAAAATCTAATTTTGTGTCAGAATTTTTTTCACCATGTTTCAAATATCTTGAAATTTTGTGAATTTTCTATCAAAATTGGGTGGCTTTATTTAATATTGAGGATAAAATGTTGTAATTTCAATGTTTGACAACACATGTCCATTCTTATTTTCATTTTCAAATAATTTAAAAACCTTATCATATATATTTCATTTTATTTTTACCAACCATATTAAATTTTTTATCATTCAACTTTTGTTCCTCTATCAAACTTTAAAAGCTATTTTTATCTTTTTCTAATGCACTATTACTACAAAACGCCCTTAGTGGCCATAATGTTGAATCTTTTCATGCCACATGATATGATCACCTATGACACATATATTATTGGTTCATGACTATCATAGGCACAACTAATTATGTTCAACATTAATTAATTCTCAAGAAGGCCTATTAAGAAGAAAAAACATCTTAAACCTACATTTAGCAAAATTTTAAGGTATTGAACTCAAAACCTTTCCCATATACTTCAGATAGTCCAAACCATTGAAATATCTTAATAAAATCACTAAAAAGGAGAAAACCTGATTTACTTATTAATTGTTGAAAGTATGGAATATTCAAATTGGGGTTGTTAGACCCTTTTTTCAAATAAATAAATAAATAAATAAATAAATTAGCAAACATCTATCAATTATTCGTCATGGGGTGGGTCATGGGCATGTGGATAATATTGAAACATAAGGAGATCATTACCAAGCCATTTAGTTAAAATATTAAAATAAAAATATAATGAAAATCATTTAGTTATTATATTAATTGACATTTAATTTCAGGAAATTAAGTGCAACTGAATGTTTTCTATTTTATTACATAACTTTTACATTCCTTTGGTGCCCACCATGTTGAAGTTGTATGTAATTTTTAAGTCATATATGTGTCCACCTACTTTCACCCCAAAACTTGAAACCATAGACTTTACCTTACAATTAATATTGTTGTTAAATAATATTTTGAATGATGAGACAATTTTTTGTGAAAATACAAAGTTGAGGTGTTGAAAACCATTATAATTATCACAAGCTAAAATATGAATAATTTCATTCCTTATATGACAATATCATAGTAGATCATGAAAATAATAATAATTTCAAATTAACAAAATAATTTGATTTTTTAAGGAAATTTATTGATTTCATCCATGTGGAAACTAACCCTAGGTTGTGGTAATATAAAGTTTTTGTTTTGAATTATTAATAATTTCAGACATCATTGTGTTTTTTCCATCATTTGGTGCCCACCAAATTGACATTTTGACCAACATTTTTACCTTTGCAAATCTTCTATAATATTTAACTTTGAACTTTTCCAACTTGCCTAAAACATTTAAATGTCCAAGTTCCATCAAAAAAAATTCCCCCCTTTTTATACCAAGATTTTGGCAAAATTTAACCAAAAAAAGAAACACAATTGGTCAAATTTACACTATAAAAAGATTCCAAATGTTTTTCAATTTCTTTGTTTGAAAAATGGAAAACTTCACCATAAAAATTGGGTACCAACAACCCTACATTTCTTAATTTCTTAAATGGCACTTATAAACCAAAAAAATCAATTATGTAATTGTGGTCATGTGTATGCACTGTTTTGTCATCCATGTTGTTGAATTTTGTCCATGTGATTCTTTTCAATATGTTATTAAATTGATCAATTTGCCATCTTTAATCATGAAATTTATTTGATCCATGCATATATTTTCATCATGCAATAACTTTCATGTGTGTGTGTGTGTAGATACATGTGGTTTGGATCATTTGCGCCATCAAAATTTTCCCATGTGTAAGTTTTATCCTTTGGGTCACTTCCATTCACAATCCTTTTCTTGCTATTCCTTTTTTTCCTCTCACCCTTCCCTTTCCCCTTCCTCATTTTTTTTTTCTCTTCTTAAACTACTCTCCTATCATTTGTCCATTTCCCATTACAAGAATGGCCCTAGCTAGAAGCCTATTTAATTTTTGCAAACATCTATTTTCAAGATGTTTAATTTTCATTAAATGATATTTTCCTTTGGAATTGGAGCATATTATCTACCTCACATTAATGTGCATAACATTGATTCTAGCACAATTTAGAGCTAAGCATAATTATAAATCTCCAATGTTATGCATTTAAGAACTTTAAATTAGTTTCTTTGAGGTTGTTCGAATGGACCTTTCTCTCGACATTTGCAATGAAGGGAATCGAAGCACATTATGTTTCTTAAATCACCTAAAGTCCAAAAGACACATGAAAAATAGTTGAAAAAGTCAATAATTGAAAGCATACCAAAAAATAAAGAGAGAGGTTGATATAAAGAGAAATGTCATTCTAGAGGCCAAGAAGTTGTTGACAATGGATAAGTTTATAAGGAGTAGGAGGTAAGTCTTTACATATATGTTGTAATTTTGTAAAGCTTTTTGCTAACCCAATATATACTTGAATATTGCAAATTCAAAGTTCCTAATGTAACACTCATCTCAAACCTTACACCTTGTAGAAGGAGGGCACAACAACACAATGTATTTAAAGTTTTCTTGGCATAATCTCACTCAATTTTTGTATTCAACATTATGATCTACATAAAAGACCCCTACTTTTGAGGTGGGATAAAAACAAGGTAAGCTGGTGGAGGGAGCTCCAAATATATATGGTCCTCCTTGCTAATGTCAAAAGAAAGAGAGTTGAACATGTTGTCCTTTACATCCATCGTGATTGGTTTAGTGGGTCAACTTCCAATGTCCAAAAGATGGTGTATTTCCAGGGCGTGAGAAGACAATCTGCACATCACATTTGTTTTAAGGTATGAAGTTGAATTACTTGTTTGTGGATCAAAAGACATGCAATTCAAAAGCTTGCAACTTTGGATACAACCTATATAATTAAACCAAGGGCAAAGAAGAAACAATATGAACTAGTTTTATATGTTGGAGCAACAATTGCACATTATAGAAACAATTGTACAAAATGTGTTATAGAAAACATGAGAACCTGAAGGTTGCCCAATGTGCAACACTTGAAACCGGCAAGACTATATATCAAATAATAATCCCACATACGGAAAAATTTCTCACTGAAACCAAGTTGAAGAATTTTGCTGCACCAAAGTTCCCCCATCTTGACAATTAGAATGTGATCAAGAAGCATATGGAAAACAAGATTTTAACCACTTTTAAGTTCTCAAATTCTTAAATAGGTGAGCCACATATATGTATAAATTTGATTGCCATAAAAAAGGAGAGAGAAGTTGAATCAATCAATATGGTGGCCAATGATTGAAACTTTTATACCTAGACATCCAATAGGAGGCTAGTTACAAATAACATTGTTTCCCACTATATGTTTATGTACTATGGAATGACAAGCTCTTGGCCATTATGTTGGGTAAAGTGCTAGGCAAGTTGAATTAAGGCAACTTAAGCACCTTACTGATGGGCAAGTGCAAGGTCATTTCATGCCATTAATGTTTGGGTGTGGTAGATTCAATAATTCAAAAAAATCATGTTCAATTGTCACATTTTAGTCATTATTATGAATGCATGATCATTATTAAAATATTATGTCATATAATGTGGTCAACAAATGATGTCATCTACCACCCCCAAACCTAAATGATTCCAAATCAAGTGTTTGTAAACATGAGAGAGGAAGGGTTCATAAAGGTGTGCCTGCGATTGACATTGAATTTGTCATGCCACCGTTGCAAAGTCTCGACATAGTGACTCCCATAATTTTCCATACTTTCCACACTGCCAATATATTGATCACAAGATTTTTGTTAAACTTGTACCAATTGATCCACTATAGAATTAACATGTACAACATGAATATGGGCATGGTATAAAAATGTAGACACCCATAGGAAGTGACCTTAAAGGGTTCATGATTTGTAACCCAAAAGAAAAGTTTATGTGTTTTCTAGCCCCTTTTGTTAGGTCTTTTAGACGGTTCACTTGGATTGAACAAGGATTACCATACTTTTGGCTAGGAGAAAGATCAATCTAAATCAATAAATACAATAGACAATGGAATGAGCTCATGATACAAACATTAATGAAATAAGTTTTAGAATAAAAGTTTTATGCACAAGATTTGGTACAATGTCACAAGGTTGCCATGTGTTTGTAAAGGAGCAAATATTTTTAGTATAATTTTAGAATGATTACAAGGAAAAAATCTAGCACATGCTTTCTAAGTCACAAAAGATCCACCAAAGATCCCCACTAGTTTGTCATATTACCCTCTAAGTTATGGAAGCCATCTCTTTTATTTTCTACTCTTTATGCGTATATCAACACATCAAAATTTACATAAGGAAATGGTTTATCTTTAGACCATTCTATGATTTTTAGAAACTTGCAATCAACTAAGGTCAACGTTGTGGTGCAAAGGTCTAACTTCAAAGATAAACCTTTTTCATTTGCATACTAAAAAATTAACTATTTGGGTTTTGCAAATATAAACATTAAAGTCTTTTCACATTTAACACAAATTCAATGTTGATATGAAATGGCTAGTTTGTTCATTGATCCAATTGGAATGAAAGTCAAAAGTAAAATTTATAGTATGCAAGAGTTGGAAGGCATCAATGAGTACCTAAAGGAGGAGGCAATAGTCATGGCAGAAGTGAGAGCACTAAAGGATGGAAGACAACAACCGGGAAAAATGTATTCCTTGACAAATTCCGAGCTTGTTATGTATCCTTTGTACATCTCTTCAGGTGTTGATGAGACCTACTCAACAATCATTGCAAATATGGATCATTAAAATTGTCTTTTTTGGGAACTTAAACATTTTTTTAAAAAATCCATCATATTCTCATGTTCATTTAAAACCCAATGTCAAAATCAACATATGTATTTGGAATTGATAAATGAAAGAAAATGCCAATAACCTGGATGACAAGAATTCCATCCTTGGCCAAAAGTCGATCGCAATGTTTGAACCATTCGGGAAGGTACTCATGCCCCAAATGCTCCACCATTTCACTACACCAAGAATAGAGATATTAGGATTAAGGCTTAAAATTAAACTCACATTTTGTTAAACAATAATGTTAGTTTTAATGTAATGCAATTTCACAAGATTATGCATATTTTAATTGGAGATCTTATTACTATTCTCACAAGCTCTTCATGACATGATAAAAATTATGGGTGTGATTTGATTTCAAGGAAAGCTTGAGTACATGGGGGAAAAAACAACATTTAGTAGTGGTCACAATGAATAGTGTTTTTGCCAAAAAAATATTATAATATTTTTTCACCATGAAATGATTCGATTGTATTTATGTTTTCCAGGCAACAATCGATAATCACACAATTGAAAGGTGATTTTGTCCTGCATGAAAGCAACCCCAAATTCCATTAACGAAAACTGTTATGATGACCAACCAAGATAAATGAATGCATTAAGCAATTAGGAGGAATCATGTATCAACACAACAACTTGAGGTAGCTTGCTTCAACTTTTTATGAAAAAAAGGCAAAAAAAAGGTTAAAAAAATTAAGGTGTCAAAACCTCCATATGAGCTTCTTTAACCCGATCTTGTGCGAACTTGAGTTGTTCTTCAGAGAGAGTTACGCCAGTGTAGTGGCATCCAATACGACGTACCAATTGGATTGCCAATGCACCCCAACCAAATCCTATTTCTAGCACTTCATGAGTGCTATTTACTTGTGCCTATTTGAAACAATGAATTGCAACTCCACACAAAGTTACAATCAATATTATATTCTAATGGTTTCCATGTCACAATGATTGAAGATTAATGTTGCATGTGATAGATATAATTGGTTAGCAAAGCAAGGGCACATGAGAGATTTTGCTTCTTGAGCTTTACTAAAATAAGGAACACAATGTGATGGATTAATGAAGTTGCAAATATGACATTTTGGAGTGATTTAGTTATAGACCTTATCAATTAATAGATCAATTTTGCACATTTGTGCATCCGCCAAAGGTTCCCTAAGATCCTGTACAAAACATCAAGTTTTAGTTAACTACACCATGCCAACAAATTGTGCACCTACATGTAGCTTAAAGATCATGCTTGAAATATAAAAATCTCAAAACTCTTCACTCAAGGCCCTCATTCTCATTTCCCTCATTTCATTTCAAGACACGTAAACATACCACATGAATTCACATAGTTTGCAGTCTTCCTTTCATTTTTGGTCACACTTCAAATAGGAATTGCAACTAAACCATGATGGGTTACACCTACAACTAGAAAAATATAAATCATTGATCTCCTCACAAATGAAATATTTGAATTTCAATGTACAATGTTGGGAAGAAGGGGATGATCAAAATACCTTGAAAATTGCACATGAATATGACATTGTTTCATCGAGAAACAATGAGAACATGTCATTGCTCTACTCACATCCATAATCACCCACCATAGGTCATTCCATTTACAATCTAAGAAGAAGAGACCTAGCATGTGACATAACCCATGTCAAACATTCAAGAAAATTTCAAAGTTCCACATTCTTTCATGGGATATTAAACATGAAAGTTATGTATTGTGGGTTCATCAAGACTTGCAAGGAATAATGTATATTTAGAATTGTAGCTCAATAACAAGAAGATTTGCTAGTGCCAAGTCATGCAATAGGATGTCCCAACTCCCATATTTATCAAAACAAGAGGAGGAGAATTATACCTTGTCATAGTGACTAGCAATATTGTGACATGCATTTGTCTGTGAATTGTTGTGCAATAAATGCCGAATGTATGAGATTGCCCGATCGAAGGTTGATGCCCACATAAGTGGCACCATCCAACCTTTGTTCCTATATAAGCCAATTTGTTGGAAGGTGAAATGATGGAACCATTCAAGTTTACTAAACAAATAGGTTGAAAAGAAACCTCCAAACCATGCAAAACATGTTCAAAGCAACCTTTGATCAATAGTGTGCCCACATGCTACATAGCTCCAAAGAAGCTACAAAAGACATTGAACATTCACATGCCAATGAGAAAGCAACAAGAATAGTGGCTATGTCCACTTAAGAACTTGCAAATCAAATCAAAGCTCTTGATCAACTAGAGCACCACAAAACATCATGGAGATAAATGTCATGCATGTATTTAATGTTGGTTCTAAGTCACCTGTTTTTAGTTAATTGATTGTCAGATAATCTGTCAATGTCTCTATTTGCAATGAATATCTGCAGCAAAAAGTAGTACATCTCAGTAAGCCATTTGCATAATGGATTGTAGTGTCCAACAAATGTTTGACGTCTTCCAAGAAAAGACATGGATTCTAAGTTGAATTCTATACTAAAAGCATGTTGAGTCACAAAGAAAAATTGCAATCCATACCTGAAAGAAATGGAGGAGCCCATTTTCCTCATCAACACAAGTGAAGTCTCCATCCACATAAGCATCAGCAAACCCTAAATCTTGCCTTGTAGCAATCTGCCCTCGAACATGATCCCAAATCCAACTCTTGCATTATTGCCTTATAAAAACATGCACATGGAAGATGTAAATCTAAAAATCCACTAGGAAATATCATGGAAAAACACACCAATTTTCAGACAATAAATGTAGTCCATACTAGACAAACGTAAATATGAACAAATTGAAGAATGAGAATGCATCCAAAAATGGGTTCACACACACACATTCTAAAATGCATGACAAACATCTGTGCAACAACAAACAAATCTATATATGACATTGTTAGTTACATTTTAAGCTTCCGAGCCAATGACTAAAACTGAATAATCATGAACATCCACTAGATGGTTATGGTCTAACAAGGTGGAAATTTTGAACCTTCCAATAGAAAGCAGGACGAATAATGTGCAATTTACACTGTAAATCACATCCCTTCTCATCACCATTGAAGTCAAATTGTGTTCCACCAACTTCCAGCAATCTGAACACAGCTTGCATGATCATCCCACTGAGTATGCGACATGTGATGCTATGCGCATTGGGCATTACTAAATTATGTGAGACTATTGAAACTATGTGATCTTCCAGAGCTACTCCATTCATATTCATACGATGTGATCAAACATTCATTGAATCATTTTTTGATTTGGAAGATTTCAATCTTTCTACCAACCATCCTACATGCTGAAACATATATAATGGAAATGAGAGCACATACTGGATTCTTCCTGTGCGGATGAAGCTGTTGAGAAATCCAGTGACAATTGTCCGAGAGAGAGACTCTAGATATGTGGGCACCATTTGTTTCACAAGTGTCAATGACCTGAACTCTGTACCCAACAAACCATTTGCTGCTTCCAGCCCTACCTGCAACACCAAATAATGAAGCACACATCCTTGGTAATTGGGTGTTTTTACATCTAGTCTGGACGACATTTAGGATCTAATTTGGTCACAACCCTTTTCAGTCTAGAAAATTTCAACAATATTGCTGGAAAAGAGTACACTTGCAAACAACACATTGTACCTTGATGTTGTCTTCATGAAACCCATGTCCTGAAGATGTACATGCAACCACAATAAACATTCACAGATTTTGCAAATTTCACTGATTGATCCAACACATCAATCTTGCAACAAAATACAACAAAACCCCAAGAACCCCAAAATATAATGCATTTTGTGCAAGATAGGACCACCTTTGTGGAAAGAAATTAACGTTGATCCATGACCATTGCAATTGCAAGGTACCAATGTTTCTCAAGTTGGTATGGAAGGGTTTGCATATATTTCACCAACTGTGGACATGACTTCATGATTTTCAAATCAAAAAACTGCATCATCGATGTGGCACATTAGATAGATACCTTGGTAGGCTCCACAAAACCAAATGCCCTGTTTCCCTTGTATCCCTTCGAGCTGCTTTGCTGCTGTAGCTGTTACAAGAGATGGAATTAGGTGACTTGCTTGCCACTTATCCACAATATGCTTTGGTTCTTTGGGTGGGTTCATAGTCACCAAATAAGGCAGCCCTGTACTCCCCAGATTCTGCAAACACAAAACTTTCATCAGCTTTTTTCATGTAGTGGAAACCTGCAAGGACGATATCAGTCACGCAGGGCAGAACAAAAACTTGCTGAAGTTTTACTCAAGTGCTACAGGAAGCTACTTCCATTTTTTTGTCAACTGAAAAAGAAGAAAAACAGAGAGAAAAGATGTAACTTGTTAAAAAAAAACTATACACAAAGAATAACTTCCCATAGCTTCTAGCTTGAGTGAGTATAAAATTGAAACTAAATTAGAACAGTGGAATGCCTGACCTGAAGATGGTTGAGCCAATATGTCATGTACACATGACCTTCACTGTTGACTAAGAAGTTCTGTGCAGCCCATGCTGTTGCATTCTTGGGCATCAATTCTTCCACATCCTGATGCAGATATACATTGCTATAAAAACACCCAAAACAAAAAAATAAAAATATCATGATCCAGCAACTAATTGTGATTCCCAAGCAAAAAAAAACTCTAATCTAGAATTGGGAAGGGATTATATTGCATCATAAGAAAATTGGAAACTTGTTACAAGAGCCTTGTGGAAAATCTGGACTGATTATGTAAACATACTGAGGTAGCCTACATGTCCTTGATTCTTGATGCAGGTCAATAATACTTATGCAGCAAAATTACTGCATGCCAGTCAATCCAGGCTTTAAACAAGCAAAACAAAAAATTGCTACTACTACTTCCATGTTCTGCAATCCAGGAAGCTTGATACCTGGTACTGTATTTGAAAACACCAAGAATGTGGCGTTCTTCAGCTGTTGAATCCTCTTCTCCAAGCATTTGTAGGGCCTTTGGTGCATGTGTGCTTACAATGCACTTATCAAAGATTTCAACTCCACCGTTCTCATCCTTCACTTGAACACCTACATAGTGATTAGCAGACAATTATGTCAATTCTATCCTCCAAATCGTACGCTCATAATTGAAAGCTAGATTGCAATGAGCAATGGTATATTCTTATTGACTGTTGTGTTGAACACATCAACTCCTTTCAACCAATTTTCTTTTGTTGCCAGGATGTGAAATTTCACGAAAATCAGAAACACTGTTTCCAACTTAAAATTTTCCTGTCGGATTTAACTTAGTGTGTTTTGTGGACATATTATTTAGTGTAAGGTTCCTGCTAGGCTGTCTATGGGTCCTTGTATATTTTGTAAGGTCCAAGCCAGGGTGCCATCACAATCCAACAGGTCCTTCAGTAGGAGAATGGCCTTGATGTTTAGAAATTTGGGAGAGATTTCAAGTACCTTTCACTCAGCTCTTGTGAGAGGTACATCAAAACCTGGAAGGTTGTCATGATGTCTTCTTGTCCAAGATCACATGTGTTTGAAAGAGCACAAGTGAACCCAAAGAAGCTTAGGGTGAAGGGCAGAATCTCTCTATCCTGAGTGACAATGAGTGACACATACACACACCTTCAGATGTAGTGCTGATGTGAGCAACACCAGATTTGGTCAAGATATGTGAGCCTACTGCTGCTTCCAAATCTCCCACCATCTGCAACCATGAAAATTATTTAGACGTGAACTTTAGAGTTTGAAGGATGTAAACTAGTGTGATCACAAAATTTTCAATCATATAGAAATATGTCCATCATGGTTTGAACTCTCCTGTTTTATACCGCACAACTTTTGCTTTGTACATCATTTTGCAATGCCTAAAACCAAGATGCAACAAACAAAAGTTTCGCAACTGATCTGACCTTGGCTATGAAGGTTTTGGAGTGGTCCTTGACTGTTAAGCATTGAGAATCGCCAAACATCTGCATGATGAATGATCATGAGGTCATTAGAGTTTATGAGAATCTGTTGCCATATATTTTACTATGATAGTTTGCACATGTACAAAACTATAACAAGTGACTTGGGGCAAATTCATTTGGAAGAATGATCGCAAGGATGGTTTCATGGCGCAGGGGGGAGGGTGCACTCTCAATTTTTTCCAAACATTGTGCCAAGAAATATAGAGTGCAATTAATTCATTACGAAGTAAAAATTTACAATTTATTTACATATGAATCGGGTGCTTAGAATTGATATTAAGAATTTTTAATACTAAGTAAGTAAGTACCTGAAGGAGATGGTTATTCCAATAAAATGTGAGGATAGATGCAGCTGAGAACCCAAGTATGATTTCTGCTGGGTATGGCCATATTGAAGCACAAGTTGGTATCTGACTCCCACAATGACGAGTTGACAAGGGCAAGCCACAGAAATAAGATTATGATTGGATCTCGACATCCAAACAACTTCCCACATTAAGAATTGAAGCCAAAACGACAACATAACTTCCCCATTTGTAATAATATGAAAGAACTGATTGATCCTGAACTAGTTGAAAGCATATGCAACAAATGATCATGCAATAGTATCCAATAAAATAGTAGTAATAATAAGAATAGGCCTTTGGTGCGAGTCAAGGCCTGAATCCAGTTTCCATGATGAACATACCACATAACACTCGCGAAACTTTTGTGAGTATTTGTGGGAGTTGAGAAAACCTCCTAATGTCTCATTCTCTTGAACAGAAGAATCATCTTTCTTCTTCAATTTCTCCAAATACCTGGATTTTTTATCATGTTTCTTGTGGTGTTAGTAATAGGTGTAAAGGAAATAGTGGTTTTCTCGGAATTTTTTAAATTTAGCCTAATTCAGAATCCTCTATATGAACCAGGGGTGCTCTTATTTTTTTTCTTTAAAAAAAAATAGTAATATTTTTTTAAAAAACAATTTTGTGAGTAGGTAGGTAGGTAGGTTGGTGTAGCTGTCATACACAAGAAGACTTTAGCCAAATTTGTCCACATGTCAGAGAGGAGAATAGAAAAACATTAAGATTCCTACCTTATTTTGGTGACCTGCTGGAACCTGCAGTTTAAATTTTGGCAAATTCAGATTATTTTTTCTCTCGAAATATGGCGACTTGGGGCCCATTTTTGCCTCCAAATTATTTTTTTGGGTCTCAGTGGCATGACGCTTTTTTTTTTTTTTTGGCCACCACGGTACGAAAATTCGCACTTAGGAAGGAAAAAAATAAAAATAAACCCTAAACCCGCTTAACGGGTTTGTTGGGGATTTTCGGCGCTGTGGCGTCACGGCATTTGTTCAGAGCTGGCGGGTTCGAAGTTGGATCCGACCAGTACCGAGTTGGCCAGACGGGTAGATAAATAGTACATACTGGATGTGCTACATACTGAATTAGAAGGTTGCCATTGGGCATGTTCTAAGCTCAATTGCAAACATGTTACAGATTAGATCAGATTAGATCAGATCAGAAATCAACTCCCCAAAGGAACCATTTACAGTGTGCCATGCATGATGATACAGAAGACATATTGAGGGGCAAAAAATAGAAAGTTATATCCACACCTGAACACATCATCTTTGAACCGCACTAACTCACGGATCATTTGGTAAAAGAACGGATTCACAAGATTTTGCTTCTGAGCAAACAAGCCTGCAAGATTGTTGCTGCTCCACTCACAACCCTTGTTTCCTGTGTTTGAGCTCACAGAGAATGACATAGATGAATTGGACTTCTTCATCTCCAGCCCAGCTTTCTCCAAGTACTCGATCAAAGGATCTGGGTACATGACCTGGAAAAAAATAGACACAAAAATTCAATTGATCCAATCCGATCAACCAACAATTTATTATAATAAGCGTAGTAATCTTTGGTTGTCAAGTTATCCATTAATCCACTAGACAAGATATCACATGAAATTGAATTTTTGGATCATGTTCATAGTTCATACCGGATTGAAGATTGTGAAGCCTACATCCAAATCATTGCCTTCATGGTGGACACAGCTAGTAGCTGCGCCACCAATATGGCCACCAACCGTATTCTCCTTTTCGTATAACACGACATCCACCCCAGCAACAACTAACGTGTGTGCAGCCACAAGACCAGCTACACCTGCTCCAACAACTGCAACCTTCATTTTGTACTAAGAGGCTTGCTTGGCTTTCAATTGATGTGCAGCTTCAATTAACTTCTCCTGTATAGCCGAAAGCAGCTGCACCCACAACACCTGAAAAACTAGATCAGAAGGCAAGTCCCATGATATTCAAAACATTTTTGAAAGACCTTAAGGGTGATGACTCAGTGGTATAGCCCCTGTCTGGGACCCTGGGACCTCAAAAAAAGGTTCTGTGTTCTCAAACCCGCTGGTGTGCAGGTGAAAGCCCTGTTGGGCCCTCTGCCACTGAGCTTGACTTGGCGGTGCCAACAGCTTGTTGGTTGGGTATGCTGTTCTGCTTCATGGGAGTAAGCACAACCTCATGAATACAAATACGAAGCGTTTATATATTTTCAATATGCAAAACCCGGCATCGAGCTAGATTCTTGCACAATTGATGTAATGCTGTCGCACTACATACTTGTAATTCCAACCCTGCTGGGGCAGGAAAGTTGGTATTCGGATGCTCCAGAGGAGGCTGTCCAAGAATGTAGATTGATGTTTCTCTAGTAGAATCCTGATTGAATGTGACCACAGCACAGTGCCCTCAGTATGAGTTAAGCATGAAGCAGAATCAGAGAAAAAAATGAATGAAACCCTGGCAGGCTCTATTAAACGCAAAACACGCAGCAAAGGGAGAAAGGAAGAAGAGAGAGCAAGGACCCAAGTTCCAGCCAGAAGTGCAAAAGCCCAAAGTGAGTCACAAAGGGGCAAAGAAACAAATTATTTTTCAGAACCCCCACCTCACCAGTAGCAAGAAGCATATCAGAGAAGGACAGGGAAGGGAAACCTGAAAGAGCAGTAAAAAGCCTGGACGAGTTGAGCCCTCACTTGCAACAATGGCACGCCTCAAAATAGAAGCGACCTAAAGAGCCAGGCTCAATTGCAACAATAGCACACCTCAAAATAGAAGCGACCCAATGAGCCCTCACTTGCAACAACGAACACGGCTCAAAAGCAAAGTAGAAGCGATCCAATGAGCCCTCACTTGCAGCAACGAACACGGCTCAAAATCAAAATAGAAGCGACCCAATGAGCCCTCACTTGCAACAACGAACACGGCTCAAAAGCAAAGTAGAAGCGATCCAATGAGCCCTCACTTGCAGCAACGAACACGGCTCAAAATCAAAATAGAAGCGACCCAATGAGCCCTCACTTGCAACAACGAACACGGCTCAAAATCTTAATACATTAATTTCACTAAGTCCCTGACGGAAGTTTTGGGGGGTCGGTGAAGGGAGATACGCTCTCTTCAAAGCTACCTGGAAAAAGGATCTGTGCATAGGGAAAGGGATGGAAGCAAAAGGAAGCAATTTTTCAAGTTTATCTTGTTAGAAATCAGCACTCAACGGCAACTTTTCAAAGGGCCAGAGTGAATGAACACCATGGTTTTTCTTTTTTTGTCAATTTGGTGAGGTATGATGACCTCAATCAAAGAGGCCAGCGGAAGTCACTTGCCTTTCTTTTCAAATTGGAACCTGAACTTGAACTTAGACCTGGCTGTTGGCCCTTTTAATTAGGTCCAAGAAGATTTTATTTTATTTTATTTTATGTTGTGTGGAATTTCATAAAATGCGATTTTTTTTTTAAACGAATAATCTCTCACAATATTCCCCATTTTTTCTGGAACAAAATCATCAAAGCTCAACAATTGTTAAATTGGAATTTTTTTTCGCCATGTTTGAACTCTGGTTTGAGTTTGGTAGCATTTGTTAACTGGTTTTGTTTTTTGACCATTTCGATATGTTTAAAATACATGCTCCCATTTAATGCTAGATCTCTCTTGAGATGCTAGCTAGCCAATGACCCAACATCAGAAAATTGAAAAATATATAACATGGTGCAAGTTCTCTAGGTGATAATTACAATATGACAGTGTTACAATACTCACAATGAGAGCCAGACCTTACTTTTTAGGCCAATAGTTGCACTTAATTGCATGGTTGTACATAGTTAACATTTTGGACATTGTGCATGAATTGAGCAAACAAACACAGCCTTGTTTCTTGATGCATGGATAGATAGTTTCCATCCAGATTTTTTTTTTAGTGTGAATTTTTGTCAAAAGGAGACTAGAAATTAAAGCCAGCAAATGACATGAAGGGAAAATCATGTACAAAATGTGATTAGGTTTTTAAAGTTGACATCTTCGTAGATGGTCAATCGCAAATGACATCCACTGTCTGATAATGAGTCATCGCCTCCATTGTAGATCAAAAAATTTAGGAAGCCAGATTCAACATCTTTATAGATTTTTGTTCACATAAACCCTTTTGTTCCTCCTTTCATTCTTCTCTCATATTTTCTGTGTTCTTTTTTAATACTATGTTGCATTGTGCACTTTTAAGTTCGAAGCTTGAGCGTTTAATGCATCAAGCATTTTCATGTGTGTTCGTGTCCACTGTCCATTGTATATTATCCAATGTTTACAATGTCTATTGTTGGGCCTCAAGGTGTGTTGTGTGCACTCTTATTCTTTCACAGGTTGTGAAAGTTGAAAAGTTGGGAATCGAGATTCGGATGATAGACCTCAAGCTTGGTTTGTGGTTTGACACCCTTATAATTGTTTTTGGGTAAATTTTCTCATTATGGTTTAGGAGTTGGGTGCAATCATAATCAAACAAGCCAAAAAGCACGTTGGGTGACCATCAAAACTCTATAAAAATTATAATTTTGTTAGATATGTTTTTGTGGTGCCACTTTAATGACATGTTAATCTTGGAATGTAGTGCTAAATGACTAATATGAATGTTGAAAATTTTGAAATTAAAATTCAAAAAACTTATTTTGGGTTTAGGTTTTAATAAAAGACCTTTGAACTTGAACAACAATTGCATCAGAAGCAATCAATTTTATAAATTACTAAGCTAAAAAATTTCCTTATAAAGGAGTTTTGATGAGAAAAAAATTGAGATGATATTAATTGATTATCCACACTCCAAAAACACTCACAATTTGAAAGTTGTGAAATGTAATTTTTTTAAAAATTAAAAGTTTATTGAACAAAATTTTGAAATTTCAAAAGTCCTTTATCACATGTAAATGGGGTAATGTACATGACATCTAAAACATATTTGTAGTTTATGAAACAATAAAATAAAGCATCAAGTAATTATCATGTTTTTATCCAATTTGATATTAAGATAATTTTTCAAAATGAAACACAAAATTTGGTAGAACTTGTACACTTTTAAAAGATTCTTAATTATTCATAAAAAATTAATATAAAAAATGTGATGTATTGAAAAAATAATATGTATTTTTAGTAACATATTGTAAAAGATATCATCCCAAAAATCTTTTTTTATGAGAAAATGAAAATGACCACAAAAAAACTATAGTTTTTGAGTCTTTTGTCATCGTTGGTTCATTTGAATCTAATTGCATTTGGTTAATAGATCGTGAATCAGAGCCTTGAGGCTTGATCATTGTGTTTTTCTTCATTGTTACAAATTGTGATTGTTGATGCCCTTTGTGACTTGTCTATCAAGTTTGTCTTTGTTAGGTTTTTAATGTTTCTTTTTCATGTTGAATTGTATAACAAAACTATAACCCCCTAAGAATTTTAAATACACATATCTTTGCTTTTGCCAACTCCTTTGTTGGTCCTCCTACCATTGAACCTAAATTTACTTTTCTTGGTCTTTTTGCCATTGAACCTGAATCTACTCCTACCATTGAAGTTGACTATGTGGTTTTGGACCCTTTTGTTGCAAAAGAGGACATTGAACTTTAAAAAAGAAAAGAAAAAAGGCATATGAATTAACAAACATTTTCAAGTGATGCAACTTTAACATCAAATTTGTGACTAAGTGTGGAATGCAAAGGCAACATGAAGCCAAAAAATGTGTTTAAAAGTGACGCACACTTTCATAAGTGAGGGAAAATGCAAGAGATTGACTATAATGACTTCCAAGTGCACTCCCACTTTAGGATGCACTTGTGCAGGAATCCTGAATGTTCATAGCCCTAGTTGAAAGGGTAAACAAGCACCAAATGAAATCCCCATGATATTATTATAAGGGTTTTGAAATATAAATGTTAAAATGCCTTTGCATTATTCAATTACACCTGAAATGCATGAGTTACAATCAAAAGAAAGTTCAAGAGTCAAATTGGGAATTTGACTCCCGATCACAAATCCCCTTAGAGCAAAAATAAAATCATCTCCAATTAGAGCATGTAATACATCGTTAAAAAGATATTTTGACGACTATAAGTACTTACATTGAATGTTCATAACAAACTTGATTTGAAGAAGATATGAACATCTAAATTTTAAGACAATGAGAGTTCTAATTTTGGGATTTTCACTTGAGAGTCCTAGGAAAAAATGTCATTTGGATGTAGCTCCCATGGAAAATCACAAAGCATACGATAGGGAGGGGAACGGTGCGTTTTCCCAAAGGTTGCGAACCGTGTAAACTTATGCTTGAAGTTATCCCTACTAAATTCATCGCACAATTTGCATTCAACTTGTAATAATTGCCCTTTTTTTTTAGTTGTGTAGATTGATTTCATTTTGAATTCTTGCTTTTGAATTCGTCCTAGTCCCATCCTGGATCTCTAGCATGCTTTCCCACCTCCAAAATGTTGCAAGCTACGGAGTGTGCCCCGATTCTTTTATTTTTCCATTGTTTCATTCTAGGACCCACATTTGGGATTCTTAAGGAATTTAGGGGTGCGTCATCAATATACTTGGGCAATGAATTGCCATAGGCAAAATTTGTGTTTGGGGTTAATGGTAAGGTTGTTCAAGTTCAGTGCAAGGTATGCACCCAAATTGAGGGTAAAAATAAGTTTTTAGTTCTTTAAATTAATTCTTTATGAAAGCATGTTAAACGTCACAAACATGTTTAACCTTTGGTAGTTATGCCAAGGGTTAATGTGACATTATTACAAAATGTGGGCATAGTTAATTGATTTATTATTCTTCATTCACTAAACCAATGAATTCAATGCTTCCCCACTAAGTTTCGTTCACTACAACTAGTGAATTCATTCAATGTCTAGTGAAATCACTTAGCGTACAAGGACACGTTTTATTGTATTGTGGGGGAACTCTATTTCTTAAAAACCAATGCACATGCTACAAATGAGAAATTGTACTTTGCTAAGGGTCTTGAAACAATGCTACAACAAGTTATTGAAGGTGCAACATGGGTGGACAAGGAAAAAAAAATGCAATTTGCACTATTGTTTCATTTGTTGAATTGGGGACACCCAATCAATGAATACATAACAATGTAGAATTTATTTATGCAATTTAATGTTCATGACAATCCCAGGAAACATTGGTTTGATGGGGTAGGGTGGGAAATGGTAGATTGTTTATGTGAACAAGTCTTGAAGAAAATTCGAATTGTTGTGGTTAGTTCAAGGTTTTTTTCTTTTAATGTAAATGAGGTTACTACAATTATGAATCAATCTTAGATTTCTATTCATGTGTATGTGATGTAGGCATGGAATTGAGTGCCTAACCTTTTGACATTTCAATGTGTTGTAGAAGACAAAACTACAAATAATCTCATTCTTGTGATTGTTCAATCCCTCGTGCAACACGAGGGACTAATTCAAGAAGAGACAATTTGTTTTGGAGCAAATGGTGCATTTTTAAAAGGTTGTCACATTGGAATGACATCACAATTGAAAGAAAAATATTCTCCTTATATGATGGGGTAGTGTTGCATGGCCCATAAAACAAACCTAGTTATCCAAGTTTTGTTGAATCTTCCAATGGTGGATAAGTTGGAAAAGCTTTTACAATCCTTGTATTCTTATTTTTATAGTTCCCTTAAATGTCATTTGGAGTTCACTAAACTTGTTAAGATTATGGAAACATGAGGGTTGAAAATTTTGCAGAATGCGAAGACTCATTAAATATCAATGTTAGAGCCTTGGAAGTGTGTGTTGGAAGAATATAAAACTATAATTATGAAGATGGCACATGATAGTGCTTCAATTGCTCAAGCAAGGTTGAATCTTGACTTCCTTTATGATGTTCACACATTGTTGGGTCTATTTTGTTTGTTGCCATTGTTGGAGGCAATCAATGTTTTCATAAATTTTATCTAGGGGAGGGATGCGTTCATGTGTGATTTTATGGCAGTAGTGAAGATTTACTTGCAAATCGTTTCGTGATGTACTCTAATCCTACCACCTCCTACAAACATGAACATTTTCAACTATTTTGTGATGTGGCTGAAAATAGTTTTACCACCATCACTTAAGATTAGGTTATTGATCTAAATAATGGTTTAGAATCTCTTTCTTTTCAGATGGTTGGTCATAGTTATTAGGGTCACATTTATAATGTAGATGTTAATCTTAACTAGATTGTTTGTAAAAATATTTTTTTGACATCCATTGGGCAAGCGAAAGCCAAATGTTCTATTGTTGCTAATATGTTTGTGACCAAATTGGATTGATGTTTTGCAAATTCTAAATGGATGAATGTCTTTGGCATTGTGTATCTTTAATTCTAGATGTAGCATAATGTTAATTATGTTTTTTCCTTCCATTTTGTGATCATAAAAAAACATTATTGTGAAACAATGAAGGTGAGACCTTTACTTCTATAAGTTGTAAAACCTCTGAGTGCCAACATTTTGGGTGTGTAGGCAAGCATATTCAAACTTATAATGAAGTCACATGCACCAAAGGCTATGGGTGAACCTTTTGACATGAATTCAATGATTAAGATGTAGATTACAATCATCAATAATGCATTGTTAATCGAGCAGCTAAGTGAGTTCTTAAAGTTGGTGAAAATTGTTGTGTTATCAATTTTTGGATTTGTGGAAAATGAGTGTAGTTTTTCAACACTTGTTTTCATGAAAGATATGTTACGCAATAGGTTGGGACCTACTTTAAACATGATTGTCCAAATGTTTGCACAAGAGTCTTTATACACAAGAAAACTTCTTTTATCACAAAGCAATCACAACATGGAAGGATCGCAAAATACGAATCAATGTTGCCACTTGAAAGGTTTAGTATTTTTCAATCCATGTGTTTCTATTTCTACAATCTAGACAAGTTTGGTGAAGATACTTATTTGTTCACGAGTTTTATTGACATTTGGGTGTGGTGGGTGAGACTTTGAGTTACGAAAGGCAAAGTCTGGTTTCTAACTAGGGTTCAATTCCCGTTCAAAGTACTAATGTAAGTTTAAATTTTAGGTTTGATTGTTTTGAATTTCAAAAGCTGCGAAGTTTCTATTCTACATTCTTTTGAGGATGCCAATTGCACTTAGCTTGAAAACAAAATGGAGCTAGATTGTGCTTCGGGTTTCTTGGTGGGTGCCAATTGCACCTACCTTCGGAAAAAAAATGGGAGCCACATCCTACCTTAGAATTTTGTATTAATGCTAGTTGCACTCACCTTAAAAAAAGAAAAGTAGCCACTTTGAAGCTATTTTGAAAAAATTAAGGTTGCCAAAAAATGGCCCAGCAAGTGGCTAGGAAGCCACCTGCCCCTATGTGAATTTTACATGAGGAGCGACATAGGCATAATTGAGGGCAGAATTGTCGCCATTTACGCTACTTTTAAAATCTATAAAAAACACCTTGTTTTCCATCAAAGACCTGCAATTGTGTTAATCAATATTAAGAATTCTTCCAACTCATTCCCATTGAAAGGCAAATGTTACTTTTTGTTCCGTTTCAGTTCAATTGTAAACTCCTGCATTTGATCAATGTTTGACCAATAGAGTTTTGATATGCTATGATCACAGGAGTCTAATCTGATCATGTCAGCCTAAGAAAAAGATATCACTAATCTGGGCACTAATCTCATCTCCAAGAATTGATTCTACGTGAGATTTCACAATAATAATCACACCCAAAATCTACTATTTAGTGTTAATTATTCCTCATGCTTGCCATACTCAATGTCTACTGTTAATTATTCCCTAGGCTTACTGCATCTAATATTTAGTGTTGACAATTGTATCATGTGCCCCCAAATGCGAACGGGTTGCTCTTCCTTCCAAAACCAGGTTTGTAGTATAATTCAATTTTCAATCAAAAACATTACTCAGAATTCAATATCTCTCACACCTTAGGTCTGTAAACTTCTAAATCACCTTCATGAAATCTTACTCACTTGAAGCTTTTCAACAATATCAAAAGTGTGTTCAAATTCCCCTATAAATTTCAGTTTTAAGTTAAATGAATTTTTCAATGAAAGGATTGTTCAATATTTGAATAACTTTTTGACCACATGTCAAAATATTTTATGAAACTAAATTGGTGCACCCTTATCGATGGCTTTACAAAGTGCCACAAAGGAATTATGATTTGGGAATCTCAACATCACAAACAAACAAAACAATCAAACAACCTTCCTTCATAGATAGATTCTCCCATGCCTACACATAGACTTGAAAACCTGGACAATAGGATTTCATGGACTATCAAAAGGCACCTCTCGAAGGAATCATTATTGTTGGCCAAACAGAAAGAATCATTTTCATTTTACGGTAGTGTTTCTGTGTGGCCACGTTTGTTATCATGCACAAGAGGATTTAGTCTAGTTTCACTATGGTAATACTTGGGTGAGTTCGGCACGCAAGTCTGGAATAATTGGTTTATTCTTAAATTTGAGAGTCAACGCACGAGTTTTTAATTTTGGATGTTTTTTTCAACATGTAAGGAACAGGTATGCAGAACCAATATTATCGCTTTGTTATTAAAGTTATCCATATAGTCACCCTCTCTTTCAGGAAATTTTACGAAGTCTGGGTTTGAAATGCTGAAACTAAGCATTTTAATGTTAAAGGTTCAAAACTAATCATAGTAGCTGTACAGGTAGGAGCAGTGAAAATATATGTAGCAGGAGTGAAGCGCTCAGGGAAAAGGAGAGAGGGGATGAAACTCAGTTTACCACCAAAATTGGTGGAAAAACTTGTTTGGGTCTCTGTTTTTCTAAAGTTTCGTCAAGCATTTGATACATTATTATGCCGAAACTGGTTGTTCTCGCCCCCTAATCGACTGACTGACTTACAGATAATAATGATTCAACATCAAATGCAAGATCAGAATCTACCAAAAAATGGAAAAGATGCCAACCATTGGTTAGCATTCAAATGTTTTATCTTCGAAACTTTTACGAACGTTCCTAAGAAGAACCTCTTTCTCTCTAGAACGGCGCAAAAATCATGCCATACTGACAACGTATGTGATTGTAATGAATTGTCAAAAACAATTTCTTTCTTTTTATTACTGCGCCGGATGACGTCTTATCTCACATCACATGACGTCACGTTATCACGTCATTTCTGAATAGTCGCGAAATGACGTGCATATACCGTTGAATTAAAAAACTTATTTTCAGAAACAAACTTTGCAAAAAAAACAATTTTCAATTTTTTTATTTTTTTTGCATTCTCACGTCGCGATGGCGTAATGCCTTTTGTATTCGCGTAGTGACGTGAATGGCGTCATATGACGTCACAACTTTCTTTTCTAAAAAAACAGATTCCAATTTTTTTTTTAAATTGTTTTTGTGGGAATTGTTTTTTCCAGAAAATAAAACTTCTTCACGTGGTGCCTTGCATAAATGACGTCACATGACATCACAAAAAATTCAGCATGCCCACACACAAACTTCTCTCCTACTTCTTCTTCCTCGCCAAATCTCTCCATTAGTTAGTAGCTAGCTCCCCTTACCATAATAAGTGATTGCTACCTTTAGCCAAAATCCTATTTTCTCTCCTCATAGCCCTTAATTTATTGCAATAATTCTTGCTATAATTACTAAGAACTAGATAGGCAAAGCCCACTTTACATTACCTTCCTACTTACCCATTACTAGGGTTACAATAACTACAACTTTTTTTTAACATCTTTACTTGAATTAAAGTATGTAAAATCTTTGTAAAAAGTGATGTTAAATTATCCCAAATTGGAAAATTGAACATGATGTTTTTCCCTTGCATGTTTTTCAATATTTGTAAGCTTTGCAAAATGTTTTGCATGTCTTAATTTTTTTTTTTCCCATTTTCCTACACACAAAAAAAGAAGCATAAGGAATGCATGTTTATTATCTTCATTTTTGTCATATTTAATAATAATCAAACTATTGTAAAATTGAGTAGTTATGGAAGCATACATTATGGTTTAATTTATGACATCATTGCAATATGAATTAAAGAAATTAAATTTTGCATCAACTTGATGTTTGTTAAATATAATAAAACACAATTTATAAATTAGAAATGAGGATTTTTTCATTTTCATGCAACCCATATATTAATATTGAAATTTTAGTTTAAAAATTTAATCTAGTTGTTTCATAAACATGGACACATAAAATGTGTTTTGTAAATGATAAAATGTTTGATTATAAATTGTCAATTATGAATTTCAGGATTTACATTATCATTATTATCAGGGGGATTAAACAATCCAAAATGATCTAATACACATTTTTACCAATTTGAATTTATGAATTTGGATATGTTTGGAAATGTGTTTGATTATGAATTTTAAATATCCACAAAAAAATACATGGTACAAATTGAAATTTTGTACTCTGGTTAAATCAACAATTGAATTGTTGATTATGTCATCCAAAATGCTTTCAAATTGACCTTCCACATAACATTTTTTGACCCATTTGGTAAATCCACAATGTGGAACACTTTCCTTCCTTGGTGAAACATTTTTTTCCCATTCAGAAGTTCAATCAATAGTACTCCAAAGCTATATGCATCAGACTTTGTTGAAACTTGATGTAAAATTTGAAGCCAAATTCCCCTACATAACTAATGTACAATGATCAACCATTAATGAGTGTGCATGCACATGCATTTACCATAGATGTTATAATCCATATTCAATTGCATCCTTTCCATATTATATGGACATAAATTCCACTTTAGAAATTACGGAATACTAAAATAAAAACAATAATTTCATTTTTAAAAAGACAATATTGATACCTTATTGTCAACTTGAATCATTACGCACATGTATGTACATATAAAAAACATATTATAATTTATACACATTAGTTTCATATTTGGAATGTAATCATTTGTCATCATCATTTAATGATTAATGAAAGTAAAATTATGCACAATGAAACATGATTATCCAATGCAAGGTTCACAAATTATAATGCTCAAATGTACATAATTATTACAAAATAAACACAAGTATGATGAAATGCATGCTTAACATTGTTCTCCATTTAAAATCTTAGCCAACCCACAATTTGCCAACTTTGGGATATAATCAATGCTAAAAGGATATTTTGTGGTTCAAGATATCAAGATGAAGAATGATTGGATTGCATTGATGCAAATATGCCAATCCTTTAGCAATTCTAATAATGATGCACATTTATTGATGTTGACTTTGACATGTTTTGAGAACCATTTATTGAGAGATGAATTTGTGTATTCATACATTAACATGTGTCTTGTACTTTGAATATAATAACTAAGGAGCTTAACCAAATTGATATGTTGAATTATCCCCAAAGTGCACATTTTTTATATGAAAGATTATTTTATGTTTTCACTAAAGGAACAAAAAGCTTTTAAAATTTTAATCACAATCCAATGCCCTCCCAATCGCTTTCATACACTATTTCAAATGCTCTCGTCCCCAAAAGATTTTAAAATTTTTCTTTTGGCCATGAGTTCATCAAATGTAAATGATCTTACATTTGAATTGAATTGTAACGATTCTTTTAGAGGTTGATATTCATCCAACATCCATTTCAACCATTTTTAGTTGTCCCATAAAATAATATGTTCATTTGGATGTTGAAAAGCATCAACCTTATCCAAGCTTTGAATTGGAATGATTATATTATAGGTTGATATTCGTCCAACATCCATTTCAATCATTTTTGGTTGTCCCATAAAACAATATATTCATTTTGATGGTGAAGAACATTAACATTATCCAAGTTTTCCGATGCTAATTGATAAATGTTGATATGCTATTGGGTGTAACTTTGAACTATCAAAATGCATGCATTGTTTGGTTCAAAAACATTAGCCTTATCAAGGTCATGCAAGGCTCTTTGGTAATCGTTCAACTTTCTTTTGACTTTTCCATGTGTCTTTGAAACGAATGCAATATTTGGTTCAAAAAAATGAATCTTATCAAGGTATTGCAAGGTTTACTATTATCAAGGTTCTTTGATATTTATCCTTCAACATCTTTTGGTAATTTTCATCTAATCTCAATTTGCATGTTTTATTTGGTTCAAGCATTTTGGAAATGAATACACTGTTTTATTGTGTGATCATCAGCTTCCCTATTAAGGCCTTCAAAATTCCTTGACAATCTTTTCTTGAATACTTGACATTTTGATGTGTTTTTAGAGTAAATACATGAATTTCAGTTGAAAACAACAAATTTGATCTTGAATATTCAATCTTTGACAATTTCACTTATTTTGAAAATAAATACATTGTTTAATTCAAAATCATTATCTTTATTCAAGTTTATAAAATTCATTGATAAACATTTAACATTATTATGACATTTTCATACCTTGTTATTTTGTTTCAAAAACTCAAATTTTTACAAATTTTGGAAAACAAAAAAGCCTTGACATTTGTAAACATCCTTTAGAAATTTCCACTCCTAACATGAATGTGTTGTCTTTTTATTTGGTCAAATATACAAAATTCATTGAAATAACAAGGATTCATTTTGTCAACACCTAGCTTACATTTGTAAACAATCTCTAATAACATTTACAAATAAATTGTTGGACTTTAAAAATACAACTATTTTCAAAAGGGAACATTATACTTTTGTAACTTCATATCTTAAAAGAATTAATATTTTTCAACCTTGAAAACATTGGGCACACAACCTATACCATTAACTAGGCTGGATCGGTGTTCAAATTTTAAAACACCTTAACAATGACTACAAATTTAGAAGGGAAAACTATCACAAGAGATTGAGCCAAAATAGGGGAAATATTAGATTTTGAAAAAATGTCCATTCAATAAATTTTGGACAAAAAATTAAAGCAAATGGCCTACATAAAAAATTATGTGTTTGGTTATTTAACAAACCACTTGTGGAGAAAGGATGGTTAAGTTCAATGACATGAATAAGTTGATTCCAGTTTTTTAGATCCGAACTAAGTTTTCTGAAAAACACAACAAAAAAATCAGCAATCTTTTTCAAATTTTATGGTTACTAATTGATTATCTATAAGATTATATTGTGGTACAAATGCCTCCAAATTGGGAAATCTAAGGAATGAAATTAGATGAAAATAACATCACAAGACAAATAAATCCACATAAAATTTACAAAAAAATGGTTTAAACATATGATGCAAAGATGATGAACACCAGTCATTTCAAGTTGAATATAAAAAAATTCATATGTAAAATTTTTAAATAATTCCATTCTTTAAACCTTTTGAAGTAAAAAAAATAGTGATTTGAAAGTGAAAAAGTTAAAGAAAACAAAAAGAAAAGGAACGACATTTGGTAAAGCTAACATGATTGAAGCATATCTTTGAAAAACAAGGCCTTCCCAAAACCTTAAAAATTCAACAATTTTCAAGGTTGAAAGCAAATTAAGAATGCTTGAAGTAATGACTTCAAGAATAATGTGATGTTACATGATTGAATAATCATAAATCATAGCATATGAAATTGAAAAGGAAGTGAACAAAAAAATAACAATAAAAGAATGATTTATGATCATACAACTTACAAACATTGATTTGGCATGCAAGAACCCTCAACACCTTGACATGTCATTTTTTTGTATCCCCAAGGTGACAAGATTTATTGCATGAAAGACTCAACCTATAAGAAATACAAACCCAATACTTTATAAATGTAACCATTAAACCATTTTTCACAAGCATCATCTCAAATAAATAGATAATCTTGAAATTTAGAAAGCAATAGATTGGGCATGGGATGCCACATACATGGTAGAGACAACAAATTTAAAAAGGCAAACATAAAAGGACTAAAATGTGATGTGACCAAGAAACTCCAAGCTTCCATACTACAAGGGAGAAGACAACAAAAACCTTTGAAAAGTATTGAACGACGATATTCCATGACATCACCACGGAGTTTCAAAAGAGTTGAATGACCAATCTTATCCATATGAAACAAACCCAATATACAAATAACAAAATCTCCACCCTAAAAAAAAATGTTTAGACAAGTTAAATTAAAGATTCTTCCATCTATGAGAGGACTCAAAAATGTTGAATCAATTGGAAAATGTGCCCCCAAAAAACAAATTTGTCCAAATGGAACTTAGTGTGAAACCAATATCAAACTCCTCATCCTTCCATTGTTGTCGAAAGATATGGAAGGTGCTTGCCCTTAATAAGGAACTACTAGAATTTTCTTTCACAAATGATTTAATTGCTTGTTGTGATTCATTGCCATGCCATCTATCCAAATGGTTTTTTCAATTTTCATTTGTTGCTTCAGCCTAACACCGCCACCACCATGTTAGGTTAGGTGTGATCCATTACCTATTCTAGAGTACTTATTCATCTTTGCATTAATTAGATGGGGTGCCACCCACGTTCAACTTATTTTTGGTTGCAATTAGCTATTTTGATTGGCCTATCACCCAAAAAACTGAAACCGTGGTCACTCAAAAATAATAAAATTAGTGGGAATTAGAGTGCATACCTTTGGCCTACCCATATAAGCAAAAAGAGGAAAACTTTGAGCAAGCCATGTCAGATAAAAATGTCATGCTATTGCAAACATCTTGGGGAACACATTGGGAACAACAAAAACCAAGAAAAAACATCTCCCTCGCCCAACCCCACCCTCCCCAAAAGAAATAAACCCATACCTCTTGGATGTATGTTGCATTGCTTCACGAGTTGAACATAAGTTTTATTCCTTCCTTTGTTTGTCACCAATTTTGACCAAGGATAATGGCAAGGATATACAATGGGGGGCTTATTTTTTATTGATATTAATTAGTTGGGATTGCCTTCCAATTTTGTAAAACACTCTGCATTTTGTGGTAGTGCAAATGGAGGGTGTCTTTTATGTGATAATGTTTCATAAAGAGCGAAAGAACATTTTGAAAAGTGAAATGCCCACAATGCATTTTGTGGTAGTGCAAATGGATGGCACCTTCTATTCTCCATAGTGATGTTTTATTGGGAATGATCAAACGAAAAATGCTAGTAGAGGTGGGTGTTTTGCTTTACATTGTGCACTAACACCGTCAAGCCCACTTTCAAAATGATAGGCCCTCATGGCCCTTGCACATGTCAAGGTGAAACCAAACCCCTTCCCTTGAGCCATATAGAAATCACCCAATGACAAAGAGCCATGTGCGGGGCTTACGGCTTTCAATCATTCTAGAAGTTAGGTCTCTTTGCACATGTGAAGATGAAAGTCTCTTTGCATTTTTTCAACTTTTGGGGGGTAATTTTAATGGTGGACATAACCACCTCCTTTTTTTCATGGATGATTTAATATCATCCACCATTCTCCAAGCTTCTATATCCATTCAAAAGCTTGTATAAACAATGTTTATCTTGTTTAGAACATAGCTAACAAACAAAAGGAAGGGGGGAGGAGAGGAGAGGAAAGTAGAGAGCTTGATGGGGGTGGAAAGTGGAAAGTGGAGAGTTTACCTTTAAAAGGGGAGGAAAAGAAAATCTCAAAAGGAGCAAAAAGTGATATTGAGATCAAAGTGAGAATCTTAAATCCTAAGAGATTCAAACTTGAGTTTTACAAAATTGTTGGGTTGAAGCTTTTATGAAAAAATCTGAGGTTTTCTTGGATCAATGTTCACTTTTGGTTCTCGAAAGCAAGTGGGTCCCAAATTCCATTTTTACCTCAAATTTGTTGTGACTTGCAGGTTCTAATTAAAAATTTTGTACCCAATATTGAAACCAATAGTTTTACTATAGTACCTTGGCAGCTTCAATATTTATATTATTTATTAAAATATTTAAAATTTCAAAAATCATTTTTTTCACAGCACAATTTTGTGAAAAAAAATATATATATATTTTGGAATACTTTAGTTTTTTGGCATGGAATCCTAAAACTAATTAATTATTTGATAGGCATGTGTTGAAGCTACCCCTTACTACAATACCATGTTTAGCCAAAGAACCAATCAACATTGATATAACCCAAAACCCAAAACATATTCAATTGATCATATACAACACCTACACATGTTGGATAAATTTAATATACGATATTCAATACCTACTAAACCCCTAATAGTGGAAATCAATTTCCCCTACTTGTATTACTATTAGAAATGAATTTGACATATATCATGGCACAAGGGCAGACTTAACACATGTTTGTCAAATAATTAATTACTTTTGAAGATTCCATATTAAAAATTAGGATGTTCCTGAATATTTTTTAATATATATATTCCCTTCACAAAATATTGTTCTTTGAAAAAATAAATTTAATCAACATTTTTACAAATAATATAATTAATGTGGGACCTACCAAGGGACCATGGTGTATACTAAACTAGTATCAAAATATTTAAAAAAACCCTTAAGTGCATGTATTCACAAATACCAAGTCATGGTTGGTGTGCTCAAAATATAATAGGAGCCAAACCAACACTGATTTTTCCCATTTGCTCATTGTGTGCATCTTTTTCAACATAAAGAACATCCCTTGTATAATATAATTAGTAATAAGACTTCTGTCAAGTTTATGTTCTTTCCTTGCTAATGCAAATTGTGCAAATTTCAATACTTGGATTAAAGTACCATGGTCATGCATCACCTTATTCAACAAGCATGATTGAAGTTTGGTAAATACTAATTTATGTTGTGAATGTAGTACAAATATGTAGACATAGAATAAAACCATACTTACAACAAATACATATTTCAACCAACAAATTCATAGAAACACAATATAGTTTCAGCTTTGTACTTCAAACAAGTAATTTTGCCATACAAGGTCATAATGTACAAAACATAATAGAAACAATTAGATTTCAAAATCAACACTTCAAGCAAGAAAATCTGCACATACAAAATCATAATGCAAAAGTAAACATAGAATAGTAAAACAATTATTTTTATTCTTCCTATTCCCCAATCTTCATACCTCTACTCTTGCTTTGTAAGTATTTTGAAACTCCCAAATGACTAAGATACACTCGCTATGATGAAAGTTATTACTTAGCCACCAACTCACACTACCATTTCCATTATAGACATAGAAATTAAGTTGGTCACGAAAATGTGGGATATTGATGTTGGAGCGAAGGTCCACATGATTTCTTCTATTCCTCATCTATTAAAACAACTAGCCCCTTTTTTTTTGGTGAAAATTCGCCAAAAAGCATTATAATTTTTTGTAGCGCAACATGCATATGTTAAAAAAATAGGGGAAAACAGTCATGAGTAGCCAAAAACCCTAAAAGGCATCCAACATTGGATCCATGTTGTTTTACTTGTGGTGAATGGCATCGTTGTGATGTTGCAATCCTCCGTTGACTGCCATCACCATGTTTCTCTCATCATCACCATAGGATATCGCCCATGTGTCACATCAATGTTGTAGGATATTGCCATCTTGTCCCATCCTTGCCATAGAATGTAACCAATTCATTTCATTTGTTGAATAGGATTTAAGCTTTAGTATTGCCATCTAGTTTGTCAAGACTTGGTTTTTCATCAACATAGTTTCATGTTTGCAAGGAAAGATTGTCACCTTATTGTCACCTCACATAGAATGTGTTGCTTCATTGTCACCTATTGCATTATGCTAAAGCTTGATACTACTACTAAGGAATAGATCTCCTTAGACTTCAAGGTTTAAATTTTAGGGTGAACATTTACAAGTAGCCAATCATGATTTTCATTTTGCACTTTGGAACACCATTGAATGTGTTCAAAATTGTTTACGGTATGAATGAATGTTGGTGCGGAATGAAGAGTGGGAGTCCCCAAGCAAGATCGCAATTTTCTATTGGAATTGGAAAAACTACTTTTCATTTGAAAGAAGTAAGAAAATTTTCATTTCCAATTCAATTCCAACAATTTTTTGTATGTTTTCTTGTTATGTACACTGTGCATTTGAGGAGATTCGATTTAGGGTTTGGCACTCACTTTTTATTTTCCTAATAGTTATAAACCTTAACCCTTCACTTGCTTGTTATTGTGCATGTTGCATGTGCACAATAACAAACCCTGAAGGGTGCATTCATAGTAAAAGGAGCCAAAGCAATCATAAAATGCAATGTGATATTGTACCATGTCTACTTTGAAAAACAATATTGTGTATTCTATTTATTCAAATACTATTTCTTTGCAATTATATTTATTTATTAATGATATTGATCTTCCACAAATTTAAAGTCATTTCATTAAGTTTTGAAAGTCCTTTCATGCACATAAAACACTTAAAATGCAATTGTCAAATAATGTTTTTAGATTTCAAATCCTTTTTGTAAATCAAATGTGCACCATTCATTCCCAAAATTTGAGAAGAAATTCATATTGATGAGTTAAAGTGCAAAAGGAGTTGAGATTAATAAAAAAACTTATTTGTTACACATATCTACACATTTGGTTCAAACGTGCATTTGGCCTTTTAAATTTGATGATGTGTCTTTAACAAAAATTGTTCATTTTTATAAGGTGAAAAACATGGATAAATTTTATGGAAGAAAAAATATTGATTAAATAGTTTATTTTGTTGAATTTTTATCATGTTGTCTTGAAACATGCATACATTATGTTCATTTTTCAACTTTTGTATGTTTAAAAATTGATTTTATGTGATAAACTTCTTCGAAATAATGTATAGTTCAATTTAATATGCAATTTTGGGATGTGTACTTTATCTTGGAGAATAATTATTTCTTATATTCAAAGGATAATCATTTTGTCTACACATTTGATTTTTTGTACTTGAAATTTAGTAATGTATATAAGTAGATAACATTGCCAAAAATTGGGTGAATTTTTTTATATATTTCAAAGTGAATGGTGTAGAATATGATTAAACCCAATCATTACAAAACATTGAATCCTTGGTGCCACTGACCCACATTGTTGCAATACTTTGCAAATAATAGAAATGTTGGGAATACAAAACATTATGGCTAGTATGTGATTCAATGCAAACATTCTGATGGCGATGGTTCGTTAAAACCTTCACATCCAAGTCTTAATGGGCTAAGATTTTGTATGTAGTCGAATGATGCATTTCCTTCTTTAATTGCAATTGATGTTATTTCACCTTTGCCATCTCTTAATGTTCTACAACTTAATGGGCCTTCTTTTGCTTTTGTTCTCCAATTTTAAGTCCTCAAATTGTTGCACCTTTGATGCAACAGTCCCTTTGTTTCCATCATCTGTGCAACCTAGCTCGAGTGGTAGCATCCATGTTGACTCTCCAACTACTTCCTCTAAAAATGTGGTCATCTTCAATGATTTACTTGATACATAATCAAACCCTGATTTGTTGCCCATGCATCCACCTCAAAAGTTGAAGAAGTCATGATTGCATAAGGAAATTTCAGCTTTAGTGGGTTGCAGAGCTCCCTTGAGCTAAAGGTGTTTTGGCTATTGATGGGGTGTTTCATAATGTGAGTTGGAAGATTTACATGATAATTTGACAAAAATGTTTGTTTGCTTGCTCTTAAGTGGGATACTTTGATGAAACATGAGGGCACGAGGAAAATAGAAAAGGATCTACCAAAGTTCAATGTCAAAAAAGGTGAATGATACAACAGTAAGTCTTGCAAGCATAAGTAGAACCAAGTTGTGTTTTCTACCAAAGCACTTGCCACTATTTTATAAAAGATCGATAAGAACACCCATTTGGAATTTGAGAGGAAGATATTCCAATTTGCAACCCTTGTTTCAAATCTTGGAAACTAGTTGTCCTATGGAGAACTATGAGAAGAGGAAGTCTTTCTACTATTTCCTTGTTATGCCTAAAAACATTAAATTACATTGGTTTGACTTTTATAGTTAAATTATGGTTGAATTCATGTATGCCCAAATGATAAACAAAATTTTGGGGATTGTTTCTACTTTTACTATGTGGCTTTGACATATGATGAGGTGAGCAATGTTGATATCGAGAGTTGGATTTCCATACATGGTTATGTGATGCAAAAATGAGTGAAACTTCCGATGATGATTTCTCTTCAAAAAGTTGTTGATGGAACAAGAGTTGACAACCTCACTATTGTCATCATGGAGGCCTTATAGAATGGCGGAGGCTTAAATTTTGTTGCTGTAGCTGAGAAACTACTTTTTTGGGGGCTGATGGGGTAAGTATATTTCAAGGTATCAAAATTGGGGTCACTAAGCAAATAAACACAAATTATTCACCTTTTTATATTGGGGTTCATTGCATGGCCCAATGATGTAATCTTGCTTTCAAAACATTGTCTACCCTAGGAATAGTTACTAGAATTGAAAATTTGCTACAAAGTTGTTATGCATATTTTGTTAATAGCCCAAAGAGGCACCTTGAATTCATTAAACTTACTAACATGATGGAAACAAAAGGGCTTAAAATGCTCAAGAACATGAAAAGTCGTTGGGTATTTTTCCTAGATCCTTTAAGGAGAATTTTGTCAAAATATAAGCCACTTTCAGCCAAGATGTCTATGGACAGCAACAACAACCAAACTGCCAAGGTAAGTTTCTGCCCTAAACTTCTATATGTTTCTTGCTAGTATGTTATTTGTTATAATGTTTATTGCATTTTCTAATTGGTGGTTTGGTTACATTTGTAGGCTAATTTGACCTTACTTGTTGATCCTTATTACATGTTAAGAATGTGTTGCATCATACCTTTGTTGGAGAGCATTGATTCTCTTGTGCAATTTTCATAACAATGTGATGTCTTCAAATGTGATCTAGTGGTTGGAGTAAAAGTTTGTTGGGGGTAGTTTTATTCTTTGTAGAATTATGGTAGCTCATCATTTTCCAATGATGAGTTATAGGTTTGTTGGATTGTAACCATGACCACATCCACATGCAGTGGGTGGAAGACTTGAATGACTCAAGTGAACAACTTCCCTTCATTATGAATAGTGATAAGCTTTAGACCATGCTCAATGACTTAGTATCAAAGGTCAAGACAGTTGTGATTCAAGACTCTTTCGAAGTCTGATTTCATAAGTGAAATCAAAGTGTTCAAGTAAGTTTGAAACCCTATTTTCTTTTTTATTCATCTTAATGTGTTTTGAGTTTGGGTTTTTGTTTTATTTCAAAAGCAAATTTCAGTTTGGGGCTTTGTTTTCTTTCAATTTGTGTTGCAACTTTTTCTTTTTCTTTTTAAATTGTTGGTTTTAAGGTGTAGTTGCCTTGCTTGCTTTCAATGTGTGTTGTTGTTTGTAAGTTTTTTTTTTCCAATTGTCTTTGCTGGTTTGCAATTGCAACTACCCAACTAATCAAGGAATTGGACAACCACTTCCCCCAATGTGCCTTGCTCAATGCCATGGGTGTGGTATATCCACAATACTAGTTGTAGCCCAATTGTAATAATAGTTTTACCTAGCATTTAAAAATACTGAAAGCTTGGTATTATGAGCCAAAACCTTTGGGGTCTAGGGGCTCAAGTTCATTGGTTGCATCAATGTTAGATCATTTTCCAAGCTAGATACGCAACAAGGGATGTTAAGTTGTGTACAAAAAGCAATTATAAAGTTGCCATTGCCATCTTTTGATTTGAATCCATTGACCTGAACTTGAAGGACAATTGATGTTTCTTGGATTTTCATGCATTCTTTCCCTAAATATCTTAAGCTAGCAAAGATGGCCATAGTCCACATTCTAGGGAATGTAGAAAATGAAAAAGAGTAAGTTGCAAGTTACTTTAGATCCTCACCTTCCTCTTGTTGTTGGCATGTATAGCCAAAAGCTTTTTATTTTAGAAAGTTTTTCGTACATTGCCACATTTGATCCTTGGATTGGAGCAACAAATTGTTACAATATTCTTGCGTAAATGACATTTTTTTCGAACATTTTTAGAGTAGCCTAGTTGTTGCCTTTGCATATTTAAATGATTTTGCCCATCCTTGGCCCTAGCAATAAATGACATTTTTGTAGAAAGTTTTAAAGTAAGGTAATTGCTACCTTTGCTTAGTTTATGATTTTCCCATCATGACAATAGCTAATATTTTGGTAGACATTTCTAGATAAGCATAGTTGTTGCCTTACATACTATTATGACTTTGCTAATCATGGCAGTAGCTTCATGTTCTTTGCTGACCCAAGCCCTTTGTTTCCATCATCTTAGTATGCTTAGTGAAGATGAAGATATGGAAATTTGTGGTCTTGGTTTGAAACTTATTTTCAATGAAAATTGTGTGATAGCTAGTTTGCTTCTCACTCATAAAGCAATGGAGTTAGCAATATCACATCCTAAATCTAGATAATAACCTTAAGTCTTTTTTTAAATGTTGATTGTCACCATTATTGGCATGTTTCAAATTCCCTTTGATAGCCATTGTCGTTCATTTGCAACACACAAATTATCGCTAATATCCTTCATTGTTCAACATATGAAATACAATGAGCCAACATGATTTTTTAGAAAAGGATGGTATGTTTTTTTCCCAATTTTCTTTTTCATATGAATGAATTTTGGAACAATTTTTTTTGCAACTTGTTATAATAAATGCTTATAGTTGTCCAATTACATGAAATGTTTTTTTTCCATCATTTAATGAATTTTGAAAGTGTCTTGATTCCTTGTAAATTACGTGTTTCATCTTTAAAAATGATAATAATTTCAAGTCATGACCATTTTAAAACTTTTTTTACATTTTTATGTTTTCTTGTATAATAGACTACAAATTTTTCTTAACACATCATGTACATTTTACCTCATTTATGTGTTGCAAAGGACTTTTAAAGTTTTAAAATTTTGGATCAATTTTTAAAACTTCTTGGAATTTTTAAAGGTTTAGACTTCCACATATTTGAGGGTATGAGTTCTTTTTTAATGTGGTTAATAGGACTTTATCATCTTAAATTTTTTCCTATCAAATGTGTTTTATTATATAACACCTTTTGATAGTCCTTTGCAAAATTGATTTCTATCTAATGCATTGATGTTCAATTTTAGAGGTTTTAAATCAAAACTTAAATTAAAATTTTCATCAAATGAATTTTTGGTTTTAATTCCTTGACATTCATATGAACGAAAAAACAATAATTTTTCATGATTGCCATGGTTATAAATGGCAAAACATAAATATTTATCCTATTTTGATTTTTTTCTTTGTGATCCAATGCATTTTTGGTTCATTGGATTGTGACTACACCCATATGAATGTCACTTCCTTTAAATAATATTTTTTTAAAATCACCACTTGGACTATGGAATCCATGGCTCTTATAGCCATGTGAGCATTTTCTAAAAAACCAAAAAAAAGGGATGGTAGCAAAAGTGCCAATGCTTACTAAAGTTTTGGGTTCTATAACATTGACCATTTCCATAATAGTCATTAAATCTCCTTTGGTCATAAAAATTATTATAGATATCATTGTACTTAAATAATATTATTACAAATTGGTTTAGAAGACAACTTTGTCCAATTTAAAGCATGGGGTTCATAGTAGTGACATACGAAATACGCGTATTTTTCGAAGGTGCTCAAAAAGAAGTATTTTCAAGTATTTAAAAATTTGAAAATGTGAATACGTGAAATACGTGAATACGATGAGCAAAACGTTGAGCAAGCTGAGCTTAAGTTGTGCCCAAACCCTTTTTAATCACCTTGAGCATAGGCATACCTTGAATAAAACTGCACACTAGTTTTAGGGTCTCGTCCTTGTCGAACTTGCAATTGGTTTCAAAGATGATCAAAAACATTTGACACAATTTTACACCTACGTCCGAAACAGTGAACAAAGACAACGATGATCACGTAAGCTCACCTTTTATAGAAGTGCATTGCGTCCCCTTCTTGTTCCCGCTCTAATTGTTGTTTGGCTCTTCTTCTTCCATCCAACTAACCATCTCTTCCTCAAACTCAATATTGTTCACTTTATGTGTTAGGTGCAAGTCTCAGAAGACATGCACTAGATTCTGAGCTCTTTGCGGGGTCAACCTGTTTCGCTTTTTTGAATGGATGAAATTGTAAGTGCTCCAGTTGCGTTCGCACGCTGAGGCTATAGAACATTGGCTGAGGACTATCATGCCTACTGTTTGAAGCTCTGGAACTTGCTGACCCCACTGTTGCCAAAATTTCCACTTGGGCAGCACTCTCATGGCCGCTTGAATACCAAGTCTACTAAATAAACCTTCCTGGTTTCTAAACTGCGCCAATTGTTGCAGGGCTTTTGCTTGATCGTCTACATTTGGGACGAGCTTTTCTAGGATGTTCAAAAACCCTTGCATCATTTCCGCATTTTGGTCCTGTCCATATTCTACTGACTGGAACTTCGGCTCCAGAACAAACCTAGCCAAGTGCATATCTGAATGCAAGTATTCCCAGCGCTTGCGCCAAAGCCAGCTAATTTGCTCATACTTAACAGCAAAAAGCTTCACCCCCGGATGCTGCTCACTCGTTCCCTCCTTGAGCGCCCCCAGCTCCTCGCCAATCAAGAACATGGCATAGTAAACCTTTCCCACAACTGGAACACCCTTGTCATACTGGCGCAAAAGGCAAACTATCGATTCTGAAACAGCCAACAACTCCTTCACACCCTTCGAGAACGCAGCAGAAGTCAGGATGTTGTGCACCTCCTCTCCCTCCATTTCATGCGACGACTTCTAGTTCAACTCCCCCCAAGCGTCGCTGACCACAAGATGCTGCTTTCACCTCATGCATGCGTTGTAGCATGATGAAGTTGGTGGCAAATCTGATTTCCCCTGGTTTCAAGAGCTCTAGCTTGGATAGGCTCCTAAAGAGAGCTAGACTCTTATGATGGTTTGTGATGAACTTCAGCGCTGTTCTTGCCTCGGCTATGACAGAGGAAACCCAATCCAGCTTGCCCATGTCCTCGAGCAACAGATCTAGGCAATGCGGGGTGCAAGGAGTAAATGTGATATGGGGAAAACGAGCTTCTAGCTTGCGACCTGCAGCCTTGCAAACTACTACACTATCCATGCACACCTGGACCACAATCTCTGCCCCCACATCCTCGATTGCCTTGCCAACAACCTGCGCAATGAAATCTGCATCCTTGGTATCCCTACTTGTGTCTACACTCTCAAGAAACTTCTCACCCTTGGGTGTGATCATCAGAAGATTGAGAAGAGGCCTATTCTAAATGTCTGACCACCCATCGCTGGTTATGGTTGCCTTGCTGCTCTGCGTTGACGCCATAAATGACTTGAGTTTTGCTGCCACCAATACCTTTTCCTTGTCTAGCAAGGTGGTACGAAGAGATACAAGACTTGGCAACTTGTAGTTCTCACCAAAATCAACTGTAGCTTCAATGGCTGCCTTGAAATGAGGGGCATTGATCAGGTGGAAAGAAAGACCATTGCCATAAAAGGCACGACCCCACAAAGCATCTACTTTAGACTTATCTTGCTTTCCAAAGGCAACTTTGAGAGTGCTCTGCTTTTTGGTGGGGCCTTGCGGGAGAGCAACTGCAGCCTCATCCATATCTTACACCTTCCGTTTTTGCGTTTCCTGTTCTCTTTTTGCCTAATCAATATCCCGAAGTTGCTTTTTGAGGGCTTGGGGGCATTTGGTGCACTTCTTCACTCCACAAGCCACCTGACCCAAGAAGTGGCCCCGAATTCTTGTGGCACCCCCCCAAAACACGAGCTCATAGTGCCCACACTAGACTTGAAAGTTCCCCCCCCCTTTTTCAGGTTCCTAAAGGATGGTGACCTCGGTCCACTCGGGGTCCTTTCTCCTTCCCCATTCCAAAGGTCGCCCTACTCGATTATAGCATGAAAGAAAGTTGAAATTATTACTTAGTATCAGATCCAGACTTGCAAGTTGCAACAGTCTAATTCCGAATGCTGTCAGTGTCATGGCTGAGCCATTCGAGTCATGGCCTATCAAAAGATTTATCCGTGAAACCTTTTGATCCTAGACCGTCCATATTTGGCGGGGTTCCGAAATGAGCACCGTGAATATCAGGCGTCGATAGGTGATCTTGTTGCTGTAGAAATCGTCGATTTTGATGGCGAAAATGTAACTAGGTTGTTAACTACTATAAAGTCTAGCAGACTGCAGTTTTTGCGGCCATGTAATGGTTCTTTGCATAACCTTTACCACTCTGCGTATTTTGGGCCATATTTTTTTAAAAGCCCAAAAAAAACGTATAATACACGTATGTTTGAATCGAATTGAACGTATGTCACTACTATGATGGGGTTGAATGTTGAAAGGGATAAACACATTGGTCATCGACACAAGATCCATAATCCTAGTGGCTATTGAAGGGAAGGTTATTAATAATAGTCATTGATCAAAATTTAATTCAATTGTTGCAAATTTTAACCCACTCTTGTTATTGTTTACCTTCTAATTTTATATTACGTTGGCATTACATATGTGTTAAAAACAAGTGTTCCAAACTAAAGGAACCCATCTTGCAAGAAATTACTTGTGGATTCCAATGTATGCACATATTTGGAAGAATTTATATGTATAACAATTCTTTAAGGTTAGGTGGATAATTATCAAGATGTATGAAATTGGTGTCATAATGCATGGGTGTTCATTGGCAAATATCTGTTTTTCATAAATGGTATTGGAAATGGCAATGGATGGTCACAAGAGGTGTGCAAGGTCATAAAGTGTCAGTGTTTGTTGGTAAACACCAAAAACCCACATGTCATGGGAGTACGCAAACCATGGAGTTGTGAACCCCTTTAAAAGATTTGTTTACTTAAGCTCTTGGTAATGGCTAATGCTTTGACTATGCATTTACCAAAACCCTCATTACAATTACTATTGAATTTTAGCACAAGCATGTACTATGACATCATGGCTTCACACTATTATCAGTCACATGTTTGACTCCTGACCACAAAAAGTCAGTAATCAACCCGATTTACTTGTCTGCAGAGGGCGTGCAACATACCGTTGGAAAGATCTCGACAAGAGCTACAACTTTGCTTCAAACCACATCTTGATCTGAGGTCTTCTCGCAAAGTTATGGGGATCCAAAGTCGCGAGAGTCCCAACTTGGGCGATTTCGGGACTCCCACTTTGGAGTTTTGGGACAAAAAGTCATTTGGATGTGGGCTCCATGGCCAACGACAAAGTATATTATAAGGGGGAAGGTGGTGGCTTCCCTCAAGTCCGGGCCGTGGTGAGTCTTGTGTGTCCATGTTGCTCGTGGCTCGTCCTAGCACCAAAAGTGCTCCAACTATGCAATAACCACATTATGTTGGTTTTGTGCAGGCCTGTGTGAGTGAGTGAAGCTTGTCAACTCTTCCTAGTCCCATCCCGGAACTCCAGCACGCCCCTCCACCCCTCAAAGTGTTGTGAACTAAGGAGCGTGCCTCGACTCCTCCCTCTTCCGTTCTTTCTACTTGGACTCACATTTGAATCCCTCAAGGAGTTAGGAGTGCGTAAAAAACCCACATGTAGTCATTGAAAATGTAGACAAATTTTTTAAAAATTGCATTTGTACAATCAATTTTTCAAACAAAGGGATTGACAATTGTGAGGTTCATGAGCAAGCCTAAGTAGTCCCAACTATTTGGGTGGGGAAATACAATAGTGGGCTAGTGGGCACTCATGGAAACAACCTTTATTTAGATCCCTTTGTAGAATTAGAACACAAAATTGCAAGGTACTTGACTAGAATGTCAGATGTTGTAACACTAGGAACTTTTGATTTCATTAAAAATATTTCAAGATGGTTGTTCATTTAATAATAACTAGCACAAGGTTTGTGGTATTACTTGGGAGAAAGTAGGTAAGCCATGAAGTTAATTATCATTATAATGATGGGGAAGGAAACCAAAATTAAAGGAAGTTGAATAATAACACAATACACAAATACATGTTCACCAATAGACACCTTGACTACAAGGGTGTAACAAACTAAAAGTTTAGAATTGTCACATTGGCTTTATCATTTCATTTAATTAAAAGTAAAATCATCACATTGACTTTACCATTCTGATAATTAAGAATTGAGTCATCACATTGACTTTATCATTCATTCAATTAAAAGTTGGATCATCACATTGAATCATCATAGTGATTCCCATTCAACTATGTAAATTTGAAATATTTACCATTTGACTAGAATAAGAGACCAACAAATTTTTGGAAAACTAATACCACACATGTAAGGAAAAATATGATGGATGTTACAAGTGTATTGTTGCAAAATTTCTCAAATAGGGAATGCCAACATTATGAACTTATTGCCATTTGTAATTACAATTGCATGTTTCCATGGGAAGGGGGAATAATTTTTGTGTATTTTTTGTATTTGTGTAGTATGTTTATCAAAATTTGATTTCATACATTGAATGAATTTTTGCATGTGAATTTCAATTCTTTTCCATCAAATTCATTGACTTTTTTTTATTGAAGAATTTGATTTTTTGTATTTTGATCTAACTTTAGGAATAATGCCCAACCTCTAAATAAATCTTTCACCATGAATGTTAAATTGTGACAAAAAAAATAATATGTGGTTTACTTGCATTACCATCCAACTTCATGTCACCAAAGTTACAAGTTTAACGCCATTTGTGATTTCATAATCATTATTGATAGATTCATAGATCATAAATATCATTTTACATTTTATTCTTGGATCATGTTAATTAGATTTTTGGCATTGAACCATCTTTTGTACTTTCCTTATAGTTTGGGGATTGTGCAAGACCAATCTAAAATGGATGGAAGTTTTTGTTCCTTCCTCCTTGACTACTTTGTAGAATCTCACATCATTCCAAAGGTTTTGCACACTACATTCATGGCAATACTAGTGTAAATAAAAGGGATTGTGGCATGATAACTTTGCACCTATTTCAAAAGTTGTCAATTATGACAAGGAACCCAAAAACCCCATTTGGAGGACTTCATAAAGTTGCACCTTGTCAATACAAAATGGAAGGAAGCTTTGATGAGACCCAAAAATGAGTTGCATATTATATTGCCAACAGGGAATGTCATCTACACAAAGAAAATGAATGGGCTCCATCCTTAGAGTGCTTCCCATTAAGTTTTTTTTAGAAAACATTCAATAGCTTTCTCAACAAGATGTCAAGTCCCAAAACATGTTATTTAACATGTTTGATCTAACCTTGTGAAATTTAGCTTACAAGATTCACCCATGCTTCCTTATGGGATTGAAAATGCCAGATACATTTGGAAACATCTACATGGCCTTGGGACAACCAGATTGGTAGATTATATTTCATTAGATTGGGATGGGTCTGGGTAAATCATTTCAATTCATTTGTTTGGCTTTAGCATGTGAAAAGTATTCATTTTGTCATTTGTCACTTGGAATTTTTATTGTAGTTATTTTGATGTGAATAATTTTGTTGTGTAATGTGAACTAAGATTTGGTGGGTTTTGTTATTGTGTTTTTTCTTTTATATCAAGTTGCAAAATGGGGTCTAATTCAATAACCTAAATCACTAAAAGACTTTTTAAATGAAATAGGTTCACCCCACCCTAATCATTTCACCTTGTTTAAAGTTATGTTATTATAGGGTCATTATGTAATCATCATGTTTCATTAGTAGTTGATATAATTCATTACCAATTGAAATAATTGATTATAATATTTTTAATTTTTTATGTTGTTTTTTTTAAATACTTTAGGTTATTATACTTTCAACTATTATACCCTATGTTATTTTCAACTATTTTTTGTTATTCCATCCTAGGTTATTACTAGTTATTCTAGGTTATTCCAAACTAAGTTATTTTAGGTTATTATCAGCTATGTTAAACTGAATCATTTTAATTTAGTTTAAGTTATTATCATAAGGTGGATTCATAGGGCTATTACCATACTAATATTTAAAATAGAGTAAAGTGAAATAACCCATAATAAATTATTCTACCTTAGTCTATTTTAAATTATTCTACCTTAGGTCATTTTTTATTATTTTAAATTATTCCACCTTAGGTTATTATCAACTATTCTAAGTCATTTTACATTAAATTATTTTATCCTAAATTATTATCCACTATTCCACCCTAGATTATTTTTTACTATACTAAGTTATTTTGCCCTAAACTATTATAGGTTACCCCAAACCATTTTAATATATTCTACCATAGGTTATAACAGGCAACGTAACTGCAATAGTAGTTTTAAGGTGGGAATGTGTAAAAATGTTGCGATCATAAGGTTACAAGTTACAAGCACTAGCTAGCAAACAATAAACTTGAAAGCTCAAATGCACAAGCAAGCAAACATTGAACTTGGCTGATGGTGTGGTCTCATGAATGGGAAGGAGTGTTGATGGACAAAGCTCATAAGGGTTGTAGTCTCAACGCCTATGAAATCTAGATATTAAACATTAAAAATGTAAGTGTTCTCGCTTCTCTCATCCTCACTTATGTTTGCATTTTGTGCATGGGTTCCATGTTGTTTGTAGTTGTTATCTTGTTTAACCTTTGCCTTTTGACTTTGTTTGAGAGAACTTGCAAAGCTCCATATTATCATCACATTCAATGAAAACAACAAGATGGGAAAACTGAAACAAAATTCCAAAGCTTTGCAAAAAGTGGAAAGCCATCTCAAGTCTCAAGCTTTCAAGTGCAAAGTACCTTGAACCCTAACCCTAACTAGTTCCCCATCTGGTATTTGGTGAGGATATGGATTTGGGCATTTGTTTAAAACCCAAGTGATTATGCTTAGGGTATGAATCCAGCCAGGCTTTTGATAAAAACCTGGGCAGTTACACTAGGGAAAGAGAAATTAAAAATCCCACAGAAACAACTACAAAAGGAAGTCTAGTTTTGAACAAATGCTTCTATCAGGTTATTCATTATTTATCTGTCTCCATGGAAAGAAAGGAAAAGATTGCCTTACCTCTCAAATCTAGTCTTCATGCTCACCAGAAATACAGTCTTTACAAAAAGTAACAAGTCCATGATGAGTCGTGTGCATGAAAAATATAGAATTTCACATTCCTTGTTCCTGTGCATGGCAATGAGAGTACAAGTCTTCACAGAATGAAGTGGGTAGCTCATGATTCTCAACTCAATTAAAAGTGATGTGATCAAGTTTTTTTACTCATACACATCCACTGATAGTAACTGGAAATGACGGCCAGCATTGTTTCCACTGAATTGTTTCAGGAAGAGACTACAGGAGCTGACTGCACTTGGGTAGAAGTATTCCGCTGTAAAAATGCAGTCACAGCAGAAGTTGCATTCTTCAACCATATATTTCTATGTCGGGGTGACCGTGATGGATCCTTCAGAGCTCGTACTGAATTTATGCACACCAGCAGTGTTCCACCCTCATGGAGAAGAACCTACATACATACACCACAATCCACACAAACCTATTGAGACCTACAGCTAGTGTATGGGACCCTCTCTCTAACTCCTGTCCTACTTTGCTCATGAAAGCACAAGGAGACTTGAAAGCCCATATATAATATATCAAAACCTCAAGTCAAGCAATAAAAACAAGTAAAATCAAGTGGAAAACTGATGAGTGCACACACCGTAAGCCAGAGGGGTAAAAAGCCCATGACTGAAGGAAGGCCTGCAAGAAATATGCAAGAAAGTGCAAGTGCTACACTCTGCTTCACCTGTGCAAGTTCACAAAGTCATTGTGAGAGAAGTATAGGAGGAACATATCATGTGCCAGGAGGGAAATGAACTATGTAGGAACTCATGATCATTCAAAGATGTGGAAAGAAGTGGTTCAATCAATCAAGAAAATGGACAGCACCAGACCATGAAATCTTTACCAGGGAAGTGGTTTGATGCGCTTTGCCTATTACAAAGGGAACCCCATCAATGGCATCTTGGAGGAGTAAAACATCTGCAACAGCCACAGCTGTAGCACTTGCATTCTGTGCAAGCACAATTCCCACTGTTGCAGCTGCTAAGGCAGGAGCATCATTGATCCCATCACCAACCATTATCAATCCTCCAGTCTCTGTGTAGCACCCGCATCCCACATCCTCCCTTCATGTTAAGGAGCTCAATATACAAAAGACTCAAAGACTCTAACTTTTGCACAAGCTTGAACAAAGTCTCTTTAGAACTCACTCTGATTGTCAGATCTTTCTCAAATACATGGAGACAAACATGTACACATCTACAAAAGATACCTCTCCATAGCATGAAAAGTCTCTTTGAAAAACTAAGGGCAGGAGTAGAGAGCCTACCATTTTGCTGTGATAAATGCTTGACTTCATTGAGCTTATCCTCAGGCTTGAGCCCTGACTTGAATTCATCAATCCCTAAAGACTTTGCTACTCGCTCGGCTGTGGTAGAATGATCACCCGTCAACATTAACACTCGCATTCCTGCCTGCTCCTTCAGAGACTTAACTACTGCTGCCGCATTTTCTCGCAACTGATCCTCAAAATGGAACAGGGTTACCTGAGCAATGGAAAAATAAAACTGATCCTCAAAATGGAACATGAGTACTTTTGCACAAAATGGTAGCTTACCTTCCAACTTTCCAGACACAATCCAAAAACCAGCACATTTGGACCTTCCTGGCTTGTACTCATCATAGAAAGAGACTCAAAGAAATGGACCTTGAGGTGTATGCTCCTGAATCAACAACTTCCAAGGATGAATATTATACCTTTCTGTCCACAGACAGAGCTGCTCGCACAAGCTTTCGGCTATAAGCAGATGCACTAGCTGCCTCCTTTATTTTTAAAGACTCCCATGAACTTGTGCATGAGGATGTGATGAATTCGAGTGAACCCAATCGCGCCTTGTGTAAAGCCTTATCCCCTGCCTATCCCACATGTTCCTGAATTATCAACAGAGCCCAAAACAATGCCACCACACTTGTGGCCTAGCAAAACTGATGATAAAGGCATTCTAAACTGAAGGAAACTTTGAACACTTTTCAGGGTACTTTCCATGTGCACATTGAGGACACACTTGTGGAAACTCAATTGATCCCAGACTGCACTTTCTGGAAACCTCCTGGGTATACTTAAAGAAAGCTTCCAGACGAAGGTGCACATCTTTGTAAGATTGTCTAATCAGGGTGGAGGATGAAAGTGCACCTCCAAATTGGACACATTGGCCATCAAACCTTCTCCAGGAATAGCTTCAAAATCATCAATTTCCACTGCTGGCAGCTCTTTTCCTTGAGAAAGATCCACAACTGCCCTGTTCCACAACACAATTCCCCCTGTCTTGTTTCTATTAACTTTGGTTCACAGCCTCAATGCAGGAGAAGAGCACCCAATGACCTATGAGGGTCCAGCTTCAACAGGAGGGGTAGAGAGACATGAGGACTAACCGTGCAATAGGATGGATTGCACCACGTTCCATTGCTGTGGCAACAGCAAGCGCCTCTGTTTCACAGCTGGGTATGCAGCAAGGTTCTTGCAGCCCATGTCCCCTGAGTGGTTCAATTGCCTTGCAAATTAACTCTCCTGTGGTCAATGTCCCTGTCTTGTCAAATGCAACTGTGTCACAAACTGCCAATGCATCCAGTACCTCTCCTCCCTTCAAAAGAATGCCCTGCACAAAAAATTTAAAAAATCTTCCCACCTATGAATCCAGTTTGTTGCTAAGGGCAAGATGGTTGAAGGTTGAAGATGATCATGATCAGACAATTCCTGTTGTCAACAAAGAGCAGAGTTCCTTTCAGCTTCATAATTTGATCGTCAGTTTTATATGCAGTCATATGAGAGAGACATTTCTTTCCATACCTTCCTAGCACAAGCACTGATGGCAGTTGCATATGCAAGGGGGGCAACTGCTAGAGCACAGGGAGAAGCTGCTACCATCAGACACAATGCTCGATACAGTGAACCCCGCACACCTGACCAGCAGCAGCAACACCATAAACCAATATTGGCTCTCTAACAGAGAACTTTTATGTAAAATGTTTCTGTGTCTGCAGCAAGATGTGTCAATGTTGCTAGAAAAAGTAAGGAGATGAAATATTTCAACAGGTGTTGGAAATGAAAAAGAGCCAGAGATGACAGGGTACAGAACATAAGGTGCTACTTCAAACTAAGTGTAGAAGTACTGACGCTGACCTGAAGAACCAAGAAAAGGCCATTTGAAGAGAAATGGGCCAAAAACAGCAACAGCCAGTGAAGCAGCAACCACAGCCTGACTGTACCGCTCACTAAATTCATCCAGCCACCGCTCCAGCTTTGGCCTGCTTGCTTGTGCTTCCTCTGTCAACTGCATGATACGTGCAACTGTCGATTCCTTCCACGTCCTTGTAGCCTACACCCTGATGATTCAATCAGTACAGAAACCAAAAGTGCAAGCTAACAAGCAGAGCCACCCCTTGAGCAATAGATCACAGTAACAGTGCTAAACGAAGCCTTGAAGATCTGCATTTTTTTGAAAAGCTGCCACTGGGTGCAGCAGAATGATACAGGATCAATTGCATTCAAATCATTCTCCTCCTTGACAACACTATGTGCTCTGCCCACAAGAGCTGACAAGGACTGGCAGCTCAAAAACAGAGTGACATGATCATCACAAAATCACAATTTTCACAAAATTATAAAAACCAAGTTGAGGGAGATAAGATGTTTTGGATCTGGTCAGAAAATGATGGGAAGGAAAATTATTCATCACCTTCACAATCATGAGGCCATCCAGGTTGCGGGCACCACCAGGTATGGAGTCACCTACTTGCTTCTCAATAGGTGTGGCCTCCCCAGTAAGATGCTCCACATTCACTGTCGCCTTGCCTTTCCACACCTCCCCATCCACCGGTACCACCTTAAAAAACAGCAACAAGTTCAGTGAGACAGTTGTCTTCTGTGAAAGGGAATCAGCACTGTACTTCAGCAGCTATAACACCACAATGATGTTCTGAAAGAAACTTGGTTATGACACTTTATTCCCCTCTATTTCAAATGGAGGGGGGCAAGAGCCAAAGAAGGCTGAGAAGGAGATCAATTTCTTAGACAGATTTTGTGGTCCCACTCATGAAAAAGTTTTGTGAGAAATCAAATCAACACAAGACAGAGTGGCTGTGGCAACATACCTCACCAGCTTTCACAAGGACATAAGAACCCACAGTGACCTCAGCTAGAGGTCGTTGTTTGTATGGGAGTGAAGAAAGGTGCGGGGGATTTGCAGTATCAAACTCATCCAAAACAAGAGCAGACTCCGGATTGTTGTCTTTCAGTGCCTTCACATCACCCATTGCACGCTCTGTGAAGTAGTCCTCAGCTGTATATATATTACATGACAGAGGGGGTCCAGAACACATCAGCAATGGGTAGTAGGTATATACTAATTCCAGCACATGAAATTCCCTTGTGGTACATGGAATGTAACTAAGTGTTCTTGGAAGATTACTTACCAAGGTGAGACAAACTGAACATGGCAAGAAGTAAGCCACCTTCGAGTGCATTTCCCATGAACACAGATGCTAAAGCTGCAAATGCCATGAGGACATGGATGTTGACTTTTCCTCCAGCCACATCAATTGTTGCATCCAACACTGCTGGTACCTGGACCCCCAACAAAAAAAGAAAAATAAAGCGCCCCTAATCTCAAACCCTACGAGAGAAATTGAGAAGTAAAAAAATCAATGTCTTCTGATGACAAGACTTGCATGGCAATGTGTTACTAGAACACATTGATAAAAGCAGACCCTACAAAGATATGCTTCTGAACACACTCTCCAGAAAAAAACTCCCAAAAATTCCTGTGTTGCCGGAGATTACACAATGTAGTGCGCAAGCATCTGAACAAAGGAAAATTCTTCAATGCCTGGTACAATACAGATGCTTCTGTCTCTAGAAGGAAGGATTTCTGGTGTGACAAGGAATCGAGACAATACTGATTGGCTCAGTTAACTCTTCAAGAGATGGGCTGCATCTTCTGCAGCTGTTTGACAAGCTCATGAGAGTTGTCAGGGTGGCACTCAGATTGGCCTTTTTTTTCCCTCACAGCCACTTGAAAAAGCCAAATGCACACAGAAGAAAACTCAAGATCACAAATCCAAACAAATGCAACCAACTGCACAAGAGAAACAAGCCAAGAAAGATGCTGGGATGAAGAATCAATCAATTTCATGGTGGCAATTGCCATGCGGCAACTGTGCAAAATTTCCTGAATTCAGCAAGTCATACCAACATATAGAGTATCTTGCAAGAATTTCTTGGCGAGAAGTGCAGACCCCAGTAAGAGGAAGAGCTGGAATGACAAGGAGAGACTGGAGGGATGAGGCAGATTGCTGCTTTGGAATTACGAATGGGACAACTGCACCCAACAAGAGAAGGACAGTGGATGCACAGCAGACAGCAAGGTTGTCCCTCCATGCATCAGCCACTGTTGCTATCCCTGTTACTTCGGATAGCCTTTGCACCAGTCTCTGTACTTGATTCAGCTCCTCTGTCCTGTGATGGTGATGCTGATGACTACACTGCTGTTCATGATCGTGGTGGTGCTCATGTTCTTCATGGGTATGATGATGAGCTGCATGTGCTCCTTCTGCATCATGCTCATGCAACTCATGACTGCTGCTGCCATTGCTCAAATTCTCTGATGCAAAAGCAACCACCACTCGAGCTGCAACTGCAGCACCCAATAAAATTTTGCAAACCCTAGCATCAATCTGAACCTTCTCAAACCCATCTCCTCTAGGAATCACGCCTCTTCTGCCCTCTGCACACATACACAGACACACATACAGACCACAATCTTCAATCACAACCCACTCCACCATCTCTCAGAAGACCGGCACAAAAGCAAACCCTAAACAAAACACGAAAACCTACCAATTAAGTATTCAAAGTTTTTTCCTTCTTTTTTCTCTCACCTCCTGTACTTCCCACAGACGCACTCGCATGCCCACACCGCTTCTCCAAACACCCATTCCTCAATCTTCCAAAACTGGCTTGCTCAAGAGACCGCGACGAAGAAGAGCAGGCACCCAATTGGAAACTTCTTCTGGGCAAGCGCGAGTAGGGTATGCGGGAGGTGGCGGACGGGAATGGTTTTTTTTTTCTTGCAGCTCCAGGAAGTGGAGGGGGAGGAGGAGGAGGAGAAAGCGAGGAGGAGACGGCGAGGAAAGACACGGAACAGGAATCCAATACAGCAGCAGACCCTATAAGGGTAGTTCCACGAGAGAAATACATCCCCTCTCCTCCCCCCTTCTTCCGCTGTGTGTCTCTCTCTTTCGCTCTCTTTCTCGCGCTTGCATACAAATCTGTTTTCGGTACAAAATTCTGTACGAAATCTCTACGCAATAACTATTCCCCTTCTTCTCCTTCCGCTGCTGTGCAAACGCGCCATCGCCGGAGCCACGAAAGCACAACAAGCAGCGGCAGCAACAACAGCAGCAGCAGATTCCCACCACCAGAACCTGGAGCAACGACGGACTTAACTGTAACAGTAACAATAACAGTAGCAGTAACAGTAGCAGTGACGGTACTTGTCGGTGACGGTAACAGTAACAGGTACCAAACAATAACAGCAGCAGAATCGATCCACCACGAGAAGCTCAAGAGCAACAAAGGGCTTAACAGTAATTGTAGCAGTAGCAGTAATACTGCTTAACCTTAACGGTAACAGTAACAGGGACAAGAAACCTAGAGTAAAAATTAGCATAAAAATATAATAATAATAATAATAATGTAATTTCTGCATTTTTATTTATTTATTTATTTTAATTAATAAGATTTATTTGGTTTCATTCCAAGATTGCATCATCATCAAAATGCTCTCACCTTCTTTTTTGGATTGTGTTCAGTTTTGAGGTTGTAGGGTTAGTGAATGAACAGTTAAGCTTTCAAAGAGTGTGATTTCACTCTCCCATCACTAACCAACCTTGGAGGTTTATAGGGTCTAGGTAGTCCTTCACCTAGTGGCCCTAGACCCATCTAAAGACCTCCATTTGGGTTTTGAAATGAGCAAGATAAAAATCTCCCCAAGTAAAGAGATCCCTCAAAAAACCACAAAAATTCAAATTACAAATTAAAAATTAAAATTAAAAAAAGAAAAAGAAAAAGGTAGTTTCACCTTGTTTGAACTTAATAACTAGACATGCTAGACTCCATACACAAACAATATCCCTCTTATTACCAAACACTATGATGGACTTTGTTCCAAACAATTCCCTTTTGTAACAACCTAAACATTGTTGCATAAGGGCATGACATCTTCGAATGGAAGATTCAAAAACCCTAATCGTAAGTTTAAGAGCATGTCATGTAGTTTTTTTTTTTAAGGGTATTTTCAATAATAACAATAATGATTATTCCTTCTATATTATTTCTTCATTCCACCATCAATTGGCCAATTTTTGCTAATGAGCCATCTTTTGGATTATAACTAGAAAAAATAATAACTAGAAAAAATGTCATTAGTAGAAAGAGAAGGGGGAAAAAAAAGGTTTTATGTCTCCATTATAAGAAGATGTGGTCATTGAAACAAAAGTTCAATTAGCATTAACATAAGGGTTGCACAAATGGCTTTTGATGAGCATGGGAACAAACTCCAAATATGAAGGTTTATTCAAAATTGAGAAGTACACACAAATGCATTCTCATCAAAATAATTATAAATAGTAGTAATATACTTTAATCATAGGATTAAAAAATAATCTTAGTGGGGCGATTCAATGCACATGTTTATCTTAAAGAAGCTTGAGTGGTTGATATCCAAATTAACCAAATATTTGCAAAATGATGTTATGATATAATAGTTAGCATTTGATTCATTAATGCATGATAGAAAGCCTTGAAGGGTCATTATGTGTGTTTTTTCTATGCGCATCAAAGAAGGGTTTTCTTTTAGGATTATTATGTGAGGGGATTTTTAAAATTCTCGCCATGTTATCATATAAATGATTTATACATTATTATTATTTATTTTTAATTGTATCAAATTTTTTCACCATACATTTTTTTGAATTTTGAATTTTAATTGAAAGCATGAAGAGTGGTGAAAGAAATGAGGTGATTTTGCAAGATTTTTTAAAATTCATGCATGTAATGTTTAGACACATATTGACAAACATTTTAATACCAAATCAAATTTTAGATGACAAAGATCATGTTTAACACTCACAAAATCATTACAAACAATGAACATTTAGTTTGTTCCCTCAAAAAAAAAAAAAAATCCATTAAAACGAATAATATTTTGAGTTTCAAAAAAAAAAAAAATGCATTGGGACACAAGTAAATGGCCCATCAAGGGCAAACACTAAATAGGAGCCAAAAATTCAATGTCACATGGTCTCAACAAAGAGTTGTAGGACAATGCCCAATAAGAAAAATGTTTTCAATTTTTTTTTATTAAACCTAAACTACAATTAACATTTTAATTTTTTTTCTCACAAGGAAAAAAATGATTTATTGGTTAGAACTTCCCTTTTCAACCAAAGGGTTCAAGGTTCGATTTTTTTTTTTTGTTTTTTCATGAATGAAATTGATGAAAAGAAAATAACCTTTAAGCAACTTTTTCAACTCAAATGCCTCATGGAGGAAATAAAATGGTAGCCCACACCATGTTTTGTGAGGGAGAAGGGGATTTAAGTTGCCCCCAAGGAACAATAACCCTCATGGGAAAAACAATAAGTTCCACTAGGGAACATCTTGCAACAACTTCATGTGGGGAGCATGTTTTCGAATGTTTGACAAGAAAGTTCAAGGGACAATGTTATCCAAATCAAACATTCTTTTTATGAGAAAGCTCTCAAAACATAAATATTCAAAAATGATTTTGAATTCTTGATTTGAAATTATTTGTCATAAATTATGATCAAAAAAATTGAAAGTTAAAAAGGGGGATTAATTTGATTTCTCCCTCGTGACAACTAAGTTTTCTTTTCACTAAGGGATAAGGGGCGTTAAAAAATTTCATCCCCAAATTTTCTTTTTGTCATAACTTTTTATTCATAACTTGAAATTTAAAAAAAACAAAACAAAACCATTTTATATATCTACGTTTCAAGAGCTTTCCAATGATATATAAAAACATTTGATTTAGACAATGTTTGCCCCTTGAACTTTTTTATTAAACATTCAAAAACTTGTTTTGTAGGGGAAATTGTTCCCCATGGAAATTTATTCCCCTCCTCCCTAGGGGAGAAGTCAATGTAATCCATTTTTAAACTCCCAACTCATCTTTTCCTCATAATTTCTAATTCATAGCTTCAAATAAAAAAATGTAAGGTCATTTTAAATATTTATGTTTTGAGTTTTCCAAGGTATAAAGAATGTTTGACTTGGACAAAATTTATCCCTTACATTTTCTTGTCAAACATTTAAAATGTTATTTTCCAAAAGATGTTTTCCCCATGGGAAAGTGCTCATCATGGCAACTTAGTCCTTTTTTCATTGGGAAGTTCATCTTCGAAGGCCCTTTCTCCCCAAGGGAAATTGTTCCCCAAAGGAATTTAGTCCCTTTCTCCCCATGAAGTTGTTCCTTTTTTCCTTGAAGGAACATGGCTATGGCTATCATTTTGTCAAAAAAATCATTTCTCTCTAGGACATCTACCTCAGGGCATCTAGCTTGAAGAAGTTGCTTAAAAGTGTTTTCTTTCATCCATTTCATTCATGGAAGGACAAAATAATTTGAGAAAAATATGAACCCTTTAACCCTTTGGTTAAAAGGGGAGATTTTAACTAGTAGATCGTGTAAGAAAAATAATTAAAGAATTTATCATAGTTCGAATATAGTAAAAAAATTCAAAATGGTTTGGTGAAAATGTGACAAATTAGACCAAAATGTATATTCACTTAAAATCTCATTTTAAAATATGAAATTTTTGGACATAAACACAAGCACATAAATTGAAAAACTTTTTATGTTTCATTGCAAAAGAATCTATGCCTCCATTGGGTTTATGGTAAGTTGAATATATAATTTGGAAAACTTTTGTATAATATTAAGTAGGTAGCAAATATGTTTGAAATTGATTAACAAGTATTTTTTTCAAACCTATTTTTACTCTACAAGCTAGATATATTTTGATTATAATTGTAAAAACAATGAAAACCCACAAATACATTTTAAGACCCCATGAATTCAACAATTTAAAAATGAAATATTTCATTTACTTATAACCTATTCATTTAGGCTATAAACTAAATTGTGAACTTTTCTTGAATTTCAATGAATATACTTAAACCTACTTTAAACATGTAGTTTTTATTCAAAGTTTTAACAAAGTTGAAGAAAATGTTCATATTAATCATTGAACTACATAATATTTTGAAATTCAATATATTAAAACCTACATGATGATTATTTCTCATTTATGCTACAAGGAACATGAATGGTATAATTCATAATGCTTGGACCTTTTTTTACTAGGCATTATCTTGCAATTGGGTTGATTGCAATGTATTTGTTGCTCATGTTTAATGTATTCCATATCAAGTTGTTACATCCATGCCTTCATCAACTCCTTGTCATAATCAAATATTTAGCACCCTGTTAATTAATGTTGCCTCCTTTACTTGAACCTTCAATATGAATTAATTTTTTTCCATCCTACTAATTGAATTTACTGACAATTAATATTTATTATAAATGTTTTGTATATTTATATATTACCCAACACATAATATGTATAACCTTATATCTTTACTCACGTAGTTTTCTAATACAAAAAAAATGACCCCCTTTCCCCCTCCCCCCCCCCCCACCCTTACGTTTCCTCTTCATTTGATTTTTTTTTTTTTTTTGTTGAACTATTGAATATTGTAGGCGATTATGTCCACTAAGCCCTTGTGATAAACATCTCCAAAACACCTTTGTATTCATAAGCAACACTAACAAAACTCCAAGGGGTGATTTTAGAGGTCTTCCCAATGATATTTGTTCACAAGCTTTAGGGAAATTCATTCCATGGTTTTAGCAACAATATGCTTCCATGTGTGACTCACCAATCTAAGTTGGAATATCATCATAGTGCAATTTCCTTTCCATTTCCACACCAACAAAGATTTTTGTGTCTACCAAAAGTTCTACCCATGGTATGGGGAAATGTCATAAAATTGATGAAATGATTTGCAATTTGAGAAGCACATGCTCAACAATCACTTCATTTGGAAGTTGGGAAATTAGGTTTCCTTCCATGGAAAGATCTAACTATATATGTTTTTTCAAAATAAACAAATGATTACCAACCATCCCATTTATGATTGTAAAAGCCTTGATTTTGTGCACACAAGGCCATCTATAGTTCTAGTACATCTAAGGCAACAAGGGGGTAAACATTGAACCAAAAATAAATAAATCTATTGGCATGGCTTTTAGGAATCCCAATAGAAATAGTGACAAAAACATTTTTCACAAAACAAATCACTTTTTAATTCCTAGATCACGATCATTAATATTGAAAAAATGAAGGTAGAATCATATAAAGACATTTCAAGTTGTGCAAATTCCCAAGTTCAAGGACCAAAGATCTTAATAATCTTGCATTGCCCAAGTTTTTGATGACCACCATAAGAAAAAGCAAATGACAATTGCAATAAAGAGGGAAAAAATGCATATACGCTAGGTCAAATAACAATGACACTACATATTAATAATAAAACTTGTCGTCATCCCAAGGGGTACACAAGTATAAAAAAAAAAGGAAATATATAAGTAAAAATATAGGGTGCAATATATTGGTTGTTGGGTCAAAAGTATAAGTTAATTAGTTAAAAATAAGGTGTATTCTATTCAAATAATCAATTTAATTATAATATAAGGTATGTAATAATCTGAAATAATGGATTATAAATAATATAGGATGGGTTTAATATGTATATATTGAAAAATTAGATAATAACTTGATGATAAAAAAATAGGTTAAACAATTGTTTAATACCCCCTAAAAATGGTCATTTGATGCACATAGATCCAAATTTTTAATTAAGTGTTCTCCCTAGGGTCGTCACACATTGATACATAATAGAAAATTACAAATCTTTTTTTTTTTTGCTACCAATTTTTGTCCAACTTCTAGTACTAAAATATTTCTTCTCAAATAGAATAACCAACATATCTATATGTTCAACTAATAACCAATGTGTGATTTCAAAAACTATCAAGACCAACAAAATTTATATAATTCCTTCATAAATAGTTGCATTTTTGTCTTAATCCTCACAACTATTATACATTCTTCCATGTGAATAAGCAAATGAAAACAATTTATAGATCACATCTAAAAGTTATGGTCATTCATAAAGAAGAAAAATAATATACATGCATTTTTTTAAAAACCATTTTTCACAATAATTGTATAATTTCAAGGCTTTGTTTTGAGTCACCAACACCTTTTGTTTCTCCATGACTAAACTTGAACACCATATTCCTCAAATTAAACTACAAATTTATTTTTAAATTTTGTATATTATTTCAACATTGTGTTACTTCAAACAAGCTTCATTTGCTCTCACTTTGGTTCCTTGAATTGATGTTGGTCAACCCAAATGCTGCCTACACTAGGACCTAGAATCCTTTCGATCACTTCCAAGATCTAAAAATTGATCATTAAATTGTCAATCATTCATGTCATGGCATAATATTGTTCAGTCATTCATGTTGCTAGGATGATGATGACAATTCAAAATGTTCAAATCGTGTACTATCACACAACTATTTTATGTCAAGTATTTTGCATGTAGTAAGTGCAATTAGCTCTTTCCTCCAATGACAAATAATCATAACTTTGTTTGAAAAAACTATATCATAGTTGATCAAATTGTATTCATGCACTAATTGTTACAAGACACATGAATCAAAAGTTATAATCCTAAACATCACTAATTGATGTGGGATGTGACATAAACGTTACACACACTATTCATCAAAATATCAATCTCATTTGACAAACAAGACCATCAATGACAAAATTGGATTGATCATGAATGTGGGCATAATTAGTTAGCTATTACCAATGATCATCAACTACAACACGTCATCAACAATGGATGGTCTCATAAATGGATTATATTCATCTTTACTCCTTGGTTTGTGGTCAATATTGTTGAAGAAGATGTGTAGATTATAAACAATATAGGTGGAGTCAAATGCACGAATTTTGGGATCAATAAACAGAGCCTATCTTTGGACTAATTTAGGGATCAATGTGCTTATATAAATGGATCAATGATTATTGCTACCTTTATTCAAAATAAAAAATATTACTTGTTGAAGGGTCCAAACAAGATAAAAGGGGTTGAAAGTAGCACTTAAATTTTTTTAATGTAGTTTTATTTAACTAATGTGGTAGCATGAGATTGATCAAATAATATTAAAATACTATTGAATGACAATTATCAAACAATTTTTTTCAACAATGTTTTGCTATGTTGAAAAATATTGATTAATTATTTTTTTCATGTTGAAAGGAAAAAAACATTTATGGATGGTACCACTAAGAACGTCACACCTTCATTTTATTGGACCCATCAAATTCTATAAAAATATTCTAAAAATTAAATAAGGATTTTCATTTGAATCTTTTGGTGAATACATCTACTAGACTACATAAGTTTTGAAACTTTAATGAGTTCACAAATATTTTGTGTTTTGATATTTCTAATCATCATGTTTTAAAAAACCAAAAATGTCATAGTGCTTATGTGAACTTTTTGGTCAAGAGCACAAGTTCAATGAAACATGTTTTGGGTTTTCTTTGGGATGTAATTTTCCAAAATACCTTAAGTTGGTATGAATTAGGCATACATGTTTTCAATGGTATACATGTTCAATAACAAAAGAAATGGTATGTTTTAGTAACATGATACAAACTTATGTTTCAAATTAAATACATTGAATACATTATCATTATACAAGCATCAATATGTTCCAAATTAATGTTTAGACATGAGATTTCATCTCCATGTTTTATAATTCATGTATTTGGGACCTTCTCATTTCAATCCATGTTTCTAATTTTATGTTTCAAATTGTAGTTCATTTGATTTTTTTGTCATTAGTTGTCAATAATAATGAGGAATCAATTGTGGTATTCTTTCAATAAGTTTGATGAATGAAGGTTGTGGAATGTTTCAAACAATACAAAGATGAGAATACTTAGTAAGTTTTTAATTTCCAATCGAATAGGTTAGTTAGTTGAGTTTGGTCGAAATATTAACCATAGCATTGTTGCGGAGGAAGCCCATTGAGGAGTATAAATTTCCTATCTTTATATGTTGTTCAAAAATGGGATGTCCCAAATTAGGTCCAAAATGAGGTTCTTAAAAAACGAAGTTAAGGTTTGCATTGTTGTTGTTCGTAATCGTGAAAATAAAACAAGTGTATGTTTTGGGTATGTTTTACAAAAATAAAATAGTCCCATTTTTTAATGTTGAAAGGTGTATAAGTTTTTCAAAAGAAAAATTTCAAGAGTGTTAAGAAGAAACATTACAAAGGTGTTGGTTTTATGAAAAAAAATTGGTTAATAAATGTTACAAAGGTGTCGATTCATGAGGAGTTCTTATGAATTGTTATAAAGGAGTCAATTTTGTGAAGAGTGTTTGGCTACAAACTATTACAAAAATGTCAACGCATTCGGTTATAAATTCTTATAAAAATGTTACTATTGTGAAGAGTGTTTGGCTACAATTATTACAAAAGTGTCAATTTTGTGTAGAGCATATGGTTATAAATTTTTATAACCATGTGAGTTTTGTGAAGAATTTTTGCCTATGAAACATTGTAACAATGATCAATGGGTGTTCCATAAGTTTTTTTTTAATAAAACAAAAGATATGACTTGGAGGTAAGAAGATTTCATTTCATATATATATATTGATGTATTGCAAATTATAGCCCTTGTTTATAATTTACATTTTTTCTTTATAGTCTTATTAATTTAGAATTGTTTAAAGGTTTTCCAAATTACTTTGCATCTTTTTTGGTTCTAAAATAATTTTTAAAATTAAGAAAATTTCAAAGCACATAGGTTGGTAGCATGTTTACAAATAAGATTGGACTAAATTGATTGTCCAAATATAAGCATATATAAAAATTGATTATTTAGAAGATTTGTATATGTATTTGTTGGAAATTCAAAATTTCAAAACATTCCAATATACTTAAGGTGGCCACGATTAGTAATATGCCCACTTTTGGTTCATCATAATTTAGGTTTTTAATTTATATGTAGTTTTCATTGTACTATCATCGTATGTGAAAGGACTTTTTAAATAAAAAAACATAAAAAAACCAAATTTCAAACCTACACATGACATTACCTTTTAAGAGCAATGGGTCAATTTAATTAGATAAAAAACCTTATCATTTATGTAACCATTTAATATTTGCATTAATCACAATGATCATGATTCATTATTTTGCTTTTAAAGATTGAATGAAAATGAGGAGGCCTTTTGAGATGTTGTGTCAAAGAAAAATGTAAAATTTTCTATAGAATACAAAAAAGGTTATGAGAAATGTAATCAATATGATTTTCCAACTTGTTCCAACTTGTCATAAGGAGAAAAATAAAAAGATTAAAAAGTTTGATGTAGTTTCCATTTGGTATAATATTAAAGAAGATTTTTCAACTTGTGAACTATTTGAACTTACTTTGAATCCACCATAGAAATACAAAAATGGTTATTGATAACAACTTTATTTGAACAATTAATGGACAAGATGTTGATGTTGTAAGATTATGAAATTTTAACCAAGAATTTCACACCTTAAAGGAATATCATTAAAAAAAAGGTTTTTTTTAAACATAAAATAAAGGATGAACAAATAGCTATAAACAAAAAATATATAAAAAATCTTAACAAATTTAGGCAAGGTTTGTAAAGTTCAAGGGTGTTGATAAGTAAACTTATCATGTTGTGTTATTAAAGAACTTTGAATCAACCATGTTCATGAACCATGTTTTTTTGACTATAGATCCAAGAACAATGGACATCATCACTTTGTTAAACAATACCATCCATAAACTGTAAAATTGTTGTAAAACATGTTTGCAATAGACCTCTTGTGCATTTTCATATCAAAACACATGTATGCCAAAGGTATTTCAAAGTATAATCATATTCAAATACTATTGATATTATTTGCCATCTTCATGCAAGACTACATACACACTTGTCAAATTCCATCTCATTCTGTTCCAAAGAACAATTCAACTTATGGAAACTCAAATTTCCTTCCATAAATCCTCATGGCAAGATAAGCAATTAACTCATGGAGTTTTAACATCTTGTTTTAGAATACCCACAAATTCAAACACAAGTAAAACCATCGGTTTTGATCATAAATGTTTTATAATCAATGAGATTCAACATTTAATCTCTTTCCATTATAAGGGCAATTTTAAAGCAATTCCTTAACATGAAAGTGAAATCTTTAATAAATGACCTATATTTAATCGAGGCAAAACAAGTTTTGCACACAAATTGGGGTCATGATATACAAGAAAGATTTTTCCATGGAAGAAGTAAGTGAGAAGGTTGAATTGAAATGACAACCACCGACGAAAATGGACTTAATGAATTGGACTTGAAAAAAAAACTTATAAGGGCTTAATCAGGCAAGATTGCGATGATGATGTGCATGCATTAAATGGCATGCTCCCAAACTAAGAATAAGTTGTGGGGGTGAGGTTTCTAATGCATAGCCTTGGAAACCATGTCCTTTTAAGGTAAAGGGGACCCAAATTGGCTAAACCCAATTTGGCACTATCTGTTGGCATGTTCTATAGTCCTAACTTAACATGGTAGTTAGGGTCATAACTTAGCATGGTAGCTAGGGTCATAAAGAGAACAAACCTAGACATGATACTTAACCTTCAAGAGAATTGTTTATATAAAAAAGTAGAAAAATAAACTTATATTGACAATGCCAACAATTGATTCAAAACAACTACAAAGGTGTTAGCAAATGTCAACAAAACAAAAGATTTTTGTTTAATGCCCATTATTTTTGTGAAGATGTTTGAGTGATTCTTCCAATTTTGATTTGGCACTTAAGAATGGAATAAAATTGAATTATTAAACATGATAGAAATTAAAGAATGCTGACTTGATTCATGAGATAAATCAAACAATCATTGTTGTTACAAGCTTGTGGCATTTATGTCAAATTAGGCAAATTTGGACTTTTCTTTGTTTCTTCGTTATCACATGGGATTTTTTGGGATGTTTTCATGACTAAAGATGGGAAGAAATTGACGTTTGAAAAAAAATTCTTGGCATATTATAAGGCAAAAATAATATTAAAAAACAGTTATAGGTGGCAAAATGAAAATCAATACATAAAATTGAATTGAATTTGGGTTTGTAAACTTACAAATACACAATGATAAGGACTATTTCTAATTGGTCTAGGTAGAGGTATTTAATATTTAAATAAATATATGATTGACTGAAAAAATGTGTCTCAATGGAGACTTGAGAATGTTGTGTGTAATCCATGTTGTTGGCACATCTATCTTGTATACCATCACTTGAAAACCTCCATAAAAAGTGAGTGTTTGATCCCATATCTTGCTTTTTGCCCTTCCCCATATTTCACATGCCCCAAAACAATGGTGTTCCAAAAGACCACATTTTGCATGGGCATCTTATTGGACATTTTAAAAACATTTTCATCACCCTACTTTGAACTTGAAACTAGTGTATAGGACATATGTCCATGCCATGTTTTGCCTTAGATCTACATGATGACAAGATCACGAAATAATTTTTCTCATGTCATGGCTATTGTTTAGTAAAGTCCATGTTTCATTTTTACTTCACTTAATATGAGGTAAAAATTGCAATACCTAGGTTGGTTTGGCAACAAGGTATCTAATGATAAATTATTTTTTGTCAATTATGTTTGACATCAAATAATAATAATTGGGCATTATACAAAATAATGAAGCTATTGTGCTTGAGGGCTTTCATTTTGATTTTTGGCTTGGTAGGTGCACATCTTTTCAAACTTTTTAGCAATTCCAAAATATATTAATTAATGTTTAATCAACCTAGTTGCTAGGGTGTACCATTTGAATCTTGAGGAGTGCTTATCACATTCTATTTTACCACATCCAATATAATGTTTATTGGTTTTTTAATCCTAGCAATATAAGTTAAAATCTTTGCTAACAATGCCCTTACTATTTGTAACCTATCCAAAGTTTATCTATGTTCTAGAGGTAGACAAAAGGTTTTTATAATATGGATTGTTTAGAAGAATTGTTTGTTGAATTTGCCTAGGGACAAGAGATTTATCATTCACATAATATTTAAACCCATAAAGTATTGATTTGAGGTGGGGAACATGTCTTCATGTCAATGTATTTCATAATTCAAACTATGTTAACATACCAATGATCATTTATTGGAATGTTTATGCAATTTGCAATAAATTATATAATAATTAGTTAGTGATTGTAGATAATGTGAAAGACAATGTGTCATCATAAGAAGCAACAAGCATAAAAGAAATGAACACAATATTTTTTTATTATAGGATAGGTTCATTTTATACCAAATTATAATGCAATGGAATAGTAAGGTACAATTTTATGAATTATGAAATTATGAAAAGACAACATTTATTCATACACTTCAATGAATGTTATGGAGATTGATCACATTCATCATGCATATGATCACAACAACTTGACAAAAAGACATGATGATAACTTCGAAAGTGATGAAAATGAAGCCTACAAACAAGAAATACACCTTGTTGAATCTCAAAATATTTTGGTATTCTAAATAGCCTGATTTCATTTAGATTGTCATTGAGCTATTCAAATTTTCAGAATTCCTTAACATTGCATTCCTACAACTCATAAACCAAAAACAAAGAATGTGAAACATAATGTTGGTGAGAATGCATCATCCACAATGACTTCATCAACACATTTGTTGGCCAACAGCCTTGTAGAGTTAGTTAGTTTGGTGTTGTAACACTTTGCGGTGCAAGTTATACAACCATCTAGGAACAAAAGAACCCAAAAATAGGGGAAAACAATGGATTATTGATGGAACAATCAAAGTACAAAAGAAAAACAACAAAGTTCAAAACACATGAAGGTCTACACACAAATGATCCATGGTCATCTTATACAAGAAAATCAAAGCACAATCAAATCAAATGACAAGAAAACCCACCTAAAGGGTAGGCAATGTGTGAAGCAAAGAAAACTAGGGCCATGGTCAAAGACTATCAATGAAAGAGGCAAAATGAAAGAGAAAATTAAATGAATGAAGAGAAAGTCTAGCTAAAGGATGGGCAATCAGTGAAGCAAAGAAAACTATGGCCACAATTGAAGACCATCAATGAATTGATATCTTAGGCAATGAATAAGATGGTTGCATACTACTCAATGCTATGTTTTTCAATTCCACACTTTAAGATCCATAAAAACACTGATAGCTTTCCTTTTGTGTCTATAAATTTCCCCTTTCTCATGAGTGAGGTTCAAAAGTATCAATGGAACAAAAGGAGGTGGTAACACCCTGAATCCTTGGTTTTGAGGTGGGAAAACCCTAAACACTCGATTTCCTCCCCACAAGCAAAACACAAAGGTGAAGCAGAACTTGAGAATGTATGGTTAAAGACAATTGGATAGAACACCAAAATTGCAAGATTAAAAGCTTGCACATACATGTGAAGAGCTAGATTTCACAAACTACAACTACAATATATCCATATGAGATTGCAGAGAGAAAACTACCACAAAACACTTTGAACATAAATGTATCTACATGAGACTGCAGAAAAAAAACTACTATCACAAGGAACATCTGCTTGTTTGAGCTTAGACACCCAAAGGTTGCACAGAGAAAATGCCATCAAAAACATTTTGAAGATAAGATGTATCCATATGAGATTGCACAAAGAAAATGCCATCACGAAACACATTGAAGATAAGATGTATCTATATGAGATTACAGAGAGAAAGAAAAAAACCCATCACAAACACTTTGAAGGTGCATGTTTCTGCCAGTTGCAGCAAAACCTTAACTTGAAGATGACAAAGGAATGAATGTGCTCATAGAAAAACCTAATGCTGACAAAACACCAGAGTAGCAGCACAAACAATCCTTACCTTGCAATGTTTGGTTTTTTCTTCCTTGAAGCTTTCCGTATGATGGCTGCATGATGGCTGCAGTTGCAACACTGACTCATCTTAATTGTCGTCAATAATCCACATTCCTCCTGACAAAAAAAATCATGAAGTAACATCATAGCATCAACAATCCTTGCAAAAGACCTTGCTGCATCTTTTGCTTAATCTTCCTTGAACTTGTAAAATGGAGCAAAAGACTTTCACAGTTTGTTTCCCTGACTGATGGATTTTTGGTTTGTGGATCCGTGCAGGTTTGACCGAGTATTATTGCTTACTCTACGCTTGTAGTTTGCAAAATTAGTCACAGCTATCAGAAGTCTTGTGAAAAGCATTGCTGCATTTCTGGTTTTTTCTGAAACCCCAAGAAAGAAGAATAAGAAAAAAAGAAAAACGGCTTGGTTGTTATTGTTGTTGTACCTTGAAGCAATGTGTCAGCTGTAGAGTTGAGCTGAGGCACCATCTTTGCTGAAGCTATTGCGCTGTGCAACGGCAACAAGGAGCAACTGGAGTACCTAAAAAAGACGGACGTGGGGCGCCGCCTGGTTCCAAGGAGCGTGTTGAGGGAAGCAGAGGGAGACGAAAGAGAGCGTCCGAGGCGTGAATTGCTGGTCACTCCTGTACGCTGCGATATTGCTGCTTTTTTTGCTGTTGTTGCACCGTCAGGAAGACCGCCGCTGTTCCTACCACAAATCCTGAACACCTGCTTGGTGGGAGAAGCAAACGACTTCGCAATTCTTGCTGCCATTTTGCTCTGTTCTTCTCATACTTTTCGAAGTGCTACACATGATTCAGAACTTGCTCCCCAGCATCTCACACACATCAATCTTTTTCAGACGGTGCTTCATCTTTCTTTTCCCCAGGAATTCTGCTGCAAGTCTCTCTTCTCTCTGTTGGAAGAAGGACGAGTCCCAAGGAGAAGCTTAAGGTTAGGGTTTAGGGTTTAGTGGGAGTCACGCATTATTCTTCTCGTTTTTGAGCTCAGGATTGTTGATAGATCGCGCGTGGTATTTTGTATGTTACATGTTCATTTGCAGTGTGTTGAACTGTTTTGCAGCATTTTCTTGCCATGATCCCCTTGACCCATGATCCAATTTTCTCTTCTAGGACCTTGAGGGGGTTAGGGTTTAGTGGGTGCCACACGTTGTTCTTCTTTTCTTTGAGCTCAGGATTGTTGATCGATCGCGCATGCTATTTTGTTTGTTACATGTCCAATGTGCAGTGTGTTGAATTGCTTTTCTTGCATTGATCCCCTTGACCCATGACTCAATTTTCTCTTCTAGGACCTTGAAGGCAGGGTTTAGGTTTAGTGGGAGCCATCCATTCGTCTTCTCTTCTTTGAACTCAGAATTGTTGATCAATCACGCATGGCATTTTGTTTGTTACATGTTCAATGTGCAGTGCGTTGAGTTCTTTTTTAGCTTTAGTCTTGCATTGATCCTCCTTGATCCATGATCCAATATTCTCTTCTTATATGTGCACTTGTAGAGAGAGAGAGCCAGGAAAAGAAGAAGCGGTTTAGCAAGCATCAGGTAGGTGCTTCCAGAGATAGAAGACCTAGCCTTTCTTTTTTCTGGTTCTTGAAGGATTTTCTCTCTTCTTCATATGCATGTGTAGAGCCAGGAAGAAATGTGATCCTTACCTGCTGCTTGCACAAACAACCAGGTGTATAAGATGATGATGGCACCTATACCTGGAGGTGGAGGCATGAAGGTCTGGCAACATATTTATCACATGTACAAATTGCACACAAGAAATTGACAGTGCGAGACTGACATCATATTGAAAGGTCATTGTAAGTGTGCTTCTAACCACATACATAATTTTGTCAATCTCTAAGTTGCAGCTTGATTATATACCTATTGGTCTTGTTAGACAGGAGCTGCAGGCACTGATTTTGTTGGGTCGCTTTGAGGAGTTTTACCTTTAAGCTTTCATGATGTTCATGATGTTGCTAGATGACAAACTTGCAACACGCCATCTGTTTCTTTCTTTCTTCCTTGTTGGAACCTCAAACTGTTTTGGTTGCCAAGAACTGACACCACTCTTTGAATTTTGGCAAAGAGAGAGAGATGTGTTCTGTTACAGAGCCAAAGGGACTTCAGGGTATTGCAGAAGCTCTCTCTCTGTGTACACATGATGATTTCTGAGCTATGCTCTCTTCTTCACATTCAATCACAGGCAGTGAGATTTGACTTGCTTATGACATTCATGACTATACTCATTTTTCCATAGCTTATTGATATGATCTTGTGTTGTTGGGATTTTAGAAACATGGAGGTTCTCAGTGGAAGCCTACTGCTGTACAGTTGGACATGGCATGTTCAATGGTAAGGACATCTGGACGACACACATTCTTTCCATAAGGAACACAGGTCAGTCAGTCAATCTTTTGTTCTTCAGATTCTTTTGAAAATTGTTACCATTTTGATGAGACTAGGATTTCGTGATTGATGATCTTTGCAACTCCCCCCCCTGATTCTTTTGAGCTGTAAAACTGCAACAAAGGGAGTTATACAGAAAGGGATGCAGATTCCAATGTTAGTGACAGTTGTGGATGCTTGCTTGAAGACACAGTGAGGCATGAGTGCAGCAGACTAAGGATGTCACTCGGGGAAGATGTTCTGATGTTCTAAACCATGTCGGAGATGGTGGAGGTTTCAGTGTAGGAGGAGTATTTTGTAGCAGAAATGAAGCTCCTTGTTTGTTTGTTTACTGAGGGTACCAACTCAGCAATGGAACAGATACCAGACATAGGGAAAGAGGAAACAGTATAAGCAAGGCAGTAGCACCGCAAGTAGAGAACAAGATCTCAAAGATTCACAAGGATTCTGAAACCAAGAAGTAAAAAGGGTAGTAGGTTATCAAGAATAGAGTGTCTTCTATCATCAGCTTGACAAAGGAGGGATGGTGATGGAATTGTTGGATTAAGTTTTTGGCTTCCTTCGTCTCTCTCTCTCCCGTGTCTCTCTCTCAACTCACTTCATTGGTTTTTTCAGAATTAAAATCACCAATTTTATATTGCATAAATATATTGGTCAAACTGACCATACATTTTCTCAATAAAAAGAGTCTCAAATAATGAATCTTTTATTATCAATATATAAAATCTCTGCAATCAGTTTAGAGTTAGGATGTCTTCAAGTTCTATAGTCACCAATCGTAGTCTTTGCTAGGAGTGATTGTTCATATAAAAATGAGGGGATGGAAGACTCCAAGACCTCTACAAATTAAGTTTTTGCACATGAGCACATCATCTAACTAAGAGATGTTTCCTTACTTCAATATTTGCATCATAAATTAACATAAAGAATGTAATCTACGTGAACTGTCAAGGTTTTTTGTAAGAGTGTAGCCACCTTAACTTGGAGGGGTCATGCACTATACTTGATGAGATTGGATGAAACTTGATATTAAGAAAGATCCACCCCCTAGTTGAGAACTCTTCTCCTCAAAGATGAGAGATGTTTTTGAGGTTTAATTACAGACCTCGATGCAAAAAAATAATTAGAAGGCCATGAATGTAAACACTTGGAAAAAAACAATTGACATCCATCAAAGCTCTTAATATGGTCACAAATGAGTGTTGCAATTTCTTGCATGTTTTGAAAAAAGTATTGTGCATGCCAATAGATGTTCACATTCCTTGCAGGCTTTCTAAGCTCACTAATTTTAACGAGCTCATTATGTGTTCTCTATATATCAAGTGTAGAGAGAAATGCCAGTCTTGCAAGTGTAGATATGTTCACCAAGTTCAAGAGGGGTGCCGATTGTTTAGTAAAGATTGTGATATGGGTTAGAGCTTAGCTGCATGAGAATGTCTTGCTAAAGATGATTACCATAAGCTCACAATTGTTGTATGCCTTGCTTTGATTGTGAGGAGGTGCGGTCTTGCAACTTAGTCACATATGGCACATGTGGTAATCGTCCTCTGTCAACCATGATGACAAGTGAAATAGTATTGGATGGCATATTAAAAAATTTCAATAGGATACATAAAAACCTTGTAGAGTTCATTAGAGAGTGCTACATACTGAATTTTTCCTTTTTATTTGGAGGTTGTTGTAGAAGCCTAGTGTTTCAATTGTCCCACTAACATTTTGTTTTTGTGGTTCTTGCTGTTGAGATGAAACCATACTATACTCTTCAATCGGACTCTCTCTCTCTCTCTCTCTCTCCTTGATAAACAAAGCACACCACAAACACATTTCCAAAGAGAGAAATACACATCTGATATGTTCCTGAATTGTTTGTTTCCAAACTTGTTCATGAAAAACCAATTTCTTAGAAGCACAATTGAAGGTGCTGTATGCTGCCTGTAAAATCCCTTGAAAGCTTGATCAATTCTGATTTACAATCAGGGGTCCCATCTCTTCTTCCTCCTCCTCCACACAGACTGGAATCTGGTTAAACGGCAGGCATTTTTGTGATGAAAGAAAGACATGAAAACCCACAAACAGAAAAGAAAAAATTGGCAACAAGTAATACCAGGGCATGAGGAAAGCTCACTAAACCCTAAACCCTAATCCCCGGAACTGTGACACAGATGCAAAGCAAGCAGCTTCTACACTTGGGTGTTTCTTGTTGTGATTCTCTATCAAAGATCTTCTTGCCTAATCCCTTCCTTGTGTCTACAGCAAAGAACGTTTTGTTGTTGTTCTTCTTCTTCATATAGATCGTAGTAGCGAGAAACTGGAGATTAGTAAAGGAGAGTGGTAGGGCGAGAATGGCTTTGGAATGGCATCTGAGACCACCCAATCCCAAGAACCCTATCGTCTTCTTCGATGTCACCATTGGCAGCTTGCCTGCTGGTCGGATCAAGATGGAACTCTTCGCCGACATCGTCCCTCTTTGTGCTGAAAACTTCAGGTGCGATGGATCGATCTATCACTCACCAAAACTCTCGACTTTGTTTTTCTTTCCTGGGGTTTTGTTCTCTTGTACTTTTGTGCTTTCTTGCTTTCTTTTTCCCTAGAGCTTCATGTTTTTGGATTTCCGCGAGCATCTCTACTAAAGATGGAGCTGGAAGAAGAAGAAGAAGAAGAAGCTTCAGGTACCACCAAGCTTCTTCGGAAGCAAAGAAGCTTTTAGGGTTGAAGGTTTAGGGTTAGAAGGAAGGCTCATGGTTCTGTTGGCATTGTAGCAAGTGTTTGGTGTCAAAGACATGGAAAACCTTCACAATCCTTGGGAGGAGGAGATCAGGTTTTAGTAGCTAAAAACACGAAAAACAGAAGAAACAAGTCTGCAGGAAATTCTTTTGCCTTTTCCAAGATTTAAGACTTTCTTTCTTCTTCTGTTCTGGAACTCGGCCATCTCTTTGACTACACTCTTCATGACTTTGTCTTTGAAGTCTTTTCTTCTTCTTCTTCTTCTTTGTCTTCCAAGCATCACTACTGCCACAAACTAGAGTTTGGCTTGAACCGAATTGTTACAGATACCTTTGCTCAATTTTGTATTCATGCATTCAAAGTGTCTGACATATATGTGAGGGGTGTTGAACATGGCAGGCAACTGTGCACTGGTGAATTCAGGTACTTGCATTTTTTTTGCTATATGGTTTAGTTTTCCTTCATTCAAGAGTTAGTTTCCTTCATTCGATTGGGTGTTTTGATCAGGTGAAAAATCAAGCAAGCAACAAGCCTTTGATCAGGGTTTGTTGTTTTAGCGTTGGAGGCACATTTGCAACCCGATCAAGTGTCACTAACTTATGCTTAGATGTTTCTGAACCCATCCTGGTAGTGTACATTTTAGGGGAGCTATTCAACATGAAAATTTAACAGGGTACAATACTCAGACCCAAGAGGGATTTATGTTTGTGGGTTCTCCATATCTCTATTCTATCAGATTTGAAGAGTTGGCTGTTATATCCCGAATGCATTGAATCTGCTCTGAAAGCACTGTCAACAATGATAATGTGCTGAGGGGAATTGGGTTGACAAGCTACTAGGAAGTGTTCAATGGCCTGGGTGGAAGGGAAACAAAATAATCAATGAATGTGAATCATTTGAAACTGGAAAACAATGTTGTTTTGGGTTTCATGTTATGATTTTTTCCTGAATGCAGGAAGGCGGGGATCCCCATAGGCTACAAAGGCTCAACATTCCACCGGGTCATCAAAGACTTCATGATACAGGGTGGTGATTTTGTTAAGGTTTGCTTTGAATGTCATCCTACACTCTTCTTCTTCTGCTCTTTGTTCTTGGGTTGGTTTTGTGAACCCTGGAAAGATTTGAAATATTTTGGCCACTTGGGTTTTGGTATTTGAAAAGAAGGAGCCAAGGAGAACTTGCAAAAGTGAGGCATTCATTGTTGGTTGCATGGTCTGTTCTGTGTTGGGTAAATTTCTATTTTAAGCATTTTTGGATTGGATAGAGACACAGTGTAGCTTACATCAGTGTTTTTCTCAACGTACAGAGCTGAGCAACTGGGTTGGGTGGCTGCAGGGTGATGGGAGTGGTTGTGTCAGTATATATGGGAACAAGTTTGATGATGAGAATTTTACTGCAAAACACACTGGTCCTGGGCTTCTGTCCATGGTACATAATGCTGCATTGGCATCTACAGATAATCAAAAGCAGCATAGATACTTAAGCTTCCTTGATTGCATCAGAGATATTTGAATCCATTACCTCTGAAGCTTTTGAACTGGTTTATCAATTCTGGTTGTAAAAGCAATGCAAATGAATTTTTCAAATTGGACTTAAATAGTACTCTTCATAGTCATAATTTAGCTATATTCCTCATGCTCTTTTTGTAACATTTAGTGGGAAATTATTTGAGCCTTACTGCTAAGGAGAAATGGGAAGGATGCTTATGCTGAAGAATTTTGTTGATGCTTAGGGTGAATAGGGTTTAGGGTTTATTTGTTGGTTGATGTGTGCCGGTGGTTTATTTGCAGGCAAATAGCGGGCCAAATACAAATGGCTGCCAGGTCTTAAACCTTCTCTGTTGGTCCTCTCAGTTTTTTCTTGGTAGAAAGCCTGAGTGCACATCTGTCTCAGGTCTAGGGTTCCTGAGTCTTGAAAAGAGTTTGACACTAACCCACAGCTCAGGTCTCTCCTCTTTCTGGCATTACAAAAGTGACCTGCTCAAAGCATCACTTGTAAAGGTTATGAACCAAGCTGATGTGCGTTGTATGTGATCCATCAACAATGGCTTTCCCACCTTTATGCCCTTGAATGGTACATGAGACAATCAATAGGTTGTGTCAGTGTCCTGCTGCTGCTCGTATTTGAGATTGCATCCAAATCCAAGAAAAGGACTATCTAACATTGTTGACATGAACTGCTATTTGTGTTTTGCAGTTTTTCATTACATGTGCCAAGTGCGATTGGCTTGACAACAAACACATTGTATTTGGGGTAAGTGTTGTTTGATATAAAGCTTGTTCAATCTTGAACTTTCTTGTTCCGTTTTTGTTTCCAGAAAGAGTTAGAGATGGATGCTCCTCTCAAATAGCCAAATGGTTCAGGGTCCCACTTTTCCCCACTGCTTTGCTTGCAATCAATATAGCCTGTTGCTGACACACCTCTGTCAAGGAAGTCTGTCTGGCTAGACCCTTCCAAAGATGAATATGTTGGGTGGGGATAGAATCTTTTGTGGATATCAACCAGGGTATCTGAAAAGTCTCGATGGAAGAATGTTATCTGGCCTGCAGTGGTATTTTGTTTGATTTGCTTGGTGCTGATATTTTTGTGGTTTCCATGAGCTTCTTTTAGAGTGTTTCTGCAATTGAGGACCTATGGGCCCTTCGGCTGGGACATTGGTATTGGAAATGTGGATTCCATCAACTCATGTGTTGTGTTTGTATTGGGGTGTGCTGGATTGCTTGGCAGAGAGTATTGGGTGAGGGCTTATTGGTGGTGCGGAAAATAGAGAATGTTCAAACAGGACAAAACAATCGGCCCAAGCTCGCATGCACCATTGCTGAGTGTGGAGAAATGTGACACCAAGCATTAGCAATTAGTATGATCACTAATCATGGCATGAAATATTTGCACCAGGCATGGATAATTTTTCATTGGATGGAGTAAGTCTTAAACAAGTAGGGCCTGTATGGACTCAATCATTTCTTTGATGTGACTTGCTTTGCCGAAATGTCATGTCATCAAGTCATGGAGACTGTCATGCATATTTCATCGATTTAGATTTTCCAGTGACTTCTTGAAATTTCTTGGTTTGAAACACTTGCTCAGGGCTGAACAATCAATCTCTTGCCACACAACCCAAGAAGTTTGGTGGATGCACTCTTCATAGATGGTAGGTACTAGATATTCTCATGCATGATACTGATAAACAGGCATTTGTTCCTGAAAGCATAAAATCTAGGGTGTTTCATTGCTTGATGTATCTTCAGCAATTCTGTTTGGGGGAGCTACATATGCAGTTTTTGGTGATATTTTTTGCCAAGTCCACAGACTTAAGGTTGTATTTTCATATCAGGCACCTCTGCAGTCTAAGAGATATACAGTTTGCAGGGTAAAAACTGGGGATAAAGGTCCAGGTTCTTGTGACCTGGACCCCAGTTGATACCATTTGTTGGATCCAGCACAAGAACAGGACCCTGGAACTAGTCTTTCTAGATCAGGGATACAAATTAGCAATGATTTTGAATGATTATTATTAGCATTATTATTCTTAGATGATTGTTTCTTGTTGATACCAGCAGAAATCATTTACCAATTGCTTAACTAAGATATACCTTGAGACAAAGATAACAATATAGGAACCAGACTTCTTTGAATCATCACCTGTGCCATCCACACGCAACCAGAGATGAACCCTATTCCCCATACCTTTTATATGAGAAACCACATTACAGTACCTTCTAAACTCTTTTCTTAAGTTCATTCCTTACTCATATGAGATGCCTCAAATTTGTACTTTTCTGCACATGTTTTGATTGAACAAGTTGAAAGAAGGATGGCAAGAGAATGAGTGATATGTTATCTTGCAGAAAATGTACCATAGTTTCATGGATTGCAGAAGGTAGTATGCATACAACATTAACAGCAAACATTGCCACGTGTAGCCTTCTACTCACCATACATCATGTTTTTCTCACAGCCAGGACGAATGAACTTGAACTGTAAGCATGTTGTATTAAGTCATTCTCACATAGAGATCTCCTGTTCTATAACAAAGGCAACACCATAAAATATACTCAACAATCAATGGTTTACCTTGCAAAATGTTGATATCCAGGGCAAAAGAACTACAGTCGTAGTGTGACTTCAAAAACCATCACACATGATAGGTCAGTGGATGATGATCTATCTAAGAGTTGAGGGAAGGAGGTGGGGGTGGTGGCATGGAAGATTTGGCCAATCCTGCCCATGCTATTACACCAACTGCAAGCACAATCCATCCCATCACATCATACTTGAAATCACTCTCCTTCTGCTTCTTCTTCTTCCCTCCCTGACATCCAAAGATTAATCCAGACAATAAACATGTTTAGAAAATATGAATGCACTACTTTTATCAAACAGATTTGCCTCACAAACACCAACCCTAATGGAGGTAACAGTAGTCATAGCCATGTCCAGGCTTGTTGTCAAAACAATGCATTCTTCTTGTGACCAACACATTGGTCCACATCTAAAGCAGCTTAAGCACAATGCCACAAACAAAGCTTTCAAGCAAGCCAACGCAACACATTTGAAAGCAGCCCACACCTCTTTGTCTCTGTATGTGTGAGTAAAACTCTATTGGGGAGCCAAAGGAATGCCTTGAGGATAAAAGAAAGTACCTTGGAAGTGGCAGCGCTGGGTGGAGGTGTGCCACCTCCTAATATGACTTGTTGTGAGGCTAACTGCTTCTGCAACTCTTGATGCAGTGATGGGGCCTGTCCTCCAACCATATCCCACAGAATTCAACCTTCAAAGTGTGTTAGAGCAGAGACTTCATTGCTGAAGGAACATACATCTCCTTCATGCAGCAACAGCTATGAGCAATCTTTGCCTGGATTTCTAAAGCTGCACCTTCTAAGAACAATCTTAGTATTCAGTGGGTATATGCAAATTTAGTTTCCCTCCTCCCTAAACCCTGAACCCTGGACCATCCTCCAACCAAATGACAAACACACATAAACAAGGTCAATGCTGAGAGCACCTTCTCAGTCATCTCCAGGGCCTTTAGGTACAATTCATTGTTGGGTTCCTGCACCAATGAACAAGCAAAATGGACAAGCCTTTGTGACAAATTCCCCCAAGTGCAGAATCTGGGTAAACAGAAAATCCATGTCCAGAGTTTCTGTGAAAGATTTGGAAGCAACATTCTGTCAAATGTCTACAAAGAGTTGGCTGGCAGTATTCTGCTCCTAGAATGTTGCCATTTCTCGAAAGTCACTCTTTGTAGTGCAAGACTACAGGAGTAGGACAGTATTAATGGGGAGGACCTCATCAAGTGCTTGCTGGAAGCACCTTGCAGCCTTCTTGAAGTAACTGTTGGCCTTATCAGTATCAGTCACCAGAAATCCCTGGGATGTGTGAGCATTGCCTAGGCACCATAATGCATCATGTTTGCGAGGCTTTATTTGAAGAGCTTCCTCTAGCTTTTTTACAGCATCTGGCAACAACAAACACTCATCAATACTACTAGCATGCCCCAATGTCCTGTTTCTGTTTGGAACATCTTAAGATAAGTTGTGCCAAATGAGCCCAAGAAAGGTCACTACTACCTTCTGCATAACAAGCAGGAGCTTCACAAATCGACCAAAAACAAAGAAACATTGACTGCCATCATCACTTTCTCAGCAGGACATACATGCCCTATGCTGCAAGGTGTTTCCCTGCTATAAAGCCCACGTCTCTCTGCAATTATGAGTACAAAAACTGCGATTTATCTACCAAACTAAAGATTTCAAACTAATCCAGGGCACCTCCTACTCAAGAATGCTTGAGCAAGACATGCTTCATATTGGGTGTTCCCACACTGAATGGTGCCATCACCATTGGGGTTATCCAGATGATATTTTTTTGCATAACTTTAAGGAAAAAGCAGCACAAAGAATGAGGTGTCAGCCATAGTAAAACAGATATGAGCAAAAGGGATCGTTTCTTCCTTTTGCAACACACCAACATGATTACCTTGCTGCATCAGGTTGAAACTTCAATCTACTTCAGAGCAAACAGATTCCATTTCCATTCAATCACCTATGTATTCTCTTCCAAAAGCACTGCAATTTTCTGATCATCTAATCCATCTCTCCCAAGCACCATGGAAAAACCCTAATTGCTGTTTTCCAACCCTAACCCTAATCCTACAGTACCAATCTCAGACAAGAATTTCAACGTTAAGAATTCATCATGTCAAATGATGGCATTGAGGAGGAAAGTAGGCTCCATTTTCAATTGCCTATGCATTCTCTTCCAAAATCACTGCAATTTTCCAATCACCTAATACATCTCTCCCAAAGCACCATGGAAAATTCTGAACCCTAACCCTAATCCTACAAGTACCTGACTCAGACAAGAATTTCAACAGTGAAGAATTCATCATGTCAAATGATGTCATTGCAGAGAACCACTGGGAAAAATTCTAGTACATTGGTGCAAAAGCTCTCTAGATTCACAATGGCAATTTGAAGGAAACAAAATTCAGAAGGCAAATACACAAGAACTTCCTTTTTTTTCCTGGTGTCTTTATACACAAGACTCACAAAAGAAAGAAAGAAAGAAAGGCTTGGAAAGTGAATTTTTAAAAAAAACCTTGAACCATGTCAATTGAATCCTGGCCTTGCCTGAAATGTGCCAGCTCCAGTAACGCACCACCCCATCTTGTCAAGTTCTAATATCCGCCAGCCAAGTCCCCAAATCCCATTCAAAATCATCAAAAAAAGTCATAAAGTTCTTTTGGATCTTACAAAGCTCCAACCAATATCTCCCAAATGCACTCACTACGAAGGTATTCCCCATACTAAAAAGCATCTACATGTGTGTTATGTGTGTGTGTGCCATGTGAGATTCTTTCTACCACAATTCCATTTCTCCATACTTGGGTGTCCCCATCCATCCACCCATCGACCCAAAATCTCAAAATCCCCACATACTCCCAAAGACGCTAGGAAAACAGACGAGATGGAAATCCCAGCGCTAAGATTACTCAAATCAACCCTCCTCTTTTTTCGAAATGACAAAACAGTAGAAAGATCCAGATTCAGATCACGCCAAAAGAAATCCAACAAACCAAAGAAAAAACCAAAAAAAAAAAAAAAAAAAACAAACAAAACAAAACAAAAAAAAATAGAGACAATCTACATCAGCATCTTTAGGGTTTCGTGCGTAGCCAGCAGCCGCTTTCTCCCGCGTCTGCTCAAAGAACATGAGGCGCTCCAACTCTTCCCTCTGCATTCCGTCCATTTTATTTCTCTATCCTTCTACCTCTCCCTCTCTCTCTCTCTCTCTCTCTCTCTCTCTCTATTTCCCTCTTTCTCGCTTCTTGTGCTCTGTGCTTCTTGTGGAGTGAATGTGTTTAGAAACCCACAAACTAAAAAACTATTCCAGCGACAGAGACCACTGAATCCAATCTAAAGAGGAAGAAACAGAGCAAAAAAACTTCGGTATTTCTCTGAAAACTCTCTCTCTCTCATACTCTCTCTCGCTGCTCTTTGCGCTCGCGGGCTCTTCCCTCTTGTTGCGTTCAGAGGCAAACCCATGTCTGAATCCATGTGTCAAGCCATGCTGGCACTCGTCCCAAGCCATGCTGGTAAAGGATGCTAACTTTTTGAGGGCACGGCACACTTGAGGGACTTCTTTGGAGTTTTTTTATCACACTTTTTTGTTTTTGAAGGGGCCTCCACTTGAAGAGATTTTCTGAGGGTTTGCTATATGATTAGATAGGGTGATTTTTAGGGTTTTTTTTTAAGATGGAATTACTTTAAGTGGCCTTTTTCACATTCGACTTTTTTTTCATTTTCATTTGTGGGAGCTCCTTTGATTTTCACTTGTCCTTTTAACTTGTTTTCCTTTTTCTTTCTTTTCTAAGGTTTTTCATTTTTTTAATTTTTTTTTCAAGTGGGTTTCTCATTTGTTCTTAGTTATTTCTTTTCTAGTTTTTTAATTTTTAAATTATTATTAGGGCTTTCCATTTTTTTGGGGGGCTAATTTTCTTAAAACTTTATTTTAAGGTTTCATTTTAAGGTTTTTTGGGGGCTTGTTTTAGGATTTCTTTTTGGGGTTTCTTTTATGGTTATTTTTAGGGATTTAAGAAAATTGGTCTTGGGGATTTCAGCTAGTGATTTTTTTAAGGTTTTTTTAAGGCTTGTTTTAGACTTTTCTTGGGGGATTTTTCACAGGTTTTGATTAAGGGCTTGCTTAAAGTTTCTTTTAGGATTTTTTTAAGGGTTGTTTTAGGGTGTTTTTTTTGGGGGATTTTTCAGGGGTTTTGGTTAAGGGCTTATTTAAAGTTTCTTTTAGGGTTTTTTTAAGGTTTTTTTGGCAATGATGCCTATTTGGACATGGGTGATTTTAATAGCTCTTCATCAAATAATGGCGAAGAGATGTTTCAAAGGATGTGTATTTAATATCAAATTATTTTTGTGCTTGCAAGTTAACATATTGGAGTTGTTTAATGCAATGAGTTAGAACCAAACGTTGAACAATTGATGGAATAAAATGTAGGTGTTCCAAATGTGTTAAACACAATGTGAATAACTCTAAGTTTGTTCAAGATTTAGCAAACTTTAATTTGTGAAAGTTTGATGAGTTAATAACACCAATGGTCCCCAACATTTAAGCCCATGCATAAGAATTGACTAAGTTGTTTATCATGTACATGAAACATGACAATGTAATCATGTATGATGCACTCTTGTGGAATTAGAATAAAATTCAATTTGTGATGATGTAGTTTTCATTGCATTTTGCATTTGTGAAGTCATAATTAATAAGATTTGTTGGCCTACTACTAAGGAACATGTTTCCCTTGGTATGAACATCCTTGAGTTCTAAGGTTGTATCAAACTTATTAATGAGATTATAATTGAGATTCATAAACCATGGAACAATGACCCCGTAGGTCATAATTTAATAGACATAAAAGGATATATTGTATGAACAACACATGAATGTATATTGTTCTTATTTGGATAACAAATATATTGACTCCTTGCATGATGTGAACATTTTGCATGAGTCTAACTTGTACAAAAAATGACATTAATGTTCTGTACATACATATAAATATTTTGAATATTTATTGGGGAATTCAAGTTATATGGGTGAGGATATTTTTGTTACGTGATGGCTTGGGAAGCGCAAACTTACCCTTAGGCATGACCTAGGTGTAGTGCAAGCATACAACAAAACACATGCAAGGTATTAAATGCAAATGGAATGGGGTACTGGGGGTTGAAATGGAAATGGAAAGGATTAAAGAAACATTTTAATTCCACAAAAGAAAAGTACAATTGTTAGTTCCACATAAGGTAAAATATAAGTTGTGTCACTTATTTCTTGTCTTTTGAGTATTTTGAAAAATGCCAGTAATAATTCATAGCTTGGCATTCATGAAAATATATTATTCTTCTAAAATTTGTGGTTGTTTTTCTTTCCTTGTCACCTTTGCAAGTGGTTGAGAAGACAACACCTCATCCTTTACATCTAAGTTGAACTTCCATGTTTTCATCACCACATTGACCTTTTCATTTTCACTTGCCATGGCTCCATAAACAAACATCATACAAAATTTCTTTCAACACAAATGGTCACAAACAACAAACTTTCTAGGAAAAAAAAAGGTTTTCCAAATGGGATTGTTTCAAGTCCTACATTTTCTAGTTCACAAATTGTCACAAACAACAAGTTTTCTAGAAAAAAATGTTCAAAAATTTTCAAATAAGACTATTTGAAATCCTACATAATCATAGTGTCATAAATGGTCACAAATAACAACAAAATTTGGGGAAAATTTTAATTCCAAATCAAATTATTTCAAGTTCTACATTTTCATAGTGTCACAAATGGACACCAACAATAGACTTTTTGTGGAAAAAATGGAAGTTTTCTTAATGGGACCTAAATTTAGGTTTTAAGAGTTGAGGTAGGTGGAAATAGGCCTAAAATCAAGCAACAAAGCTCAATTGTGAAAATAGACTTAAATTTAAGGTTTACCAATGCAAATAGGTGGAAACATGCCTAAAATCAAGCAAACATAATTCAATTTGGACCATCATACCTAAATTCAATAACAACATAATTTAATTTTATGAAACAATGAAAAAAATGATCAAACAAACCCCCACATTGGATAAATAGTTTTCCATTCAACGGAATGAAAGCTCAATTCAAAATAAAACCTAAAGTAAGTGGAATCAAACCTAAATTTATGGAAACAAACTTCAAGAGGTTAAAAACAATTTTGAATTTGGTGAAATCGACTTAAATTTGGTGAATCAAAATTCAAATACATGCAAACAAACTTGAAATCCATGAAACAATATTCAACATGTTGAATTGAACTTCAATTTGCTATAATTAGATCTTAACAAAGTAAAACAAAAATTCGATTAAATGAATTAGACCTCCCATTTGGTAAAACAAATCTCCATTTGTTGGAATCAAATCCCAAACAAGGTGATACATACCACCAAGTTAATTAGGGTTTACCTTTTAAATAACTTTGTGAAAACCCATGTTGATCAATAAACTACCACATTTGGTGAATCAGATTTCAAAAAGGTTCAACAAATTTCAAAGCATGGAATTAAATCCCAACAAGGTGAAACAATCTTACAAATTAATTTGTGTTTACCTTTTAACATAACGATAACCATCAAAGTTATTCATAAAAATTAAATACTATTAATAGACTACCAAATTTGATGAATCAAAGTTGAACAAGGGGAAATGAAGTTCAATTCGATGTAATTAAACTTAAAGAAAATGAAACAAATTCTAGAACTAATGAATCAAACTTAAATCTAAAAAAAAAACCTTAAATCAATGAAATAAAATTACATATGATGGAATTTCATGAATTCAAATGGGAAACATACTTTAATTGATGGAATTATATCTGAATTAAATGAGATAATCCTCCAATTACCTTTTAAGTTAATGATGACCTATTTGTGATATGATGAAAACACCAATTCACAAACAATTGTCATATTTGATGAATTGGACCTAAAAAAAATGTAATAAAAAAAAAATTCATGCAATTAGAGTTGTTGAGGGAAATACAATTTCAAAATTCTCATAATAGGGTTTGTCTAAGATGTGTCAAATGTCTATAAAATTTTCAAGAAAACCATGTCCAAACATTTAGTTTCAACTGGATTGGAAGTTCGTTTTAATCCATTCACTTGACAAATGTAGAACCAATGCACATCAAATGTAATCCAAAAGTATGCAATTACCTTAAATGTATAGACTAAAGTTCCAAAAGTTACAAAATCTCCACATCAAAGTCTAATTTTTTAAATGAATTAACAAACACAATTTGTTTTTATCTAAAGGTTTATAAATTGAAACTAAATTCATCATATGATTTAATGTTGAAATCATAAATACCTTCAAAGAGGTCAATATTGCATGCAAACACAAGTTCAAACATTGAATTTCAAACCCAAGGTGTTTTTTAAGAAAAGACTAGGGATGGCATTTTGTGCAATGGTTTGAAGGTACCATGCATGGTTAATTTGGATAATTTCAAAAGCATTCCACCACATGTTTTCACCTATGTAACCCTAAACCATGATTTGTTAAATTTACAAAGATACCATAACATAAAAAGGGTTCATGGGAAGCCTAGGGAAGATATGGCCTACAATTATGGCATTTATGAAGTTGCGCAACAAAATGCTTTTGGGTTCAATTGCAACAATTGTAAGTCTAAGGTTTCGGCAATTTAGGGTTTTTGGTTGCTAGATTGTGGGTTTTCGCAAAAATTAAAGTGTTGAGGAAATGAGTGAATGAAAGTACAAGATGGCAACCATGGTTTGGACAATATTTCATAGCTTGTTGCAAAAACCAAATATAAACCAAATGACTAAGAGGAAATACCCCCAAAGGCTTGGTTTCTATCCTACAATCATAAAAAAATTGGTCACCTTCTACAAACCTTTATATTAACACCATATTGTTTAAGTTTGAAGAGCTCTTGGATGCACAAAATTGTCACTTCCAAAATTAAGAGTCTTACATTCTTCTTTACAACTCTATTCTCACACCCTTATTTGTAACTCAAATCCCACATTCTCCTTCATTTTTTCACAACAATGCCCTTCTTGAAGTTTTTGACATTTTAATGCACATTGTTTTTTTGTGTTTTCGTGGAATGCAAATTTCACACTTCCCATACCTCTTGTGTAAAGTCTAAACTTTGATTGATTTTATGTGATTTATGTTGCTTTCACACATTACAAAAAACCATCACTTCAATCAACACCTTTTCACACTCAAAATGTTCAAGTTTTGAAAGTTTCATGGGAGTACTAGCCTTTTCATGCATGGACATTGGGTTTTTTCATGCAAAAAAAAAAAACCATAGGGTCAAACTAGTTTTACCATCAAATTTGGTGGAAAAACCAATTTTAATCTCAACATCCCAAACATACAATATCACGAAATTTCAATAGAATCTATGTGAAAATCATAAAAAACATGTTCATGCAACATTTGTGGGCTTCAAAGTGTAAAAATGGCACAAAACATATACATATTACTTTTGTATAAATTAGATGTATTTTCTACTTGTGATGTTTTGATGTGAAATACATATGATTTACATTTTAACAAAATCCATGTAATTATAATGATGTAATTCTGAATAAAACTACATCACAAACTTCATAAATCATGACTTGACAATAATAGTCGTGCGAAATCTACTTTTCATAAGTTCATATGGAATAGACATGGATGTTGTTCATTTATTTATATTGTTTGAATATCAATGTCGTGTGCATTGTTTAAACATGAATGTTATAACCTATCCGTATTGTTTAAACACGAATGTTGTATGTCTATTTGTGTTGTTTACACACGAAAGTTGTGCACACGATTTTCATGTTTAAATAATACGAACCTATGAAATAATAGATTTTGCATAGATTTGGAATGAACCCATAAAGCCTGTAAATTTGTGATATATGTGATTTTTGTGTATTAAACATGAACTTTCATGTATGTCATTCAAAAAAATGTTCATATATTTGAATATTTAGGTTATTGAATACGTATAAATATCATTCATTATTAACCATAATACAAAATTCATGTGATATTTGTTTGAACCTATGAAGTTTAGTAAGTTTGTGATGAATTATTTTGTTTTGTACTTACATCACATATTTAACATGCAATGAATTAATTGTGAAAATTGTGCAAAATTCGTTCATTCATAAGTTCGTACATTTTACACATGAATATCATGCATTGAAAACATGTGTAACACATGGATAAATGTGTTAATGAATAAAATATGAACATATGAATGAACGAATATCACACGAATTTCACATCTTCTAATAAATCCGTGTGTCAAATGTGTTTTCAATGCACAATATTCGTGCGTGAAACATATGAATTATGAATGAATTAATGTTACACAAATTCCATTTCTAAATCATGAAATGTTAAGTTTGTGATGTATGTCACTGTTAATTATGTTTTTTTTTTTTAACTTATTGAAATTAGCTACTCTTGCCCCCTAATCAAAAGACTTTATGAATAATTTTATTGTCTAACGCAACAATGGCAAGGTACATATCATTATCATAGAAAATTAATAAAGGCATGGCATAAAGGGCGGAGCCCACAAATAGGCCATTTTAGCCTTGGATGACTTAACATTCACATTTGTACCACTTTGGAGGAATAACAATATTGGATGAAAAAACTTCAAGAATACCTAGCTATCTATGATCTTACTTAACTAATTAAATAGGGGATATAGCCAAGGTTAATAAATAACTATCCTAGGTCATTGCATTTTTAGCCCACATATTGGCATTTAATTAGGTTTTAGTTTCAAGTTACAAATTTTCCCACCAACCATCATTCAAGCAATAACAAGCTCACAAGCAAGCTAGCCCCACAAGCAAATAAGCTTACAAGCTCGCAAACAAGTGAATAGGTTTACAAATTTGCTAACAACAAACAAACAAACCCATTCCATGAACAAGCTTTTGGTTGTAAGTTTTGAAAATAAGCAATGCAACATGTTAGCAAATGAGCTTGCATAATGTGTTTGTTTTTTTGACTACCTTGCCTTGCCTAAAACTTTTATGTCATGGTGTTCAACAAATTGTGCATTGAGATCCCAAATTCAATAATTGGACCAATGAACTAATACACCAAAATCAACTAGTTGATTTTGAGAATAAGTTTTACCCTCTAAACACTCCACATGATCATGGATGCAAATATACCATTTTATCATTTTAATACAAAAAAAATCACACCAAATTTATACACCTATCAAAATGTAATGAGTTGTTATGTAAATGTTTTATGGATTTTTTGAATGGGCAACATGTGTTTTGAATGGATGTTGTTTTATGAACCTCCTCACAATTTCATGGCTATATATGTTTCATGGGTTTCTTCGTCGAGGGTTTCTATCATCCATGTCTTCTTACATAACTTTGATGTTCCCAATAAAAAAATTGCCAAAGAACAGGCAAAAAAGTTCAAAAGATCAATTTAGTTATTTTAATTTAAATTTTCTTTAGATTTGTAGGTTAATTAGAATGTGCAAGACCATTATTATCATTTCACCCAAACTTGTATTGTTTCAATACTAAATTATGCTAGTGTCCATCATATTGTTCTCATTTTTTCCTTAATTTGTGATTTACTTTTAAATCACTATTTGATATGGCCTTCAATGTTCATGTTGTATATTTATAATGCATCATTAATGATTTGTTTATCTAGCTTTTTTATTATATTCTTCCTAAATAGAAAGAGGAGGGAGTTGAATCTTAAATTTTCAAGACCTTAAAACCTCAAAATTTCAAAACCACCAAACCTTGAAATCTCTTTCACATGTTATACTTAAAGACAACCATTTAAAAAAATATACTTGATGATGTGATGGGGTTTTAAAAATTATATCCATAGCCTCACCTATCCCCTAAACCTCTTAATAAATGTGGCCAACTCAAATATTGTGTAAGATATGGCACAAAGTTTTGAAGAAAATTTGAACAAATTCAGATGTTTCATCAAATTTTGCAAAGGAGGGCCTTACAAATAACATAACCACCTTTGAACCCACATGCAATTCAAAAAAAAATTATTTGTGGAGTGGCCCAAAGATGGATGTCCCCAAAAGCTTGACATCACGCCTTGAATAATTGATCATCACAAATACAATGCAAGTATCATGAGTGACAAGATTCAAAAAAAATGAGAGTAGAAAATAAATGGGAGAATAGTGCAAAGAGTGAATGGGATGCATTAACACAATCTTTTATGCCATTTCATATGTAGAAACCTTTGTTGGTGAAGTTTATGAAACACAAGTTTCCATAGTTTTTTGGAATTTCAAAGTGGGGGCAAGTGATTGACCCTTCAAGCTCCAAGAAGTTGGACACCATCGATAAGATGCCATGACTAATGTTGGATGGTTTTTTGTTTTTTTATAAAAATTGTTGGGTCTAGATTTAATAAGAGATTTAAAAAACTAACCTAGTTTTTCTTTTCCATCTTGAAGAGACATGGGCAAGGTTTCAAAGTTTTCAAGGAAAAAAGAACTAGTTTTCAAAATGCAAATTCTTACACATTTAATACAAGTTGGTTTTCACAATAAGTTCAATTATTTTCAACTTGATTTTTTTTTCAAAATTAAAAAATTTATTTTAAGACTTTAATAAAAATGAATATTAATATAAGTTTAATTATTTTCAACTTATATTTTTTATTTTTAAAGCATGACTTGGAAAACATAATCCTCCAAGATTTTATATATCCACAATTTCATCTCGTTCAAATGAAACTTCAAATTCTTCTAGCAATATATAGAGTTCATGATTTGAGGATTCTCCCCTTAACATCTTTCCCATCATTAACACAATAGAAAGACCAACATAATGCATTTATCTTATGAATTTTCCACATTTTCCTTTAAGCATGCAATTTCTACAATTCTATTTCCATTTGCTCTCCTATTTTCTATTTGAAGACTTCCTTCCACAACTTCTTCCATAGCTATGCCATTGAGATATATTTCATGTTCACCTTCAATTATCATTACACTTTCATTTTCACTTGACATTTTTTCACAAGGAAAATGTCAACAAGGTGGAGAAATTTAAAAATATGTGTTTTGCCAAATGTGGGTTTTATTTAAGTTCAAATTATCTATGTTATATGAAAATTAAGTCCTAAAATTTACAAGCATTTACAATGAAAAATAATTCACTTAAATTTTTTTCCTATCTTTATCTTGCAATTGCTAGCAAAACCAATTATGCAAGTGTAAAACAAGCAAAGTGTTTGAAAAAGAATGCATGCACAAAAAAATGACATGATTAATGTTACAAAAAAACCACAAAAAAACATAAAGGAAAAAAAAGAACATAAAAAAGACACAAAATAAAAATAAATCAAAACAAAAAGAATAGAATTAGAATATATATATATATATATATATATATATATATATATATATATATATATATATATATATATATAAGAAATAAAAAATTAAAATAGAAACAAAAAAATTAAAAAAAGAATAGAGAGGAAAAAAACCCCAAAAAAACATGAAAACAAGGAAATCAAAACAAAAATTAAAAAAAAAAAAACAAAAGAACAAGAAAAGGGAAAACAAAATGATGATGGAACATAAACAAATGAAAAAAATAAAGGAAAAAAATGAAAAAAAATCAAACACAAACATAAACAAACACAAAAACCAAAAAGGAAAAAAAAATTAAAAAATAAAACATAAAACATATTTATTGAATGTGATTGGAAATGTTATTTATAACGGAGAAGAGTTTGTCCTAGACTTGGAACAAAAGTTCTTCCTAAACCTACAACAAGATGTCTTTTTAAATTTGCACAAATAAAATTAACAGGGGGGAGGAAGGTACTAATTTGAAGATGTGAGCAACAACACAATGACCAATGACAAAAGAAATGTAAAATGATAGTTTATACAAAACAGGGTGTCGTGGAAAAAAACTTATGCTCTAAATAGCTCTAGAGTTTTTAGTGTTGTTTCTCCTTTAAAACTTGATTTTTAAGAAACTTTCAACTTTACTTACTACCCCCTAAGCTTGCCACTATTAAATATACAATACATTGACCCTATTACTTATTAATATTCTAACAAGGTATCCAAAAACAAATAAATAAATAAACAAACAAACAAACCAATTTTCAAGTTACCAGTTTTTAATTTATTGAGAACTTGCAAGTGGGTTTCAAAAGGTTATCACCATAAGTGATATTTGAAGGTATATGTGAACCCTAGTTCAACAATATCCTTTCCTTGGGCCTTATATTTGGTTTTTTATCCAATAAGTAACATTTTAAATAAGTAATAATAACATTTAAGAACTTATAATTGAATTGAACTTCTTAAACCATTTCAGACGTATTATGTAAATTGGAATTAATTATTGAAATATTATATGTTGAATAACTTTATTAACATAATGATATGTAAACTAGTATCCAAATGTTATTCATTATAATGATTTCTAGTATTACATAAGTTGGAAGTGTAGTTATAGATTGTGATCATTTGCAAGGGAAACATCCGAAAAGCCAAGCTTACGAATCCAATCGAACACAAAAAAATATTCGATCAAAGGTCAGAGGTATAAAAGGCGTTCCATAAGTGAACATAATACTCAACTAATAGACATGTAAAAAGAATTCATATGTTATTTATAAATCTTATGAAAGAATAGACAACAAAAATAATAAATTTATTATACCATAACATAATAAATGCTCATAGTAACAAAAATATGATAAATTGACGAATGGTGCGAACAAGGTATTATGCCCTATGTTCCATTGGTAGTGAGTCGATCAATCCTTTTAGCCAACTATAATGTCCATCACCAGGGATTTAGGTCTGTAAAAAAAGACAAACGTCATCATCTTCGCATTAACTTTCATTGAACTTTTCAAGTCTATTTTTGAAAGTATGAACTAATTTTAAGTAGATGACAAGAGCATGAGGATTAAATGACATTAGATGATCCCATATGGATTGAGTCATTCAAATGTGCACCACCTTTCCAATTTGTTCTTCTTTGCACGATTGTTGAGAAACAGAGAAACATTCACATCAATCAATGTTTTTTCAAACTTTTCATTCCGTATTGGTGTAATTAGGAGATTTGAAAATGTGATGACATCATTTTCCATGATTGGATCTCCACCTGTGTGAACAAAAAACAAAAGAATAGCTTGAAACAACAAACTTAGTATTTGCATTTAAAAAAGGTTTGATGTTTTTATCTCAAAATTTAGGGTAGGCATAATATGTAATAGTGTGTATTCCAATAATGAAACTATATGAAAACTTTGACAACCTAGTTCCAATGGATTTATTAAGCTTTAATTCAAACAATGGATATAAATAGTACAAGGAAATTTTTGTAATGAAAGACTTATTTCCATTTGATTATGTATTATTCAAGTAATTAGTATAATTTACTATGTACTAGATAAATAATTAATACATGGAAAGAAATAAATAATATGTATTAAACAAGTGAATAATACATGGGTTGGGAAGAAGGTTATTAATGTTTTTGAGTTGACTTAGCCAAAGAAAAACCAAAATATGTTTATTTCATACTACTAGCAAACTATCCAAAAAATTAGTTACTTTGAAAAGAGTAAGATGAAATATTAAAATGTAAGGGCCAAACAGATGGAATTGATAATGGTTAAAGGATCCCATCAATACAGCCAAGGTAGGAAAAGGATGGATCTTCCAAATTCATTGGTCATGAAGATTATTATCCTACCTTGAATGAAAGATGAAAACATTTATAGTATTTTCATTGGGTACAAATATTCTTGTCCTAACCATCATTAGATAATAAAATCATCTTCAAATCCCATTGGTTCATAAAAGGAAATGAGGTCATCTTATATATAATTACAACATGTGTGTGCGTGCGTCCGTCCGACGGGACAGTTCCGCGTTTTAATGGACCGGCGGAACCGGCCCGGATGGTCGGATTCCGAAAAGGGTAATGGGTATAACTCAGCAGGGGTGGGGGGGGCGGGCGGGGAAGGGGTGGGGGGGGGCCAGGGAGGGTTTTTTTTTTTTTTTTTTCCGCCCTAAACTGCCCAGGACTTATTATGGTTTTCAGGCTATGGTTTTCGGGACTTGGGATCTCAACTTTGGGGCCTGGGAAATTTTAGGATATGGTTTTCAGGACGTGGTTTTCAAGACTTGGGATCTCAACTTTGGGGCCTGGATTTTCACACTTGCGGTTTCCAAGACCGAAACCTGAAAACTTTTAGGACGTGATTTTCAGGACGTGGGATCTTAATTTTGGGACCTGGATTTCACACAGGGGCTTCACAGTGACCTTCGGCCACGGGCACCCACTAGTTGATAAGAAAGACGGATTTTCATAAGCTATCATTGACCAAAGGAAAACAAGCTCAAAGAAGGGTCTTATGGTGGCTCCTTGAATATATTGTCTCTTTTTTATGTCATGGTGAAAGACTTATGATTATAATGAAACATGTGTGAGAGGGAAGGAAAAAGTATAATACATATGTATGTGTGTATTATTCATAAACACAAGGGCATGTGCAAGTACAAAAGCATGGAAGAACATTATGTGTAACATATAGTGATAGTTGAAGGGTTATGGAATAATTTGATGAATAATTTTTACGACTTCTAGTGAAAATATTATTTTTCCTTGATTTGTTTCAAACTTCAAACAATATTAGTGTAAAAGTTGAAAAATGTTTTCACAAAGTTTAATATCATTCGAGCTTTTGTTAAGGAGATGTTCAACATTGGGGAAAACGACCTTAGACCCCTTCTACTAAAACGTTTTATTTTATATACCCAACCAACATTGGTCATGACCCTAACTTGGGTGCATGACATTTTAAGGAAGGACAATACAATTTTTTTCAATATTTAAAGGAAATTGCATGCTTCCAAAGAGAAAATGGACCCAGAAGCAAAATATAAAGAAAGGGAAGCGAGTGGTAAAAATGTTATTGGACTCAAACATATTCCCACAAATTGAGATGTTGCAAAAAAAATGAGTCCCAATCACTTCCAAGTGGGAAATCATTTTGGGACTTAAATGTCCCAACATGTTGTAAATTTTGGGACAAAAGTGTACATGTAGTAAACATGGTCCAAATTGGGCCCCTAACATATGATTAAAAAGGTCTTGATGCACTACATAGATATAAAAAATGGCTTCACTTTCCCCACTTGGAGTTGTGATCTATGAGTTAAATGGTTCAATGAAAGGTTGGGAGTCAAAGTGATAATTTGATTATGGATAACTAAAACCTAGGAAACATGGTTCAAATGACCTTTTATTGAAGCTTGTAGCCTAGTGTTAGAAAAAACTTAATGAAAACTACAAGATAATGTGATTAGATATTAAAAGAAGACATGACATGGTTTGAGGGAGTTATGATGCTTCAAAATGTTGGGACACTACATGTCCTAGTTTTGGCCATTTCAATTTAGCCTTTATGGATAATCACAAAGTATATTATCGTACCTTATCATTAGATACAACCCATTGCTAAATTAAATTTAAAACAAAGGAACTTTTGACACCTCAAGTTAAACTTTTATATTTTTTCACACATTTTCAATCCTAATTTTTTAACAACTTGTATAAAGGAAAATTCAAAAAATAAAGATTTTTTGGGATGATTATGAAATGTGTTAAAAGAGGATGTCGAAAACTAGGACTTCAAAGATTTTTTTTTAATGATAAAATTGCATCATTAATAGCCCAAATGTGTTATGGCTTCGAGTTATTTGTTATTTCAATATTTTATTTTTTGGAGTTTCAATTTTTATTTTGTATTTTCGAGTTAATTATATATGATTAAATTTGGAATTTCATGTGATTGCAAGTTTCATGAGTTTTCACTTCAAAAATATGGATACAACAAGTGTTGTGTTTCACTTTTGTTAATTTGGATTGTTCATCAAATTAGGCAATGTTGTTTTGAAATTTCTCACTTTTAGCAATTTTCTTTTTAAATTGATGAAAAATTTCAACATCTGGAATTTTTAATTGATTTCTGTTGAATCTAATCACAGGGTATGCATAAGGGAGGAAGTGATGATTCCTCCCAAGTTGGAACTATATGAGTTCTAGGTGAGTTCATAGCAAGACCATGACTGAATTTCTCCAAATACATAAATTGCCATATAACCATGAGTCATCCTAAAAAGTTGATGTTATTCATGACACACCTCCAAAGGCTTGCCACAAGGTATCGAGATAATTTTTTTGATATTATGCAATATGGAAAACTTAAAAACCTTGGGCACACATCCCAACTCCTCAGACTTGGGGGTTGGAAAGATGTACAATAATTCCCAATATGGGATTAAGACAAGATCTTCAAGTTGAACTCTCGTACATGTGAAAATGCACCAACTAAAATAAGCATGAATCCATAAAGTTTCAAAATGTGAAACTCGAACATGATAATTCACATTGAAGAAATTGATAATTCGTTTAATGAGGAAATTGAAGAAAAAATATATGTAATAAAAGAAAGGGAGAAGTTTGATATAAAAGTGGGGAGTCCATGAGAGTGGGTAGGATTAGAATAAAGAGGAAGAAGAGTTTAAAATCGATTACAACTTACTTTTGAGTAATGTTTTAGTTGGTTGAAGTTCATTCTCTCATGTTTAAAGATGGAGGATTGTGTTGGTTTGAAATATTCCATGAGAATGGTGAGTAGTTATGATTAATTTGTGTGTTCTCCTTTCATGTCACGAGACTTTCATGATTAGTTGTATTTCTTTTGTAATTGTTTTTGTTCAAATTCAATACAAATTTTGTTTCTTGTTCATTTTTTGTTCCTAGATCATCTACACTTCATTTCTTTTCTTACAATCTTTGAAATTTCATCTTTTTCCTCACATTTTGATTAATACATGCAAATCATTTAACATGCATAATACCACTAGAATGTTACACTGCATGCAAATATAATGCATGTTGTTGACAACTCATTGTATCGTTGTTCTATTTGTCATAACATTGGTGATTGCTCTCAGCCCTTTATGTTTTACTTCACACAAACCCATTCCAGTAGCAATTTTGAAGCTGAAATTGTTAAATTCCATTATTGCAGAAGAATTGGATTTTGTTAGGACTACTGGGAATAAGTTCATTCATCAATGCAGGGACCAACAGCTATGAGGCAGATACATGGAAGAAGGATAATGTTTGGCAGAGGATGGTAATGACAATTTTGACCTTGATGATGATTTTGCAAAGAAATTGGGTGAGTTCTTTTCTTGACTCTGGTAAGTTGTTTTGTAGGTGTATGATAATAGAAGAGGAAAGCAGCTAAGTAGGTCAATGTTGATAAAAGAGTTTTGCTTCAACCTCTAATTGTTTCTGGACATAGTTATGACATTCTTGGTGCGAGAATGTTATGGAAGCCCAAAGAAGCAAGAATTTTAATGAATTTTATAGATCAACCAGTGTAATTTGGTAAACATTCGTGGGTCAAGAATGTTTTGACAAGGTGGTAAATGAAGAATTTTAAAAAAATTTAATGTGCAAAATGAAGAATGTCATCACTAGGTTTCTGGACATATGATGAATGTGCTCTAAAATAAATAACATGTGTGTGCTTCTTCTCACTGTGCTCAATTTTGAGAAAGTCTGTGCAACTGTATATAGAGAACTGTCATTTGCTGAGATTCCATCACTGGCTGCATTCTGAACTTAATTACTCCTTGCCATGAGTATTGACTACTCACTGCCAGAAACTAATTCCCAATTTGGTCTCTTACAAGTGACTGCAGTTTGAACCATTTTATACTGTTCTTCGGATGCTTTGTCTCTTCTTGAAAGGGATGTCAGATATTTATATTGGAGACATTGGGACTTGACTGGTGGACTATTCACCAAGTTGGATTTCTTGTTGAGTTTGGAGCTAAAGAGAGATTTTGTTCTCGTTGGCATTTTGCAGTTTCACTGTGACATACGGGAGGGGCTGTTGCAACAAATTGCAAGCAAGCATGTAAGGCTATAGGCTGAATGAGTGGTGCCTACTATATTCTTTCACATACTGGGCAAAGTTTTTCAAACATTCTGGGGTTTTAAGATCTTGAATTATGAATTTGTACCTATGAAATGGGTGGGTAAACTTGCTTCAGTTGTGGATGGCAGCTTGATTTGGCTTTGCCTTTGGTAGAGTGGCCTGAGTACAGTGACTCCTTGCAATTGCATACAAAGGTTTCTTCCCTTGTCTTCCCTTTCTTTGTTCAATAATTATGGGTTGGCAATAGGCTTAATTACTGTACACAGATCATGAAAAAACTGTACCAGGTTTAACTAGCCAATTAAGGAAGGAGACAATGGCATTGCTCCTGTCCATGATTTCCTGTCTTGATGTTTGTAATCTCAAGACTGCCTCAGACCATATGCATTCTCTTTAAAAAAGACAAAAGAGTCCCTCTGCTCATCAATCTTGTGTGAAGGGTGTATTGAAAACTGCAGTTTCTAACCGAGGAGGTGTTTTGCCTTCTACCTCTTGCCATCCGTGCTGCTTAATCCAATCAACCCATATGGTATGGAAAAGATTGTACAATCATTTGATACACAAAACAAGTAAATCAATACCTAATAAGAAAAATAAACTATTGGAAAATTGAAGCAAGAAATCAAAAGTTGTACATATCATTTTGGCTTCAATAACCACCCTTTGATAGGAACAAGGTTTTAAACAGAATACAATTATTTGAAATACAAAACAAAAGTTAAATCAATACATAACAAGAAGAATATAAGTATGGGAAAATCGAAGCAAGTAATCAAAAGTTGTACATTGCCAATCCAAAACCTTATGTGCAAGGGAAGGTATATGGTATCAATTGTTCCACAAATTTCATTTTAACAAAACAGTGTCAACCACAAAGGCTGTCAATCAGAGAACAAACAACACAGATGCTCACCAACCAAGAATAATGTATCATCGATGAAGTTGCAGAGAAATCTCCACAACAACAATTAAAGGTAACACGACAATGAGTGCAGTCATAACCTCATGAGAGTCGCTCACAAAGTGACAGACCATCACCTTCATCACGAACGGCAGTGACGAGCTGCCATGACTACCCACTGAGTTCATCAGCTCCCAACAGTGGGTGTAGATAAGCATATAATAATCTTCCCAAAAACTTGGGCAAACCATTATACACAATCTGCGTCCTGAGTTTCTGTTGCCTTTCTGGAAGCAATGGGAAGACTCAGACGTGATGTTGGCTAGCACTCAAGAGACATATGCTAATCAAAAAAGTCAACAGTATCCTCATTCAAGCTGCAACAAGCTTCTGAAGGAAAGAACTTTTATTTCATTTTAGCATGTCCCTGTATATGAAACCAAGAATAATGTATCTCAACTTAATAAAACAGTGTGAATTCACAAAGGCTACCTCTGTCAATTCATGAACAAACAACACGGACAGTGACCAGCCAACCTATCCTGGTATTTTCGTTACTTTAGGAGGATAGAGAGAAACATAAACAAGGATAAAGCTTTGACATGTAAAAAGAAAGCAAAGAAACATAATGCATTTCAGCCTGACTCAAGTTCCATTTCCCAAGTCTAGTTCTTCATTTTCATGTCTTGTTCCAAAAAAATGGGTTTGAATGTTCTACTCTGATATTGACACATCCCACACACAATGTTTACTTCTTTTCTTATCTTGCTGCAGGAACTGAAGTTGAAAGTCCAGAGATTGAAGGGTAATACCTGTTGTGATGTCAATGTAAGAGTACCATCCAAAATTCTCAGAGAATGGCTTGTGTAGAGATAGCAGCAATGGGTCCTTTACCACATTGGCTTTCAAGTAAATTAGAGTAAGATCATTTATCCTCTACCTTCAAGACAAAGCACTCGACACGGGGCCATAACTTCCATTTTCCTCACCCCGTATCCATAACATCCAGTCAGTCTGGAATAATGGAAGACATCTCTTACCCACAAAAAGAAGGCTAAAACTGTTGAATGGATTATGAGAACTCAATCTTTGACAACAGTACCTTTCTTCCTATTCTTAACTTTCTTCTTCACAGCAGCAAGCAAGTTGAGTGGAGTATCAATTGGAACTGCTTCAGTAACTTGTGATGGATCAGTAGCAGCACCTGATAGAGTTTCTGCTGTTACAGATATTTCGTTTCCTAAATCACCCCTCAATCCTTCTTCCTCCATAGCTTCAATGTCTGAACTCCTAGGAAAAATAGGCCCCAGTGGTCGGCTTGCCTTATCTTGATGCTGAGAAGAAAGTTTTGCATATACTGTGGCAGCAGCTATTTGGCTGCCTTGAATTTGATGCTGCAAAGGTGTGGCCACCACTTCTCTAGGCTTCTTTTGCAATGACATGCTCTCCTTCAACATTCCTTTGGCAACCTTGTCAAACTCGACCAGTGCCTCCAAGTCTGCCACAAAATTTATAGCCTTGTCACTGCTAGGATTTGTCACATTTACAACTCCCACCTATGTATTTCTCTACTCTGATTCCCCTAAATTCACATGCACTTCACCTTAAACATTATTTAGGAATACATTGAAGTAGGATACTTATGAATATAACATGAACTTTTACTCTGATTAGAGCCCAGACTGAAGAAATACACACCGAGTGGATGGCCAGAGTCCTTTCCCACTGCTTTCAGTGATGTCGATGTTGTGTCTACCCTGCAGCATAGACATTAAAACTTTCTGAGTGGAGGCCACAAATACCCAGAGCAACTCCAATCAGCTCCACTGCTCAACAGAACTCTGATCTGTCCTCCATATGAATGCATCTCTCCACTGATCATAATAAAAAATAACTATCATTACTAACATCCAAGTCCACATGCTTTCACATGGGCCATCCATATGACACCAAAAACTACCAGACAGAAGCTTTTGTTGCGGGTCACTATTAGCAGCTGTCACAAATCTGGAGCATTAGGATGTTAAAGAGACCATGAAGAGACAAAGATGAAGTATCCATACCAGCCAGACATGCCTCCCTCAAACATAATTTCACTCTGTTCAGTCAAAAGAGCAACATTTGGCTTCTCTTCCTTGTGCACTTCAACCCTTTCCTGCTCATCATCCTCACCATTCTGCTTAATGTTGGAGGCCCCATCCTCATGCCTGATCTCACCTTCCTCCAAGACTTTGACTGAACCTAACATTACTGTATCCTGCTTGCTCTCAGTAACTCTGGTGTTCTCAATCGCATCATCCATCTCCACTTCTCTTTCTGTGACTCTGGTATCAACAATGGCACCCGCATGAGACAAGGCTGTGAAGTTATGATGTCTTTGTATCTTCCTTTGTGCCCTTTCTGTTTCATGAACTTCCACCTGATACACAATCCCATGGTATTGGTCTCACTTAGTGTTTATCTTCAAGGACACTTCAGGAAAAAATCCATTATGTTCACCTTTCATCAGCATCCATCTACTTCAGCAAAACAATCTCAACAGTGGAAAATGCTTATTGCAGACAGAGTCGGAAAGACTGGGATGGCAGAAAGATACCACTTTCTTAAGAGTATCAGTTAAAACAGCAGCCTTCGTTGATGCAAGCCTAAGGCAGCGCATAAGCTCACTGGCAGACACCCCCACACCACCCCCTTTCTGCACTGCACAAACTTCGCCATGCGTGTTTATGGTAATTGTCAACCGGCCCCCCATCACCAATTCTTCTTTCAAGCTTGGATCCAGTACCTGTACAAATGCTTGTCCTGTGAGCAGCATGCAGAAATTAACAAAGTTTCTTAATCTTTCACACCAGGCAGCGATTGGAACAATACCAAAAGACTCACCAGGAGATCTCCATCACCCAGAAAAGCGAATGTGACTGCAATTGGCAGATGATGAATACTCAATGCCAATGGCTCACGTACCTGCAAAAACACTAGTCAATTGTTTAAACTTAACACAGAATAGATCTTAATCATATCTGCCCACTGGAATCAATGTTGAGATACAACTTAAGTTTGCAGATTTTACAAGCAATTACCAGTGAATTACCAGTGAAAAATACATGGATGACAAGTCAGTAAGACATTGGAGCCAAACCTCAGGAGGGTGTACAATGATGTCTTGGCCATCTGGCCCCCCTAACGTGCACTCTGGCCTTCGGAAAGAAAGCAGTGCTGCAAGTGCTGCCAGATTTGCTGCATCAATCAGATTCCTGACCTCCCAATCCTTAGCTCAAATTAGAAAAAAGTTGCAAAACCAACCTTGCAATCTGGTTTGCTCTTTTGTCAAACCATCTCCATGTCTGGAAACCATTATGGCTTCTTCCTTAAACCATTCCGGTAAACAGAGTACATTATGGGTTCCAGATTCGAGAGTAGAGATGATCATATACCCGCCATTATCAAGGATATGGATGTCTAGCCGAATTGCCCAGACAGACCTGCCTGCCAGCACACACAGTGACTCTGTATCCACTGCTTTGCTCTCCCTGCACTCACATGTCAAATAAGATGAAGCTTCAATGAACAGACAAGTTCTCAGACCATAATCTACTTGCCATAGTGAGAGATGGAAGAATGAGCAGTCAGTAATTTCCACTGCCAAGTTGTAACCTAGACAACACTACCTTGCCATAGTCAAAGATGGAAGAATGAGCAGTTGGCAATTTCCACCGCCAAGTTATAACCTAGACAACAATACCTTGAAAACCCATTCTGCAGGAGAGAAGAGAGAAGGCTGTGAAATTTTGAAAGCATTTTAGCTGACTGATAGGTACCTACCTCAAGCCACGGTCAATAATGCGGCCAAGCTCCACAGCCATCTCTCCAGGCCGACCGGGCTCAAACCCTGGGTCAGCCATAGGCGAAAACTCCGTGAAAATGGCAAGGGTTCCTTCATTGGGGCGGTCTGGATAGGGTTGCACCAGCTGGGCACTCACCACCGCAAGCACCCTTGTCTGCCCTAACTGCACCTCGGCTGAATCATCTCCTCTGCAAATAATAATATTTTTTCTGGCTTTCTTTTAGAGCAGAAACAAGAAGGAAGGTTTGGAAACTAAATAACCAAAGTAATAATTCTTCAACTGTTGTTGTTGTTGTTGACGATACAAAAAAAAAAACTGCAAAGTGCGTGGAAGATTCTTTCCATTCTTTCTTCATTGCTTGAAGAGAATTTTTTGAACAAGGGTTCAGGCAGCTGCTCCTGGAAGCTAGAACAACGCAAACAAACAAAAATACATACATACTTGGAGAAATTGATAACCAGGCGACGGAAATCGAACGGCGTTCGACCATCGATGCGTTGATTTTCCCGCAGCGCTGCTTCGATGAACTGCTTCTCGTTGATACTCATACGCATCGCACCCATTGCCATGTTTTCTTTCTTCTTCTTCCTTCACTCTCCCCTCCCTGTTTCACTCTCCTCCTCGTTCCCTCATAACCGCAACAACACCATCACCAGCTTCAGAAAGCCAAAAAACACACACACAAAAAACAAATACGAACTCAAAATTTCTTTTTGAATCCTTCCTTCGCGCTCGATCGATTCCTCAAGAGTAGCGTGATTCTCTCTGTTCCTCCCATGGGCTCTCTCGCTCACGAGCTCTCTCGTACGTGAGCTCAAAACTCGTTCGTTCTCCATGCCACGCACGAACTCAAAGATTCGGGTTAGGGTTAGGGTTTAGATTCAGAGATTTTACATCCTGAAATCACTCGAATTTATATTCTCTTTTTTTTAATTCTAAGAAATTTTAATTCAAAAATCCGCTGAAATCGCTCGAATTTATCTTATTTGGATTTCTAAGAAATTTTAATTTAAAAATTGCTGAAATCACTCGAATTTATCTTTATTTGATTTTTAAGGAATTTTAATTTTTAAAATTGCTGCCATTTCTAAGGGATCTTTTGCCTTGTGTTTTCATTTTCAACTTGGGTTTTGTGCTGCTTGGCACTACCAAGTGACGACGATTAAATGATTTTGTGGACATAATAATTTTATTGTAATTAAATTTGTCTTTATGAATAATATGTTAGGGTTAATTTTATATATGTTCATCAGATTTATTATTTGAAATATTTTTTCAAAAGATAAAATTGTGCAGACTTTATTAAATGTCATTTTGTTCCATTCATTTTTATTTTTATTTTAAAAAAATTGTTAGATAAAATGTCGATTATTTAATTTTGTTATTTATTTATTTTTCCAGGATTTTGTTGATGTTCTCATAATGAATATTTCAAGGATTTTTTAATATTTTTTTTGAGTTTGATATCTTTTATTTATCAAAGTTGCATGATGGATAATTCTTAGGAAATATAATTTTCATTATTATCTTATTCATTAGGAAAAATATTGATAAAACATTTGCCAACAATTTAAATCTGAAATTATACAAATAGAAATATATTAAAATAATCCATTATATATGTGTTAAATGGTTAATTTATTTTTAAAATTTGTATAATGATTTTATTTTTATTGTGCTTTCAAGATTGAAATTTGTTGATTTATATTTTAAAATCAGAATCATAGATAAATAAATACATGAAAAAACATATGGATATAAAATGTGACTTATTAATTTAAAATACCACCAAAACATGTTTTGTTTTGTATCAAACCAAATCTTGAGATTTAAGATTTTTTATGATTTGTAATCATGGATTTCAATAATAAGATTTTTATGATTTGTAATCATGGATTTCAATAATAAGATTTTTAAAGATTTGATGATTTCAATAATAAGATTTTTTAATGTGGATTTAAGATTCTTTAAATCTTGAAATCAAGAAGACTTTGAAAAAAAATCAATTACATTTTATTTTTGCAATCAATTTGGAAGCATTTGATCAGTTTTTTTTTGGGTCACTTTCTATGCTTTCCTTTTTTTTCTTCTTGTAAAGTTTTTGTGGCAACAAATCATTCATCCTCATATGCATTTAATTTAATTAATGACACACATTGAAGAAAAAAATTGCAACCCCTACAACCTATTTATAGGATGTTGAAAACACACATAATTTAGTGGATTCATATACTTGGGCTCCAGGTTGCTAGTGACATTCAACTACATGGTTATGTGTTTGGGGAATGGAAATGTGTTTTTACTGTTTAAATTGTTGTGGAAATGCAATTGCATTTTTGGGACAATGTAAATAGATTGTTCTAGGTTGAGTCCAAATGCTATATTGATTGAATATGCTATTGTAAAAAGCCCACAAGATGAACCATTTAGTTGTTGCATGACATTTGCATATGTATATAACAAATGTTCAACATTAATTATTTTAGTTAATAACTGTATAGTATCACATAGTAATTTTTTTTCTTCTTGGCGTGTTTGAATCATATATTGTGCAATGTAAGTATGGTGTGGTTCATGTATCTAGACTATGATCCAATGGTTATTGTTTATGAACGTGTTTTGTAGACATTTGGATAAGTATCTATGTATGGTTCCTATAATTACATATGTGTTGTTGGTATCTTAACATTTCTAGTTATATAACATTTGCATTGCTATTGTTATGTGTCAAATATTCAACCATTCGTAGGGATTTTAAAAGACATTTTCACTATTTATGGTCATTAATTATGTTGTTGTTTGAATTTTCTTTTATCATGATTTTCTTTTTTGTTGTTGAATTTCAATGTGCAATGTTTATGTTTTTCTTTTGTTATATCATGTTGTGAAATATGTGTTACCTATCTATTGATCCTTTTTTGAATTCAATTATGTTTATGTCTTGTATAATGATATCTTGTAGGATTATTAATCCATTTATTGAATGTAGATGTGATAACATTACATATACATTGTGCATATTAAGTCGGACATTATCGAGTGGTTGGTAAAGGTCTATGATCAAATGGTCAAATGTTTGTCCTTGAGTTTTGAAATCTATGAAACAAAAAACTGGGGCCAGTGGTAGTTGATATCTATTGATTGTGAAATTCTTGGATTTTGATATGTGGATTCTGTTGACAATTCCTATATTGGATACAAATTTTTCGTTATATTTATTTTCATTCCTATGTAGATTTTAAAGAAAGATGTTAAATATTGAGTTTTACTTGTGGATAATGTATGTCTTATAATGTATTTGATGTCCTTTCATATTAGCCTTTTTGTGTATGTGTTAGTTGTAATGATACCATAACATTTTTGTTTTAACATTTTCAAATGGATATCTATCATGTAGTGGTTTCTGACATTTTGTAATTCATTGCAAGGTATTATGACAGTTGTTGCCTTCCATGGATCATCATATCAATTGAGATTTAAATTAAATAAAAAATGTGTTATTAATAAGTCAATTTGTGATTTCATAAAATTTTCAATTCTTTAGAAGTTTAGCATATTGTATGTCTTCATTTTGTCGCATTTGTTAAAATCTATAAAAGTAAAGATGAATGTTGTGCATTTAAGTCTAAATCATCAATATACATGCACAAGTTTTTACACTCACATTATTTGCTGAACATATATTTTTATTACACTTTCACCACATGTGTGCACATATTTTTGAAATACAACACACATCGCTATGTATACATTTTTCCACATGTAATTGTAAATGATGATGTGATACCCTAATTTGTTATAAACCTTGATCTTTTGTGCAAGAATGAACAAACAAATTGGTTTTCTTTTTGGACCAAGACCCCAAGTAGTATGTTGGGGGTAGTTATGATAGTGTGTTAACACCATTATTTTTAGCCACAACATTGGCCTTGTTTGGTTCTCAATCAACAACAGTATTTCGACTAGTAGTTACATTTTTTGATGGGGGAGACATCACAAGGATGTTTGATGCATTATGGATGACTCATGTCTAATGAAGGTTTTGAAAGGTGTTCCCAAGGCTAATCCACCACCTATTAGGGGTATGCCACCTTGGCATGCTGCAATAACTAAATTCCATGAACTTCTAGCACAACCAAGTGTTGATAGGGCAAGCAAGCTCCCTAGTGTGGTTGTGGTACATAATGAGGATGGAATTTTTTTGTTGAAGGGGGGTATCAAAACGACTTTACCAACCCTAGAGGATTTTGTTGAATTTAGGTGCTCAACCGTTGATGTTAGGCAAAATAATTGTGGAGCATCTAGGATTGATTGATGTTGATTTAAAACTAGGGTGAAAGCACACTCCCCCCCCCCAAATTGTAGTCACACATATAATCTTTCTATAATGTTTTTTTGGTAATGTATGGACATCACGTCTTGAATTATTTTTGCTTGTTTTAATTATATTAGATTAGGTTTACACTTCATCCAATCAATTATTTTGAAATTTTCAATAAACATTGAAGATTTTCAACATATGGAATATATTCGTGACAAAATGATACTTGTCATAGTGTGAAAAAAATTGAATATATATTTCAAAACTAAGGTTGTGGATGGAATTCTTGGGTGATTTTTTTTTATGGTGTATGATATTGATATACATCAATTAAATGTAGGAAATTTTAGAAATTTAAAGTTTTTGGATGAAATTTCATTGAAAAAATGTGTTTTTTTGCATTTGTTTAGTAGTGAATGCATAATAATATCCAATTTTTAGGAAAACATCACTACCATATCAAAGAGGAAGAGATTTTATATATGGGCATTACATTATATTTTCAATTTTCTTTTGTTTGGTAATGTTTCATAAATCATAAACATGAAGCCCTATGGCCGTTGAAAAATTGAAAGTTATGTACTTTGTGTACATTGATTTTATACAATCCTCATCATCTAACCATTGGATCAAAATCAATTTTAACTCAAAATGAATTTTGAATTCAAAAATGTTGTTGTGTGAATTCTAAAGTTTTTTACTTGTGTTTAGGATTACCAAAGGAAATTATTGGAGAAAATAAATAATGCATAAAATTGTAGGAGCAAGCATAAATGTTCTTTTCGCATGTTCCAAAAGACCATAAAAATTGTGAAGAATCGTCAATAAGTGGTTGTAACTATCAACTACATTATAGATATAATTGTCCATGGACAACCATATGATCGGAATGTTTGTGTAAAAGCCACATATGAAACTTTTTGCAAAGAACCCCATATGAACCAATTCCTAAATCATTGGAATTTTCAAGATTGCTTAAATAAATTGATTATATTATTATACATGGGCAATTTCAATACATATATATCAATTTTTATTTACCAAATTTTTTTGTCCATGAATTTGTTTACTATCATTTGATATTACCGTAAAATTTATATGGTGGCAAATCATTCATCATTTTTTTGTATTAAATTTAAATAGTTAAACATATTGATTTAGAAAGTTGCAATGCCTACGACATTTATGGGATGTAAGAAAACATACATGATTCAATTGATTTGTAGGATTTTTAAAAATAATAATCATTGCTAGTGTGAAGTTGGCGATATGGTAATAAGTAAAATGAAAATGAATGACATCTAAGATGCTAGTTTGGTTGTTTTATTATAATAGGTCATATTTGCACATAAGGGACAAGAATCACCAAATGTGTTTTTTAAAATATAGAGATTGTTTGATATTATGAAGATGTGTTTGTTTTAATGTAATATCTTCTTATTTTATTTTATTTTATGATGTTAGTAACATTTATAAAAATTAACATACATTACAAATATATTTTAAAATATGAAAGAAACACATGAAACCATGTCAATTTCAAAGAGAAGATTGAAAGATAATTAGTCTTTTATGAACAATGTGATGTGATGTTACTTAAATTGAATTCAAATTGTGTTAGTCTTGCATGAGAAGGCAAAACATTCAATTGTTGCATGTGACGATTGAAAGGTGATGATGTGGAAAGGCAAATGTGAAAGGGATTTGGAATGAAATCGACAAGGTGGAATTATTCATGCAAATGAATTTCAACTAAAACTTTCCATAGAACAATATTCTAGGAGCTTGAAAAGATCGAAATTCAGATAGCTAAAATGCCAAGCTATCTGAATTTTAGTTATGCAAATTAGACACAAAACAAAAATGTGATGATCTTGAAAATGGAAAAATTGCAAAGGATTGGTGGAAAAACATTCAATTTGTACATATGGATGTTCAACTTCTTCAGTTGGAAATTTTTGAGGAGTGAGAAAATGGAATTGGAATACATTTTCATGTGTTGAGGAATTGTAGAACACAAAGGAAAAAATTGGAAAAATAGCTTGAAATAAAAAATCAACAACTAAAGAATTTCTTTTCTAGTTTGAATACTTCATAAAGACGAAATGAAGAAGATGAATCAATAAGTTAGAAGAAGAAATACCACTTTTGGATTCATTGTAATGAACAATTTTGCTTTGTATGGAATGATGAAATATGTTGTTACTCCATGATTCCTAATGGCATATATTGAAAGAAAATTCAAAACAAATATTAACATTCCTTTTGGTCCCCCTTTTCTTCCCCCCTATCCCCCTTCCCCCTCCCACCATTGTTTTGTGAATATTTTTCAATTATAAGTTTTTAGTTTCAATAATAAGAAAAATAGAGTCTTTTCTTGAGTGCAAAACTTTCTAGGAGAAATTTAACACACAACACAAACACTTTAGACTATTACACCAACAAATTTTAAAGAAGAAACTAGATGCCACAAATCCTCCCCCTTTCTACCCATTCCAAACATTTATGAAAATAGAGGGAAAAATACACAATCAAAATAAAAATGGAAAAGGGAAGAAAAAAAAAACTTCATTCATTGTGAAAGATGCAAAAGGCCACAACAAGAAGAACCTTTGCTTGAGAAGGAGCTCCTCTTGGCATGTTAGATTGGGAACCTAGGCAAACAAAAAAAATCCACAATTGAACTTGAAATTGTTGAAAAATGTTGCAAATAAATTAAAATCCACTTACAAAACCACCTAAACAACAATAAGGGTCTTATTTTCTTATTGATGAAACATGCACAAAAATCTTCAACAAAGATGATCACAAGATCCATTACACTAGAGCACTTGTAAGCACTTAATAAAAATATTTTATAGAAACACATGGTCCTATCTTTAAATTTTTCTTTATGGATCTTCAATTGAGATTATTTGTCAAAAATCATAAAAAATATTTTTAACATCATATAAGACCCTAAGGTTAATTCAAATATTTTAATTTCACATTTATTTCTTTTATTTGTAAGCATAAAATGTTGAGGCATACCATGACTATCAAATAAGCAAACAACATTCATATTTTACCCACAATCATGATTGTAATAATTTATTGAAAAAACTCATTGTGAGGTAAAAATAAAACTAAAATATGCCAAGGTTGGAGTTGGCGTTTTAAATATCACCAAATGACCACCCCTTAGTTCTATATCCCTAAAGTGATCTATGGTGTTTGACTTTAGATGATTTCAATGAAAAAAAAAAGAAAAAGAAAGAGAGAAACATAAGCTATGAAAAACATTTGGAAACATTTTTTAGTAGCGCGCATGTATAAATTCATTCTATAAACAACTATGACATCAAGAAACTAGATAAGCCCATCACAAAAGCACACCGTAATGGACTCATAACACACACATATTCGATCAACCTACCTACAAGATTTCAATTGACATAAAAAATTTGTATAACAAACCAAGAGACATGTTATTAGCAATTATAATTAATATCAACAAATTTACATTGTTAACAATTGTTCATGTAGGCAAAACTTATGATAATTTTAAAAGCAGGGGAAGAGAATGCTTGTACAAGCATGATGTGAAAAAATAATAGAAATTACAATGACTAAATACATTGAAAAGTAGGTAAGAAATACTCACCAAAACCTCACTCCCTCTTCTACCATAAACCATTTCTTGAAATTTATATGAGCACAAATAGAATAGGAAATGCACCTTTCTTCCTAATACTAGAGATATAACTATGGGATTTGTTCTCAAGTAAAAGGTTTTTTAGTGTGTTTTAATTGCTTTTGCTTTCTAAGATTTTAGATAGCCCATAATATGTGTTTCTTTTGGCAACACCCTTGTTTTGAACATAATATCACACATATAACATGGATAGATATATATTTTTTCATTTTTTTCATGATACTTTGCTAGGTATCATGAGGGAAAATAGAAAAACAAAGGTGGCTCATGTCAGAAAATGAAATGCATGTCCATAAGAAGAGTAAATGTTTCATTTTCCAAAATGCCTTACTTTTCACACAAGGAAAAATTTCATGTAATAATGCACCATGCAAATACACTAAAAAATATCTATCAATGTGTAGGGTAATGCATGAGGGCTTAAGCATTCTTGAAATGATGGCCTTTTAGGGCCAAAGGCCAAGGGCCCATTATTTTGGGAATGCCCCAATCCAAGGGTGTTGCATGGCATTGAAATTGATGGATTTTAATCAAAAAATTTATTTTATTTTATCCAATGATAAATAATGGGTACCCTCAATATACTCATTGGGTATTGAAGAAATAAAATAAAATAAATGCAAGGCATTTCAAAAAATGAAATGCTTATAAAATCAAACTTTCATTTTTTGAAATGCTCCAAGAGATCTTATGCATTGTAATGACTACTCCAACTACACTAATAATGTTTTGGGGCCTTTAATGAATATGGAAATGAATATGGGTTGTGATAGGCTCACATTACAAGTTGAGTTGACCTAACCTTGGCTATTTTCAAGCACATAGCCAATCCCTCTCACACTATGATTGGTTGTCAAATTGCAAGTTACAACCCATAACCTCACACCTACCTTTCATTTAAGGGTTATTAGGGCCTAATTTACATGAGGGCATGGACCTAATTGCTCATGGGCCCAAGATTGAATGTTTTGGCCCAACAATGGGACTTAACATGAAGTCATATGTTATACTATTTTTTGAATTGGGCTTATGTCGTGTAAACATTTTTGGTCCAAGTATAAGTCTAAAATCTTATCTTATTTCCTTTCTTTTAAGTTCATCATTCTCTTTCACACTAATTATGCAAGAGTTTCAATTTGTGTTTTCTTCTTTGTTCTCACACCTTTTAACATTTTTTTTCCTTTGTTCATTTTTCTGAATATTTTTATTTCACTCACATTTTCTATTCTCATTTCCTTTGATTTAATTAATTTATTTCATATTCATCTTTTTCAATTCCTTTCTTCTTCTTTAGTGTTTCTTTTCACTTTTGAAGTACCTTAACTTTAGACCATGGAAGAAAGAAGGCAAAACATCCTTATGACCCTTGTTTTTTTCATGGTCATCAAACACGTGATTGCAAGCATTTTGGCATTACAATAACTTTTCCTAATGAACAAATTGTTGCATTGATGATTATCATTATTTTCATCATGGAAAGAACAATCCAAGAAATAGAATGGTGTGGAGCTATAAAGGCCTAGAGGATTCATGGAGCGACACCTTTTGGGTTGTTTATATGAGAGAATGTTTTGCCAACATATGAAGTTCAATTCAACTATTTTAAGGTGTTTATGGTAAGTGCTAGCTCTTGCAATTAATAGAATAGATACAAATATGAAAGCATGTATTCCAATGGAACCTAAGGTGCAATTACACTTTCAAAATTGGGAAGTGGAAATACCTTGTTAGCTTGCAATGAGATCTATGGGGTAGCCATTGGTACAACTTCTATTAATGTTAAAGAGTGTTGTGCAACAATTAGAACCCTTTTGAAACCCCGAGTGTTTGAGAAGCCAACATTAGCCAAAATAAAAATTATTGCAACATAATTTGGAGCCCTACATGGAATACATTATGTATTTGGAACCATTGATAATAGTCATGTATCGATCATTGCACCTCCAAATGGCCTTACCTCTTACTATTCTAGAAAACATATATATTCAATATTGCTACAAGGGGTAGTAGATGCAAAATGAAAATTCTAGGATTATAATTTTGGGTGGGCAAGAAAAAACCATGATTGGGCATTGTTTGAAAAAACTAAAATTGGCAAAAGGACAATGAGTGGAACATTTTTACTTTACAAATTGATAGGTGATGTTGTTTACCCAGTGCACCCTTGGTTTTATTCCCCATTTAAAGGCGAGAAGAATGGATTGTTTTCAGAATAGGCCCATTGGAATTTCACACAATCTAGTACTTGAAAGGCTATAGAAAGAGTAGTTGGAATGTTAAAAGGTAGATGGAGGATCTTACAAAAAAAGATTGATATGCCACTTTGACATCTACTAGACAATGTTATTATAACTTTTTGTTTACATGTACACAACTTGTGCATAATACATGGTGATGCATTCAACATGGATTGGGCAAGAAAAGCTCAAATGGAAATGAAAATATAAGAAATGGCAAACTTGGAGATATTCAAAACAAGGACATGTTCCACATTACATGCAACACCATAAAAAGTAGATGAGAGGATTGCAAACAATAACTATGATTATCAAGTATGTTAATAACAACACATTGGATTCAAGTGACAATGAAAGGGTGGATGGAGGAGCACAATACAAAAATGAGAAAGAATTAAAAATTAAAAAAATGTTGTAGGAAGCTATAAGAACCCATGAATTATTTGCCAAAACCTTTTACATGGCTATATTGAAGGAGTTCAAGACATTTTTTCCATAATCAAGCTTAGATTTTGAATAGGAAAAAATATTAAGGTGGACCTATTATAATTCGTTGATTAAACAATCCATTTGAATGTCAACTTTTTCCAATAAAACATCGGGTTGTTGAATATTTTTCACCATGATAAATTCATTTTCCAACACCTTGGCAACCATTGCAAGTGCTTAGTCATGAAATTTTTGTTTACCAAATTTTAATAAATTATGGTGTAATTGTTTCAATTTTTGTTTTCAATGTGATGTCCATTCTCCACTTGTTCCATGTTTTCATGTTGTAAATCCATATCATTAGTATAAGTCGAAACATGTTTGAAAATAACCTATGTTTGGCTCCACCAAATATCCATGAAATTATAAAATGTGTGCTCATGATAATCATTCCTTGAAACTTCATTTGCCATCTTGTCCTCTTTCTATTGTTTGAACAAGGTGTTGAATTTATTCTTACAAACAATGGTCGTTTTTGAGAAATCGGGAATCAAAGCCAATAATCATGCATGGAGTGGTGTCCACATATCCACCCTTATTGAACACGAAAACAAGATTGCATGAGTATGGAAATGGATGGATTCAAAGTGAAACAACGAATTAACCTCTTTGGCCTCTTTGCAAAAAAAAAAAAACTTCTTGTCAATTTATTTGATTGACCTTAAATCTTTAAACAAAGTTGCATCGTGAAGTCACACACCATATTCAATTTACAAAAGAAAAAAAAAATCAAAAGAAAAAAGTTGTGCTACTTTTAAATAGAGGGGACTTAAATTAAACAAACATAGTTAAACCCCTTTTAGCCTTTTTGCAAAAAAACCATAACTTCTTATCATTTTATAGAATTGACCTAAAATCTTCAAATAAAGTTGCACCATGAATTAATGCACCATATCCAATAAAAAGAACTAAAAAAAAAACCAAAACTAAAAAGTTATGCTACTCTAAAAGAAAAGGACTCAAATTAAGCAAAATTAGTTAAACCCTCTTTAACCTTTTTGCAAACAACTTCATAACTTCTTGTCATTTTATTCGATTGACCTCAAATCTTCAAACATAGTTGCAACATGAAGTAATGCACCAAATCCAATTTATAAAATTGAAAAAAAGTTCAAAAAAAGATATAAAGACTTGAAAAAAGACTTACAAGTCTTATTATGAATGTTAGGTTTAGAGTTTCCAGCTCTAACCTTGTTTTTTTTGCCATTCTTCATCAAATTTGGCTCCATTTCCCCACAAAGAGCAATGAGGGTTTCAACATTTCTATCAACCAAAAATTTCCTATCTTTTTCCCCTTCATATTTTACTTTGATTGTCTTGTTAGATGACTTTTTTTGTTGAATTTAATTTTTTAAAATTTTTATGGAACATTGTTCAACATTTGAAGATCCTCGTCATCTGCATATTTTTCTTCATCTAAATGCCCTCGTTTCTTTTCACCAATTTTGTTTTCCCCACTTCTTCCTCCACTTGTCCAATTTGTACCTACAAGAATCATGCTAAGGTCACAAAATGGTGAATTCAATGAAGATAATAGAAATACACCCCTTCTAATGCCCTCAACTCTTTGATCTTGCCCTTCTACATTTGGAACTTCTATGGCACTTTGTGTGAATAGTTTCCTTGTTGCAAAAATCCTTCCATCATTTATACACAATGTGGGGAAAAAAAAACACGATTGTTCTTATTCTAGCAACATGCAAGAAATGATGTGCACAAAAGAAAAGAGACACATAACATTTATGGCTTCCCACTTCACTCCATTTTCAAAAATAACATTTTTGATCCAATGGTTATGATGGTCCAAAAACTAATTAAAACTTTAATAAACTTTTTGGGCCCAAGGGAAGAAATTGGGTCTCCATCCCAAGAGCATTCCTTTTATAATCTTTGGCCCAATTTTTTTTGGCGTCAGAAGGTGTGCCATGTAGGATGACATGCCATTTTTTTTAATGATTTCAAACCCAAACCCCCATGTAAAATCACTTGGGCCCAATTTTAAGTTCCTAACCAATAGGATTGCTCTATTTTGATTTCAAATGGGACCTAGGCCCTCATGTAAAGGGGGGCCTAAGTTAGCACAAGGTACCATGACCCCAGGCTCTGCATTCGGCCCACGATTTCATAATCCTGGGTTGCTTGCTTGCTTGAATGAACGTTTCCTAATCACTTCCGTGCATAATGGATGAAAAGAGGGACGACATATGACATTCTCACTAGCAGTGGTTATGTACGGTGACCAGTGAAAGTGCGCCGGTTAAGGAGTCCCCAAACTTGACAACGACGTTTTTACTCCCTTACACATGTCCGTGCATGGGCTGACCCATTATCAACTATTTAGGTCATTAAATTAGAAGCAGCGTCTATATAAATGGCTGGCTGGGGTAATTCTGGCCCACCCCATTGGTCAGCTTCTCAATAACAGATGGCAAAATAATACCCTGCCGTTGCCCCTGAGATGGACGGGTGGCGACGGCGCAATTAGCCTGTTAAAAAACAAGGAAAAGGAAAAGGAAAACCAAAAAAAAAAAAAAAAAAGACAAAAGAAAAAAAAAGGTGGGCCCCTAAAATAAGTACCTATTTTTACAACTCAATAGTTAACCCTAGATTCTCCTCAGACGGCTCCCATTACACCACGTCTTCATATTCCCCCCGCCCCCTACTTCCCCAATCTCCCACGACTGAACAGATCAAATCCTTCGCTGCCATTGGTGGAAATCTCCTCTGTCGGTCGGTAGATCTCGCTAAGCTGAAATCGGATGCAACAGACTTCCTACCACTTGCCTTTTTTACCACCTCCCGCCCCCTAAAGATAAGTAGTCTTCCCAACACCCTAAATAAATTCCGATTTTTTTTTTTACCTTTTACACCAACAGGATAAAGTAGATTTTGAAAACTAATATGTGTGCCTTACCTACTTACCTGCTTACACACGCGTGCCGGTGGGAACGCGTCAAGCGCGGATACCGGAACCAGGATCACCTGGCCCCTTTTTGCCTGGCTTCTTCTCCGGGCCACCCCGCTCTCACTCCCAGTTTCCAAACAAGTTCTTCCTTATGCGGCGGAACGTTGGCAGTCAAATCAGATACACTGTACCCTGCATTGTGCAGGGTGGACAGTTTATGTATTATGACATGTGCATTGTATTCACCCGCCAATTCGACGGCTGAACTGGCGATGCAGTCATTTACGCCCGTCGCTTTCTCGGGCGAGCTCGAGAAAAGGGGGGGGGTGGGGCGGAGGGGAGAGGGGCCCGGCGGTTCTGTTGATCACGTCCAATCGTCGCCACTCTCCCGGTCGTTGAGGGAAAATATCTCGCTAGTTGCATGGTGGTATGTGTAGCGTGGCTGGATCGGAGCCGTGCAATCCGTGTTGGGGGGCGAGATGCATCCGAGCTGTCTACCCTCCTTCGCCAGATATTTATTCTGCCCTGCGGTCCCTCCCTCCCTCCCGAACCCACTTGCAAAATCCCACACCGGAGATTTTATGAACATACGCCAAAATAAATCCACGCCGTCAGGCTGGATATTCGGAAGGCTGACGGACAGGCCACGTTTCTCACACACACATCGTCAGATCAAGAGTAACCCAACGGATAATCCGACTGTCAATCCCTCGCACTTCTTGCCCCCACCCCCGACGCCTTGTCTTCTTTGGGGGGGGGGGGCCCGGTGACCGCTGCTGAGTTAAATTCTGACCCCTTCTTTTTTTGGAAGCACGAAATTATTATAATAAAACTATCACAAAATTTAGGTCTATTGAATAATGGATCTTTGAGGGGGGCCATTCCCAAAATCAAGTGGCCTGACCCAACCAGACCCATAACAAGGTCAATGCAAGGGGTCCCCTTACGTTCCCAAATGCCCCTTATTTCCAAGGGGCCTTACCCAACATAAAGAGCTGGCCCCTTACCTTGCGGGCTGTTAGTGACCTCTCGTTGGGCCCCAAAATCCTTTGGACAAGGGCACTATTCAGCTATCTATTGAAGTTTGCATCCTCTCCATAACTGCAAAAGCCTCTTTACAATTTCTGTGGTGTAAATGGAGGGTATCTTATAGTGCACAATTATTCCTGCACCCAGCGAGTGGGTCGTTCTGTTTTTTTATGGCTTAAAACATGTAAAGAAAGCACTACAGCTCTCATCGAGTTTCATTACCGAAATCAGGCTTGTGCTCACCTCGTTGTGCCTTTATTTTCTGTAATGTCCTCATCCTTGGGCTTTATCCTACACATAAATTTTGATGCCTCCACCCCCTTCAAAGCATAAGCTTTCTTTTTCTTTCTTGGTGTGTGTTAAACATAATAACTTTATTTGCATACAGATTTTATTTTGCTTTTTTGGTGTGTGTTAAACATAATATATTTATTTGCATATAGTTTTATTTCATTTTTGGTGTGTGTTGAACATAATAACTTTTATTTGCATAGAAATTTTTTTCTTTTTTTGGTGTGTGGTGAACATAATATTTTTATTTGCATTCAATTTTTTTTTTCTTTTTTGGTGTGTGTTGAACATGATATTTTTATTTGCTTAAGCCTTTTCTCCTTTTTTGGTGTGTGTTGAACTAAATATTTTTATTTTGGGGTGTGTGGCGGGGGGGGGGGGAGTGGGGAGGGGCGTTCTGGAAGTACCATAATCATGTAAAAGAATCTTTACCTGCACACGACGATGAAGGACGAGAGTTTGGTATTACAAGTCATAACAGTAATATGCCGCAGGAGGCTAAAAATTTACCGCTACAGTGGGCAGGCAAGAGAAAAAAAAAAAAACCAAAAAATCTGTACAGCCTGGTTAGCACGTGTGAAGATCGACTGAAGCAGAGGTACTAAAAGGGTGGGAGGGTGGTGGGGTTTTCAGTAGATACCTTCTTACCTACCTACCAAGGTATGTCCATAAGAGGGGACACAGGGAGCTGGGGAGGGGGGGAAGGAAGCAGGGGTGGAAGGAGTTAGAGTACCTTATTATAAAGAAGGTACCTACTAGTTAGGGGTCGGTAATAGTTGATTCCGGAATAGGACAGGGGTAATTCCGGCACGGAATATCTCGGTGGTGGGGTTCCGCCTCACTGGGAAAATATCTAAGGTAAGCCTATCAGCGCGCGAGTTTCGTCCACTTGACTCATAGAAATGTCGAGTTGGACCCAGAACGTCGTGTGTTGTTGACGGTTCAGATGGAATTCGAGCAGTGCCATTGCAAGCAAGCAAGCAAGCAAGCAAGAAGGAAGGGGAAGGAAAAGGGACGAGAAGAAGGGAAGAGGAGAGAAACGCGAGAGGAGAGAGAGAGCGAGAGAAGAGAGAAGCAGCGGAGCGTGCACTAATAAGTGTGTTGTAAACTTTGTATTGTGTTTGCCAGAAGTGGAATAAGAGTATTGACTTGTGGATCTTTCTTGTGTTTTCTTACGGCCTCGGGGGTTGTGATTATGTCCAATCTTCACACAACTCCATTTGTTATTGCTTCGTCCTCCAGATCTTCTCCGTTTGTCAAGGTTCCAACTGGTTGCTAACTTCTCTGCAAATTTGAGATTCGTGCTTGTGCCCACTCGCCCGCCGGCCAGCCAGCCAGGTTCGTTTGTAAATGCCTTCAGTGACGGTTTCGCTTCTGATCTTTTGATATTTGGTCTCCTGGGTGGAGAAAGAATATATATTGTGGTACCTAGCAGCTGTGCTCTCTGTGTGTTTCAGGGAAAAAAAAGAAAACCTCCTCAACTCCGGCTCACTGGGACCGTGGATGTCTTCTCCTAGTTTTCGTCGTAGATGAGAAATCGGAAGAGTTCTTGTGAACACAAGCAGTCGATGTTTGTGAAATTTTTTTTGGAAATCTCATGGCGGAGTTATACCTTGCCTCTCGTGGATGCGTCTAAAATGAGGCGAACTTTTGTTCCGGAGCTGCGGCTGGGAGTGGCCTTGGTCGGGATGTCGTAGTTCCTGTGTTGTGGCACAACGATCAAGAATCGTTGTGTGAATCATCAGTTACAGCAGCTTCTGGCTGTTGTCAAGCAGCAGTAAGGAGCAGCTTGAGCGAAAGAAAGAAAGAAAGAATTCCTTTTCGAAGTTGATTACGGAATAATATGGTGAAGAGTAGCTCGCAGTCGAGGAGAGAGCGAGCTTGGGATGCGTGGCTATGGGGAGCACGGGGAAATGCAGTGTGGGAAGAGAGAGCACGCAAAGCTTTAAGAGATGATCAAGCACTGCGTCAGCGTGCTCGTACAGCCGCTGCTGATGTAAGCCAGGTCGAGAGCGAGCAGTTTGTGTGGCAAGCGGGGCGCTGGGGCCAACATGCCTCTCCGTCTTCTACAGACGGCGACTTGCTGAAAGCTGCGTTGAAATCGCTGGGAAAATGCTCTCTGAGCGGTGAATCGGAGGAATCAGATCACTCACGGGAGGCGGAAGGCGGCAGTCAAGAGGAGACCGTGTCGGATGGAGGCGAGAATAACGACGCACGTAGCCACGGCTCGAGCGATGAATCGGACTCCAGCGGCTTGGCTGAAGATTCTGGTCGAGAGAGAAGTCCCTCAAGCGAGACACCAGCTCCCAGTTCTTCTTCTACCAGGGACGAGGAAGATCAAGAGGAGCTCAGCCGCAACCGTCGCACTCGTGTGAACTACCCCTCGCAGGATGGAGGTCTCAGCAAGCTCTGCCGGTGTGCATCAGACTGCTGTTGCAGGTCGTCAAGCCGAAAAATCCAGCAGAGAAGGGAGGAGACGATGACGACGACGTCAGGTTTGAGCTCCCGACTTTCCTGGCCACGGCACTCGTTTGTTACCGAAAGACCCATCTATTGTAGCTGTTTGTGGAATCCCAACCAGGGAAGCGGGGGTCTCGTCAACACGAGGAGGAAGAGGCAGGGGAACTGCAGCCCAGTAGACAGAATTTCTGATGATGTGCTGTGAGTTCTTCCTTCAAGACCCTCCCTCCCCTGCGCGATTCAGGTTCATCAGATTCATCACCTGATAACCCTGGTTCTGATTCTGTCTGAATCTCATACTTTGTCGCCTCTTGCATTAAGGCTTGACTGATGGCTTGGAATCGTCTATCTGGAGTAATGATATCTGCCATCAGCTCTGTAATTATGGTCTCATAGGAATTGATAATCCTGCAACCACAACCCATTGGTAACCATGTTTTACATGAATTTGTAACATTCAGCTCTTCCAGCTTCAATCCTCCTGAGGAAAAAATTGTTGATATCTGGCTCTCACAGAATGCGAGTATTTGCAAAGCTGTCAAGGCAAGAGGTGATCTCAATGTCACTGGTCTGTAGAAGATGGAAGGAAGTTGCAAGCTTGGAACCACTATGGCGACATGTAGAACTAGTCTCTGTAGCTGAGTTTCTTGGTGATAAAGAACTTTCTTTGCTCGTAGACAAGCGCTTGAAGGTTTGTATTCTCTACTCCTCCTGAATATATCTGACCTTTCTGCATGCTTGGATAGAAAATGTCAAATTTGTTAGATGGTTCGATTCAGCAAGTCCGATTTGTGGCCAAGTCTTTGACCAGTGTGTTTTAAAATAGTTGCAAATTATCATTTCTTTTGCGAGTCTGTTCTAATGAAGCATTGTGGACTGTCTGCAGCACACCACAGTGCTCTCCATGGCACTTTGTTGGCACATAACTACTACAAGTCTGATAGCTTTGGCTAGGTCTCAATGTGGGCAACAGCTTCTGTGCCTGGATCTTTCTTTTTGCAACTTTGATGATGATGTGGTAATGCACTACATCTCCTGAAGTCTCTTGTTCTGCATGTCCAAGACTGATCAATTTATTCCCCTTCTATCCCCATTGTTGAAGCTGGATTGCCTTGCATGCTTGCCATCTGTATATGCTTCCTTGAGATGTTCACACTCTCATGTGACCTGTTCTCTGTTTTGCTATAGGTGAACGCTGTGGTGGAAAACTGTTGCTCTCTCCAGAGACTACGTCTCTTCGGAGGACGCAATGCTGTTAGTGGGGAAGCTTTGGCTGGACTTGCTAATCTTGTAAACTTACGAGAGCTGGACCTTGGTCTCTGTTTCAACGTCTCTCAGCATACCCTGTAAGTTTTGTCAGGTTTTTTCTTCTTTTTCCCCAGTGTCAGTTGACCTAATTTATATGCAAAATATTTTCCTAAGGACACATCTGATGTTCTGTCTTTTTTGCATCCAGAAGCTGCATCATGGTAGAAAGTTGGGTTCCATAAATGATCTTCTGTTCACTGGTGTCCGACAACTGAGACTCATTCTTGATCTGCAGGAAGGAACTGGGGAGCAAGTTGAAGCTTCTAGTTGTTCTTTCACTTGCTGGATGTCCACGAGTGACAATGGCTAATCTTCTATATCTTTGTGGCTGTAACTCCCTTGAGGTATGTATGCTTCCTAAGGACAATACAAACCTTATTCACTCACTAGTAAAGAGTGTATACAATTGTGGTCAATTTTAAATGCAAGTTTGGGTACAAAGTCCCTCAGTTGGACTGCAGCCAGTTAGGATAGCATTCAAGGCATTTGCAGGTAAACCAAATTTTTTTCATGATATTAGACTTGAGATTATTCAGGGGATGAAAGTGCCCTCTTGCATGTGCAGGCCCTGTGTCTTGTTGGTTGTAAATCAATCTATATGAAGGAGGCGAGTGAAATTGCGAAAGAGCTCACAGCTGGAGGATGCCTACGGCTTGCAATGGTAGAGGCAGGAAATCATATGCCCAATGCTGCACCATTTCCGGCACGGCCACCACCGCCTCCCCCATTCCTTGTCCCTGCTCAAGGAATTGCTTTGAATCGTTATGGATCTCCCACCTTGTCTTACACTCATCAAGAGGTTGAAAGACATGAGAGGAAATATGGTGCAATTTCTGCTGCTGATGAAAGTGCTCAACAAGAGTCTTCAGAAAATATACGACCTAAGCAGGTAGTAGTTATCATTGCAGATAACTTGCAGCTTAGAGATGTTCTTTGATTATGTGCTGGAGCTGTCTGTTTGCACAGTCCTTGTTCAGCTTGGAGTTTCATACTGTGGTTTTTGGAGTTGTTCAGGACTTTTCTTCCCAACATTATGTTGTTTTTTCACTTCAAAGTTTGATGTCTTGTTTGTTTTTCCCCTGTTGTCTGGTTTCTATGTTCTCTTCTTAGTGTGTGTGCCTGTTTTGTTTCCCCTTCTGTGGTGTTATGTTGTTAGTTAATGGCCAGTATCATGCTGAGTCTTCCTGTTGCTTCTGGAGTTGTGTAAGAAATTTGGTATGTAGGTTAGCGGTTACACTGGCCTATACCCACTGTAGGGAACTGATGAAGTCAATGGGGAAGTTGTGATATATAAGTTGCTATCATACATGTTACTGTTGACAGTCCCTGAGAAAGTGATTGACTCTAACAGTTGTTGATACTGCACAAGTGTGTAAATTTTGTGTTGTTCTAGTTTTCTCTCTTTTGTGTTCTTTCTTCTGGGTTCTGTAAGTCCTTATCTGGAAGTTTTTCTTTAAAAGGAAATTTTTTAACCATCTTCTGGCTTTCTTAATAATGGGTATGGAGATTTCTTGATGCTCATGAGAATTACTATATCTTTTCAGGTTGCTCACGAACCTCTTGGGGAGATTAATAAAGGCATGGACCGAACTGAAGGAAACTTTGTTGAGGCTTTTGCTGCTGCAATACAACAGTTCCAACGGGGTCAGGCAGAACTCTCTGATGGAAATGTGGAAGCTGCCACAAACTCATTCCGGGCTGCTTGCCATTTCAATCCAAGTGCAGCAGCTTACACCTTCATGGCATGGATGCAGCGTCTGGTCAGTCAGCTCACTCATTCTCTTCACTAGATTTCTCTTCTTGGTTTATCTCTCTGATCATCTGAAGAGTGGATACTGGAGAGTGGTGTTTTCATTCTTTTTATGCAATATGTATGGAGAAGTGAAGAGTGTTTCCTAACATCATTTGTGATATTGGTTGCAGGCAGGTGCTGACCGCAGTGAGTGTGTCCGTGAATGTGCACGTGCTATTTTTCTGGACAATGACTATGGTAAAGCCACAGATCTCACACATCCTGCATTTGCTTTGTGGCAATCTGGAGTTGAAGGTTTTCAGAGCATAGTATACATGAACGTGGCATATAGGTGATCCGTAGCACTAGCTTTTAAGTCTCTATTTATGGTTTCCAGCTGGGCTAAAACTCACTGGACATGCTTTGTTATTCCATTTGTGTAGAGTTTGTTTATTCTACATGAAATCTTGCAATTTTTCATATCAATTGTACCTACACCCAACAGGAAATCCATGGAATGATGTTGCTTGTGAGCTATGGGATGTGGGAGACACTAGCCTGGCTGCTCGGTTTTTCCAGAGGTATGGCACTGTACACAGAGGACAGTTTGGATGAGATGTAAATTCACTTGCAACATCTTGAAAGGTTGCCTACTGACTGATACTTTGTCACTTCCTTTTTCTGGAACTTACATAGTGGGTACCTTTTGTCAGAGCCAAAGCATGCTCAAGATATGAAGTCGGCGCAGGTCATCACCCTTACTTGAACCTGGCAAAGCTTCACTTGAGTGAGAGTGTGCATATAGTCCACAGTGATAGTCAACTTGTCAACAAGAGGAGCCACAATACACCTTCCAAAGAGGCATTGCTGGAACTTTGTGCAGCTTTAATACGTGCCCCTGGAGGTAACAATTAATTTCATGGTGAACATGTTGAAGTGAAAAAGAGGATGAGCAAAGTTGATTTGAGCAGAACCATTGTTTGTGTTTCTGCAATATTTGGTCCAGTAGCAGTGGTGCCCTCTAGCAAACTATGCCACAAGAAAAGGTTATGTACCACAGTGACAATGGTGAGTGGATATTTCCCTTGTGTCTGAAGTTATGATCCTTGATCATTTGTGCAGATGATGCGCTACAGCAAATGGTGTTCGACATCCTGGACGGGTTAAGGAAATGTAGTGAGCTTATGTAGATGGTAAGAAATTGATTTGAAGGAAATTGGAACAGATAGTTGTAGGCATTAGGACTCTGATTGCACAGAAAGCTTGAATTAAGCTTATTATCATGTTAACCCCCCTACAAAAGAGAGGGTTTGGTGTACACTAAAAGAAAGAAAGCTCCCAAGTTGTAGCATGTTGTCAGTGTTCTTAACCAACTACTACTTTTAATTTGTTAGTGGATCTTTCTAGATCCCTCTAGTACCATGAATGGTGATGATCACTTACTCGCATGTGATGGCAGTAAGCCTTCCAAACACATTTAATGTTAGCAGGTTTGGGTTTGAAGAAAATAGAGTAGCAGTCCTTAGGCATGTTTCATGAAACAGGTCAAATTTCCCTTGATCATTGAAGTAAGTACTTGTTTGGCACATTACCCTGAGTATTTGGACACAAGGTGTGGGCTTTTCTATTGATGATGACTAGCAGTACAAAGTGATAGAGGGAAGGAGAGATGGATCTTCACAACAAGCATGGATCATCAGCTCTGAATGGTAGGTACAAATAAGTATATAAGAATTTCTTGCAAAACCATTATAGACCTCCGTGACTCTGGAATCTATCACAGTTCCTGAAGCCATAGGGAGAAGTCTGGGTTATTGCAGTTAACTCTCAAAACAGAAGGTATTTTCTCTTTTATGATAGTTGAACTTATTGGATCTTATAGAATGTACAAACAGTAGATATATTCTTTGCTTTATGTTCTCTTTTATGAGAGATTATATTGCATAAACAAATTTTGATAGAAGATTGTCTTTCATCTCTAATATTTTTGCACTCATGCTGGTACTAGAACTTGGACAATGAAGTGTTTCTGAGTTTGTTCATTCAAGAGGGCACGGTCGATTTCTTAATTCATTCTCAACTAGTTGTGTTGCCCCGTTGTTGATTCTAGTTCTACAAAGGACTTTGCTATTTCTAAGTTTTGAATGATCACTTTGACAATATATTTATTGGGATAATCACATTGATGTGAAAATATTATGCTAGAATGTTTTGTCATTTTAATATTGAAGAAGGTAAAGGTCAGTAGCCCTTTTGCGTTGAGCAAGTGATGCCTTTGAGTAACTCTTGACATCACATATGTTAGTTTGGATGTAAATGAAGTTCATATGTCTACTATTATCTTTGAGGAAATAGTTGCACCTTGAGATTTATTGCCAAACATTGCATATGCAAGGGGTAACATAAATATTGCTTTGAAGAGTTTTCCTTGGAACAAGTATTTGTAATGAATTGTACCTTTTTTTACTTGATTTGTAGTTCATAATCAATTAATGATATTCTGATGGACTTCAATCCATTGAGCTTTCAAAGGGAGAAATGCACATTTGTATATCACAATGAAAATTCACACTTGCAAGGAGTAACTAGCCTAACAAATTTGCAATTTTGGGCAAATGTTGTGAGGTATCTGTGCAGAATAACAACAATCCTCTAATTGCCCACACTTGAATCTATCATCCAAAATGCAAACACATTCTTCACATTAACTTCAAGAGAAAAATCAAGCAACTTAATCTATTGAGGCATTTCCATAGCAAGTAAATAGAATTGCATCATTATAATATATAAATAAAAATTTCCATGTTAGGTGATAGTAAATGCTCAATAACAACATGACAAATTGCACAATTCACATTATATTATACATATTCCTCTAACGACCCAATTTTGAAAAGGAATATAAATTATCCATAGCTACTTTGTATGTACGAAGATGATTAATACAAATTTAGGAAAGAAAATATTTTTTAGATTGTAGTTGATGTCGAGGAAGACAAATGGGTTTTTATCAAAAAGAAGTTTACTGTGCAAAATGCACAACACAATATTTTAGATTTTTTTTGGTTGTAACAAGTTTTCTTCTCCTCCATGATTTCTTACATCTACAAAAGCAAACACCTATATCAATGCACGGAAAACTCAAGACGAGTTTGCCAAAAGATAGGGAGTATCGGGCCGTGCCTTGGACATTGTAAAATATCAATGGAAAAAATTAATATCATTTATGTTGATCAAGAATGCACTTTCAAAATCTCATTTTTGAATCTTGTTTAATATGATTATTCTTGAAGGTTTAAATTATTGGCAAGCTTATCAATAATATGTAATGTATAATTTGGAAACAAAACTTTAAAATCACTACAAATTTGAAAAAATGAAAAAAATTCAAAGAAATGAAACAAATATCTATCAACAAATCAATTCTATCAAGTTAACATTGTAATTGATTTTTGCAAGAACAACAATCCCAACCAATTACATTGGAAGGTATTAGAACATATTTAGAAAAAAATGACATAAACTTTGATAACTTGGATGTTTCCCAACTAACAAAAATAAAATCTAACAAATCTACACAAAATGAATTGGCATTCAATGTACAAAATTACTTGTGTACCAAATTTGAAGGTGTATAGAGGGGACAAACTACAAATCTAAAGCCTTGTTATTATCAACACAAAAGATATCCATCTACAATGATGAGAGAAGATGCATTCAATTATTAGCCATTCAAAGAAACTTTTAAATAAAAATTCCTACATGTTGGACAAAGCATAAAATTGAAAAAAATGATAAATCAATTAAATTCAAGAGGGGAAAACTACTACAATGTTATGTCATGCCACCTTACATCTCTAATTTACAATTTAAGTTCTTCCATTTAAAAAAATTATACCATATTCATATACTATGCATGTATCTTCAAACATGATAAAATATTCAAGCACTTGCCAAAAAAAAAAAATGTTTAAAAAAGATGTAAAGACAATTACACATCGAAACTACAAAATCCTACATGAGGTTAATGGAGACCATTACATAAGAATCTATTAGTTCATTATATATTTAAATAATGTATAATTCACATGTAAATAGGAAGGAGATTTAAGAAAAATATGAATCCAATTTACATCATATAAATGTAGATGAAACTACAACTTCAAACACTATGGCACACCTATGTGAAAGGAAAAGGAATTTTACAATCAAATGATGAACTATATGGTTTAAATATCCATGATAAAAGGCACACATAATAACACGACAAATTTGGTGTAAATGCAATGCATATATCTATTGATGTTTTGTTGACTCAATTCAATGCAAAACTAACTAGATATTTTTAATGTCTATTACCCAATGAATGGAATAATTCAATAGGGCAATGATTAGTTAGTGTATGACAAGGATGCAACAAGACATTTGATTAATTTCATAGGATTAAAATTGTTGATCATTTGATCTTGAACTACTTTTGGAGGGAAGAGGATTTAGGATGTAGTTTTGTAATTTAATGGAGTTTGCGAGATTGTTTTTTTCTACACATGAAATTGGACTTAGAAAGCAATTGGAGTTAAAAAGGAGACACAATATGAGTTTAGAGTTCTATTGGTATTGGAAACCATAGATTTTTCATGTTTTCAATTTTGATTTCTACTTTTAAGACTATAGATTTTTTATATGTTCAATTTTGAATAAATAAAGTAGTGTGAAATTGATGAAAAAACATGGATTGTACTCTATAATTGTTGTGTTTTAGTTATATATATATTTGACTATAGATTCTGATTTCAAAAATGAATTAAAATTGGAAAAAAATGAACAATGGTTAAAATTTAAAAACTAATGTAAAAACCAAATTGTTAAAATTGTTTTGAATAATTTAAACCACATATTTTAAGGGTTGAAATGAATGACTAAAGTAAAATTTGTATTTTTTTAAGTAGGCAAAGAGCAATTATAGGATAAAATTAGCGCCTACCATGTGGTGACCATTTCTCGCAACCTTAGCCTTGGGTTCGCGACCAAGGCAAAGGGCTTGCAAGGGTGTGGGCCAAGAGGGAAGCCCAGGAGTCACATCTCATGCTCTTGGGAGTAGGAGAATGTGAGGGAATAACCCCTCACACTCCCAAGGGAGCTCCCACTTTGGGAATTAGAGCCCTGGTGGACTTCCAAATCTTCAAAGAACAATTATAGGGGTTAAAATCCAATGGATTGAAAAGTTTCTTACATCATTGAAAAGATCTTGGAACGTAGATGACCCATTTGGACACTTTCAACAAAATTATGGCCAAAAGAAGGGTTAAAATTCAAATTGACAATTTGACTCCTGACCATTAAAAGTTGGGAATCACCCCAATTTCCTTGTGTGAATGTGCGACATACTGTTGGAAATCTCTTGATGAGGGCTACAACTTTGCTTTACACCTCATCTCAATCAGAGGTTTGCATACAAAGTTATGGGCCCTCAAAGTTGCGAGAGTCCCAGTTGTGGGGATTTGGGAGTCTCGAAACAAAATGCCATTTGGGTGTTAGTCCCGTGGCTAAGCACAAAGTATACTATAAGGGGGGAGGTGGTGGCTTCCCCCAAGTCCGGGCCGTGGTGAGTCTTATGAGTCTGAATTTGCCTGTGGTTTGTCCTAACACCAAAAATGCTTCAACTATGCACTAACCAATTTGTTGTTTGGTTTATGTAGGTTCGTGTGAATGATTGATTACTTGTCATTCTTCTTAGTCTCATCCTAAAGCTCTAGCACGCCCCTTTACCCCCAAAATGTTGCGAGCCAAGGAGCATGCCCCAATTCCTTACTCTTCTGATGTTTTCACCTTAGACTCACATTTGAGTCTATCAAGGAGCTTGGGAGCGCATCACCATCTTAAAACAATTTTTTTTCCAAAAAAAAAAATCAACGACAATATTGTGAGCAATTTGGATTAATTGAGAGTGTTGGTTTTTATAAATTTCAAAAATTGGAAAAGGATACATTATTTTATAATAGAATATGGAGGTCTAAATGGTAAAGGTTATAAGGACTTAAGTTGAAAAATATACCAAGAAAAGAAGGAAATTCAAGATTTGCAAAACAATATGAATTGGATGGTGATTCAAAGTTTACAAAGGCAAATGGATCAAGAAGCTATGTGGTAAAATATGAATTCTAATCTTGAAAAAAATAGGGATGTATATTAGGAAATGTATGAAACCCTGAAAAAAGGTACAATTTTGGAACCCAAAAATTTGTAAACAAAAAAAATGACCTATAAGATATTGGGTGTCTTCAATGGAAATTGGAGTGATAAGAGAATTATGGATAGGGGGTCCACAAAAACATCTTGGTTATAGAAAGTGATCTCCAATAAAGGGGATCGGGTTTGATGTATATCCAAGAGAGGGGGTATTCAAGCACAGTCTATTATTCAAGAACACGGGGAAGAAAGAAATCCAAGGGACAAACTACTATTGCAAACCCTAAAAATTCTTCAAGTTCGAAATCTATGAATAGGTGACATAATGATTACAACAAATGTACCATTTGTGTACTAATGTAATCGTGGCAAGTTAGTTCTTTTTTTTGTTGTGCCATGTGTCACAATTTTGGACCATCATTAGCAATCATAATGGGCAATGGCGATCAATATTTCAAAAAATAAATAATACCCTTGAAACTTAATGGGGATTAGGTGTTGGTTATGTCCAAAAAAATTCATAATGCCATGTGTAAGATTTGATGGATGACAATTAATGACATCATCATGACATCATGACATCATGGATGCAATTATAATATAATTGCATAGTAGTTGAAAATGAATTATTTTGATAAAGTTGCAATTGAGTTGCATTGAGTTGCAACTCTGCAATGAGTTGCACTGTATATATGGTGAGTAACAACTCTATAATTCATGCAATTTGTTTGTTAGCACTCATAACATATAAATACAATGAGTTGCAAATGTCTAGTGCAACTCAAAAAATGAGTTGTAAAGCCAATTGCAAGACACCTTTTTTTTCATAGTGTTTAAAAGATAATGTGTATCCAAAAAATACTATAGACATTCTTAGGGAATGTTCAAATAGATGAAATTCTAGCCAAGGTCAAGGTTCAAAAGTTACAAATAACAGGCTAGACATTAACATAAGAATAACACTAAAGACAAATTTCAATTTGGGGATTCAAGTAATACCATAGATGGTGTAGGTGAATGCAAACTTACAACTAGAAAAGGTGTGGGAGTTAGGGGAATTGCTTAGGGAATACATGGATGTGTTTGCCTCGACATAAAAAGATCTAAAAGGCATTTCACTAGAGTTGGCTTAATATTAAATTGAATTGGATACAACCATACCATCGACACATCAAACCATGTATAGATTAAATCTAAATTATGCAACAACCATAAAACATGATATTGATACAATTGTTGGTAGCAAGTTTCATACAACTTGTGGAAGGGGTTACATGGCTGTCACTAATTGTGGTAATACTAAAGAAGAATGGGAAGTTTAAAATCTATGTAGATTTCAGAAAGTAATGAAAAAGGACCCTTTTCCCATTACCATTTACAAATGAGGTATTAAACACAGTGGCAAGGTGAGGCATATTTAGTTTTGGATGGATATTTTGGGTATCATCAGATTTCCATAATTTTAGACGACAAATACAAAACATCATTTGTCATAGATTAGGGAGTGTTTATTTAAAAGGTGATGCCTTTTGGAATGAAGAATGGACCTCTTACATTTCAAAGAGCTGTGCCAAAAACATTCAAAAAATATTTTAACACTTTCATGAAAAATTTCTTAGATGATTTTATAATTTACAATGACATGGAGACTCATTTGTAGAAGTTTAGATTATGCTTTTAAAAGTGCAGGGAATACATCTTTAGTTTAAACCAAGAGAAATGCGTTTTTATGGTATTTTTTCAAATAATTATTGGATTTATTATTTCAAAGCAAGATAAGCTACTTGATCCAAAGAAAATATAGGCGATAGTAAACATGCCTATACCACACAATTCACAACATATTCAAATGTCTAATGGTATGGCACAATTTTATAGATGTTTTATTGAAAATTTTACAACAATCATGGCTCTAATTGTTAAGCTAACAAGGAAAATGAAAAGTTTTCTGTGGATAAAGGAGTGTCAAAAATCTTGGGAGTTTATAAAACATAAATATATTGAAACATTGATTTTAATACCACCAAAGTAGGATGTGGAGTTCCATGTTCACACACATGCATCATTATTGAATATAAGGGTTTGACTAGCACATAACATCACAAGGAAAAGTGATCAACTAGTAATGTATGCTTCTAGACTTTTTAATAGTGCAAAATAAAATTATAGTACCACAAAAAGAAAAACCTTAGCTATGGTTTTCGCATTACATAAGTTTAGGCATTATTAATTGGGAAATAAATTTGTGTATTATGTTGATCATATGGCTTTAATTTACTTGGTAAACAAACCACATGCTTCAGGGAAAATACCCAAGTGGTTATTGTTGTTTTTGGAGTATGATTTCACATTGTTATATAAGCCAAGCAAGACTCATATAATTGCATATGCTTTGTTTAGTTTGCTTAATGTCATAGAACTTTCGGGAGTCTAAGAATAGACCACATATGCTAGTTAATTTTCATAGAGTTAGATTGGTCGAATGATGTCAATTTTTTTAGAAACATGACAGATGGGAAGAGTATTTGTTAACATGGCAAAAGTAGTGGCTAGCTAGGAGGGCTAAACCTTTCATAATGAAAAATGAGGTTTTGTACATAATGGGACATGACAACAAATTGAGGCGATGTTTGTCAACCATTGAAGCTCAAAAGGTCATGAAAGAATTTCGAAGGAACAGTAGGAAGGCACTTTGCAATTGAAATCACACAGAAAAATATTTTAAATGTAGGGTATTGGTGGGTGACAATGTAAAGATATGTTAGTGATTTTTGTAGATTTTGTGATGCATGTTAGCACACTAGAAGGTTGGCTACACAAAGTTTGGTTAAATTAATAACAATTTTTTTAAAGGAACCATTCATGAAATGGGGCTCGGATTTTGGGGGGCCAATCAAACCAGCAAGACGATATACATGAAACAAATACATATTGGTGGCCACATATTATGCAACCAAATGGGTGTAGGCCATAATGTTAAGGATAAACATTGAAAAAGTAACAATAAAGTTCTTGTATGAGTGCATTCTTATTGGGTTTGGGTGTCCACTAAATTATAGTCACAGATTACAGGGTGCATTTTATGAATAATGTTATAAAGCATTTAATAGATCATTTTTACTAAAACATGTTAGTTCCACTACTTATTACCCACAAGGAAATGGTCAAGCAAGGTCCATTAACAAGGTATTGGGAATATTATTGGTTAAATTGGTTAGTGAAAGTAAAATAGATTGGGATGAACATTTGCCCACAATCTTAATTTTTTATAGAACAACATATAAGGTAGTTACAGCTTGGTATACACCATACTAGCTTGTTTATGGGTTACATCCTTTAATGCCTATAGAATACATTTTACTAGCAATAAATAGTAACCACAAATAAAGAAATCCTATGAAGGTTTTAACAAGTAGGGTGTTAGAGCTAAAGAAGTTGCAAGAATACATATTGCAATTTGAGGTGAATTTAGGAATTTGGCAATGGAATAGAGCCTTATTTCAATACAAAAATAAAAATAGTTCAAATTTGTTGATTTTGTTTTGTGGTTTCTAAAAGGGAGTAAATCACATTTGGGCAAGTTCACTAAAAAATGGTTTGGACCATACAAAATATAATACCTATTGTTTAACAATACAATATTATTGGTAACACTAACTAACTTTGAGCCTAACCCTATGTTGGTAAATATTAATAAGTTAAATTTATACCAATTTATTGCATTTGAGATGTAAAATTTTGAAGTACAAAAACTAGTCTATTCAAAGGAACCACAAACTACAAATCAACCATAGAGAGGAGTCCAGAAGGATAATGATACAAATGATGATGATGAAACAATGCCATGACAACCACAAATTACTCATGACAAATTAATGATTAGGACCACAAATAAATTTGATGACTCAATAAAAAAATTACTTGATTTAGCAGTTAAATTGATTAAATCGACTATTGAGTTGGAACAAATTCAAGCACACATGGCACATATGAGGACATATGAAGGGGTATATGGTTATGATGGTATATGGATGAATGAAGAGGATCAAAACGCAGATAAACCATTAACAAACAATAACTGCTTCCATGTGGATGTACATGAGGGAGGCCATCATGAAATGAATGGGGGTGTTTGAAAAGAAAAAAACATTTAATGCAAAAATAACAGGCTACCTTAAACAAAAAAACAAGAGGAGGGCATGGCCATTGAGATTCTTTGCATTTGAAGTTGTTTGATAATAACTTTGTGTTTTGCGATGTGTGTTGTAGCATGAATGACGAGAGTGCACTTGAAAGATTGTAAAGACTTGCAAGAAAAGCATAAGCACAGAGAATTGTAGAACGTGAGAGAGTGCATAAACTTGAAGAAGAGTATTACATGGAACAAACTTTTGCAAAGCAAAGGGAAGTACAAGAGGAGTTGGAGAGATAGGTTGGAGAACCAGTCTATAACATTGCGCCATTGAAAACAATTTCACCCTGGCATCACCATTGTCATTGGAATGTGAGAAGGGGAAACAATTTATGGAAGATATTGTTGTAGTAGCTAGGTGTGCAGAAGATATTAAGGAATTGATAAGACTAATGTTGGAAAGGTTGTAGAGAAGAATTTTCATAAAAAGACTGAGAATGACAATGGGACTTGGTGCAACAACATAAGAACATGTGGAGATCCATGATTCCAACAACGAAAACGACGAAGGTGTTAGTGCAATATAAAGACTCATTGAAGTAGTGCCAAAAGCTTGTGAAACCACAGAAGTGGTGTAGCTACAAATGGTAGAACAACAACTCATGTTTCCATCATGATCTCAATCATGTTTGAAAAACTTACCAATCTTTGTTTCTTGGCATCAATAGTGATAAACCCTAAATCCACATACAAAATAAGAAATTATAGCAAATGAAGGTGAAGGTGAAAATGCCTTGGCCTTTTGCAAATTCAATGTTTGTAGTGTGAATGAGTCCCCTTCCTATGCAGTCACCCTCCAATCTGACTCCAATGTTGAACAGACTTAGGCTTAAGTTCAAGCCATTATAAGTGTCAATAGCAAATGGGGGAGGGGGAGTTGGTACTAGGGTAGGGTTTAAGGTTCTAGCTTGCTACATTCGTATGTGAATAGATGATATTGGGGAGGCCCTGGATAGCTTGGATCATGAATGAGGGTGCTAACAATGTCTCCTTTTCTGTTGATGCTGATATCAACTACCATCCCCATCAGGGACAACAAAAAATGACATATTATGACACAATGCCATAAGCCATCCGCTTGGATGCAATGAATTTTGGTCAATTTTATGATGTTGCTCAAGTGGTGATCATCCATAATTATATTTAGCCAAATTTGGTGATATGGAAAATATCAAGTAGAAAATCTTAATCCCCCTTTCATATTGTAGGCAATTGTGGTGATTTTTGGTGATTTAAAAAATAAAAAATTCTGCTTGGACCAAGGGGGTTTTGGGGCAACTTTTTTATTAACTTTTCCATTTAAATCTAAATAAATTCATCATTAACATGTCCTTAACTACTAGATTTATATATATAATTACAAGAGGATACAATTATAACACGAGACAAAGAGTGCTTTTCTTTAAAACTATTGTTATTTTCCTCTGCACAAGATGTTGAAGGTCAACACCGACAAATGTAGTCATAGCACAGAAGTGTTAATGGTCATACTGGGTTTAGAATAGATGCACCCACACCCAATATGTGGGCCTCTACCAATGTCTTCAGCATCCAAAATAGCGTGTTGGCTATTTTCACACCCCACTCATAAACATGAAATAATGGACAGTGTGTGAGGAGGATCAATTACATGTCACCGCATGGGCTGATCAAAGTCTCTGAATTCCTGAATCATCACAACATTGCTTTTTAGTGAAGATTGTGGTGAAGGTACTCATGAAGACACTGCTAGCATGATGGTGGTTTAACTACGACTGAATTGCCCCAGTATGCGGTGACATATACAATAAGAAAGATTCTGCTTTCATGCTACAGCACAAGTGATGCTTAGACAAGGTCCTAGTAAGTAATGACCACATAAAAAGGAAGTTTCTACTTTTCTAATATGTCAAAAGAGATACAAAATGATTACACTGTGACACTTTTCCAGTGTTAAACAGAGTTGCACAAACAGTTTATTGGTGTGTGAATGGTAACACTATGATCTCTTTCACTGGTTGCTTACAACTCTTGGCTGTCATTGTCTGATCTGAGTGGATAATCAAGACCTTGCAATACTGTCATGCGTCTCAAATCATCTTCTGTGTACAGTGGAAGAAACCAATAAATTCTCCTCATCCCAAACACCTGCCATAATATTCTCCCTCCACAACCAACATCAGCATTGGCTATACAATGACCCTACATCCAACAGTCATGCATTCAGGTCACAAGGAAAGCACTGCACCACAAGATTCCACAACATGGGTTATTCATTTACTTCAGTGAAAGTTTTTCAGTTCATGAAGCATGTGATGACACAGCTGCAAGTACCTGCTCAAAGTTTCTTTTCCGTCCCAAATCAAATCTCCATCTTGTGGATGCCTTCTTTTCATATGCCTAACATCCCAAAGAAACAACACCCACAATCAATAGCAATCACTGAAGTAGAGAAGCTCTACTTGATTTCACAGATACATTCTGCTCATAAGTTCTTCACCTAGAGGGTTGAGGTCCTATGACAAGGCACCTCAAACAAGTTGCTATGCTCGAGACAACAACAAATTATGAACATACCCTCATATATAAGAGCTTAACCCAGGTGACTGCAGAAATTTGGTGAGATACCTCACTACCTGGCTCATGTCAGCTTGAGGTAGCACATCTTATAAATTCAACAGCAAGAGCTGAGCAGTTCATACTATGAATGGAAATATAGTTCTGCTAGTCTAAGTGTTTCTTTGAATGACTTCTCTCTCTTCAGTTGAACCAGGGAAAGATGAGAAGTTGAATGAGGAAAGATAAACAATAAAAGAAAGGTACCTCAATCGTGGTAGTGTTGCCAGCAACTAGAGACATGTGCATGATGAGGAAGCCAAGCACACTGAGTGCAAATGCAAGATTCAGCACTGTGCTCAACAACACACTCATCAGGTTTGGTGCTGTGCCAACAATGTACATGTAAGTTATTTAAAATCACTGACCTTTTGTTGCCCATACTATGGCTGGACCTGTCCAAGCTGGGGCTTGTTGAAACTGAGGAGTTGGCTCCGCCTATTAAGGGCAAAGCTTATTGCAGCAGGATCCAAATCTGAGGTGACTTGCAATTGCACACTACAACTGGGCTTGATTCAGGGCTTGAAAAGCAAGCATGAAAATAAACTGCTCAAGGATCAAAAGCACTGAAAAATTTGAAGTTTGGAAATCCTCACCAAATGCAAGAATGGTGGTTGCAAGCACGCTTGGGAAAGAAGAATCCTCCTCAGTGTTATCAAAAATGGCAACAAATTGTGGCAAGAGGGCTACTGTCACCAATGTTGTCTCCAAAAATGTGTACAGCTACATCACCCTTTCCACAAAAATAAGAAGTTTGCAATAGGCAGCAGAAAATACATTATTCATGTAACTGACCACTTTTGCACTCAAATGATCTTGGAACACCATATTGGTTATGAATCACCTAGGAGAAGAACCACAAATAGACAATCTCAAATATACATTACATCAAATACAACCTTGTCCACAGCCAAAGTTCCTGCACCACTCAGATCCCTCACTGTTTTGACCTTAACATTGCACCCAAGTCTGGGCCATGGGGCACTGCTTACAAGAAAGAGAAGAAAGAACTTGTAGTTACGAGCTCCAACACAGGTGACCACCCAGATGCAGTGGTGATCCATTTTTAATATGCAGCGCCCGCCTGTCCCATGTATACAATTAACTTCAGAAACATAAAAATTAGAGCTCTGAAAGGAGAACAATGCAATTTCAAATTTAGACTAGAATGCAGAGATGTACAAATGCAATATAGAGCTCTGTAAGTGCACTCTCCATGGAGCAACAGCAACATATCTAAGTAGACAACAGAAATGCCTTGTATTGATGTTAGAACACAATTGCTGCTGGAAACACAGAAAGATTAAAGGCTGTGAATGATCAACTGAATTCAGCTTCCCATTGATTTGTAAAACCAAACTGACCTAGTTTGACAAATCACAATCAGGCATAACCAAAACAAAATAGGATAAACTGTGCTGTCAATTGAGTCCAGCCAACATTGACAATCTCAAAAACACGTTATCGGTCTGCATGATTTCAGGAATATGAACTTACAGACAGAGCAATGGTGACAGCGTGGGGGTTTAAATTGGCAGCATTTTCGGCAATAGCGTACATTTGCACTCTGGGCCATGGTTGATAAACTCACTGGCACAGTGGTTGTTGTGGGTGTTGGATCTAGCGGCAATGATTGAGCCTCAAGATCATCCTCACATGAAGATGGCTTCCATCCTTGTGGCACACCCCCTGGATCTGTGAAAACCACTGCAAAGTAGCTCCACAGGAGCATTGCCAACTGCACCCCGATTTCTTCAATGAAACAAATCAGATTCTAGAACACAATGAGCACACTGTGACAATCTACAACAGCTAAATCTTTGAAAAACCCCCCCTAACAAACCCAACATATATTCATAAACATGTAGAACTTCTGCAATACTTAGTTTTTTAGGCAACCTGAATAATAATAAAAATTGAGAGAAGACCAAAGAATGAAGGTTAAAAAAGAGAGATTCAAAATAGCAGTGAACAGAAAGGAGGAAAAAAAGAAGCCAAAGAGGACACACCCCAACCCTAAAAATAACAAAGAATAGACAGAGGAGAGTTTTGAACAAGAGTGAAAGACTGAGGATCATCTTGAATAACGGTAAGTGTCAGATGTGTATCCTCCAATCAGTGTTGTCCCAATCCGCTCCTGAAGCTGAGAACTAGTGTACCAGAATTGTTGCACAAATGGGGTCTAGGAAAAACAAACGACCTAATTAGGTCTAGCTGAAAAGGAGTGAGATGAGAAAGTCAGAAGAGGAAAAAAAAAAGAATCAGACAAAGAGAGGGACAGAGAGAGAAGACTCGTACCAGAAAATGGAAGAGGACTAGAACGAGAAGAGCAGTTGCTGTAGCCGATGCACCTTTCCAAACTTGTGGCACGTAATTGGCGACGACAACAGCATAGTAGGACACTCCTACAACTGAGAGAACCACCAAAATCATGACCGATCCAACCACCTTCAGGCCGGTGCACAACTTGAACACATTCCAAGCCATGGGCAGTGAGTGATGGCACGGAATCCACAATATCAGTCCCCAAAACAAAGAAGTTCCCCTAGTTCCTACTGCACCCAAGTCAGTTTCTGCCAAACCCCCTCTTCTCTCTTTTAACGACTTTCAAGCCAGCAGGTTGCTTGAATTCTTTCTCTTTTCCCACCGGTCCGTTGTAAGAAATCCTTGGAGATGCTCTTAGTCCATTTATTGATGCTCTTGTGTCCATTTCCTAATTCTTCAAAAAGGCCTCCTCGCCAAACATTCCAGCCTCAAAAAACTTCTTCAAAGGCATTTTCATATGACCCATTCCCTTATAGTGGACTCTCCCGGCTCCACTTTTTCAACCCATGCCAGAAGCGCTCCTCTTGTGTGTGTGTGTGTGTGTGTGTGTGTGTGTGTGTGTGTGTATCATATAGGGGACATTAACAGAGACAAAAGCTAACACCCAAAAAAAAAAACTGCTTCTTTCTTTCTTTCTATTTCGTGCGTCTTGAGCTCCAAAACTTCGCAGCTTTCTGAAACCGCCTTCACAAACTTTGTCTAGCGCAAAGAAGCGCAAGAGGAAGCTCGATTTCAAGCTGCGTAATACTAGCAACAAACAAAGCAGAAGCGCAGCATTTTGCGAACGCGCTTGCGTCGTTCTTCCCCGCCATGACCCGCAGTATGAGGTAGGTACCTAGTACTTAGTACCTACTACGCACCTTCGAGGGGAGACCGCTGGCAAAACCGGCACCTTTTTCACCATAGGTAAAATACAGAGGCTCCAAAAATAAGGAGTTAAAAGTAACAAAGTAGTCAGTAACTCTGAAGTAAATGCAAATTTTGTTCTAACTTTTCACCTTGTTTTCCTCCTCACTGCAGTCCACATTCATTTTTTACTACCTACCATGTGCCATGACGGCCTTAGAGAACGCGGGAACTTGATTCACTGAACTCGAGAACCAATTGCACAGGGGGCGGGCTTTGCTAGGATCCCTAATCCACCTTTGATGAAAATCAGATTCAGTCCTTGGACGGCAGAGATGATATCCTGTCTTCCCTTGCATGGCCCAGATTAAATCTATTCGCCCTTGGCAAAAAAATTTCAAAACCCAGTTGCACTAGGATGGCGCCAAGATCAATTCTCTAGTACCTAAGGAGATTATTAAAAAAGTTGTTATGCTTTCTGTAAGGGTTTAGGAAGTCTAGGTTTAGACCCTTTCTGATTTTTGGGTTTAAGGTTTAGGTGAACACTAAACCCTTTGAATCCAGAAAGGTTAAAATTATCAGCCTTGGAGGATCTTAAATCCATAATGACTTAGACCTTTTTCCTTTGGCACCTTCGATGCTTATATCTCATTACACACAATGAGTGTCAATAGCTTTATAACATGCGCAAGTCATTATGATTTTTTAACACGTTGTCATGTTTAGTCACAATTCTTCATCTCTTCCACACATATCAACTAGTGCACCTGATTTGTGACATAAGTTGTCTTTTTAGCATTATGTTTTTCACTTCATTACTACTCTTGTGAGGATCTTGATTTTCTTTTGGTGTGTTTATATTTGCATCGACATGCCTTGTACTTTTGGTGGATGGATTTTCATCCTTGTTTATATATGTATATAAACAGGTCTTCCATTTTTCCCTAACTAAAGCATAACCTCTCAGTGTTCATTTCCTCTGCATGCCTCATCTGGAGACTAGTGTGTACTCGTTGCATTTGCTGCCAGTGCATAATGACATGTGTGTTATTTCAACAATGTTTGGTTCATGTTTTTGTTTTTAAAAAAACTTTTCTTTTCAAATAACTGTTGGTCTCCCTCGCCCCGGTCCTTTGCATTTCTCACTTCGATTTTTTATCTCGTCGACCCCCCCGCCTGATCCTTCGCATTTCTCACTCCGGTTCTTTACCCTGTCGACCCCCCCTACTCCGGTCCTTCACATTTCCCACTCTAGTTTTTTAACCCGTCGATTCCCCCGCTCAATCCTTCACATTTCTCACTACGGTTTTTTAACCCGTCGATCCCCCTCGCCCGGTCCTTCACATTTCTCATTACGGTTCTTTAACCCGTCGATCCCTCCCGCCCGGTCCTTCACATTTCTCACTACGGTTCTTTAACCCGTCGATCCCCCTTGCCCGGTCCTTCACATTTCTCACTCCGGTTCTTTACCCTGTCGATCCCCCCCGCCCGGTCCTTCACATTTCTCACTACGGTTCTTTAACCCATCGATCCCCCCCGCCCGATCCTTCACATTTCTCACTACGATTCTTTAACCCGTCGATCCCCTCGCCCGGTCCTTCACATTTCCCACTCCAATTCTTTAACCCATCGATCCCCCCCCCCCTGACCGATCCTTCACAGTTCTCACTCCGGTTTTTTAAGGGGGGGATTTATAATAAAAATAATTTTTAAAAAAACTTTTTTTATTATTGTTTGATTAGATGTAGGTTTGAAATTTGGAAAAAGAAGACAAACCTCATTTTTTCTTTCTTTTGCTCTCTGTTTTGTTTTTTAATTTTTGTCATCTATTTTTAAATTTTCTTTTAAGATTGTTTTACTGTATTTCCCTTTTTTGTTTCATGTTTAAGTGTTTAAATTTTTTTTCTAATTGTTAAAGTTTTTTCTGTTTTTATTTTCTTTCTAGTTTTTTTTCTTTTTAAATTATATATATATAGTTTCTATTTTATTTCTCAAAAAAATTCTAGTTTTTCTATTATGTTTTATAATAAAAATAATTAAAAAAACTTTTTTATTATTCTTTGATTAGATGCAGGTTTGAAATTTGGAAAAAGAAGACAAACCTCATTTTTTTTTCATGTATGGTTTTTTTTTCTCTTTCTTTTGCTTTCTGTTTTGTTTCTTATTTTTTGTCATCTATTTTTTTAATTTTCTTTTAAGATTATTTTACTGTATTTCCCTTTTTTGTTTCATGTTTAAGTGTTTAAAAAAAAGTTTCTAATTGTTAAAGTGTTTTTCTGTTTTTATTTTCTTTCTAGTGTTTTCCCTTTTAAAAATATATATTTATTCTGTTTGGATGGATGACCGGCTGGATGACGGGACGGATGACGATTCGGGCGGATTTAGGGGTTGCTTCATTTCATCCGCCCAAAACGCTTCATATATAGATGACAATGGATACAAGTTTTTGACCGTGGAGAAGCGGGTTACACAGCTTTTCATCCATTGAGAAGAGGGTTATACAACTTTTCATGCTCAACAAGATGGTGACAAGTTTTTGTCCATTGAGAAGAGAGTTACACATCTTTTCATCCATCAATTTTTCATCCATTGAGACCAGGGTTATACAAATTTTCATCCATCAACAAGAGGGTGACAAGTTTTTGTTTATTTGAGAAGAGGGTTGCACACTTTCATCCATCAATTTTTCATCCACTGAGAAGAGGGCTGCAAACATTTTCATAATTGAGGAGAGGGTTACAAAACTTTTCATCCATCAAGTTTTCATCCATTGAGAAGAGTGTTACACAACTTCTCATCCGTCAACAAGACAGTGACGCTGTCGCTCTTGGACTTTTGAACAGTTGGCTATGTCTGTTAACCAGAACATGGTCATTGGTTCCCAGAAATACCTAAGTTGGCACTCCCATGCCTCAGCTATTTCTTGTCAGTGATGACCTCTCGTTGGTTACCTAGTCCATCATTGTGCAGAGCTCCATCAGCAATACATTCAGAATGTCTTGTAGCTTGACAAGTTAAAAGAGTGACCCTGGGCTTGCAGATTTGAGTTACAGAGCTCCATTAGCATACATTGGGAGAGTGTAATGCAGTTTTCAAGCTAGAAGACTGAAACCAGTCTTGCAGAGTAAGTGAGTGAGTGAGTGAGTGAGTGAGTTACACTCCATCAACAAACACCCTTTTTTTCATTTCAAATTCTTTGTAAGGACAAGGGAGCTGCGCACGCAGGGCTTTACAAGTTCTTACCTGTGTTCACTGAGACGACCACCCTTGTCCATAGGGCTCCAATGTGTAAAGCTCATCTCTTGTGGGGTGCTTTATAAAGGTTTAGCCTTTATGAAGCACTTCATAGTTCTTGTCCTAGAAACACTTCAGCAGATTATTGCTGTAAATCATCATGAATAGAAGTGAGTCATACAAAGAAGGCACCATTTCTAAATGGGCAAAGTGGAATCTCATAAAGAGAGAACAGATTGTACACTGCATTTTCCTGAGCATTTTTGTCTTGCCAGTCTAGAGCTTGCATAGCTTCAGATTCACCATTGAGAACACCCACATGCAGCACATACAGAACTATATTCTGATGCTCACTTCTAGTCATATCATCAGTTCACTGTCCTGTTGGAACTTTCACAACTCTTACAACTTCCATTGACACCATAACTATGTTACAGATATCCCAAGGCTCATCATATATACAATGTCCTACAATTCACGTAGAAGGAAGCAAACTCTCAGTAATTGGAGCAACCCAATTGACCAAAATTTAGTATGTTACAAAATGGCTATAATAAATGAATGAAGAAATCACATCAGGGGAACATTGTACCACAACTGAGTCACAAACGCTCACAATGTGTGGGTGTGTTGTCCTCTTGGACATGCCAATAAGATGTAAGATTGTGACATTCTTAAAACCTATATGAGCTCCCTGGAAAAGAAATGTGGAGGGTCATCAGTTTGGAGCACTGACATAACAACAGTGATCAAGGTCTAAACCATTCACTTTCTTCCACAAAAGAATCAGGTGTTAGCAGTAGGAGTTCTGTCCGCTAAATTACTCTTAAAGGTTGTATTGGTGGAAGCTCTTAACGATGCAGACAAAACCTAGAAAGAATCTGTACACTTCTAAGCTGACTCATGAAAGCTTCAGGAACTGCCTCCAAAAAGAGTATGTGCATTCCCTTCTGTTGCAGCTAGCAGCTTCATTCATAGCACATCTCTGATAAATTACTGGAAGATCGTGATCACTTAGAATTTCCCTTGACATCAAAGACTCGTGACAGTGTTTGTTTGATAATAGCGAGGTGCAGTATTATGTTCCTACAAAGAAACAGCTCGTTACGTCGCCGGTTTCTCTAAGCTGGCCTGATGCTCTTGCTCATGGCTCCTGTTGTTACAGAGGCTTATTAGTCTCTGCGGGCTGCCGGGATGGAATGCGTGATTATCGGCAGAACTTCGTCTCGCTTCCTCCGTAAGAAAATGAGAAATCCTAGCAACTGACCCTGCGTCCGCCGTCCTTTTCTCTGAGGGGAGTTCAATGGCTCCCGCTCTCCTCTCTGTGACGAAGCTCCACCTCCACTCGCACGATCATTACCAAAACCTTCGTAGCCTGATACACCGCCGCCTGGAAGCACACTCTCGTTTGCAGCCAATGAAATGAAGAAGACAAACGGGGTGAGCCATACTAAGACAAGCATGAAAGCTAGCAGCCACTCCAGGCTCACGTACGCACATCTAGGATCCTTCATAAAGAACCAGATCCATGAAATATGGCTGGCCACCAGCAACCCTAAGCTCCCGAAAAAATCAGGGGATGTCAGTGTGATGTAAGGAAACGTCTTCAGCAGCCGGTAGTAGAAAACATGACCAGCGATCCCGATTGCGATGCAAACCAACGGCAATCGATCTAGGATGAGCAAGAGTGCGTGGATAGCGATGACGGATAAGATGATATAACGGAGTACCTTACGCGTCAGTCTCGTGTACTCTTCCACGAGCTCTGCGAGGTAGTAGATCCCCGTTGCCAGGCAGACGGCGAAGAATACAAGAAATATATAAGCTCCTACGTATACCACCAGCGTGGCCGCCCTCATGGACGGCATTTGTTGCCTCACTTCTTCTGCTTCCACCACACCAGGACGGGCGTTGCTTCTTCTTCTTCTTCTTGTGCTTCTTGAGCTTCTGCAGTGTAGGTACTACTGTGCTGCCGTCAAGAGCTTCTCGCCATCGCCAGCCAGTCCCTTGCGAAAGACGACCTCCTCTTTTCCAAGTCCCAATTGAGGATACCAAATTGTGTCCAAAACTCACCAGATTTGAGGTCCTCTAACTAAGGACCGCCCCAATCTATGGGCTTCTTGACCTAATTCCTGCAAAATAAATTGCCTTTTCTTCTTCTTCTTCTTCTTCTTATTATTATTATTATTATTTCTTTTTATTGGGGTTTGAGGTACCACCAAAGGAGGTTTGGTAATATCCGTTTTTTTTTTTTTCGGGGGGATTTTTGTTTGCAGCCAAAGTGGTAGTCATACATACATAATAAGATGTAAAAAATAAAAATGGTGATCATCCCTAATAAAGATTTAGCCAAATCTGGCTATAAACTAGAGATATGAAGCACAAATCTTTAATATCCTTCTATATTTTTGGCTACACACTGAAAAGCAAATAGATATGACAATTCAAATATAGAGATACGTCGATTTTACTATTTTTTTCCCTCACTTTTGGGGGTATTGAAAATCTCCAAATAAAAATTATTTTTCAATGGTGAATTTCACTTTTTTATTGGAATTTAGCCAGTTAACAAACAAAAAGGCTGGTGAGTGGAGGGTAATAAAAATTCAGGAAGGCTGATTTAGACAAAACACTGCTTGGGTGCAGCAAAAAACGAACCATCAAAATTTGGGTCATGTTTTAGCTTGGTAAGGAGCCCTTAGAAAAAACCAGTAAGGTCATGTAATAATAGCTTTACACGGCGACTAGACTGTATGTGTAGGATAAGGACCTTGAGAAGGGGGCTGTTCTGGAAATTCAGGTCCCTATCTCAGGCCCTGTGTTCTCAGTTTTTGCCTCATAGGGCTCACACAGGGCCGCACACTGGGACCTGAATTTCCAGAACAGCCCCCTTCTCAAGGTCCTTATTTGGAGTTAAAAACCTGTAGAATTCTCTGACTGCAGTGATTGATTGGAGACGAGAGGACGCACCTTATGCATACGGGTCCCAACTCTGGGGGGCCCTGTGTTCTTTACCAAGAAGGGATCGTTGCTTCCTCTTCTTCCTTATGGGCAATAGGGACTCTCACTCGGTCGACGATTCTTGACGATGCCAGAAGCCGTTTTGTGTGAACTTTTCTCCAATACGGTCGTCAAAGATCAAGGAGGAGTTGCCATTTTCAGTGTCTGATCTTGCTGCTACTACCCTCCTTGCCACTCATTTTAAGAAGACTCAGGGTCCTGGACTTTAGGGTTTTCAAGAGTATGTGTTTTTTTTGTAGGGTTGCATGCAGTTTTCTAATTGCCGTGATCTCTTTTTTGGAAGATGATGGGTGGTCAGAAAGTTTCTTCAAAATTCTAGCTCATAGTTCTCACATGACATTTGATACTTGCAGTTGATACTTTCTTGGCAATATAATTGTTTCTGAAGACTAGTGACATCTTTGTGTACCCTGAGCAAAATTTTCTCCAGATGTTTCCAGTTTCAGTTCCCACTAGGCATACATGACCTGATTATTCTGCTCCTAAGGAATGTAGAAGTATTGGCTCCACTGAAGTGATTTTATATGGTAATGCTAGGGTGATTCATGGGTGCATGCAGTAGCAGAATGTACATGACCAAAAGCCATCAAATCAACGCACTTATGCTCTAACTGGTGGTCCTGATGAGGAATACATTGTGTCACCTGGGACCCTGAATCCAGCTCTAATTTGTGAAGTTTTTCTTCTATATCTTGGTCAAGTTGCAGGTCAACAAAAGCCTTGGGATGCCCAATATCTAGCTATAAAATTGATTGAACCGTGAATTTCTGGAGAGGGTTTTTTCTCTTCAGTTCCATTCCAGAGAGTCCAGAACGAGATGCACGAAATTGGAGAACAGGTCCTTGAAAACAGAAACCAGGTAGGGTGATATCCACAGATCTGAAACAAAATTCTTCTAGTGAGATTTTAGACGTGGAACCCAAAGGCCCCTTTTGAGACCCTGAGGTTTCAAATATGTTTTGATGGTTCAGCAGTTCCTTCAAGGATGAATGGGGACAGAAAGGTTGAAATCTGTTCACAATGATCAGGGATAGGATAACCTATCATAGCTTTTGGTCTATAGCTCAGAGTTGACAGGGTTTTCTTCAACAGCAACTCATTAAGAATTGAAGTGTTTAACATCTGGTTTCAGGTATGGTACCGAGGAGGTATGTAGGGAGTGATGACATGCAAGGTGAGATCAATCACATGGCATAATGGTGTGATATATGTCTGTCTATCAAGTTCTGTTGGTGTTGCCCTTGCACATACAGAATTTCTGGTTATTGTTTCTGTGTCATCAAAGACATCATTGTTTCGAGTCTTTGAGAAGATGAGTTCAAGGTATTTAGCAGCTCTTAAGACTTAGCTCAGTGTAGTTCATTGGAAAATGATAGAAAGATCAATTATAGTGGAAGTCACACACTGTATGAGATGAGAGAGCAATACCCTCATGGGAAATGCCAAAGGCATTGTTTTCTTTGTGAATGCGACATGCATTTGGAGAAAATTATCCTGTTCAGTTTTTAGTGTCATTCCCATGATCACATATTTCAGAAGTTTCAGAATTGTTTGAAGGATGGACCTAACTTTTTTGGGAATTAGGCTTCTTTTCTTATGCAGACTAAACTAGTTGCCTTCTTTGATGTTGAATAGGAGGTCACCCAGTAAATGACACATCCTTGGCATAAGATGTGCTTCAACAATCTACATCCCGTTGATCAATGCGTTGATCACCTGCATGAAGGTAAGAATTTATTCAATTTGGGGCATGAATGATACTTTAATACCCTAATCTAACACTTGGTGTGACCATTTTGCAGGTTCATACACAAGTGAGGCAAAGGTAAGTAGATTTTGTAAGGGAAAATTGATCTTCATGTAAGGCAAGTCTAGAATTATTGCTTACACAGATGTCATGTTACCTGGTAGCTAGTTCAATACATTTAGCTGTTGAAGGTCACTGAACATGCAGGTCACTGGTGGTAGTGTTCAAACTGCTCCTGAGGATTTCTGGGGTTATTATTTTAGTGTTGGGTCCTGGCACTCTTCTATGGATTGAGATGTCAGATCTGAAATCTCAATGATCTTATTATGGGATCCTCTCTCAATTCTATCTGACTCAGAGGGAGAAGTTTTTGATATTGTGAAGTAATAATGTCTATATATGATTTCATAGAGCTTATTATTTCTACATGGAGGTTGTTCTAGACAATGTGTTTATGAGCCTCTTTCTTTGGAAGCAAAGACTCAACCTAATTGTTGGCCATACAAAAGTGCCGTTTGCTGATGTTGGCATGTCTAAAGCAGGATTCGTATGTGAAGGATTCTCCCACTGTTTATAATGCCAAGCATGATCTCCATCATGCTCTCTTCCTAGAGCATCTGCACTTGCTCCAGTCCAAAGCTCACAACGGTGTGTCATGACAGCCATTCTGCTTGTGCTTTGTTTAAAATTTCAAAGCTTTTGGTGATAGGCATTTCATTTTTTTCAAACTTTTAGCATTTCGACCAATAAATTTTTATTTTTTTTGGTGATTCAAATAATAATTTACTCAATGCTGAATCTCTTGGGGTACAACGATTATACATTTTAAAGATTAAATGATTTTGAGGAGAAGATTAGTTATCAAATATTGATTTAATTTATGTTATTATAGATTGTCCACGAAATTATTTTCTGTTCCATTAGTTCTTAAACATGAAGTTCAATTTCTGCCTTTGAAACATAAACCTTTTTGGCAAACCCAATGTTTGTTGATGTCCTTTGTTGTTCTTAATGTTGTTGTTGTAGTTCCCAATAGTCATCAATATCCTTCTTCACACTCCTCATTGCCTGTAAAAACCAGAAAAGAAGAAAGACACCATTCCCTCTTCTGTGGTTTGAATTTAAAAAATAAAATAAAATAAAATCTTTTTGACCTTGGTGATCCTAGTTGCATATGTCTTGATGTTCTCAGTATACTTTAGCATTTGTATTTATGCGCCCTTAGATCCCTTAGAGACCCTTATTGCCCCAATTTTTTTTCTTGTCCACCTTGGTAGCCTTGATTTAATTAATGTGCCTTTTCAAGGTTGTGTTGTCCCCCATCATTGTTTTGTTGTCCCTTATTGGTGTTCCCATATTTTTAAAATTATTATTGTTATTTTTGGGGTGAAAGCATGATAAAATATGTTAAAAAAGTAGTCCCACATGTAGTCACAATGGCACTTATGACATAAGCATGAAAAAACCTATTCAAAACTTTTTAAACTTTCAATATGAAGCAATGGTGCACTCCATTGAGTTCATAATAAGTTACACATAAAGTGTGAGAAATTTTAATATAAGAAGAATGGATGAAAAGTATGTTTTAAATTAGCTAGGTTTTCAAACTTTTCAAAATATTTTTACATTAGAATTTGGATAAATTATGATTATGATATGAAAATTTTAAAACACATTGATACATATTAATCCATTTGAAAATGTAAAATATCTAATTACAATTGTACTTTCATCATATTTTATATACTTAAAATAAGATTAGGATACTTATTTCCCTATATTCGTATTTAAAAAAATATTTAAATGTATATTAGAACATGCACATTTTCAATATTATGCACAAAGATCTTCCTCTTATTGATCATTAAAATAAAAAATATTCACGAATTTAATATATTAAGGTTTAATTTATGAATATTTTCCACTAATTTTTAAAATCCCCTGTTGGCATACTTCACCATGCTTTCATCATTTTGTCAATCCTTAACATCCTTTGGTGTTTTTGTTGTTGAGAACAACTTTAATTGGGTTGCCATTGAACCAAAATGCCCTATTGATCCAAAATTTTACTAAGGATGTTCAAATTGAAAATGTTTGGTAGGTTGTAAGGTTTTTTAAAAGGACATCCTTAGGTTAAACATATCCCAAGGAACATGGTTAGAAAAAGAAAAATAAAATGTCCACCCTTAAGTCACGTGTATAATGATTATTAAAAGTATTGTTAGATGTCACTTCTCATCATGTTTTTTGGGGTGCAATATTTCATCAATATGCAAAGATTAATTCTGATAAAATGTTTTGAAAAATATTTAATTTCCAATGTTAGTTTGAATATGTATGTTTGTAATTTTGATCAATTAGTGTTGATTAAAATATTTAAAAAATTAAGTTGAAATTTATTTTTAAATGTTATTTATTTATTTTATTTAATAAATCATGATTATAATGAAAATTTATTTATAATATTCTTAATTTTGATTACAACCATTGTTAAATTAAAAATATCTCAGAAATTAAATTAAATATTAAAAAATTAAAATATTAGTTAAAATTTTATAACTATAATGAAATTTCATATTAATTTATTTGTAATTTTGATTTTCAACACAATATTCATTAGGTTTCATGTTAATATATGTACATTCGATTATTATTTCTTGTTCGATTCTATCATGTTTTAATGATAGAAAAGAACGCTTATTAGTGCCCCACACCCTTATGGATATTCACAAAAATGATAACATTGTGAAACACATTATTGTTATGTTTTGATATATAATGTTGCATACATATGTCCCTTCATCTTGTGATGATGTGCATTGCATGCAACAATTTTCTACCTTTTACAAAAATATTATTATTGGTATTGCACTTTGCAATTAACCATGAATATACATTAAAGTTTTCATGTTTATCTTTCAGCCTTCTTCATCATCATGAAAAATGTTAGTTTCATTAAAAGTTGTTGTGAAGGTTGTCACCATTTTCCTAATGATCATACTTCAAAATTAATCCAATCCAATAAATTCATTTCTTTCAATTGAATATAACATTAGGAATATGGTGTTCAACATGGGTATTATAGTAGTGGTTATTTGGCTATCAACTATGTAATTAAGAATAAATCTTTTCTTTTGAATATTATTATGGAGGGTAATGGAGCAATTTAAGAGTCTTTGTTAGTTTTAGTTTTGAAATTTGGTGGGTCTAGGTTAAAACATTATCTAATAGTGGTAATAGTAATAATTAAGGGGATTATAGGGTGATTGATAAAGATTTGCCAACTATTAGGTTTTGGCTTTGAACCTACTTTCAAAGATGCCTCAAGATATTTCAAAATGTGTGAAAACATTTCAAGGAATCTTTTTGGAAAATAAATTACATTATGAATGTACAATAGATGAAAGCATGAAACTCATGATGAATTTTGTGCATGGTGATGTTAATGGTGATGTTGGTGATGATGTTGGCCATGATGTTGTGATGTCATTCATGACAATTATGTTTCTTGAAGTACAATTACTTGTTGAACTTTAGGAATATGCACATTGAATAAATATTTTGAAAATAATTCAAAGTTTAGGGGAGGAAAAAATACCAAAAACCCAAGTCTTAAAGTAAATATATCCATGCTTACCAAGTGTTTAAAGTCTATTTCATGTATCAAATTATGTTATTGCTCACATTTTCTATGCTTTGGCTTACTTTGCCTATGTTACGTCTAACATATCCTACTCCTACAGCTATCAACGCCATGCCAAAAGCTATCCATCTATCATCTAAAGTCCTTCTTTCACGCTCCTCTCTTCCGTTTCATCTACCATCATGCTCCCCTCTTCTGTCCATTTAAATTCTTCCCTTTTTCATCATTCTTTTGTGAATCAGTGGTCCACCCCATCCAATTTTAGGGCCCAAGCATATGATCACGAAAAACCATGAACACCTTACGCTAGCCCAAAACATGCGCTTTCAAGGTGCATATTCCAATCTGGACCATAATGTGATTGATGAGAGGTGCATGTCATAGCCCACATCTTGGCCGCATTAAATGCCTTGGCTAGTAAACTAAAGCCTTCGATGCAACCAATGTTTTTTTTTCAAATTTAAAAGGGTTGGCAACAAGTGATTCGTGTGATTGATTAAGAATAACAACATTGAATATAAAACTACCTTAGTGGTATAGTCGCAATTATGAATGTGTTTGATTAAATGAAATAATACTTAATTAGATTGGATGGAAGATTACAAAATTGATAACCCAAATGAAAACGTGATTTTATAGTAATTGAATGAAGCAATACATCGTAAGATATCATATAAACTTACAAAATATAGATGAAATGACAATGTGATTGATTGAATGAAAAATTGCACGACAAGATTGGATGGAAGATTACAAAATTAATAGTTCAAGTGATAATGTGATTGATTGAATGAGAAGCAACATATGTGACGATGTGTTTGGTTGAATGAAACAATATATGAAAAAAAGAAGATGTGATTGCTGGAATGAAATAATACACAATTGAAAGGAAGCTTGCAAAATTGATAACTCAATTTTAACAATGTGATTGCTTGAATGAAACAATACATGAAAGTGAAAATGTGATTGCTTGAATAAATGAACATGTGATATGATTTGCACTATGATTACATTTAAATGAAACAATTTATAAATCAAGAATGTGCAATATGGTCACATAGACATAATATTCTTTTGTTTTTAGTATTTGCACCAAATACTAAAAAATTAATTAACGTTTTCATAACATTATGGGTTTTGCCATCCTTAGTCCCAATGCATGACAAATATCCAAACAACCTTTCACATGATATTTCAAAATATATTCCCTTCAACTTTGGGCAATCATAATGTCATCTAATTAACATGGACACATTTTGGGCATTGTTCAAAAGAGCAAAAAAAATTTTTGCCCAACCAATTTATTTTAAAAATGAATTTGACTTAAACATTGTTGCTAAAATGTATTCAAATAACATAAAAAACCTAGACATTATCAAATGGTCACACCAAAATATTGTCAAGATTCAAATTCAACTATTGAACCTCAACCTTAAAATGTTTAATGACACAAATTTTCAACATAGAAAGTCAACTAAATTTTGCAATGTCTTTGGGAAGAATAAATGTTCTAAAAAGTTTTTGGTATTAAATTTTGTTTTAATGTACTTATCTAATTTTTTTTTCTTGATTCAATTTTGGTGTTAAAAACATTTAGTTCCGACTTGAAGAACTTCACATAACAAACATGAACATCTGTATATGAACCAATGGTTTTTTTTGTGGCGATTTTTTTTATTTTGTGAAAAAACATTTGAGAAAAAAATTCAATGTAAAATATTGTGTTTTGTTAAATTTTTTTTTCTACTTGTACAAAATGAGAATGTTGAAAGTAAAAAAAAAAAAAAACATTGGTACGAGCACATGAAGGAAAAAAAATAAAAACAAATTTTAGAATTGTGAAAATTTCTTGTCACAAAAAAAAATGTGATGGTGTTTTTGGGAGGACAATGTCAAGGTTCAATTTGATGATATGAAAAGAAAAATATGAAAATATTCTAATGTTATCGTTGAGAATTATAGAGACAAAGTATTCATTAACTTGGTGAATTTTTTTTGTAGATGGTCACCAATGAATTCATGCTAGTAAATCCATCTTAGATTTAGAAACCGTAAACCAAAAATTTTATGGATTCAAAGTAGTGTTTGATTGCAACTTAGATTACAATACTTGTAGGCAAATTAAAAAAAAATACTTGTAGGTAGTAACTAAGGGAGCATAAAAAAACGTGATATGTACATTCAAAATTAAAAAAAGATAATTGATAAAGAAGTTATTTGCAATAAAGGCCAAAAATCTGAATTGTTCTTTGTGTTGCTTTATGTGGATCAACCACATTCCTTAATTTGCATATGTTCATATATTATGATCATGAGCATATTCACAATTTGTGAAAACACTTGTAGAACACAACCATGAACTTAATACCATTGAAACATCATTTTGGGAACCAAAGCATGACCACAAACTTGAGAATACCAAGAGTAGAAGAGTAAAACATGACCATAAAGTTGAGAAGATGAAGAGTAGACAAAGAGCTAGAACAATTGCAAACTTGAGAACATGAAGAATAAATGAGGACCGATGGGTGAAAGTAGACTACAAGTACGTTACAACACATTGGCAAACTTTTTCTTGGGTGGTATCATTAGGAACCACTTTGCCAAAATCATAGGAAAGTTGGACTCAATTTTTAAAAAAGAATTCCATCTATTTATACATTGGTTTATTTGATTGGACTAGATGGGCTATGTTTTCCCCACCTATGCACACACTCATGAAAAATAACTAACACCCAAAAACCTATAATATGCATTAACATTTTGATTCCTAAACCATTTTTGACCTAGTTTCTAACTTTTTTCTTTTAAATGTCCTTACACTTACACATTAAATATTTTTTCTTGTTTATTTAGTACATGCACAAGGGAATGATCCAAATTAGTCTTTAAAACAACAAAAGGTGAAAGTAGTTATCATTTATGTTTTTGACATTAATGGCCCTTTAGGACTTCATGATCTTGACTTAAAAAATTCATAATTAAATGAGAATTGATTCAATCAATTATCTATAAAAAACATCAAGAAAACTAGCATTTGAAGTATTTAAAAAAAAAAACATCCAAGAATGTTTTTGAAAAATAGATTCCTTTTGTGTTCTTGAAAAAAAAATCCGTTGTGTGACATTCTTGAAACTTTTTTTTATGGATTCATTTTTCACATCAAAACACATTTTTTGTAAATTTAATTTGAATTTGGAATTCTACATGACTTGGGTAACCTTTTTATTTATTTTTGGAATGAAAAACTATATTTATGTAAGTCCTATGTTGTCATGAAGTTGGATGAGTTTCAAAAATTTAGGGTGTGACGTTCCTAATGGTACCACCCGAGGATAAGTTTGCCGAAGGATAGAGAGCACAATTGTGAACTTGAGAACATCAATAGGAAATAAAAACCCAAAGCATGACCGTAAACTTGAAAATTTGATGAAGAGTAAATGAAGATTTAGAGCATAACTATGAACTTAAAAACACAAGGAGCTTCAAAAGCCCATGGTGTGACCAAGAACTTTAAAACGCAAGGACTAAAAACATGACTATGAGTTTGAAAGCACAAAGAACAACATACCAACATTTTGCTCACACTTGATAGACATGTGAAAACAATTACAAAACACACCACAACATTGAACACAATACATGAGGTGGATTTGGTGTGATAAATTGAATGTCCAAACCTTGGTTTATGATGTTTCATAGTTTAACACATATAATTCATCAACCATTGACTTTAACTTTTCTAACACCAGATCATGTTCCTTTTCATAAATTGCAACCTTAGTAGTTTCTTTTTTCAATGATATAGATGAACAACTTTGTGATGCCCTTCAATAATATTCAATTTTTTACTAGTAAGCATTATTCCATACTTTTTGCTACTAGGGTCATTTAGTTAAACCCAAGGTTTTTTGCACTTGGGTTCTATGGTTTTCACCTCGTCTAGTTTCTTTTATAAAGTTGTAAAATTGTTTTGTCTTCTTGCAAGGATCTCCATTAGTCTATTAAGTTTGTAAATAAACTATGTGCTTACTTAAATATCATCTTCATCTCTTCTTATAATGCAAGCCTTCTTGAAAGGTAACCGTAAAGGAACATTAAATGTTAAATTTTTAAACTACTTGTATAAACTATGTGCCTTATTGTATAAACTTTCTACCTACTCACCATAGTATAGTTTCCTACCTCTTTACCTAGTTAGGACTTACACACAACCTACAAATATTTATGTAATATCTGTTTTCAAATGTTATAACTACATGTCTTATTTGATTACATTTTCCATTTGATTACATTTGTGTCCTTTTTTTTTATTAACAATGTTCATGTTTTGTCCTATCTGACTACATGTTTTATTTGATTCCATGTTTCATTTGATAAAACCATTGTTTTTAAAAATTACATTTGTCATATTTGATTATATGTCACATTGATTAGTATTAAAAAAGGTCATTTTAATCAATAAAATTAGTTAAAAGGAACATGCCACTTTAGCAATTAGGGGTTTTTAATAAAATTGATCAATTTTTTTTAGTCAAAATGGAGAAGGTAATCAAGTTGAACATCTTAAAAAATCATGAATTACTATAGTGCCTTTGTCGTTGATTAGCCAATTTTGCCAAAAATGGTAGGATAATCATCATTAATGGGCATGCATGTAAATCAATTCATGGTGATTGAAAAAATATGCATAATCTACCTTATTGAGTTGGTTATTTGGTTTAGTTTTTCATTTATTTAGATTTTGTTTCTTAAACATAGATTCAATTAGGTCTTTCTAATTTGCCATACTATTTATTATGCCTCCACAAAGGTCATAACCATTGTTTAGTAAGTTGAATTTCACAACGAATTTTTTCATAGTCCATTCGTTATTACCTAACATTGGGTTCATTATTTTTATTTTCTCACAATCTCTCCTTGTGATGAAATCTATTTTTACATTCTCATTTTTCATAATGATGGGTTTTTTTTCCAATACAAGCAATTGGGTATAAATTGATAGTGACAATCACTATTACAATTTTGTTACATCAAAATTGTCATTTTATGAAAAATGTGATTTATTGATTAAAGACATGACTTCACCATAGTGAAGGTGAGAAACTCCTATTTGAAGTTAGGTTGCCAAGGTCACCTAAGGTAGTTAGCCCTAGGTGGCCTAAATGTGAATGAATTAAAAACATTAATTGACAACCATACAAAATCTTCCTAGCTTTTTCATGTTAGGTTTGAAGACTTGTTGAGCAATGGGAGTTTCTAGGAGAACAAATTCTTACTTTTTACTGGTTATGAACTCTTGGTACCATTTGCCCACGAGGAAATTCATCATCTTAAATTTCCACACTTGAAAATTACCCTTATCCAATTTGTCATTGACTATTTGGGATAGCCCATCCAACGTTTCCTAACATTAAAAGTTTCAAACCCCATTAGAATGGTGAGAGAAAAAAACTACCCCCAAATATGTTTTTTTCATTCTTTTTATTTTAGGTTTAAGGTTTTCAACACCAAAATATTGGTGGGGGAAATTGCAACAAATTTGGTGGGAAATATTCAAAAGTTCTTGGAGACAACACAATATTAAAAAATTGTAAATTGACTTTATATTAACCTGAAAACTAGTTTCAAAATTATAAAAAAACATTCTCCAACAAAAAAAAATCCCAATATTCAGACCATTTGTTTTAGTAATTGAGCTAGTTATATATGGGTACCACCATATGTACTCCCAACATACTATATACAACTCCAAAATAAAAATTTCACAACCATATGCTGTTTGATATTTCATACCATGTTTTTGTATGAGAATTGATTACACGTCAAAATGTTGCAAGTCTTTTCCTTCACATTCAACGCCCAGAGCTCCAAAATTCTTTGGGCATAGAGCTTTTCCAAACTCACGTTTCTTTGCTTTTATGTTTTTTTCTAAGCTTGTTTTGAAGGGTGTGATCACACTAACAATAATTAAAGCAATTATGATCTATGTTTAATTTTTATCTTTTAATGTCAAAAATTGTACTAATGTTGCAAAGTCATTCAAAAATATTCATGACAATGTTTTTAATATATCATGAAAACATGTGATATGATTTGAAATGAATCTAATGAAAATAAAATATTAAAAAAATCGTTAAACACTGTAATAATGTTTTTTACACATTGTCAAAATTCTTAATTTTGAAAGATTTTTTAAACATGCCATATTTTGGAGAAGGTTCTTTAAACAAATATTTACATGATAATATATTTAAACATATTTTTGGGTTAGATTTGATGTTTTTCAAAATTTGAAGAAAATATTTTAAAATACTTAAATGATATTCATCCAAGCAAGTGGGTCTAGTTTTTGTTATCTTGTTTGCACCCCAAGCTTCTCTACTCATTTTCTTTGAGCAAAAATTAGGCTCAAACCCAAACCCAAAAAACTGACAATTTTTTTTCGAAGTGTCAAAACTGAGATCGAAGGTTCTTAGAAAAACGAAAACGCAAACAACATTGGTAAAAACCAAAAACCTCAAAATCCTTTTAAATTGCTTCAAAAAATTAGAATTATCCTATGCTTAGAATAAATTGAGGTTTCTAAGTTCAAATCTAACATTTTCTGGGCTTAAATACATGGCCACTTTAGTAAGAAATAGGAGAAGGTAGCCGTGTGGGTGCTGGTTCACCCTGGCCAAACTTTGGAGCACTCAGAATTTGTACACGGAGAACAACAATTTTCCAATACTTTGTATGGATTTGTTCATTGTGCAAACTTACATTGAGTTTAACCAAGGGAATAAAATGTAGGATTGAATTTCAAATATGGTCCAAAAAAGTACTTGATAAATTTTTGATTGACCGAGGTAATAAAATGTAGTAATGAATTTCATATATGGTCCAAAAAAGTACTTGATAAATGTCAAAATTTATCAAGTATCACCTTCTTTTCCTATGATACCCAGAAATTTAAAAATAAAATCCAAGTGTAGTCTTTACTCAATAAAGCCCGTGGCCCGTTAGCATACACATGTGAAAATTAAAATGTGGGGAAGGGCAAAATTGTGACATGTCCTTCATCATCCAAGGCAAAGTTTGAACAAGGGGTGTGTCACACTGTGGCCTTGCCATTTACAATAAAAAAGTATCTTAAGGCAAAAGAAGAATTATGGAAATTCATATATTTCACCATTCAAAAATATAATCTTCAAAAAAATCCTCTAAATGAAACCAAAATCCTTCAAGATATCATACTGACTCTATAACTGATCTCAAGTTTCAACACAAGCCAAAATATCATGTTTCAAAAATCCTCATATAAAAATAGACCGACTACGTAGGCGCCAAAATCCATTAAGCTACTATACTCTATAGTGAATCTAAACACAATATCCTTGCCTTGGTAGGCAAGGCCAACAAACCCTTCAAGAGGAAGGGCAAGGGTTTAGGTTTAGGGTTTAGGACTTAGGGTAGCCTTCACAGGAAGCGCAAGTGTTCTTCCAGAGGAAGGGCAAAGGGCAAGGGTGCCCTTCTTCAATTTTAAGGCCTAGTTCCATAGTGTCTCCCTCAGAGGAAGAGCCAACAAACAACAACACCTTGAAGTAAGTTTGTTGCAATCTGCACAAGTGCAAATTTTAATTGATGTTCATGCCCTGCTACACAGAAGATTTTGTGCAGCACAGACACCAGGCTGTGAGCACAGGAGTCAAAATGAACAACGCAGTAGGCTAGGCAACTTCTTTCCTTATCCAAAATCTTGTTTTGTCGCCTCCTCATCCAATAGGTTCTTGCTCAAAGGAGTATCTAGATTAGGTTAATACGTGGCGTCCCTCAACTCGAACATCAGATTCTCCACCATCAGAGTTGCAGTCGCGTCGCGTTGTGCTCGGGGTCTCACCATCTTTCTCCAGATAAAAACAGCACGTCAGCAGTATCGGGCAGTTTATGGGAAGGAGCTTCGCGACATTGGCGCAGTACTCATCCCAATCACTCAGTAGTAGCATATTAGGGTAGTAGCTAGCTGATCCTCTTATTGCACTTTTAAGAAGACGTTTATACAAATATAATTCTCATGATACAAAAACCCATTTCTTGCTGAAATTTGGTATCTCTAGCACACGCCTGTGTTGGACACAAAAACCCAAAATTCAGAATGTGCAAATTAATATGATTAGTATGTGGAAAATTTGCAATCTATAACTAAGCAACGTAATTTCAATTCATCAATTTTCCATTTACCCCATGATTGCATGCATGTATTTCATTGCACACCTCATTCATTGCAAAGAAAAAAAAACCCTTACACTGGCTGCACTTCTGCAAAGCAAAACAAATCCTACCACGAAATGTTATTGCACACCGTATTATTATACCCTGGAAGATTGTGACAAGAACCCCAAGTGGCTCTTGTGCAAGGGACAGGAAACACAAGGATGGGCTGCCATAGTAGGGCTTTTGTGTGCAACTTGGATAGTGAACAACAGTGCTCATTACCTAATAGTGAAATAATGGTGTGCAAGAATTGAGGAATAGCAGTGATAGGTCCTTCTACTCCTAGACCCTCAAAAAGCAAATTGTGTTACATATATTCTTAAGTTTTTCTAGGCCAAGGTGGCGAACTTACCATGGCTGTGATCTACTTTTCCACCAGTTTCTAGTCATGTACCCAGTGTGATTGGGTCAAGAATGTGGAACCTAATCCTTATGAGGTGGCCTTCTAGGCTAGACAAGGTGTGCTCATAAAGTCGGGCCAATAAGAATTTCTTGCGACATCACGATAACATGCCGAAGTCCACCCCCATTGCACCCTTAAGCTATGCGATCATGTGACTGGCATGTGGCACTGGGTAAAAGCCATGGAGCAGGTTGATACAAACAGCATCAATTGTCTCATCAGATTGAATGAGTTGAAGTAGATTACGGTGACACCAAGTGTAACAAAACTTGGGTGGCGGAAACTTTCACATTGTAAGCTTTCAGAGATTTTTCACGAGTCCTTCCACTCTTCAAGTATCAGCTAGGAACTGATTTCACTCTCATTCTTTAGATTTAAACACAACGCCACCATGCACACCTGGTGCTCATGAGCTCATTCCAGTTCAATGTGCTCTTGAGTTTCTGTGTCAAACTTGCAAGAGATCAGATCGGAGCTCAATTTGTGCTATGATCAGAACTGCTGCCCTTGAACTCATTATACGTTCAACAAACAAGGCAAAGTCTCCAAGTCCCATTGTTGTGCCAATCTGATCGGTGCGACCTCGAAGCCCATTACTTCATAATTGTGAGCACTACGTTCTGTGCTAGATCTATATTAAGGTGCTAGTACGAGGTTCAATATGTGCGAAAAGGTTGCTGATTTTTCAGTCCAATTTTGTATCAATCGAGCACCTGCGGCTTTGTCCATTAATGGTGGTCGTCCTCAAATCGAGGATCTGGTTTTTCATTGATTTTTAGACTAAGTGCTGATTTTGAGCCCATCATTGGAGTGTAGATTGTGCTTCTTCTGAATTCTATGGAGTGCATCTCTAGAATTGTTGTTGAAACTACTGCTGATGTCTGAATTGGGTTACCAGACAAAGTTTGAGCCTCGCTTATTCCACTGTTTTGTTTTCTGTAACAGCTAAGCAGATATGGCAGCGACGAGCTGTAGTGCATATTATGCTTTGGGATCCTCCTGCAGGGTGGGTTACTTTCCTTCATCCATAAACAAACTGCAGGTCGCCACCAATTCAAGTAATTGTAGAGCTCCGATTCGGAAACACAAGTACGAGTTTTCGTCAACGCATGGGACCGTTTTCCAAAGTGGAGGAGGAGATGCTTATATCCGCCATAACACTCCGTTGGCAAGCTTCTCCAGAAACATGGTAGATTATTGATCTGCACTTAATTTGTTGGCTGCATGATTTTTTTCGCATAGTTGTTTTGTAATTCTTTTCAAGACTGGGGAGAATCTTTACATCTTTTCTGCATGCAGATTTCACGCTGTAGCACAGCTGCATGAAATTCGTGTCTTGTGTTAGATGTTCATAGAAGAATCTGACAGTCTCCAAAGTTCGGATTCCTATTGTGTTATACCAGATTGTATTTGGTCAAGATCTCAGGTCTTTGGGATGAGTTCCACTGCTCAAGTCCGTATTCATGGGCCTTTGTGAACGATGTCTATGGTAGTTTGTCATTGTTTCTTCGTTCAAATCTTTTTTCTTCCATTTGTACACATACATCCTTGAGGTTAATCCCTTCTATTTCGAATGTGCAGGGCTTCAAGGTTATGGTGCCAAGATGGGGAAATCAGGGACTTTTGCATGGTTCAAGGAGTGGGAGCAGGCAACAGAAGTGCCGTGTGTTGAAGACACTGGCTTCTTTGCAGGATGCTGATCTCTCGGAACAGGTCTGCGGCATGCAATCACTTACAATACACAAAATTTGCATGAATAGCTTTGTCATGAATGAAGCAGCTGAATTCATTCATACATTTCATGCTATCAAGGCCTAATGGACTTCATGTTTCTGTTGCCAGGTATCAGGACAGGGACGTGACTTGCGGCCTCTGAAAATTGCTTTGGCAGGAGCAGCATTAGTAGCACTAGACAAAGGCAGTGCCACAGCACTCCAGCGGTGGGATGCAATACCCAGCGCCCTAAGAGCACTCCCAAGCTCCACCTTCTCTTTTCTCCTGGTGCTTGCAGCTCTTTTGGCCCTTGACTATGCTAATCCTGATTATTCCAAATCCGTTACATCTTTTTTTGCACCTGCCATTGAGCTCCTCCAGCACTGGACGCCCCTTTTTTACACACCACCTCTTGTACTACTGTCAGTATTGGCCCCAAGGTTTAGAGGAGCCAATATTGGTTTACGCACACTCGGCCTTACAGGTTTGTAACACATGGTTCTTCCCAAATATGTGAGGATTGTTGGAGTTGGACTTCTAATCTTAGTTTTTCACTGTCAAGCAAGAGAGTAGAGATCATCAACTCAGTGTTAGACCTCTTGTCTAAAATAAATTCCAAGAGCTATGCACTTGACAAGTAAATTTAGTACATATTGCAAAGTTTTTGCCAATGACATGCAGCTGGTGAAATCCAAGATACAGCATTATCCATCATTTTTGTTTGTAGTTGTCATGACAGTCTGCCTACACTGCAGCAGCTAAATTGAACTCTTTCAATGCAGTTGGAGCATGGGCGGTGACATTGATAGCAGCAGCATTATTGGCCACTGTCATCAGGAAGGGAACATCAACAGAGCTAAGAGATTATTCTGTAGACATACCTTCATTAGTTCAGAATAATAATAACCTGTGGGAGATTTCGACATGGGTTGGTGTGGGTTTTGTAAGTGGATTAGTTGCTTACATTGCGCCAACAGCATTCGGCTTGCATCACGCAACTGTTGCATCACCTTTTTTCTTGTGCGCTACAGTTGTGGGACTTCATCTTGGATCTCAGTAAGTCCTTTTTGCCACTTATGAGCTTAAGATGGTCGAACATTGCAACAATTATGTAGTTGAGCTCTGGATACAGCTAATTGGTGTTTGCTGTTTTTAATGAATTTGTGGAAGTTCTATATGAAACTATCTTGAAAAGTTTGCGATTGTTGATTGAAGTGGGGGCTGGCCACCTTGAAGATGCTGACCTTCAATCTCAGCATTTCTGTTTGATTGCAGGGTACCAGCAGCTTTCAAAAGGTTTTTGCACCCAGTGATCACATCAGCAATTGTTGTGAATGTGGCTGCATATATTGTTAGCTTGCTCACAAATCGAAGCTTTGAAACTGCACTTGGTTAGACATCATGTTTCCTCCAGTTATTCAAGCATCTGAGTGTGGAGTTGCACATATACATTTGCACAACCCTAAATAACATATTGTACATAAGCAATAAGGCTTTCTCTCTTTTTTCTTCTTCTTTTGTTTTTGGTGAAGACAATTTACCATTTGATGCACTAGGATGTTAATTATTACATGATCTCTTACAGGTTTGTATGTGACAAACAATTTGCGAGCACCTGGGGCTGGAGATGTGTTGATCGCATTTTTGGGCCCAGTAGTTATATCCTATGCCTTCACAGTTTTTCATCACCGTGGGGTATGCAATGATGTTCTCAACACCATTTTCTTATTCACAAATGTAGTACAGAGGTATATGTCTTTGAGTGCATGATGGTGTGTCTAGGGTCTCTGCTGAATGTTAGATGTTATGCTAAATATTGCCAGGCTTGAATGTCTTTTCATGTGGCAGCTTGTGAGACGCCATGCGCCTGAATTAGGAGCAGTGATCCCACTAACAGGGCTCTTCTCAATTTTCATCACGATATTTGTGGGACGTCAACTAGGACTTGCTGATAGCTTGACAAGCTCATTTGTGGGTCGGAGTTTATCACCGCCATTTGCAGTCCCAGTCACGAGAATCTTAGGAGGTCTTATTCTAACACCTCTTGACACTAATGATTTCTCTTTTCTATAAACAAAGCGTATCTGACAGTTAGAAATAGGTATAGGTCCAAAAACGGACAGCAAAATTTATCCAATTAGTTTAAAGTATGGCAGCAAATTTTTGCACAACCTAGGTACTTTGATCAATTTAATGAGTTCTGTTCAGCTTGGAAACAGGCCTGATAATAGAATTGTTTTCACATTGGATTTGCCCTAACAGCAGAGTGGCTCCTGAAGGTAATGAATGGGTTCAGGGGAGCAAACTTCCATATAATAGAAGGAATTTTGAAAGCTGAACTTCAGCATTTGGAGTTTCAGCAAATAACTTTGTACAAACCATTGTGTGGTATTTTGTTTGTAGGGGATGTGCCAATTGCAACTGCTGCTGCTGTCATCACAGGCCTTTTGGGTGCCAATTTCTCCCCACTGCTACTTTCTGCATTCAAGGTTGATGATGGCATTGCACGTTCCATAGCTGTAGCTTCCAGGTAACCACCTGATCCACTCCTGAGTTATTTCTCATTTTACTAAATTTTTGCACATTTTTCCACTCTTGCAATAGGTAACCAATAGATAAACGAGGTTGAGTCCAACATGCATACTGTGAACTGCCTGAGCCCTTCAGCCAAACTATTCCATCACATTTTAGCATTCCTTCCATGGACTGCAAAATTTCATGGGAACTAGAGTTGCTGATCTAAAAGTTTTCTAGCCTTTCACCAGTTGCAACAAATAAGTGTAGGATTTCACATAATATCTTGTTTTAATTAATTCTGTCATATTACTCTTTCATATCGTGATGATTTTGGAGTTCAGTATATTGCAACTTTCATCAAATATCTGAAACTGCTCAGCTTCAAGGTGTGAATCTGAAGCTTAGTACTTAGTGTTGGAAATTTGCCCACTACTCAACTCCCAATTGTTGGCAACAGAAAACTATGTTTTCAAAAGTATGTAAAACTCTGAGTATGTCTTCTGCTGTATGCTTCAACTGCCAACTAGTTCAAATTTCTATGGAGGGGACTTACACCTTTTAATTTTGATGAGGATGGCAGCTCACATGGATATGGATCGGCAGCAGTTTCATCAGGGGAGTTTAACCTACTGCCTTTCTGTGCAATCTCATACATCCTGATAGGCGTGGTGTCCACTGTGGCTCTCAGCATTCCAGTTGTGCGAAATGTCCTTCTTCAGGTTTGAGATTGAACCACAAACAACAGCATTTCTTCTCTCATCTGGGTGAACTGCCAAAGTGGCGTATGTAGTTATCAAAGAAAAACATGGTTCCAAAGAAGTTTGCTGCTGATGATAAAAGGTTTCTTGTAAAATAGTGTACTACTCTGAAGGTTTCCAGAGGTAGTTATATTTTCCCCAATAAAATCCAATTGTGGCTATAATAATGGCTTGTAGCCACAAGCAAAACCCAATATCCCCCAGCCACAACAGAAATCTTGTTCTTTGCGGGTGTGGGCAAAAACAGGCATGTTGAAAATACAGAGCTTTGCATAGCAAAGTATGTATAGACACTCTAACAGAATGTGCTAATATGGCAAGGTTGGTTATGTGCAGTAAAGCCCCCAGATGTGACATTGATTTATATTTCATTCCAGGAACTCAAATCCTTTATGCTTTTAAATCCATGCTTCATAAGAGATACTGTGAACAGAAAAAATTGCGTCTTTTGTAAATCTGAAACTGGCATCATCATTTTCACCATGAACATTTGTCTTTACACTTGACAAATGAAACCCTAGATCAGTCCAACATCATATTTGGTATACACAGGATCTCTTCTTATAATTGCATCTATATGTATTAGAACAATTCAGTTTGAACTAGGAATTAATCAAACACATTTGAAAATATCACATCTTTCCAAAAACACAGACAATTGTCAAGGAAATGATCAAACTTTCTTTTCTTATAATTGTTTTGTACTTTGTTATCATAACCATTCAGCTGAACTAGAAACCAAACAGCATGCAAAAACAATGTCAAAAGTAAAGTTGCACTAAGAAACTGCCTACTCAAATGCAAGTCAAAACAATTTCCAGGAAAAAGAGTGATAGCTACAAGACTACATTATTTCAATTCGAATGATGATGCTCTAGACTATGATCTGCTTTCAGCACCAGACAATTTCTGAAACCCTTTGCACACATTTTGCAACTGCTATAGGCAAACGTAATGTAACTGTGATTGCTTGCATTTACTTAAACTGCTTGGCTTAAGCTGGCTATATCTTGTGATTAATCCATGTGTGCATCATGTTCAAAGTAATCTGAGCATTGGATATCATCTCACTAGAAGATCATGACCTAGTACCTCCTCCACTCGCACCACCAATTTGGAGGAAGACATCATGAGGATGGTAGATGACACTCACACTGGGATTGGTATGCAATCATCCTAGATGATAACACAGGGTCATTGATACTGTTAAACAGAATCAGCTTCACCAGCACTTTGATCTTATCTCTCCTGTGAGCACTGGCAAATCCACCCAAAAGTGACACAGATGAAGTCCAAAGGGGCACTCCTTTCTGATAGATTCTAGTGGAGAAGACTTTTGTCTAGAAACCAAGCGAAAAGAAACTCCTGCAATTTTTGCAGAAAACTGGGAAACAAAGTGAAGATTTTCAACCAGAGATCTCCATGGTCTCATGGCGATTAATGCCTTGATTTATCATGCCAAAGTCATCTCCAGACCTGTGTTTGCTCAAACTTGCTTGTTGCATCAGCTGGACCAGGGCTTGCACTAATTCTGACACAGGAGGGCAAAATTCATGCATTTTTGTGTGTTACACATTTATGAAGAGGGTCCTCCCTAAGACTTTTGACTGAGAGACAGAAACATATACCTGGTGATCTGAACCAAGGGGGCAGAGATCTGCAATTCTGCAGTTGGAGAGGTGTGGCTTGAGCTCATCATCCAGTAGGATATTTTTGAGATTTGAAGTTATGGTGCACACCTGCTGGAAGGCATACTTCATGCAGGTGCCTGTACATTGCCACCCAGGAATTGTAGAACATAAATCAAACAAATATACTTTCTCCACTTCTGTTGATATGCAGTTTCATCTTACATGAGACAGGCATTTAACATTCCTCAAATTATTAATCACACCTCCCCAAGAAGGAAAAGCTGTAGCTTTTCCCAAGTTCAACAATTGTCAGAATACTCTTAGAGGATTGATGTCATAATTTCATTCCTTACATCCAACTAAATAAACTTGAGACATGGTATCTGTGAGGAGGCTCAGGATCTCACAATGCCAGACCTAACCAATGCAGGGCAATGTATTTGCAAGCTGCTGTCTCAAAGGCCAACCATTTATTCACCGGCTCCAGATGTTACCCTAGCAATGGAGGCAAGCTCCAGATTACAGGTCTATTGACAAGGCAGGAACCACAAATTCCCAGATCAACTCTCTTGATCATTGCAAATTTGTGAGTCAAATTTGCAATGATCAAGTGAGTATGATCATACTTGGTTGCAATGAAAGGGCACTTCACAGTATCTTCATTGCTGTGGTGCTCATATACTCATAAACCAGCAACCATTGCCCATGTTCCACACAATAGCCCAGCAACTCAGTAATGTTGGCATGCCAAAGACATGCAATGTTGCCCACAAGCCCAAAAAAGTCATGTTCATTCTGGACTAGAGGTGCTGATATGTCCAGATTCTTCACTGCAAGAACCTGGAGGCAAATGGCAAGAATTCAACAGTCAGCTCTCCACAACCAGATCCTTAACCCACAACAATGAAAAAGCATGCATATATCCAGGCAGGAAAATCCCCTCGCTATCCAATTTTTTTCAATGTATCTGTTGCAGAGAATTTCTGATATTCATTTCCAGAAATAGCACATGAATCCCAATGTGTATCAGTTTTCAGATGATGACCAACCACGGTAATACAAAATATACAACATGTGTTACTGTGGTTGGTCATCGTCTGAAAACTGATACGCATTGGGATTCACATGTTTTGTCTCTTAAATTTTAATGACTTCTTAGAACATGAACAAAAGAGCGATTTGTTTCTTTCAATGTTCATCATGGTGTTCAAAGATAATCACAAAAACGCATGTTGGAACACCATACTGGACTTGAAACCTGAATTGGTGTAAATAAAAAATACTATGGAACATACCTTGCTGCACAGTAGAAGTAAAAGGCCAAACTGTTGAATGATAAACCTCTGCAGAGGAATGACAAGCACAATGATGCACAACTCACGGGAATTAAGTCTGGCACCACAGTAGTTGCCGAACAATTTGCCAACTAGATCTCAGCATCTAGGCATGGATTCAGCCTCTTTGACTCCTTTGCTAACTAGAACCTGCAGAAACAACTAAGCTATGTGTCATTCTGTAAAATGTGTTGGTAGATAGTAATGGAGGAAGAGCCCACAACTCTGTTTGCCAGACTTATTATACTGTTTTGAAGCTTGGTAAAAAATTGCAGAGATATCTGGGATACACTTGCCCAACAGATTGTGATTGAGATTCCTAAATCAAGCCAGATATTTGTCCACAGTGAGAAATGAAGCTACTGCTTTCATACAGGCTCCTCTCTCACAACATAGCACTCACTTGTGAACTAGTTCCATGAATCAAGCAATACCTTCATAAGTACTAAAACTTCTCCATAATCATGATTTATGTTAACCTGATTGATAAGGTTATTTCGGACCTTACAAGGAAACTAATGTATGTTGCCAGTGAACTGATTCCCTCCAAGGTTCCTGTTGTTTTAAGAAGAATTAGTGGAACATGCATTGATATCTTCAGCAAAATGTCCAACAGCAAAGGTCATATCCAATCTGCAACCAAATTTCCTTTCGATGAGGAAATCCTCATGCATGAAGTTTGCATGACAGAGAGCACACAATATCAATGAGAACAAGCAATTGGTGTGCTCACAGCTGTTGAACAAAAGGGAAGCAATTGATAGGGTATATTTCCTCTAAAGTTATTTTGGCTCACATCACTGCACATCAACAAATAGGAATGCAATCAGCTGAATTTCAATGTAGAAAATGGCACCTTGTTTGTGATCTGGATCTGAAATGGCAGATAAAGACATCTGCAGCATCTTTTGCCACCTTCAATAGTATTAGTTGTTGTAGCTATTGGCCCTTGAGCTACCATTCATCAGAACCCAATGCAAATGACTAATCCAATATCTGCAACCTATGCAAGGAGTAGATTGCAAAAGTCTATGGAGCACACATCATGTGATACCACAAAGTTGACTTGCAGAATTTTAGTATTGAGATTCTTCACATAGTGAGCAAAATTGAAGCACAAAGTACAGTATAAGACCTCAAGAAATTGAGCATCTGACATTGGACAAATTGACAGACAACACAGTTTGGCAGGATGAACTTACAAGACCAAAAAGCTCAAATAATTGATCCAAGCCTATATATCCCAGATTTCCATTCAGACCCAAATTGTGCAAATTACTGCACCACATCCCCATTGCAGAGGAAAAGAAATAAGCCTGGACCTCTGTAAGTCTAACAAAGAACTGCTCAGTGATGTTGGGTCCAGAGCAGATGATCCTGAGGGAATTCTGTGTACAAGGATCACCTCTATTTCCATTCTTGTTGGTCACTTGTGAAGGGGATACCAAAGCTACATATAGATTTGTCAGAGCACTCACTGCCGTGGCAAAAGATAGAAAGAAACAAGGTATATCAGAGATTTGTCCCTAAATTTGGACACTTGCTGTGGCCAACACTCTAGGTTCCACTTCCAATCCAGCTCTCTAAAATCAAACAAGGCTGTAACAATTTCCTCTTGAAGACATGAAATTTTGACTGTTTTCAACAGGTAGATGACAATGATTAATCAAATGACTGGAGCAAATTGCTAAGGCCCGTATAAAGTCAAGAGAACTTCACATATGAACTCAAACTGCAGACAGACATTTAGTACAAGTTTAGGTGATATCTACTGATAGTAGGAGCTTTCAAGATCCGAATGATTTCAACTCACGAGGTATCCCACTTGCTACTCTCAGTTCCACCAGGAAATTTGAAGAGCAAGTTGCAGCAATTCAAGCTTCAAATACCATACAACAGGTGGAACACATTTTGTGTGAAATGTAGTAGATGGTGTCTGACTTGAACACAAAACGAATTCATTGTCAGGTCCATATTGTAGTGGAGATTGTAACAATGATGTAGGAAGATACACATCCACCCTTAAAAATAGACTAAATCTGGTTGTTTTAACACTGCACTCTTGCTTGCTCCAGAACAACCATCGGTGTAAGTATAATCCATGAAATTTGTGCTAAAACCAATGTTGCTTACCAAGATACAATCCATAAATCACTCTAAAGCGCCTAATTTTACAGAATCCTGAAGTACCACAAAAGACAGATGAGGAGATAAGCTTTTGCAACACTAAAATGTAGATGCAAAGTTTTCCATTCTTCTTCTCAGGTACCACCACAATAGGTGACAGCCAAGTAGCTTCCTCCACCAGTTGTATGATCCCAACAGCCAATAGTTTATCAATATCCTACTTCACTATCGTTACATATTAAGATTCATTCAATACTTGGCGTGATGAGCCAGTGGTAGATTGAGGTATCCAACGCAATCTTATGTTAAACTAACGCTGGTTGGATGCCTTTAAATCTTTATATGTCCAGGCAAAGATATGTTTGAACTCCTTCAGCAAGCAGTACCTCCGAAGCACCTATTTGCTCTAGACTCAAGTGAGCATTGACCTTGACGCATTGGGGCTGCTCCTTTGTTCCCAGATTCAGCCACATTTGTTGTTGTTCCTTTGTCAAAATCTAACCAGCCACTTGTAAACTCTATACCTTAATGTTGTGTATAGGTTTCTCATCGACATGTATGTCACTAGTTGTACATGGTGATAATAGGTCGCTGGATACCACAACTCCACCATCTGCCTGTTTGAGAGTATTTCTTCCTTGGTCAATTGATAGTTCAATAGCTTGCTCCTCCTCATGATCTTGTGCAGCACCTGTTAATCTACGCATAGTGAACAAAGAAATTGACTCCTCAGGTACTATCATGGTACCAATAGATTTAACAACTCTAGTTCCACTCTGAAAATGGCATCCTTGTCCTCATCCATGAAAGACATACGAACGCTTGTGGTCTATTGTGTCATTGTCCAGCTGCTTCATCATAGCAATTGCCATGACATTACCATTTCCTTGGATGATCACCAAGATTTTTTCCCCAATTGTGAGAAACCCTGGCATCTCGTAACCAAGAACACCACCAATAGCATGGAGTAGTTGGAGTCCATTACACTATTTTGTAGTATAATAAACATCACTACATATGATATTCCATGCACTAAAATCTTCATGTTTGGTATCAACCCCACCAATTTGGTAGTGGTCTAATCCACCATTGATAGATTATATGGAGGTAGTTTGGATTTAAGCAATTCCAACTTGGTCGTTAATTATTTTGTAATGATGTTTACTCCAAAACCACCATCCAAGAATACATCATTGATGGTATTCTTATCAATTTGCACCTATATTGACAACCATATGGTTATCAATTGTTCATGTAGCAATACATGTTTTAGTAACAATACTAGTTATTTCAACAACATTGCTTTCCTAAGTAGGTTTATTCACCATAGAGAGTTTCATTAGTTTCAACTTCTACCAAATATTTTTTCAAATCAAATGTTATTGTTAAGAACTCTCCCAAATTAAGTATACTTGGTTTGCAAAATATGTCAATTGGTATCCTCCAAGATTTCTTCCATGGATTTGAACCAACTTGGAGAAACAAGTGGTGCACTAGCTACTAGAGGTGATACTAAACTTGCAAGTATCAAGTAATCTTGCCCAATTGATACTTCAATTCCCTAGGTTTGTAAAATTCTTGGTGGATTCTCAACTTTGCATGTGTTGGATTGTTTCCATAAACGTGTTATTGGACCTTTTTTTTAATGTAGTCCGATCTACATATCACTTTTGTTTTTGAACAACTTGCAATCTTTGAACACTTGTGTTTTTCACCTTTCTTGTTACAGGTTAGCACTACAACCATGTTGATTGAAGCAATAGGTGAACTTTCTTGTCAATCATTAATTGAACTTCCGACTATTTTACACTCTTGCCTTTAAACAAGTTCTACATCTCCCCAAACTGTGGACATTCTACCATCCTATGACCAACTATGCCACAAATATGACATGGGTACTTCATGCGTTTCGGGGGTTTACTCAATTTAACAATTACCTCAAAAACTAACTTCTTACTAAAGAGTTCCACCTATGATTTTTGTAAGATTTTAAAAAGTTATTTTGAACTTTGGAGCATAGAATTACAGCCATATGGTGAATTTTATTTAATAGTATAACTATAACAAGTAGACTCAATAAATTTCAATTTAAAAATCATGTAAATTGATAAAAATGAAATTGTTATGGATTTCTTTTGGCTATGCAAAAATATTTTTACCTACAAAAGATTTTGTAAGCATCAAATTATAACAAATAACAATACAAATTTTTATCAATGATTAACCATTGGTATGTACTTAAATGATCTAATACTTAATTTTGATAACATTTTGATAATCGATAAAAAATTTAAAACTCTTTTGATTTTTATGTGCAATAAAACTATGTTCATGACATCTTAAGTGGTGTTCCTTACTATGAAGATACCTTGCTACCTCCTTGTTTGTCATTTGGGTTACACATGTGTAGCATTTTCAATTATAGGTGATACCCATGTTGATAAAGGTAACCTTACCATGTAAGCATTTAAAAGAAAGTTACAATCCCAAATACATGTGGCACTATGGTCAAGTAACATTGGTCTAGTAGACCCTATCACATGCATACTTGTTAGCTCAATAGGTCCTATTCCACTCAACACATGTATTGAAAGAATATTGGCATAAGTAAATGGTGTTGTAGGTGGGATATGCAAAGGTTTTGACTTGCTAACACACCTCTTTCAACACTTCCATGATGAATTATTAGACTCTTGGATCTAGGTTAGGTGTTTGTCCACCATCACCTCCACCAACTATAATGACATAAGTACATTATTGTATGAAAGTACCATCAATTGGGGGTAACCGCATGTAAACTTTCCCCCTATTACACATCCATATATAAGCACATCACCAAATTTTCTTACTTCATTCCTTTAAATATTCCAAACAACATATTCAAGTATGGTATGTCAAACAAATTTTGCTTATGTAAGAACAATACCAACATAAAGAATAATTGGCCTTGACAACACAAGTATCTCATAAAGTGGGTGAATTGCATTAATGAGAAGACCAAAAATGGCACATGATAACATCCTCATAAGTCCATTCCCTTTGTATTTTTTTAAGCCCTAGGATGATTAATAGTCAAATAGTAATAATCCATTAATTCCAAGGGAATTTTTTCCAATTATGAAAAGTCTCAATCATAAAATATTATTTTGTACATGTGTGCAAAACTCAGAATAAAATGATTTTTTCCCAAACAATATAGACATTTTAATGAACAAAACAATTTTGACCACTAAAAATTCCATAATTAAAATGTTACAAAATATTTTTCAAAAAGGATTTCATTTTTATATTTCCGGTCATTTTTTACAAAGGATAGTAATGTTGAATCCTTATTTTAAAATGTCACAACAATATTCACATTAAAAAAGTCCATATACAAACTCATAATTACGATAACATTTCATCTGTTATTATTTTAAAAGTCCACTTAGACATGATTGTTTTCATGTTAAGGAGCACCCAAGACTTTTTTAAAAAACTTTTTAAAGGATTTTTCATAGTCTTATTAAACTTTGGGGCATAGAATTGAAGTCATATGATGATTTTTTGAAAATAGTATAATTGCAATAAAAAGTGTTGAATCAATAAGTTCCAACCAAAAAACTTAATCATGTACATTGTGAAAAATGAAATTTAAGAATGGAATCTTTTTTTTATTGTGGCAAAAGTTCTTTTATTTACAAAGGATTCCATAGCTATCAATTTATGGGTAAAAACATGGTTAGATGGCTCATTTTTGATAGTTGAAAATTACACATCTTACATTAGTTAAAATTCATGCAATTATAATTATTATCAAATTATGAATCCTATAATTATCCTTTATGCTTTTGGTTAGAAATATTGGTATGCCACCTTACATATATATTTTTAAACATGTGATTGGTCAAAAAATTCATGTGAAAGCTTGGACATTTCAATCTAAAATGTGAAAAAATGATAAAAATGATGAAAGCAATGTCATTTTAAATTTATAAAATGAGAATTTATTATATTGGGAAAGTTTCAAGACATTTTATTCTTAAAATTTTCATTTGATAATGTTTTATTTTGTAATTTTTATTTGACATTACTATGACATATTTTTTGAATCCACATTTTTCATTTTCTTTGTGTGACAAATACAATGTCATCATTTCGAAACTCCATTATGAGCTCATTATTTTTTTGTAATTCACAAATAAGTTTTATTATGATTTTCATTAAAGTCTATAACAACATGGATAATTGAAAAATTAACAATGCAATGTTGAATATAATGTTACATTTATAATTCATTGATAATTCAAAAACTACAATTGTCATAGTTCAAATTATCCACCTAATTATGCTTTCACCCTGATGAGATGTACAAATACAAATTTTATCAATTATTAACCATTGATATATATTTAAATGACTTAACATTTCATTTTGGAAATATTTTGACAATTTATCAACAATTTAAATCTCTTAAACCTACAATTATGACATCTAAGTGGTATTCCTTAGCATGAAGACAACCACATAATTTAAGGTCATTAATTGACAATATGAGATACCCAATTTATGTTTCATGATTATTTTAAAATTAATTTGTGTCTAAAAGAAAATTCCAATAATTACACTTGGTGAAACATGTGGCCACTTGTTGGACTTCTATGTTGATTGCTTCCAACTTTTATAATTCCTTTAGGAAGGTGCTTTGTTCCACCTTTTATATGTGTTTTTTCATTGTTACTATGCCATAAATGACTTATTTTAAATAATTATTCCTTTTTGGCACCTTATGTGCAAAACAAAAAATTTAGGAGGTATGTTTCCTATTGTGACAAAGAAATTAGATGATCAACATGTTGGTTATTGTTCATTTTATAAAATTTTCATATATGCCAATAACTTTCCAATGATATAAATAACTTTTCAATTCAATAGGTTTTGACCCTTGCAATCACCTTCTAAAAATTCAAGAGTCCATTGAGACTCCAACTCCCAAAATGGGAGTTCACTTGGGAGTGCGAGGGTTCATTTCCTCACACTCTTTTGCATTCCCGAGAGCGTGAGATGTGACTCCCGGGCTTCCCTTTTGGCCCGCAACTTCGCAAGCCTTTGCTTTGGTCACGAGCCCAAGGCTAAGGTTGCGACAACCATCTTTGACATTTCACATAAAATTTGAAAGTTAATGAGTTGTGCCACTATTTTGGGAGGTGAGAGGCAACTATGATTAAAACTGAATGAAGTTTTAAATCTTTAAACCCTAAAGTGAAAAAGTAAGAGGTGGCATATCAATTGTTACATGAATTTAAAATGTTTGAAATCAAAAAAATAAAATATCAAACATGTAATAAGAGTTCACATTAGTTTGAAATCACGAAATGAGACAAATTGAAACCGCCAACAAAGCTTTGAACATCTTGAAAAAACAACAAATATTGTAAAATAATAATAATAATAAGAGACTTGGAAAGCAAAAAGAAATCACTATAGACATGGGAACCATGCTCATAATTGAAGGTAGGGTTTTCATTTAGGGCTAAAAGTCTTTATCTATCTTGCAACATTTGTCTTTCCTTTGAGACAGATGAATGTTGAATGTTGGAAAGGGAAGGTCACATGACATAATTTGTTTGTCTTTCGTTTGGATGCAAGATTGGATATGGAAGTTGATTATCACACCATTGTGGTGTCACATCAATGCATTAACATTCTAGTAACACATCAAAGTCATACTTTGCTATAAATTGTGCAAGTGACAATGAATTTTGAAAAAGTGAAAAACTAGGGTATGAGGCATAATGAAAGTTTTCCCAATTTCACCTTCAACTGTTTTGTACATATATATATCCAATTGAAGACCCAATGGGGGTTTGGTGCAAGATCATATCCCCATCCCATATTGGTAGAAACTAGAAACAATCAAAATAATCCTTGGACCTTAAACTAAGAACTAAACTTGTTTAGTATCATTGCCTTGCTTTATATGAAAAAATGGAATGTATTTTATTGTGAGAAAATAAGGTCACTTAAAAGGACAACGCTTGGCACATGTGCTTTAAGCTTTTTAATGATATTGTTTACTTACATGAAGACACCTAACATGATGATTCCAACTTCAAAATGTGCACTACAATGAAAATGCCTTAAGAAAAGGGTTGCCAAAAGGATGTCTTTAAAGAGGGTCTCTTTAATTGGGGTCTTATTAATAGCAGTCAGTGTTTTTTGAACTTGCTCCTTTTTTAAACTTACAATTATTATTTAGGTATGGGCTTCACCTATTCCTATCACACCCAACATCCTTCTCAACGCCCCCATCATGTTTCCTTGTACCCCTTGTTGCCAAGGAAAAGAAAACTTTTGTTTTCCCTTTTGCCATGTCCCTTGGCATTTTTGTCTCAACACCATAATTGTTCCATAGTGTCCTTCATGGCGCCCTCATCATACTCCCATGCCCTTCCTGGTGCTCCCTTCTTCCCCTACTAACCCTACTTGAGGAATAGTCTAGAACAATTGAACCAATGCAGGCTCTCACCATAATGCAGTATTGGAGAGGCCTCAAGGCCTTCTCCTCCTCCTCCTCAACAAGAGTTACAGAAGCAAATTTGAACAAGAAAAATGAGAAAGAGATATTACACTCATCATCTCTGCCCAGCACCCAAAACCAACTCTGCCATTTTGGAAAAACAGCATAGGAAGTTAATAAGACTAAGGATGGACCAAAGACCATAACTAGAAAGTTGACCCACAAGTAAGAAAAGACAAACCAAGCAATATCGACCACCACCACCACCCAAAAACCAAATTGGCTCTGCCATTTTCAAGCCCAGCATCAGCAAGTTACAGAACCAAATTTGATTAAGAAATGAAAAAGATATATGACAACTTGATGAGACTAGCCTAGCACAATAATTCAGACTGTATCCATTAGTGAACAAGGGATTTACAGCTGCTCAGTAATAACCCTAAAACACACATTTGGAGTGCATTATTATGACATCCTCACCTGGCACCATTAACTTACATGCACTACTTCTTCTTCTTCTTCTACCTTAGCTTCTTTTATTCCTTTGAAAGTTCAAACCTCTTCTTCAAAGTTCATATTCATGGGGGCAAAGTATAAATTCCTTTACGTTGAATGAGATTGTGAGTCTCTGAAAGTTTGCAATAAATAAAGTTGTAGGGTTTATTCAAGTAGCTGGAACTTGGGACAATGGGATCTCAGTTTCACCAAAATGGGTAGTTTGAAACTGATGAAATTTCACCCTTTGAGACTTGAATCTCTAAGAAAAGTTTTTAAAAAATAATTTTAATGCCACTTGCAATAGGGTAGAGAGGCTGTTGATAGTACACTTAAGGTAGGGTTTCTCACCATTTTTTCAGGAGGGCCCCATTGTTTATGGTGTCCAAAGAATAGATGGAGCTCTCTTCTTTGCGCATCTATCACACTAAAAATCGACGAAAATGGAATAGAGGGAAAAAAAGTTATGGCCCCCCCCAAGTAGGGGGGGTTGTTTTTACAGAAATTTTTGGATCAAACAGTTCATAGCCTATTTTCGAACCCCTCAAAAAATCTTTAAATATCACTTTGTTGCCTTTAGAGTTACAAGACTATTTGTAAAGCTTAAGATGATGATTTCAAAGCAATTTAAATCGTTCAATTTGAAGAAAAAATGAGAAAGTTATGCACTGATGAAGTAGGAAGGGTCAAAATGAAGAAAAATGAAAAAAAACACCTTTCAAAGATGATTTGTAAAGCTTGAGAAGGCACTCCTATAACATTTTAAATCACTCAAAATGGAGAAGAATTGAGAAAGATCTGCCAAAGTGTTCAGTGATAAGCTAGTGTTTGACAATGGGCCAGTTTACCTTAATGAATGCTATGCAATAGTTAAAGAGCATCTCCACTCCCAAACATGTTATGTGGAGGGCACCTAACCCTCATTAATATTTTGGCCTCAACAAAAAAAGGCACCTTACATGGAAAGTTTCCTAATTTAAAAACTTTCGGTGTAAATGAGAAACCCTACACCAAAGGATGCCTCCTTGGCTTTACAAACAAAATCAAAGCCCTTGAAAATTCTACCAATTCTTTATGGTGGGTTGATAGATAACAACCTCGCAAGGATGGACTTCTGGGAATTTGGGTCCTGTGCTCAACTCAAGCCTCACATCAGGTCCTCATTCTCAAAATGGCCCCTCCATTTTCAGTCCTTAGTCCTTACCTTACACAAAATATCAAAAGAGATTAGCTCTGTTTCTCTCTCAATCTCTCTGTCTCTTTACAGAGTTGTTCATGACAAAATATTGTGGACAAAAAAAGGGTTTGCATGGAAAGTCGACTGTCCACTATTTTTGGCCTGGACTAATTAGCCCTTCATAAGAACACCTTACCTATTGAGGAGGAAAGAAGAAGAAGAAGAAGAAGAGGAGAATTCAAGTCAGACAACATGGACTTGAAAAAATACATCTTTTCTTTCTCCTTGTTGAGTCTTATAAGCCCCTTTTGTCAGCCCATGTCGATCCAATCAAACTAATCAGTGTTTTCCAACAATGGATATACCCAATGTCCAATCTTCCTACGCATGTCCCGTCTTTACCCCTGTCTTCTGCTTACACCAGCTCTACACAGTATGGGCAAAAACAAAAACCTCATTCGGCCTTTGTGCAACCGACACCTTCACCTTCGCGTTAGCTAGAACTATATACAGCTAGCTAGCTAGCTACAGACATCTTAGATGATGCACATAAGAAAGAGCACAGCTTGGGTTTGGCACTAAATTTTAATCAAAGATGCTGGAAAAACAGAGTTCTGGTAATCAGTCAGGCAATCACTCTGTCCTTTTCTTTTCTTTTCTTTCCCCCTTTGAATGGCCAGGCCAAGAGAGAGAGAGAGAGAGAGATGGACATATGATAGACAGTTGGATGGATTGGCAGGAGGTCAAGTTGACAATGGCAAGAGGATGTTCAAATTTAACTCTCTTTGCTACCAAATTTTGTAATCCCATGGACGTTGTAAATATTGAGATTTGGGTTCTGCTTTCCAATGCTTGGATGTGAAGAAACTTGACAAGTTACTACTACCTTTTAGCTCTGAAACCAAATCCAGATGAACCAAGGAGAAGTACAGCTGCAGCTTTCAGATCCCTCTTGGTTTATTGGGGACTTCAGACAATGAGCAGCACATTGCTGCCTAATGGATTCTAAACCCTAAACCCATCATAAAATGGGAAGGATTAACCACTAAATGTCAAGGTGAGCCAAATTCAACCTCTTTTCAGCTTTTTATTTTTTGGGCCTTTAACTGACATTTAGTCATTAAACAAGATCATCAGACATGATGGAACCATGTAACATGGTTAGGTAATTTAAATGGCTAAATAAATTTTGATCACATAAGCTATTAAGCAGCTGAGAGAAAACGGAGAGTAATCGTTCTCCAACCATCATCACCCATGAATTATTAGCTAATATTTTGTATCATCTCAAATTCTACATGTGTCTTTTGCCCACAAGCAGAGCAAAATGAGCTCAATACTCACAATGCATAAATCCCCACTTTCAGATTTATCCTTAAAGTCACCCTGTCTTTGACCCTGTATTTTCCTGTTTCATCCCCAATTTGAGTGTAGGCAAAATGTGGGTGAAACTTGGTACCAATTAACAGAACTGGGTATCAACCAGTTCACAAGATCTGCACAATTTTATTCTAACAAGAAGACTTGATTTAATGAAGAATATGGTATGACCAACAGTGAAAGAGCCCCCAAGGTAAATACAAAACTAAAACTTGGAGTGAAACTCACTCCTGGCAGGACCATTTTAGGTGAGAAAAAGGGTTTGCCCAAAACCTCCTGTCCTGTCCTGTCCTGTCCTCTCCTCTTCTTTTCTTTTTCATGTGCAGTACAATTTTCATCCTGACTTTTGATTTCATTTTCCAAACTGGGGGAGGCCCGGTATCCCAAGTTTGCAGTTCTTTACAGATAATAATAACTCTAATGAGCACCAAAAACTAAACTAAAACTTTCTGCATTGCACTAGAGTTATTTATAAAGTCGCCATGTCTTCATCCCATCTTTGAACCAGCTTTCACCCGCAGTGGTATCCGCAAAGTAATGAAATGCTGAAACTCAGCAGTTAATGCACAAGGTTCACAAGAGCAATTATCCTAGTTGTACAGGTACGAGCAGTGAAAATATATGTTAGCAGCAGTGGAGGCGCTCAAGGAAAAGGAAAGGCAGGATGAAACTTAGTTTACCACCAACCAAAACTGATGGAAAAACTAGTTTCGGTTCCAGTTATTTCGTTTTGTAAAATTTTCCGATTCCAGTTACTGAAAAGCCAAAATACAGGTCCGCAAACTTCATTCATTAGTTGCTTTCTGGAGTCAGACTTCCTAACAACAGTAGTAGTGTTTCCACTGGCAATCCTTTCAGTCTCCTAACAGACAATCCACCTTTTATCACAGCTTTTTTTTATACACGAAAGAAAGAAGCTCCTTTCCGTACTACATTATATGCTTAAATGGGTTTTTGGTGGGCACGAAATCGGACCCACCGATGTGCGCGCGCACACACACACACACACACACACACATATGCACGTTCGGCGAGGGAAATGATGAAGGATGGGTTTTATGCTTATGGACAAGGGTTTCATACTATTTTCTTAAATTATGTGTTTTTTTTTGGCTATGTACCCACCGTAGTGCCAGTTCTTCTCAAGATTCCGTCATGACAACAAAGAAACAGCTATGAGTTGCTTAGCTCATAAAAAAATTAAAACCAGCAATAACTAATATGTTGACACCGAAAGATTATTTTTATTGTTATTATGAACTAAACTTAAGCTCGGCTGGTGGTGGTGGTGGTGGTGGTGGTGGTTGTTGTAGTAGTAGTTGTTGTTTGGCGGACCCACTTTGTGTAAGTGAAAAGCTGATGGAACCCCCAAAAAAAAAAAATTAAACAAATGTCCGGACAGATTTTTTTTTATAAAAAGTTATGATATAACATAACAATCAAACCATGGTCAAAGGCAGGACGACAATTTTAGGGTTGAGTTTCTCGGGTTGTTATGACTTGGTGTGAGTGTGACACCATATAAGTTAATGCATGTTTCTGACTCTTTTTGTTTTCATCATTTTATTTTTTTCGGTTTCGCAATCCAACAGACACAAGAAGAAGAGCCTTGGGCTCGGCTTTGCAGACTGGAGGACTTGGACCACACGGTTTCGACACTGGCATGGAGATGAGGATTTTGCATGATAAAAGTGCTGGTGGTGGAGGACGGGGTGGGGGGCCGGGGGTCGTGCACACCCTCTCCCGTCTCTCTCTCTCTCTCTCTCTCGTGCAGAAGAAGCCGATGGTTGGTGTGCCAATAACCCCACTGGCTTCGCTTTGAGAATAAAATTGAAATACCTTGAAATCAGTGTCCAAATTTATTTTTAAAAAAATTGTGAAAAACAAAAAACCTTTGTATTAATGCATTTGTACTTCATTATTTATTTTTAAATAATTTAAATCTCCAATGAAAAAAATCATGATTAGTTTGGAATTGATAAATAATGCAATTTACTTTTTTTAGTGTCAATTTTTTAGACCTAATTGCAGAGTGACATTGCCCTGAACATAATACAAAATTGGAATCATCCATGTGAAAAAATGTCAGGAAACAAAATAATTTTGAGAGCTGGGGTGGGAGGGGGGGGGGGGACTTCTGAAATTTAAATCCTAGTTTCTCAAATTTAGTAAAACTTAATCCTATTTTTTAGGTGTGTTTTTTAAAAACTATTTCAAGGATGCAGGAATCATCATGTGAGGGAAGTATGGTGATGTCGGTGACTACGTATAATAATAATCGAGTGAGAAGACCAATTTGCTTCATAAATCATAAATAAAGAGTATTTTCACCTTGTAGCTACCCTCAAAGAACTTGTGATTCTCAATAATAATAGGCCAAAAATGCAGAAATTTATATGAGTTTGGTTCTTAGATTTTTGAGACCCATGGTTTTCTATATATATATATATATGAGAATAATGCCTTGAGAAACATGGGTTATTGGTGCCATTTCTAAAAGCACCCAACTTAGCCAAAGCTCAAGGACAAAGAACACCCAACTTTAAAAAATGAGTTGTACAAGTCACTACTACACAAAATTTCTAGAATCTCTTTGAACATAAAGTCTAGACCTACAATTGCACGTTCCCACCTGTTATGCATAAAGGATTGGTTCTTAACTACCCAACTTGATAATCACCTAGTAAAATGCCAAGTTAGGTTCTTCTTGTCTCTAAAGCAAAATCCCAAAACAAAATCTCTTCATTTCCTATGCACCTCTCACAAATTTCAACCTGCACCAAGACTTCATATTCAAGTTGACTTGAAGGTGAAAGTGGAGTTAAATTTGGAGAAGTGCAGCCAAATGGAAAGTAATAACTCCCAGCTTTTAATGTTTAAGGATTCAAGAACCTGTTGTGAGGACAAAGCATGGAAAGGGTACAATCCATTTGTTGCTTTTCATCAAAGCAATATAACCAGCCCATGCGACTCTTGTAGGTGGCTATTTTTTTCGCATTCTTGGTTGGTTGTTTAGGTGGCAAAAAATTGGAGTGAGTCGATACACATGTGCTGAAGATTCAAGAGTGTAGACAAAAAACTTGATGAATGCTATCACTATAATCAAAGTGTTGGCAAGCAATTGGGTAAAATAACAAGTGGCTCAAACTAGTGGCCATGCATTATGCTTTCTCTATACGAGTTGGTTACTTAATTAATTTCCATCTCAATTGCATTTTGGCTATGGATATTAGGTACCTCCTCAAAATCTAGCAACAAATCCATTATGTTAAAATGTTTGCTAAGAACAAAGTGATATGATTTCCAAAACTTGTCCACCTCCAAACCCTCTTCATATCATCAAAACAAAAGGAATAAACCTAATTTCATCCTTCATCCTTCAATGTTCAAGCATATTAACCTTGTCCATGTGCAATGCCTACATCTAACCACGTCTCATGTAAGCAACATGATATGGAAAGACTTTAATAGTGAAAAACTACTAAGCATCCATAAAAACAAGAAGTTGCAAATGAAGATTCAAGCAATTGTGAATTTTGTTCTTTTATTTAAAAATTGAAACAATGTTCATCATTAATACAAGCAAAAACATGTTCAACCATGGCAATCTTTACAACATTAAATACATTAGAAAAGAATGTGACAAGAATTATGATGCATGGATCATTTGTCACAATTGTGTGAAAAAATAGTTGGCCCAAGGTGTAGGTCCTTTTTAAGGACTATGTTTTTTCAAGTTTGAAAGATGGCCTCCATGTTTTGGATAGGGCCCATTATAGGATGATAGTGCCAACTTCAAAAGTTTAATTGACATGTGTTTCCATGAATTTACAAGCAATATGTAATTTAATTAATTTTTTTATGATAAATTTTCAAGTAAATCAAATGTGTAGATTTCAACAAAAGTACACATTTTAATATTTTTAAAAATAATATGTGTTTCAAACCTTGAATGATACATTATACATTGAATTTATCAAACATACCTTTATTTAACATCATTCACAAAAAAAAAAGTAATCTTATATGACACATTCATATTCATGAAAATGCAACTTTGTTTTTTCTTATACTAAAATTTATTTATTTTTCTTTGAGAATTTTTAATGATGAAAAACACATTTAGACACTAAAAAATGACTGTCATGGATAATTAAAATAAAACATATATTCAAAATTTTAATGATACCATGCCTTCATAATCATTAATATAAAGTCATCCATAAATTTTCAGAATTAATTTGGTTTTACATAAAATAAAGGACGTTCAAAATTTTAACACCTAGTCCATATCAAACTATCTGCTTAGGTTACTGTACAATTTATGACCAATGAAACATATCAAAATTGACAAAATTCATTGTGATGATAAATATATAAACATTTCAAAAGTGATTTCGTTAAATTATATAATCTTTACAACTCATGTAATCATTTCTCAAAATCATGGGGGTGTAGGATTTTATGTGTGTACGCATATTCCTTGGTTCATTTTATAATGAATGCACCCCATGGACCAACCATTTGTAAAAACATGAAACAAGGTTTTCATTTGAAGAGCTTTTAGACTATTTTCACCTATAGGGTGCATCACAACTTTGGACAAAAATTGACTTAAGACCCATCTAAGCATACAACTTCATGCTTTTCAGGCATTAATAGCCATTTGCAATGTTTTCCCCACCTTTCTTCACCCCAAGCTTAATCAATCTTAGATTACAATCCTAAAACCCTAGTGCATTCAACTAAATTGTCCACTTGCAAACAAAAATCTTTTCCTTGTTCTGAATTAAGGAACAAACCTTACATTTCACATGTGGATAAACCCACCATTTCACTAACCTTCAATTCTTGTCACCCACTCAATCTGAAACTTGTGTGTGCTATCATAAGCTTTTAAAAGATTATTCTCATCTTTCTTTTGTTTCTTTGAAGGTGTGTTAACCTTTCAATCAAACAAGTCAACATTATAAGGTGAATTAGAATGTGAATTTGACAACTCCGTAATTTTTTTACGGTCTATGGACTTGGGAAGGATTGCTAGAAAATCAAACTTCAAAATAGGTGTGTTGGGAAGGACTTTAGAACCATTGAACATGGAATTAAAGCTTTGTAGATTGTCTCTTGCAATTTCAATTTCAAAATGACAATTTACAAAATCAAGAAAGGAGGTCGCACTTTTCTAAAAAGAGACTTCAAACTGTTTAAAGAATTGTATGATTGAATAAACATGGTGGACATTGGAATTAGACACAAGAACTAAAATCATTGTGAGCTTTAGGATCCTAGATGAGTTGAAATAGTAGAAGATTAATGATGGCATAGAAAAACTTGAAAGATAAGAAAAATGGCATAGATTCAAAAATAAATAAGAACTATAAAAAATTCAACCAAATTATGTGACTTTTATAAATTTATGAAACCTTCCTTAACCTTGGTCAACAACAAGAACATGATCAAAACAATGACAAGCACAAAAGGTAATGTGAACTTAAGCCTATCAATTTGGGATAAAAAAACCATAAAAAAAGTGAAGAAATAGTAACAAGCTTTGATTTGGCTTAGGAGGAAAAAGGCTTTGAGAATTTCAAACCTTTTACATCAAAATCAACAAAAATGATATTCAGGAATTGGAAAACTAAAAGTGCCTACAACCATGCTAAAAGTCAAAACTTCCAAGTTCATTGAAAATTAATGAAAAAGAAATGACATACTTACAACAATGTGAATGTCATCTTCATTGGAATCACCTTTGTTAATGCGCCCCTAAGTTCCTCGAATTCAAATGTGGGTTTTAAAGTGAAAGAATGAAAAAATAAAAGAGTCACGACACGTTCCTTAACTCGTAGCATTTCTATGGTAAGAAGGTGATGCATTCCCAGGTTCTTTGATGGACTCAAATGTGAATCTAAAATGGAAAACATCGAAAGAGTAAGGTGTTAGGGCACGCTCCCTGGTTCACATCACTTTGGGGTAGAAGGGCGTGCTGGAGCTCCAGGATGAGACTAGGAAGAATGACAAGCACTTTATCAGCCACACGGATTTGCACAAACTAAACAACAAGTTGGTTAGTGCATAATTTGAACATTTTGGTGTTAGGATGAGCCACTGGCAAACTTGGATTCACAAGACTCACCATGACCTGGACTTGGGGGAACCACCACTTTCCCCTTTATAATATACTTTGTGCCTCTCCATGAGGCTCGCATCCAAATGACATTTTGTCTCGAAAGTTGGGACCCCCGTGACTTTGGGGCCCCATAACTTTGTGTGCAAACCTCCAATTGAGATGAAGTCTTAAGAAAAGTTGTAACCTTCATCAGGAGCTTTCCAAGGTATGTTGCACGCCACCTGCACATAAGGAAATCGAATTGATTATCAACTTTTAGTGGTTTGGAGTCAAATTGTCAATCTGACTCTTGGCTTTTCTTTTGGCCATAACTTGTGTTTTAGATGTCCAAATGGGTCATGCGAGCCATTTTAGACATCTATGTTTCAATAGCTTTCCAATGATGTAAAGAAGTCTTCAATCCAATGGGTTTGGCCCCTGCAATCACCGTTTGAAAATTCGAGAATTCATTAGGTTTTAACTCCCAAAATGGAAGTTCACTTGGGAGTGTGACGATTCATTCCTTCACACTCTTTTGCATTCCCGGGAACATGAGATGTGATTCCTAGGCTTCCTTCTTAGCCCGCAACCTCGCAAGCCCTAGCCCAAGGCTAGGGTTGTGATAGAAAACATGCCGAAGCTTTGGGATGAAATTAAAACAAACTCACAAATAATAGCTCAAAATGGAATCAACTTGCACAACCAAGGAAAAAGGGCAGTTAATGCAAATTGAATGCAAGTGGGGCAACGGACTTAATAAGGAGAAATTCAAACACAAGGTTTACACAACCCACAACCTTTGAGAGGAAGCACCACACCTTTCCCTATAATATACTCTATAATTCTTCATAGGGGCTACATCCAAACGACATTTTTTCCCTAGACTCCCAAATGAGAATCCTAAAATTGAAATTCTTATTGTTTCGAAACTTTGGATGTTCATATCTTCCTCAAATTAAGCATGTTGAGAGCATGTAAGGGCAATATTTTATAGCTTTAAAAAATAAATTCCAAGGTGTATTGCACACCCCAATTAGAGATGATTCAACTTTTGTTCTAAACGAATTTGTGAAAATTTGATTCCTGGCCTTTCTTTTGGTCATAACTCATGCATTTCAAGTCTAAATGAACAATGTGAAAGCATTGTAAACATCTACATTTCAAGAACTTTTCCAATGGTATCCTAAGGGCCCAATTTGTTACTTGTTTGCATTTTCAACTAAGATTCTAAATATTTAGGACATTCACACGAGTGCAATTCCCAAAATGGGAGTGCACATAGGAATCATTAGGCTCAATCTCTTGCATTCTCCCTCACATGTGAAAGCGTGTTTCATTCTTAAACACATTATCTTAACCTCATATGCACATTGTACACTTAATCGTGAACCCGATTTTAACGTTGCAACATTTGTCATGTCAAATGATCTACCTTTTCCATATTTTGAAAGTTGAAATGACCATTAACGTTAATTTACCATATTGTTAATGGTAAAAACATTGTGGGAATAAAACAAAAGCATCTGAAACATTGTTGAAATCTCAAAATTGTGAATGGTTGTTTTAGCTTTCAAAGGTTGATAAATCTTGCCCATTACAAATGCACTAGCAATAAGGACTCCATTGAGATTTTAATATCCCAACTACATATAACAAAAAAAGAAATTATAATTTTAGGTTGAAGAGTCAACAATGAGGCTTGGAATTGTTTGCAAAACAACTTTAAAAAGGAGCTTGACGAGTCACTAATGGCAATGGGTTTAGGGTTTCAATATCAACGAGGTGATGTTAGGATCCCCTCACTTGCTATAACACACATCCTCCTATTGATATGGATGGATGCCGTGGGCATGGTGTCATGGCCTTCATCTTCATCCAACCCTATGCAAGGTGAAACAAAGTTCCAAACTCATGTCAACCTCACTGCACCTCCCTCAACGAAAGCTGAAAATATGCACTAGTTTGCTTGAACAAAAAAGGTTGCTTGTGAGGTCTCTATAAAACATGTACCCATTAACATGTACCAAATGGGTAAGGTCTTTGTCCCTTTTATACCAATTTCAGGTCCTACAAGTCAGCTATGAATAGCCTATCCCAAGACCCTTGTTGATAAGGGGCCATTTTCTCAATAACTAGCCAACACTAGAGTGAGTGAACCAACAACCATCAGGAATGGATGGCAATATCATGATATACGCAAGCAAATGAAAGGGTACCCACAATCCAGATATGGAGGTTTGCTGATTTGTTCAATCTCTTCAGTTGGTGTAACAACACTGCCAGAGATACCCATGGCTGGCTCATGGCTTGCCAGCCACTTTGTTTTGCCGTATTTGTGATTGCAAAAAGTAATGAGTTTTCTTTCGTAATCATGTGTGTGTGTGTGTGTGAGTCTTTTGCTTCTTCTCTTCTTCTTTGAGCTGCATGTGTTGAAGACTTTTCATCTTCTACAGTATCAGAAAAATAGAGAAAAGTTTTTCAAGATCTTTAAAGCTGCAAACTGATGCTGATCAATTACTTTAAGGGGTTTTTTTTGGGTGGCAAATTTTTTGTTGTTTCTTTTGACCTGAAAACTCTGATATTTATTGACCTATATTCACAGGAATGTTGATGATCTTTTGCGAATTTGCAATTTTTCCACAAAATTTTGCATCAGGTAGTCAAAATTATAGGAGGATGCTTTACATTCTTTTTTAAATCATATCTAATTTGCAATCAAATTTGAGAAAATCCTTCTTTGTGGATGATTGCCACTTTGGGTACATCACAAAAATGAAAGAAAAAAAAAACACTCCTTAACTAACTAACTAACTAACAAGCAGTAATTATGTATGTGGAGTCTGTAGGTCTGTACGAACGTGCAGACACTCGTGCTCCCTTTGAGTTTAATATGATGCACTGAGGGAGGAGGTTGGAGGAGTTTGTGTTCCACTGGCACTCCTCTGACTTGATACAACAACCCAATTGTTAATGCTTGTGTTTAATATTCTAGACAACAGCTCACGACTCCAAAGAAGGATTTGTTTGTTCAAAAAAGCTGCTCCATGTCCCGTGAAGAAGCTGAATGCTCCTTTCTCTCCCTTTCAACATACTTGCAGTCTTCTAGCTCCATTGACCGTTTGGTTTTGAGGCTCTATTATATACCCATCTGGCTGGCTGGTTGGCTGGCTGGCAAGTTAGACAAGATTTTTAATTTTTTGGGTAAGCAATCGACAAAAATGTGATCAAGAAGAAGCATCAAAAATTTTAATGTATTAATAATAAACAAAGGCACACACCTACCTACCTCCCCCCACTTCTTTTGAGGAGAATTGGGACTGACCCACACATGGAGTTCTGGTTCAAAGTGGTTCAAATATCCACAAGTTGCTTCTATGCTTGTGCACCAATCAGGCCATTGTGGGGTCCTGTTTCAGATTTAACACCAGCTTGACAGTCCCAATGACGGTAGGAAACCTTAAAGAGGAGAGAGAGAGAGAGAGAGAAGATAGAGAGATGAATTGATATAAACAAATAAACAGTAAAACCCTAAACCACCATATTAGGGTTTAAGGTTTTTGGGCTGAAAGTTTGACTTGACTCTGCAAAAGAATATGGCTTTTCATCAGACATTGTAAGACACTTGGATGTGATAAAGAGCATCTGCAATGCAGCAGTGCTCAGTAATTTGATCCTCCACAGTAAAATTGGATGAAGAAAAGTCAAATTTTGCCGCTTTGGCTCAGGAAAGTGGGTTTTCGATTGGCATAATTGCGCAGATTGCGGTGGCTGGTTAAAAAGCGTTGCAACACTGTGCACTTGCAGAAAAAGGAGTGTAATAAATACGATCCGACTTCTGCTCAGTGTTTCTGATTGGCCCATCATAATGATTCGTCCAGGTGGTTTGCTATTAGTAGTCCCCCACCTGTTTGCTGTCCCAGTTTCAGTTTTATGGGTGGGGTTGCAAAAACGTAAATAACTAAACTTGGATGTGAAAAATATTTTTGCAGGGTCACATATTGAGCACTCTTGGAGATGAACATATTACATTAATTCAAACTACCACTCAGACTAAATATGTTGTACATAATAATGGATGAAACCACAAAGTTGAGTTCATGAATATGTCATGAATTGCGGCTGGTGTCATTTTTGGTGTGAACTTAAAACCAATGTGTAGGTAACAGCTGAAGACATTTGAACAAACTTGTGAGTGTTAGATGAAAAGCTAGCTGGATACTCCAAAGTATATCTTTAGACCTTTTTTTTCCTTCAAATTCATTTTGTATTCAAGTTAAGTACTTAATCAAGTTCCTACTCCCCAGGTTCTCCCCTAATTTGAGGGTCATAGCCTTGAGGCTGGTAGCCCAAGGGATGTAGACTGGAGACCTGAAAATTGAGGGAGGGCATCCATCCACCCTTCCCCAGCATAAATTAAAAGCACGAAAGGTTTTTTAAATTGGAATGGTGGAAGGGATTACATGTGATCAGAGGAAGTCTCCTTCAAACTGACAAAGGAATCTTCTCTGAGGTGCATTGCATTCAAATACAAAGTGAAACATTTGGCCTTGGAGTGCTTTACATTTTGCATTGACTGCATCCACTACTGAAATTGGAACATGATTCTTGTATATGGAATCCTAACCCTATGTGATGGTTTTATCTCACACAACAATTTGTTATTAGTTGTCCTTATAAAAGTTCATGGCTGCAACCACCACCCAGCATTTTGTTTTGGACCCCCAATAAGAAATGCAGGCAACAAGGGATGCCATTTTTTACTACCTACCTACCTACCTACCTACCAACAACCCACTTTCCTATACACTAACCATCTATCTTTCATCTGCTCACATAATAATCACCTACCAATTGTCCTATACTACCTACAGGAGTTTTTCTTTTCAATACATGAGAATCTGAGTTACCAAGATGAAACTTGAGACAGACTATTAACTCAGTTAGTCAGGTTTCATTCACAACTGACTCTCATCCAAACAGGCTTCCAGTGGATGGATGGCACACTTTGGTGATGGATGCAGTTGATTCACACCAACTAGCCATCCCCCTACCCACGTATCCACCTACTTACTAACCATCTACAAGCATCTAGTTACTTAGGCTGTATTCACACTTGATGTTAAGTCATTGTAAAAGTAAAATTAAAATCTAGATGGCATCCTAGGTGTCACCCAATGTTAAATGGGTGATAACTTAATGTTTAAGTGAATGTTAGCTTACATTAAATATTCATGGTAAGTAGGTGTAAGTCCCAAATGACTAGCATGGTGTTAGGGGACTCAACACTAGAGTCCCTAACACCAAATGTGAATGCACTTTTAGTAGTCACCTATTGTCCTACCTATTTACTTACCTATCTACCAACATATAAGACCTATTTGTGTGGTGACTACTACCTACCTACTACCTACGCAAAAACCTCCATGAATTTCACTAGTGTAATTGAAGGCACCCTTATTTGACAACATCTGCAAGCAAGCATTTTGAAAAGTGACATGCTCATGTATGTGAGCAATCTGCGAGTGTTTCGCATTTCCAAAATGCTCATATTAGTTTCTTTTACTTTTTACTCTGATACCTGGCAGTTAATTATTTTTAGAAGTAGAAATCATTGATTTTTACACAGGCAATGCCCCCTGACCAGGCATTACCCTACATATAAAGGACCTATTAGGTCACATGTAGGACCTAATATGTCCTATTAGGTCTACTATGAAACCCAAGACAAATAGATACACTTGACCTCAGTTTCATCCCCATGAACCAGGAGTCATAACAGGCCTGCCAGTGGATGGATGGTGCATTATTATGAGGTGTAGCTGCTGGATGATTATCACTCTTTATCAGGCCCTTAAACCCTAAACCCCAAACCCTAATCATCATCATTATCATCTTTGTTTCTCATCTTGCCAGAAAAATCGAACCCCAAAACCCCAAAACCCTAATCATCATCATCTCTCCTCCTCCTCCTCCTCCTCCAGCCAGAAAAATCCAAGCCAAAACCCAAAACTGTAATCGTCATCATCATCCTGCCTCTGCTCTTGCCACAAAAATCCAAGCACAAACCCTAATCATCATCATCATCATCATCGTCATCTCTCTCCTCTTGCCAGAACAATCCAAAATCCAAATTTCTAGAAGAAGAAGAAGAAGAAGAAGAAGAGAGCTTGCACTGTAAATCCTCATAATCATCATGAGGTTAGTTTCACAACCCCAAGAAAACACCCAAAAAACCCAAAGGAAAATCAAGGCAAAAAACAAGCACGAAAACTCATGTGCCTGTTGTATCATGCAAGTGGTGGAGAAGAAGAAAGGAGCCAGAGAATTGTTGTTGTTGTGGGTGTTGGGAATGCCATGTGCATTGGCTATCTTGCTTACAAGAAGCTCAACAGCAACTCTCTCTCTCTCTCTCTCTGTCTCATTGTTGCATCTTTTGCAACTACACAAGAGCTAGGTGAGTAGCAGCCTAGGCTACACTGGAAGTTGACAGCAATATGGAATATTATATCCAAGCTGCTGCTACAGAGCTGCCCTGCACGCGGGGACTCTGACAGTTTTGCAGGTCATCGGCAGCTTCCTTCACGATCCATCCTGTTTCCACCGGCACCACGGAAGGGAAGGGACGCGTGTCCAGCAATTTTGGTTGCTTTGCTGCAAATCAGAACTTTTTTTCTGCTCTTTTTTTTTTTTTGTTGGGGGTTCTTTCCAGTACTCACTAGAAGAATCTTCTTGCATAGGTACCAAACTGTAGGTTCTTTTGTCTTTTTTCAAGTTCTTGATCTCTTGATCAACTCTGCAGTAGTCAGATCAGATTTGTGTGCGTGCACCCGGGGAATTTGAAAGAAGGACGAGAGAGAGAGAGAGCAAGTGGGTACAAGTACTTCTGTGTCCAGTAGTCGAGAAATTAGGTGAGAGAGCTCTGCATTTGGTTTTGCACAAAAAAAATTCAGCTCATTTACCTCTCAGATTTCTAAGTAGACCCAGAGATCGAAATGCTCATGGCATGCTGTAGTTGCTGCTGCAGGAGCAGCAGCATCGATGATCAGAGTCTTGATCAAGAAGACAACGTCGTCTAGATCTTCAGACTTCAGACTTGAAAGAGAAATGGTGATGGAAATTCTATATTAATGTTATGCTGTACCAATTGCTGCATGGTCGAGAGTGTACTAACTCGGAGAATGTAACTAGTCTTATCATCTGAAGAAATCGGCTTGCAGCATTTTCTCTCATTCAAGTTTTGCTCCTCAAAACCAGCACAGGAGGATCAGGAGCTTCGGGGTACAGCTTGAGCTCATAGGGTTTGTTGATCTAGCTCCTTGTCGTCACGGGAGGCTGCAGACACTGATCCACACAATTGGAAGCCATAAAAGATGCAGAGTTCCGTGAAGCTCTTGATCCTCAAGACCAAATGCTAATGCTCGTCGATGATGATAGTCATGTGTGCGGATTTGATAAAGAATACTGTTCCTGGTCGGAAGAATGAAGAAGACGACCTGTAGAGAGTCTAAGAACCCAGCTGCTGCAGGATCAGCTAGTAGCTAGCTAGCTAGCAAGCTGGTGCAAAGCTCGAGATTTCTTTAGGTCCGAGAATTTGTGATCGCATGAGCAGGAGTGCAGCTGCAGATCTACTATGCAACTGATGCAAAAAACCTGAGCGCCACTGCAGAAACTCTTGGAGCAAACGTCACTCAACAATCCCAGCTGCAGATGTTCGAAAGGTAAATCTCTTTGGCTGAGAATTTGCAAAATTTTCTTACTCAAAGGTCCTAATTCCTTGGATCATGCAAAGATTCTCGCATCTTGGTACGTCGAAGGCCGAGCAGATGAATCTTCCTCACGCAGATCATTTCTTCTTTTTTTTGCTGCCTGTCACAATCACAGAATGTATCAAGGCTCAAGAAATTGAGTTGTTTCTTGTTGTTGTTGTTGCTGCAGCTGCAGCAGCAGCAGCAATAATATACAAGAGATCACGACGTCGAGATCATCATCAACTCATTGGCGCCGCCACAATCCACGAGTCACCTGCACGACAATTCTACACATGAGGTCGAGAGATCATCAACTCTGCGACAGTCGAGAACTCTGAATTGTTGACGACAAGGACGACGACGACGACTGCAACATCTAGATCATAAGCTGATCATTGCAACAAACCAAAGATCGAGTGGGTGCGTGAGCATGGGTCCGCGAGCATGAAACTACTGTGGTACAATGCAGTGCACTACTGCTAGACTGCAAACATCTAGATCTTCATCAGCAGCAGCAGCAGCAGCAAGAGTAGCTCGAGGCTTCTTCTTCTTCTTCTTCTTCTTACTCGACGTAGAAGGAAGATTCATATGCAGCTAGCTAGCTAGAGAGAGAGAGAGAGAGAGAGCGCCAATCTTCTAGACAATTTTAGGCTAGATTTGTTGTCGGGACTCGGCCGGGTTTCTACAGATTGTGAAGACGATGATAATCTCCAACAAAGCTCAACAAGATTGATCAATAGGCACTCAGCTGCTAGAAGCTGGTGCATGAGCTGCTGCGAGCATGCAGTGCACAAGTCCCGAGCTGTCGACAGCAGCAGCCTGTCCAGAGCAACAATGCTGCTGCAGCTTGTAACACGAGGAGGAGGAGAAGAACAAAATTCTACAACACTTGACATCATCAACATCATCATGCACTCCTACTGCAGCAAATCTTTTACGAAATGGCGACGATCACAGCAGATGTAAGAAGAAGATCGATCTTGTCTGCACTCTCGACTTCCAGCTCTAGATTAATGTGTGTGTGTGTGTGTGTGTGTCCACTCTAGTGCGAACTCGTAGGAGTTCTTACAGATCATTATTGGTCTGAACTCAAGAGTTCTAAGAGAGTTCGTGATCGATTCTGCAGGTTTGTTTCACAGACCATGCTGTTGCTGATGCTACTGGTCGTGTCTGTGGAATTCTCGGAGGTTGTGAGAGGCCAGAGTACAAGCAGCAGCAGCAACAGCAGCTCAGATATGGCTGCTCTTTTGGCCTTCAAGAAAGAACTCACAGCTACTGGTGGTAGCAGCAGCAGCTCAGGCACTCCAGAATCTGATCCACTGAGCGATTGGGTCCCCGGTGCTGCTGCTGCTTCACCTTCTTCTTCTTCACCATGCCAATGGACAGGAGTGGGCTGTGATGCACAAGGCAGAGTAGTGAGCATCTCGTTGCCAGGACAAAACCTGATGGGCACCATATCTCCAGGACTTTGCTCCTTGTCCAGTCTGCAATCCCTGAACCTCAGTGGCAACTTCTTGTCTGGAAACCTTCCATCTGAGATTGGCAACCTCTCAAACCTCCAGCAGCTGGACCTGAATTCCAATCGCAATTTGTCAGGAGCTTTGCCGCCACAGCTTTTCATCCTCACCAGTTTGAATTACCTGGATTTGAGCTACAATATGTTCTCTGGCAGCATTCCTGTAGAGCTTGGCAACTTGGTGAATCTGGTGACTTTGACCTTGGCTAACAACCAGCTCGATGGTGATTTTCCTCAGCAAATTGGCAATCTCATGAAGCTCGAATACCTCGATTTGCATCAGAATTCTCTTACCGGTGGATCACCTTCTGAGCTCAACCAGCTGGTGAATCTGCAGTACTTGGATTTCAGCAGCAATGAACTCACAGGTAGTCTTCCCGTAGTTGAATCTCTGATACAATTGCAGCACATTGATTTTAGTTCCAATGGATTCTCAGGTTCCATCTCCCCTGGTTTTGGTGCTGCGCTTGTCAATGTTTCCTTCTTGAACCTCAGCAACAATTCCTTGTCTGGAGAGATTCCTGTCCAGCTATGGAGCATGACAGGACTTACCCAGCTCGACCTCAGCATGAACCCATTGACTGGCACCATCCCAAACAAGATTGGCAATCTTGTCAATCTGCAGGAATTGTCTCTTGGAAACAGCCGTCTCAATGGTCCCATACCTCCACAGATTTCTCTTTGCACCAACTTGCAGAAGCTGGATCTGGGTGCCAGTGATTTCTCAGGTAGCATCCCGGACTCAATCGGCCAACTCCAGTTCTTGAACACTCTCAACTTGCCCAACATGCACATCAATGGCTCCATTCCTCCTTCTCTTGGCAACTGCAGCAGCTTGGAGGTCTTGGACGTTGGACTCAATTATCTGAGTGGTCCAATCCCCAAGGAGCTTGCTCAGTTGCAGAAAATGGTGTCCTTCATTGTGAATCACAACCAATTGTCAGGTACCATACCCACATGGCTCAGCAAGTGGCAGTCTGTCTCCACTATCTCTCTCTCCAACAACCAGTTCACTGGCAGCATCCCTCCAGAGATTGGCAACTGCTCCAACCTCAGGTACCTGTACATTGACAACAATCTGCTGTGGGGATCCATCCCCAGCGAGCTTTGCAATGCAGTGATGCTTGATACTCTGTGGCTCAATGCGAATCAGCTGTCAGGTGACATCTCCACCACCTTCTTGCGATGCAGTAACTTGACAGAAATCGATCTGTCCAGCAACTCCTTGTCTGGTTGTGTACCTGAATATCTGGGTAGTAGTGCCCTTCTCCCCAAGCTCCTCACATTGTCACTTGGAAGCAACAATTTCTCCTGTGCACTTCCTGACGAGCTTTGGACCTCAAGCACCATCAATCAAATACAGCTCAACAACAATGAACTGACTGGGAGTTTGTCTCCTTTGCTGGGCAATCTGTCAGGTCTTGTGTACCTTGATCTTGACAACAACAACCTTGAGGGTGCCATTCCTCCTGAGATTGGCAACCTGTCTTCCCTCAGCTATTTCTCCATGAACAGCAATAGGTTATCAGGTGAGATTCCTATTGAGCTTTGCAACTGTGTGCAACTTACAACGCTGAACTTGGGGAACAACTCACTCTCTGGAGCGATTCCAAGTGAGATCGGGCAGCTCATCAACCTGGATTGTCTTGTGCTCTCATACAACAATCTGTCAGGTTCTATTCCTAGTCAGATCTCTGCTGACTTCCAGGTGGTGGCTATGCCTGTTGCTAGCTTTGTGCAGCACCATGGCACGCTGGACTTGTCTTGGAACCATCTGTCAGGAAGCATTCCAGTGGAGATTAGTGATTGTGCAGTGCTGGTGGAGCTCATGCTCGCAGGCAATGAGCTCACCAATGCAATTCCACCTGAGCTAGCACGGCTTACCAACCTCACCACTTTGGACTTGTCATGCAACCAGCTAAATGGCTCCATCCCTGCTGAGCTTGGACAGTCACAACACTTGCAAGGACTCAATCTTGCATACAACAATCTGACAGGATCAATACCAGCAGCGTTGGGAGGGATGGTGAGCCTGGTGGAACTGAACTTGACAGGGAACAGACTCTCAGGCAGCATCCCAGAACAGCTTGGAAATCTAACAGGGCTTTCACACATGGATTTCAGTGACAACGAGCTGAGCGGCGAGATCCCTGCTTTCCTCTCAAACCTTGTCTCTGTGGTTGGATTGTACCTGCAGGGAAACCGTCTCAATGGCAGCATTGTGGGGCTCCTTTCAGACAGCACCGCATGGCACCAGATGCAGATGTTGAATATAAGCCACAACCTGCTGTCGGGTGCGATTCCAAGCACCATTGGCAATCTCTCAGGTCTGTCATATCTCGATGTGCGAGGAAATACTCTTGACGGAGCAATCCCTCTTGAGCTAGCTACTCTCAACCAGCTCTTATATTTGGATCTCTCAGCAAACCTCCTGAGCGGTGTGTTTCCCCCAGATTTGTGCGAGCTTTTGCTGCTCAACTATCTCAACATCTCCGACAACATGTTGTCAGGACCTGTGCCCAACACAGGGATTTGCTTGAAGTTCAGTGCCTCATATTTCAGTGGGAATCCAGGCTTGTGTGGCAGTGCTGTTGGCAGCCAGTGTCCTCCAGCTGCATCCGAGGAGCCTGGAAGCAGCAGCAATTTTGTGGCTCCTCTGAGCAGAGGAGCTGTTTTAGGGATTGTACTGGGTTGCATGATTGCAGGCTTAAGTGTTGTGTTTGTTGGACTCCGGTTGCGGATGCTTCAGAAGCGTGAGGAGGAAGAGGCAAAAGACCTTGAGAAGGCAAAGCTCAATATGGTAATTGAGAAGGCACGTGCATGTATGGAACTGAGCAGAATGTCAAAGGAGCCCTTGAGCATCAATGTAGCCATGTTTGAGCAACCTTTGCTGCGGCGACTCACGCTTGCAGATGTGTTGCAAGCAACAAATGGATTCTGCAAGACAAACATCATCGGAGATGGAGGCTTTGGCACTGTGTACAAAGCTGTGCTTCCTGATGGCCAGATTGTCGCCATCAAGAAGCTGGGTCACGCTCGTTCGCAAGGGACACGAGAGTTTCTGGCAGAGATGGAAACTCTCGGAAAGGTGAAGCACAAAAATCTGGTACCTTTGTTGGGCTACTGTTCTTTTGGAGAAGAAAAGCTGTTGATCTACGAGTATCAAGTGAAAGGAAGCTTGGATCTGTGGCTTCGTAACCGTGCAGATGCAATTGAAGTTCTGGACTGGCCCAAGCGATTCAAGATTGCAATGGGCTCTGCACGAGGACTGTGCTTCTTGCATCATGGTTTCATCCCACACATAATCCACCGTGACATTAAAGCCAGCAACATTCTGTTGGATGCAGAGTTTGAGCCTCGTGTTGCAGATTTTGGGCTGGCACGATTGATTAGTGCTTATGAGACACATGTGAGCACTGATATCGCAGGCACATTCGGTTACATTCCTCCTGAGTATGGACAAACTTGGAGATCCACAACTCGTGGAGATGTGTACAGCTATGGTGTGATTCTGCTGGAGTTGTTAACTGGCAAGGAACCGACTGGATCTGACTTCAAGGATCAAGTCTCAAGCCTTGTCGAAGTTGACAATCTCGTCGGTTGGGTGCGACACATGATTCTCAAAGGTGAAGCTCTGGATGTGCTTGATGCTCAAGTTGCGACTCAAGCTCCTTGGCGCCTTGATATGCTCAAATTGTTGCACATTGCCAATCTTTGCACTACTGAAGATCCTGCACGACGCCCCAACATGCTACAAGTTGTCAAATTCCTCAAAGATATCAAAGACTCCTCATCTTACCTCCAAGATTCCTCCCCCCAACATTCTTCAGCCCATCATCATCTCCAACAAGATTCCTCCCATCATCTCAAAGAAGATTCGGCATATGATCTCAAGTTCAATCCCCAATGATCATAGGTCAATCATGAACAACCCAGGTTAGCAGTTTGTACACCAGCACCAGATCTGAGTTAAGTGTGTGTGTATATGTGTGTGTGGGTTTAGGGTTTCGGGTTTAGGGTTCAAAGTCATGGGATTCTGAAGCAGTTTAATTAGTTACAACTATCCATTTTTGCTAAATTGCTCAAACCTTGTGTATAAAATAAATTAACCTAATTAGATTGTTAGGTTATATAATTAGGATTATTAGAGTGTTAGGTTAGTTGTTATATGCAACAGCAGCAGATCTGAAAGTGTTGTGCACAGACAGGTCATTTACGCATCTATGAAAATAATTGACATCAGTTCAAAATAAGGGAATTTTTCAGATTTATTTTTGGAGGTAAATCTTAATAAAAAGGTAAGAAAATAAATAAATAAATAAATAAGGCCCCATTAAAAAAAACTTCTTGAAAAATTATGTAGATATATACCTAGAAAACCAAGCCATTTGAAAATAGAAAAATATCCTTTAAGAGTGTTTGTTTTTTTTTTTAATGTTTTAAAAAGGGGCATAAATTATGTAAATATTTTCTTAAAGACAATTCTGCTCTCATCACAAAAACCCAAGTAGTCGAAGATGGGGGGGTTTTAGGGTATATATTTTAGGGTTGGGGGTTTGGGCTTAGGGTTTATGAAATCTGTATTCCCTTTCTCAAACTGATATACCCTTTCCTGTTGTGTGGACAAAACCATTCACAGGGAGTTGGTGTGTTTCACATCCATGGCAAACTTGATTCTATGGAGAATTTTCATCAAGTTAGGCAGCAAGTAACCCCATTACATTTCATCCACTTAACGACATCCTTCCATGTACTTAAGTATTATTGATTTAGCAGGTAGACTATTAGGCTATGAATTGCTTGCTTCTAAGAGGGTCAGTGGATGAACAGAGATAATTCATTCTGCAATACTTGTGAACTCATGTAATGAAGAGACAGCAGCTCTCCATTACTTGTTAGTTACACGAGTTCCATATCTGCAAAATTAGTGTTGTAAGTTGTAACATTTGGTAAAATCCAAGTAGTCTTTTTTCCCATTTCTTGAACTCCATGCATTGCCATGGGTGTGCAATCATGGTACACATTTCATTGATTTCAAGTAGTGCATTGATTTGGTACAAAGGGCCATTGATTAAGGTTTGGGGTTTAGTGTTTTGCATATGCACAATTGAGTTGCTCATATGCCACAATTCTATTTCCCCCTCATAAAAGTAGTTCACTTGTTTGATTCAAAAGTTGTTGAAGTTTTAAGGTTTGCATATGTGCAAGGTTGTTATTGTGCATTTTGATGGACATTTTTGTTAAATTCTTGAAAATTTTACTTGAACAAGCTAGGTTTCTTTCTTTTGCATAATGGGTGGTATCCTTGTGCAATCCAACCCAAGGATATGCCATTGCTATGAGGCTCTCATTTGAAGATGAGTTTTTTCTGCATGTAAGAATTTCAAGGAGGTCAATCGTTGCATTTATGGGGTACTCTCTTGTATTTGAAGGATATTCTTTTCGTAATGTGATTATTATGACTAAGAATGTCAAATGTTTGCCTTTATTTATTGATAAACATAATTGATTGAATTACAAACTTATTTATTAATTAAAAACATGTTTGATCATATTTTTGAATGCCTTGTTTTTATAAAGATACTTTAAAGAATTTTGTTGTTATCTCTCTTTCATGACATTTTTCACCCCTACAATTACTTATAGATCAACTAAAAACTACCAACATCATTTTCAAATTTCAGCCATTACCAAAAAAAATTGATCACTACAATAATGCCCACGTCATTTATTAACAAGATCTTTGTACTATTTCATGTGTGTTAATATATTAAAATCATGAAAACTAATTTTTTCTACAATTTCAGCATTTTATTTAATTTGAAAATAAGTGTTTTGGTACAACACCAACAAATTTAATTTAGTATCTTTAGAAGTCACATGTGGTATGGAATTGAAAATCTTGTGTAAAGTTACACATATAATGTTGACATAGATACATAAGAGTCAGGCATCCATAGAAGATTGAACAACAATTGTGCATAATTTATTAATTCACCAAGCAATATTAAATTAATGGCCATATCGATGTTGGGCAGGTATAGGTTTTTTTATTGATACCAACAAGGTCCATATAACTAAAATCTTGAGGAATATGCTAGCAATCAAGTCTTAGTAGGTTTTTAAAAATTCCATTTAAAAACCAAGCTGGCATTAATACGTTAACAATTATGTGACATTCGATATTAGCAATAGTTATGATTTTTGAAGTTTGATAAAAGAGAACTTAATCTTTATTGCGAGCAAAATGGAATTGATTATCAATTAACACAAGCTAGATAGATCACTAGCTCAAAATGGTGTACTTGAGCAAAAAAATCACTCAATTCTAGAAAATGTGCTAACATGTATGTAGAAAGTGAAATCCCAAACTACCCATGGCATGAAGTGTTGAGTTGTGAACACTTCAATGTGATATTTGATAAATTGGTGTCCAACTTGAGTCAATAATGGTATCTCTTTTAAAAAGAGATACTTGGAATTCTCCACTAGAAATAAGCCATTTCAAGATTTTCAATAGTTTGGCATATATGCACATATCACAATTTTTTTGAAACAAAATAAAGTTGAAATCAATTAAAACCTTGTTTATAGGTTACAATAATAAAACAAAAGTATATAGGGTGCATTCATAATTAAAGTACACAAAAGGACTAGCCACCTTCAAAATCACGCTAAATGTCAACTTTGATTGATTGTTATGAGTAGTATAACTAGGTGAAAGCACACAGTGGAGGGTAAATAGTTCATGACATCATATTTTTTCAAAGGTGCTCAACCATGTCATCATTAAGAAGAAATTTCATTGTGCTTTTGTATCTTATGATAGTGAAAACACACAAAAATCATATGCAAAAGAAACTACATTTTTTAATTTCATATGATGTGATGTTAAAATACATCTATGCAAAAAAAGTAAGTAACAATGTATTGAAAAATGCAAATATATTCCTAAAATGATTGAAATGATTTCTAATCTTTATGAACTGTGTAATATTTACTAAACATTGTGATTCCACATGATTGGATTAGATTTGTGAGCCATGTGATCAAGAATTTGATAATTTTCATTTCATAAGTGGGTTCTTTTCAAAGCAATGATTATGAATATGTCATGAGTTAAAAAAATTGATAAACAATGATTTTCAAATGGAAGATGACAAAAAATTTGAAATGAACCAATTTTTTAAGTTTCATTTCATTTTTTAAACAAAAAACTAGTGGAATTTGAAACAAGAAACAATGTCTATGGGCATATTCACAATCAGGGTACCATTTTTTGACCATAGGAGTCAAGGACTTTGTTTCTACTATCTTCTAAATATAGAATATAAGTGGAATAAAGTTAAGTGAGAGGTATTGGATAGTTCAAATTATGATAATTTTCATGGTGGTAATGATTTATCACATGCATATGTAATTATGCATAAATATTTTTGTAAAAAACCAAAAATGCAAAAAATAAGTGTATAAGCTTTTTTATACAACTTAACATGTTCTCTTACATGAAAATTGCATGCACATTTTGCCAACACTTGGCCACAAATTCTAAACCTAGTGAATACAAAAAATCAACCAAATGGAGAAAAAAAAGGAATCATTTTCCTTAATGTCCTTTCAAAATGGATTATGTAGCCTTCAAAATTCTTGTATTGTATATTATTTAATCAAATGCATTATATGAACATTGTTGAACATAGAAATACACATTACTTATCCATGAAAGAAATTGAAATCAATTGCATTGTTTAATAAATTCCTTTTGATTCTTTTAAACTGAAAATTGCAATTAAAACAAGGACTCAAATTATTTTAAATTACTCAAAAAGACATCTATATTATATTCAACTTATTATTAGATTTTTGTTAATAGATTAACATGACATCATTCTAGTTATGGTCACATACCAATCCCCTATAAGCATGAAATAGTAAATGTAATAAAAATCCAATATCGTTCTTTGTAGTCATTTTTCCATTAGACCATCCTTTTGGGTACCCTAATTGTGAATATGCCCCTATTATATTGTGTAATATACCATAAAATTTTAATATACCCATGATTCCTTGAATCTAATTATATATACATAATAGCAAGCCTCCTTAAGTTCGGAAATCGCACGAATGTATGATTCCAATGTCTTTTCGGGCACCTGCTGCCCCTAAAGGTGTGCGATTCGTGCAGTAGTATATTAACTATGGGTTAAGGTTCTCCCCAATCTTATTATTAACCACTGCTACTGGAAATAATAAGAGGCAGACAGTTTTCTTCTACAACTAATAACAACTAATAACCAACAGTGGAAGAGGAAGAAGACAAGACAACAAGGTGTTGATTCCCTTCTTGGAGTGCCATCTCGTTGAAGGTTTGTCGCAACTTCTCAAGCTACCTCGAGTGCAATATGCCTTCCATATTATATAGTTGTTTGTTAAAGTTATATGCAAAAAACTAAAGAAGGAGAAGTAAGAATAAGCAAGAGTAAAAGGCTTGGATAGGTAGGAAAGAAGGGGTAAGAAGGAAAGAAGGGGGTGGGGGGATGGAGGGAGGTTAGGACTGACTTGTTGGGGTAATTGGTGTGAGGAAAACAAACACAAAAGCTTACCCCAAGGGACAAGGTGCTACCTAGGGTTGGGTTTCATCCCATCCAAAATAATCCCAAAATGCCAGATCTTTTGGATGGTGCACTAGTGGGTGCTAGCTCACTCTCAGGCCCAAAATGAGCTCTCTTGTGGAAGTGGGTTTTCTTAAACTAGCCCAATGGCAGGACTTGGAGCATGCCAAATTATACTTTTGTGTGTGGCTGGCACATTGCCATTGTTGAGCAACTTGATTTTTCCTTGCTTAGTTGCTCCAGCAAACATCATCTGTGCATTGAACTCTTGACAAATGAATCCACTCTCTATGATTGAACAATTGTCCTCAGCTCATCAAATGTAGGTTTTTACAAACAGACAATGGTAATGTTGTTTTCCTGTTTTGCACTAAGGATAAAATGTGGCCATGAATCATGATGATATGATTTTGCCGCCAAGACATTTCGAATCCTACAATTTGTTATAGAAATCTATGTGTACGAAAATAGGTGAATCGCAGATTTCCTAAATGCGTGCAATGCACACAAAAAGAGGCCCATGCACGAATCTAAGGAGGCCTGCATAATAACAATAACTTTGTGAATATCAAAATATAATGCCCACAAGTGAAAGTCAAAATTAAATGAAACACATTTTCAAAGGTGTATATTATAATATTTGTTATGAAAATGCTTAAGTTGGCCTCCCGTAATGTGAAACCTATCCTACAAGTTACATCATTTGTATGATTTTGTTGAATAAAAGTGTACATTTGGTTCAATATGGTAAACATAATCATAAGTTTGATGATTAAAAAATGTCCCTAAATGTCTTTAAACATGGAAAATTGACATTAACAACCAAATGGATCTTCAAAACAAAGGTGGGATCATTAAATAAGGTCGAAAAATTGAAAACATGGTTAGTAGTGAGAGGAAACAAATAGGAAGGAATCAATTACAATGAAACATTTGTGCTTGTAATCATATTGGCAACAATTTGGGATGTAGTAGTTGTTAATACTCAAAAATGGTAGAAGATCAAGCATCTAAATTTCAAAATGACATTCTTACATAAAAATTTACATGAAAAAAGGTACATAGTTCAATCGAAAGGTTTTGTTGTACTAGGAAATGAAAATAAGTGGTGTAAGCTTCACAAAGTCTTGCATGGTTAAACGAGTATTGGAAAAGTTTGGTACAACCAATCAATAGTCATTTGAAAAATCACAATTTGCAAAGGGGTCATGTTAATTATAATCTTTATTTCAACATTGAAGATGGGAAATACATCATAATGTTGCTTTATGTTGATGATCTACCCATCTTATATATAATTACAACAGTGGTGTGCGTGCGTCTGTGCGTCTGACGACGGTTCCGTGTTTTAATTGACTAGCGGAACCGGCCCGGACAGTCGGATTCCGAAACCGGAAACTGGCCTGGACAGTCGGATTCTACAAACAAAAAATCCCCCACAAAAAATCGTTTGTGCCTCTTGCCGCATCGTGCATGAAAACCAAGGTCCGGACAGTCGGATTCTGCAAACAAAAAATCCCCCACAAAAAATTGTTTGTGCCTCTTGCTGCGTCGTGCATGAAAACCAAGAGGCGGAATCTGCAATGCATGTATCCTGAAGGACAAGTTTTCACTGGGGCCAGTGCATTGTCCATGCTGAGAAGTTATGACAGGAGTTATTGAATGGGAGTTCTCTCTCTCTGGGCAGAGAAGAAAAATACATGGGAAATTGCTGAGAATTTATGAGAGAATTTATGAAACAATGGTGAATGGGAATTGTGAATGGTGAATGGTGAGTGGCATAGCCACGGGTTACCCACTAGTTATTAGTGATGATAAGAGGATCAAATGGGTGAAAGATTTTTAAAAGGCTTTGAGATGAGCTATTTGGTAATGTTAATTTGTATCTCAAAACTGAGATATAGTAAACTAATGATGGGGTTTATATTTTTCAATGAAAATATATCGAGAAGTTGTTTGAAAAGATTCTAAGATACTAGAAGATGCATATCCAATTGGCACACCTATTGACAAAAATTTGACCTTTATTACAAATATGAAAAGTGATCTAGTTGATGGTCATGAATATCAACCATTGGTGGGTTCCCTTTCCTGTGTCATTAACACATGATTTGACAATAAGTAGAACATCACAATTCCTGGAAGACCCATAAAAACCACATTACATGGTATGAATTAAAAAGGTATTAAGTTATTTCAAAAATACACAAGATCATGGATTATTCAAGGTATGGTGAAGGATCCATGTTGACAAAATATGTAAACGCCAATTGGGCAAAAGATTGAGACACCAAACAATCAACCATAAGAACCTCATGATTCAACTTGGAGATTATGCAATGAACAATCAAGTCATCTTCAACCCATTGTAGCCTTATCAATCATTGAGGTTGAATACAAAACAATGGGAGTAGTAGGAAAAAACATTGTATGGATGAAAAAGTTGTTGAAAGAACTATAATGAAAGATGAAACACTTACAAAGCTATTATGTGATAATCAAATTAAGTAATACCGAGGTAATGAAGAACTTAATTATGCTTATTGAAACAAAGCACATAGAAATAACACATCATTATATTAGAGAGAAACCAAGTAGGAAATTTCATAGTTATATACATTATTATTAGGCAACAAGCATCAAATCTACAAATTAAACCAATAGGTTCAATTTTTCATGATGTTCAAAGGAGAAACAAGAGTTAAGAACTAAAAATTATCTAGCAACAAAGTTGCCATGATATTTTCACCATAAAGTGTCTTTAGTGTCACTATTTGAATTTTCAAATATAAAGAGAAAAGCGAATAAAACTTTAGTAGCAAACATATTTTTGAAAGCTAGATTTCAAAATGTGTGAGCTTATGATAAAAGCAAAGAACAAAAGGTATAGGCTTGAGGTGTTGACATAAGAGATGGGCCCTATATATAGTGTAGAATATCAAGTTTGACATATTAAAAAAAAAATCACTACTCAATTGTTTTAATAAAATCTTTCCAAAAATTATTAAGTTGATAGAAGCAAATCAAAAGGAAAAGATTTCAATATGCAATTAATTCAGGTCATAAGAAATATTTGACAATAACATCAAGAAGATTGATTATGAGTGAAGATTCTATTCCAAACTTAGTCTATTGGAAAATGGTGTGTTGTACATGACAATTTAGACAAGCAACTTGAGAAATCGAAGCGTCTAACAACATAACTTATCACTTTTCCAAGTTACTTGATGAAAATGGTGCATATTCAAACTACTATCAAAAACAAATCCCACTATTAAAAATGAATTGTCATTTTTTAAACTCAAAAAAAGAAAATAATTATATAAAGTTAGATTAATATCATAGAGTAATGATTGACTTGAACTCTAAGAAAATGGAGTGCATTAGAAAGCGTAAAAAGCTTAACTTGCGTCATTGTTGAACAAAAGAATGGATCTAGTGCCTCAAAGGAGTGTTACATATATTGCACACTAACATAAGTTTGTTGGAAGTATTAATGGACTTAATAAGACCAACACAATTCATTAATCTTTTATAATGGTTGTTAAGCATTTATTGGATCACACCACTTTGTAATTATGTAATGAGTAGATTTCAAGTTGCATCGAAATTCAATTAAATGATCACACTAATCTAATATTGTATATGATTCTTTAGTGTTTATGATTGACGATGCCTCTTTCATTATCACTATATAATACAATTTTTCTACAAACCTTGTACAATATGCAAAGTCAAAAATAAATCAAAAGACCCTATTGCACTTAATAATGCACTAGAGAAAATGAAATTGAAGAAGAGGAAGGTGAATAGTTGCATATAAAAATGATAAAATGATTGCATACAATGATATTTGGGGTTTCATTCTTGTCTCAAGAATGGCATTGGTGTTCAAATGCCTTCTAGTTGTATTGGAGAATTGACACAAGCAATTATTACAAGCGCAAAGCTATTCATATCAATCTTCCTATAAAGGCGGGGAACGTTGTGCATAGCAAAGTCAAATGGATTCCATTCTTGTTTCATTTCATGCTCAAAGGACAAGGGCACTCTTGCTTATGCCATCAAGAAGAGACATTGAGACATGTTGAAGGCAAAAAGAAGTTACGGTGACTATGCTTAATATTCTTGCCACATATGTTGATTTGAATATCAAAGAGGAAAAGTAAGATGAGATTATTGAAAAAGCTTTGGAAGGAATCCAAACACTTGATTATCAAAGTTTTAGTTTCAAATTGTGTAAAGAAGGTTTCATATTTATTTTCACTTGATGATGTATAGTCGATATTTGCATAGTAATCAAGTGGCCTTCAAATGATAACATTAACAAATCTAGTACATAATATATAAACAATTAAACAACTCTAGTACATTGGGAGCTTTGGCATAAACAATTAAAGTAATTTGCCTATAATCATAAGTCCAAAGCACTTCACAACACTAAAAAGAGTGGTGCATCAAAACGGCCTAAGAGCCTATTGCTAGAGTGAACCAACAATGCACACCATCCATTGGAAGCATGTTATGACTTGGCTACAGATGAACCTCATTTGATTGTGGATGAACTTCATTAGAGTCGACATCAAGTTTCAATTTGGTAAATGAGTAGGATAATAGGTTATTATTGGTGCATGTAGTTTGATTAGTACATAGGTTCAATACGGGTTATAAGGTTGTTAATAAGTATTAGAAATAGAGTTTAAACTAACCACCGTGGTTAGCTAATTGGAACCCAATGAAAAAGCATTTCCTATGCTACCCATCATGCATCCCTAACGGTGCAACAATGGCCATTGTTTTAGGTCAAGCTCCAATGGGTTGTTGGCCTTGCCTATAGTGGACGATTTGGGACACAATATTGACTTGAACTCGGATCCAATTTGTGAGTGACAATTGAAAATGTAGCATTTTTTTTCCCCCCTTCTTAAGATTGTAATTTTTTTTTTAAACCCTTAAAAAAGACTAAACCCTAAAAACCCTATTTTGTCATTTTTGTTCCATAATTCCATCATCACAAGGGGTTTTGGTTTCAAGTATAGGAGAAGGGACCACCGCATTTCGACCCTTCCGGGAACCGAGGCTCCCGTCCTATCCCGAGGCTGGTAATCTGCCTTTAGGACCGACCCTTCTCAAAATTTCGGCCCCGTACCACATTTTAGACCCTTTTCCGGGAATTTTGGTCCCTCGGCCTCCTCCAAATTACCAGTCTCGAGAGACAGACGAGGGGAGCCTCAATCAATTCGTGGAAGGATCTAAAATGCAGACCCTTCAGCTACGGAAAAACAAAAATAAATAAATAAATGTTTCTTCAAGAACAGGATGCTTACAAATTCATAAGTAGGTCCTTATTGACTATTGATTGGGATTAGTGTTTTTTTTGCCTGCTGAAATTTTGGTGTGTTTCGGCAAATAAATTGGGAAAATTTTGGAAAATTTTGTTTCGACAATGTAAGTTCGACTTTTTTTTTGCTTTTTTTTTGGTTAAATTTCACCGAAATTTTGATATGAAAACAAACCCCCCCTCCCCCCAAAAAAAACTCTGAATGGGTTCGTTCTATTATATGGGTCATGAGTTCTCGTGCAAGGTTCCAAAGTGATAATAAAGACAAAGGAATAATCTTGGCACTTCCTTTTTTTTATGAGAAAAGATAAGGAAGAAGCAAAAGAGAAGCAAAATTGGTGGAATAATAATACTCGTATTATATTCTCATATGATGGTCATGTGTAGTGTAGTTTAGAATACAAAAATACGTTCCAAAATACTCCCCACTTTCATAGATACGTAGATACGCTGTATGTACCCAATATGTACACCTCTCCCCTCCCCCCCCCCCCAAAACACTTTTCCTCTTTCATACGCTAAGTACTTCTTCCCCGCTCTCATAGACACTCTCCTCGTAACACTTGTCGCTCGTCGTCATCGTCGTCTTCCGTTGTCGTCGCGCATCCATCTGCACACTCTGGTTTGCTGCTGCTGCTGAATTCGATTTGTCGTTGCTGTTGCCTAAAAGAAAAGAAAAAAAATTTAAATTGTGTGAATTTCGAGTTAATATTTGCGCATTCTTCGCGCAGTCTTAATTGTGCTAAATTTGGTTGAGTTTCTAAGTGTTCGTATTATTTTGTTGCGCGTGACTCAAGGCTTCCTGAATTCGCTTTCGTTGTTGGTGCAAAGAAGAGTTCGTGAATTTCCAGTTTTGGGTCTTTTTTTTTTTTTTTTTTTGGCAAGGAACAAGAATTCGTGAATTTCTAGTAGTGTTTTTTTGTTGTCAAGTTCTGAGGATGTACAATAGAGGACACGCTGATCCTTACGCTCCATTTCCTCCTCCTCCGACGCTCAGCTCTCCGCGCCATCGCTTCAACAATTACGAGGCGGACGAGGACGAGGAGGAAGACGAGGCCGAGCGTCGGCCTCCTGCAGCTTACCACAACGCTTACCCTCCTGCTCCACCTACTACCCCACAAGATTTCTGGCAACAACAGCAACCCCAGTTCACCGGTGATTACGCAGAGGAGCACCGTCGGACTGGTCATTACTATCCATCCTCAGATCAGTTGCATCGTGGATCATATGAGCATCTGAATCCGCAGCAGAGCGGCAGCTTCTACCCAGCTCCGCGCGGCCCGGATCAGTTCTTCTACGATGCTCTTCGGCCCAGCAGCTTGGAGCACACGGGTCCTCCTCCTCCTGACCTAATTCATGGGCCTGGATCTTCACACGCAGCGGCCGGAGAGCAGCACCTGCAACATGCTCACTATCCGCCGCCAATACCACCAGCAGGAGGAGCTCCAAACCCTAGTGTGCATCATGAACGTCCTGGAGCTCACCACGATTACCCAGGTTTGTTGTACTTTTCTTATCTTTTGTTTTCTGTTTTGTTTTGCCCACAGCCTGCCGTGAAGAAGTTGGGATCCCCCAATTGTTGTTGTTAAGTTGCAAATGAGATCAGTTGTCTCCCTGACTGGTGGTGATGAGAGACAATTGCAGGTCCTTATGGTGGAGAGACACAACACACTTCACCATATGCTACACATGGCAACCACGGATCTGGGATGGAGTTTCCTCCTCCTTCTCCTCCTTCTCCTCCTCCTCTTCCTCATTCAACAACACAGCATCATCATCATCTACCAGCAGGACAAGTGGTGACAATACATTGCAAGGCAAATCCTGAATTTCACTTGGCTGTTCGGCCACAGCAAGGTGTTGTTATGGTTCCTGCCAATCCATATGATTCCTATCAGGTGCATACATATGTGCATACATCCTTCTTCTTCTTCTTCTTCTTCTGGACATGTCTGGTTTGATTTGATGCAACCTACGGAGAGGGTTTGCTGATGATGATGGTGATGATGATGCTTTGGACATGGAGGAGTTGACAAAGTGAGATGCCGGGGATTATGATTGTTTCTGTGGAACTTTCTTGCTTGCTAAGATTTCAGGATTCTGAGGATATTACAGTTTCTGTGGAACTTTCTTGTTGGTGAAGATGTATGCAGGATTCTAAGGATATTTTTTAGACTGGGGAAGTTTTGCTTGCACAGATACGGGATTCTGGTGATATTGTTTCTATGAAACTTTTTTTGCTTGGGAAGATCTGGAATTCTGAAGATATTGTTTCTGTGGAACTTTTTTGCTTGCAAAGATGCAGGATTTTCTGAGGATATTCTTGTGGGGCTTTTGCTTGGGAAGATTCAGGAATTTCTGAGGATGTTTTCTGGGGAGCTTTTGCTTGGAAAGATGTGGGATTTTCTGAGGATTTTGAGTGGAACTTTTGCTTGGGAAGATGTGTGATTCTGAGGATGTTTCCTGTTCAACTTTTGGTTGGGAAGATGCAGGATTTTGAGGATATTATCTCTGTCAAACTTCTTTGCTTTGGAAGATGCAGGATTCTGAGGATATTGTTTCTGTGGAACTTTTGCTTTGGTGTTGTGGGGGTATTTCAGTTGTGGATCCAGGATGCAACAATGAGCACACGAGTGAAGGACTCAACTGGGTCACCTGCCTTTGCACTTATCAATAAGGCAACTGGGCAGGCACTGCGCCACGCTCATGAAGATAATGAGCAGGTACCCCCACTCTTCCCTGTTTTTTTCAAGTTTCATTTTGCATGTTTACAATGAGATTTATGCTGTCAATATCGTACAAATAATTTCATCACCCATAATCATCATATATTCAGTGAACTCTAGGAAACTGAAGAAGGATGAGTTTGACAGAGTGCCTTTTGGGTTAGGTCCAGGTTTTGAATGATTTATCATGAAACCACCAGAGGAGGGGGGTGCTAAACCAAACACAACAGAGAAATTTGTTGTTGTGTTTGTGAGAAAAATGAAAGATTATTCTATGCCCAATTTTTCCATGGTGATGATGATTGGCATTAAATCAATCACCAAATGAAATGAGGCCCCCCGCCCAAATTACCCACAGGACTCATTTGGTTTGGATCTTATTATTTCTGATTGTGTGTGTATTTTGAAAGTGAATCAGGTATTGCTGGCAGAGTATGAAATGGGATTCAGAGATGAAACAATATTGTGGTCCCAGAGTGAGGACATGGGTGATGGATACCGGTGCATTCGGATGGTCAACAAGATCACATCCAACTTGGATGTGTTGCAAGGAGATAAGAAGTCTGGGGGTATCAAAGATGGTACACCTGTTATCCTCTTCAAGTGGAAGAAGCAAGAGAACCAAATATGGAAACTTACTCCTGCTTGTAAGTTTCCTTTTTTCTCATGGCAAAAAAAATATTGGTTCTAAAACTGATTTTGCTTACATTGAGGACAAAGAAGAGTCCCATATGGAAAAACCCACATTTGCTGGAAGCTTTGCTTTAAATCAGGAGTGGGACAGGTGCCAGCCACATTGGTCCAATATTTGTTGTGCAAATAAAGAGTACTGATTATGCTCTTGATACACAACTGGTTTGATCTGTAATACTTAATTCTCTTTGTGTTTGCAGGAGTGGTCCAAAGGAGTTACCTATATCCTTAAACAGATCCAGATGTGGGTGCATCTTTTGCAACTGGTTACTGAAGCACCCACGAAAACCTAAATATGTCTGTGGAAAGGAATACCAAGACCGACCTGTGAGGATTTGTTGAAGGATTGGTATATCACATTTCCTATTCTTCGAGAGATTGTTTACTGCCAGCAATGTGGGCTTCTCCAAGGTTGAAGAGAATGTGTACACTTCACCAAGCAAATTATGTCCTCCCCCAGATCAAATAGGAAAATACAGGATTGGAAAGTGATCAACCTGCAGTGTGCACATATAAACGAGACTCTTGATTGCACTGAAATCCCTTTATGAAAGTGTTCATAATAACCATATGGATCAGTACCTATTGATGATGTTCAGCCACCGTGATGAAAGCCCTAAGGCAAGATGCATTCAAAGCATTCTAGTTCTAAACCAGTTTGTTTTCCTTGTGTATTTGGGTTACATTGCTTACTGACAATGCAGAGAAAACTCCACAGTAACCCTTTGAAGTTAAGCCATTTATGTTAGTTCAGGGAGACCAAGAATAAGTGCCATACTTGTAAGTGTCAAATTTTTTACTGAGCAAAAATGAAATACCCTCTTCTCAGTGTTGAAGATTTGCCGTTTGTTTTGGTCTTCAGATTCCTTTTACAGGTGCACTCTAACTTGCACATTGGAGCACAAATGTAACTGATAGGGTTACAACATTTTGTTTCACCAATTGAAAATTTGCAAAAGCTTTCACTTGACTCTTTGAATCCACAAGAAATGTTACCATGCTTCACATCTCTGTATGTCAACAAACACAACATACATTACGGAATTGCAAAGATGATCGACAGCAATTAAACACATGAATATGCACACATATTCATGGAATTGCAAAGAAATCTCCACAACAACGAAAGGAAAGATGAGTATGCGTGCAGTCATAAACATTACAGTAATTGCATTCTCACAAAGTGTGACACTTCACTGTGAAGATGGTGGAGAGTCAGTCAAATCTTCTTGACAATCCATCTCTTTTGCAGTAGTCTTGAACTGCATATTTCTAAGTGATTTTTTTGCTTCACATCCTTCACTTTTTTCTTTATTGCAAGAAGAAAAAAAGAGTTGATGAAATTTGCTTACCAATTTTGATCATCATTTTTTGTGTGAAATGTGGCAAGAATGAAACTTTTTGTAGGTAGTTAGACTAGTGGTTACTAGTTAGGGTTTAATATATTTATGGTAATAAATTTAAAAAGTCTATTATTAAAAAAAATTCATTCTATTCAGCACATCAAAAATTCAAATAATAAATACTTGGGTTTGTCACATTTTTCTCTTAATGAAAAAAATGCAATCCTGATTTCCCTTGTCCAATGATCTCAATTTTACAAACTTTTAAAATTTGTAAATCCTTTCAATCAAACGAATGTTTGAAAAAACAACTTAAAAATATTACGTTTGCAATTTCATTTCATGCAGTCAATTATCTGAAATTTTTACATGCAGCCTAGAAAGAGAGACCAAAACAAATCTGAATAAACTTGCAACCAAGAAACACAATTGAAATCCAATAGGTAGGTATTACAATAAGGAAAAAGAAAATTGTTCTCAGGTAGTATTTTTCAACACCATTTTGTTATACAAAAAATAATAAGGACAATCACATTAACTTCCCAAACTTTACAAATTTCATTTGTATCAAGTAACTAACTACCTAGACACACAAGCCCTTCCCAACTCCCTTCAATTATTCATTCATCCATCATCGTAACCTAGTATCACAAACAACATGACAATTTCTCACAAGCACAATTGTCATTCTTATGACTCTATTACTTACTAGCCTTTTTTTTTTAGTGGCGAAGTTTCGCCAAAAAGATTCTTTTTTTAATTTTTTAAATCAAAAAATATTATTTTTGACAGTTTTCAATTGCCAGAAGTGAGAAAAATAAATGAAAATAAAAATCTCCAGATCCCTATATTTGGTTTCCATTGTGTAGCCAAATATAAAATACTTACATTTCATATTTGATTTATACCCAGATTTAGCTAAAATTTTAGCAAGGACCATTGCACATTTTTCCATGGACAGTTGCCACTATGGCTACAAAAGAAAATTCCCAAAAACAAACACTAAACCCTAAACCCTACTCTAGGTTTCATGGTGACTTTTTTTCGCCCTTTATGTAAGTAGGTCAAAATCTTTAAAAACTCCACTCGCAAAACATTGATGCCAGGATGCGGCATCCGAAGAATTCTTTAAGGAGACTCAAGAGAGAGAAGTAGTAACTATGTGAAGGATCCCAAGCTATATGGGATTGGGGAGGGCTCAATTGACTCCTTATTTCATGAGTCAGGTTCCAGTCAATCGTTCAATGATTGTATATACTAATAAGTGCAATATGCATCTGCATGGTCCACCACTTCTAATTTGGATCTTGACAAGTTTAGAACAGAAAAATTCAATAAACTAATGAAAAAGGGGGCCAAGAAGACCTAGGAATTGGAACTACCAATTTTCTTATTTTAGTGAATTAAAGCTCTTCCACCCCCCTCCCCCCCCCCCCACATACCCCACACTCACACCCACCCCCTCCCCACCTTGATCTTTAGTCAAGCATTGGGCACCTTGTAATTTATGATGGGTGTAATATAGGTATTTACCCCCATGATATTTATTTATCACACTAACAATATAATTTGGGGAAATTTTAGGGGTGTGGCCACTGGCAATGCCATTAGACTTTAACTTTGGATGACTTTAATTTTAGGGGTGTGAATTAATTAATTCCTGGGTATGAAAGCATATGTCTTAATATTGTCACCTGACAAATTATTTATTATTCTCTCCTCATGTGTGACGAATTTCGGTGATTTTCAACTAGGTAAAATAGTACATATTTGTGGTTCAATATCATCAGCCAAACCCTAATAGTTTTTTTTTTTTTTTTAAGTGTTGTCAATTTTAAACTCAAGGGCTACCCATTTCTGCTTTGGACTATTGATGGATGGACCTAGTTGTTTCCACATTTTTTAACTCATCCTAACTCCTCGGCCACTTCTACTCAAAATTCTGGGTTTGGATGAAAAAGAATGAACATACACAACCTACTCCGGATGAAATCATCAAAAAAGGCATGAAAATTGTGGATGAAAATTTTCCACCCACACTCCAAAATTCTGGGTCTGGATGAAAAATAATCAACATATGCAACCTACTCCGGATGAAATCATCAAAAGGGATGAAAACTTTGGATGGAATTTTCCACTTCCACTCTAAATTCTGGGGTCTGGATGGAAAAATAATCAACAGACACAACCAACTCTGGATCAAATCATCAAAAGAGATGAAATTTGTGGATGAAAATGTCCACTTCCACTCAAAATTCTGGGTCTGGATGAAACATAATCAACGTAAACAAACCAACTCTGGATGAAATCATCAAAAGAGATGAAATTGGTGGATGAAAATGTCCACTTCCACTCAAAAATTCTGGTTTTGGATGAAATATATTCGACGTAAACAAACCAACTCTGGATGAAATTATCAAAAGAGATGAAATTGGTGGATGAAAATGTCCACTTCCACTCAAAAATTCTGGGTCTGGATGAAATATATTCGACGTAAACAAACCAACTCTGGATGAAATTATCAAAAGAGATGAAATTGGTGGATGAAAATGTCCACTTCCACTCAAAAATTCTGGGTCTGGATGAAATCATCAAAAGAGATGAAATTGTGGATGAAAATGTGCCACTCATGGATGAAGGAGTAAACAAGGGAAACAAGCCAACTTTGACATCAACACCCTTATGTAACTTCTACTTATTTGTACGTTATGTGGCCAAGCCAACCTAAAGGGGAGCATGATGTGCTCCTCTGCATGTGAGTAACTTGTATATTTATTTTTCTGTGTTCATGGCTGGCTGGCCAATCTTCAGAGTGTGTGGGGCTGGAAAATGACAAAAGGAAACTTCAGGTGGGTGAGGTGGGTGGGGTGTTGGGGAAATTAATATTTGGATGAAAAACAAAACTGGCACTTGGGGAACTAGAAAAACACAATTGAATGAAGACATTCATCCAAGAGAATTAAAATAGTGATGAAAAAACCCCCCAAAATGTCACTGGTTCAATTTACATTCTGAGTGAAAAAATTGTCTTAGTGGAATTTGCATTCTGGATGACAAACCAAAATTGACACAGGAGGAGTTGAGCTTGGATGAAAGGTTTTGATTTACAAGGAAGTTAAATAGTATAAAACCAATGAAATTGTGGCCAATAGTTTTGATGAAAAATCCAACTTTCGTCGGGAAATGAAAATCTGGATGAATGACCAAATTCATACTGGGGGCAATGAAAATTGGTTAGGCAACTAAATTATTCAGGTGGTGGCGTGGTAATTTGGATGAAAGTTATTTTGGGATCTTAGAGGATTTTCTTTCCTAAAAGGACCTAGAACTTCAATGAAAAACGTCAGCTTTTGGCTTCAGAAAAACCAATTTGTCTCACAATAGGAATTTTGATTTTGGATGTAAAAATTTGTACCAGATTGAATTTTGGACGAAAATTTTTATCCTAAAAGACAGATCAAATTGTGGATAGGGAAAAACCAAAAAAAAAAAAAAGTCCCAAAAGCAAATTGAATTTTGGACGAAATTTTTTTATCCCGAAAGGCAGATTGAATTGTGGATGAGAAGAAGTTTATCCCAAAGGCATATTGAATTTTGGATGAAAAAAGTGTTTGAAAAAGGGAAGATCCATTTTGGATGAGAAAAAATACGTTTCATGAAATTTTTTAATTTGAAAAATCTCTTCAACCAATTTTTCACCCAAATAGAATTTGGAAATTTGCATAAAAACCCCAAATTTTCCGTAGGGGAAATTAAGAAATTAAGAATTTGGATGAAGAAAACAAATTGTCTCTCCTTCCATCCCCCATATCTCACCCTCCTCCCATCCTTCCTTCATTCCTTTCTCTTTCCCCCCCCCCCCCCAACACCCACCCTCCTTCGCCCCCATTGGCTTTTGGCATTTGGGTTCCAGACACGCAGGTGATTGGAGGACTTCATACCCCCCATTTATGGAATTGATAGCTTTACAACTAATACGACGTTGGCCCGCATAAATACCATTGCTTGTTTCCAAAACACAAGCGACAAGCGTGCCATAAATTCAACCTTTTCCTCCCTTTTGTTTTTTTCACTTCTATTTTTCGTTTTTATTTTTTATTTTGTGACGCTTTTGGTTTTGTGGGGGGGGGGGGGGGGTACCCGGCAACGGCGGTAGTCGGGAACCGACAGACTACGTAATCCAGCGCCGTCTTCGGCGACGGCAGGGCAAAAACTTTCGCTAACTGAGATCACTCCCCTCCCCCTCCCCTTTCCAAACCTAATTAATTAATTAATTAAATAAGAGATATTTGTGGGTAACCCTACAACTTCAAGTCACCAAAACAAAGTAGAATTGGCATTTGGGATTTTTTTTTAATTTAAAAAAAAATTAGGGAGGGGTTTAGTAAAGTAATTTATATTCAATTAGTAACCCTAAAGAAGTAAGTATGGAATGATGTTTTATTAATTAAAACATTTGAGAGGGTTCTTCATATGGGTTATTTATATAGCAAATGGTTCTTCTGGGTGCATTGCCGGTGGGTGTGTATGTGTGTACAATTTCGATCTCTACAAATCAATGTTCCAATATGAGGTCGAAATGAGCATCATTTTACAATTCATGAAAATATTTTATTTGTGTCAATTTGGCCACGGTTTTATATATATATACACACTAAGAAAACGCGTTTAGTTCTTGTGTATCAATTCTATAATTTAAATTGTCAATGTGTCACTATGTGCTATCGAAAACAAATTAATGGGGCATTACCGTGGTCTTATTTGGTAATTAATATGCTAATGGGATATAAACCTACTTAGCTGTTTGAAAATAAAAGGGTCCAAATCATTGATAGTGGAAAACCTGGGGCATATGGTATGTCTTGTTTAGTTTTTTTTTTTTAAATTGTGTTGTAACAAAATTGACAATTATATGAAAGTCAAAAAACTTTTTTTTTTAAAAAAAACCGTCCTTCTACAGATTGCTATGTACCTTACAATTTAAGAGACCAAGTGTGGAAGAAATTTTCTAGAATATTGTAATAAGAAATTGCAAGACATATTAGAAATATTGCAATATTTTAGAAACTTTAAAATGCAACTGAACTTGTCATTCCCAATGACCACCCAAGGAAGTTAACCAAAGGCTTGTTTCCGTGTATTGTATTTGGGTTAGAAGTATAATAGAGGCTTTATATAGGTGATAAAGCCCTGCCAAACTTTATGAAATGAAAGCCTGGGGGAATGTTTAGAGAGGTCTTGGTACAAAACTAACATCAGGTTCATAATAGGTAGCCAAATGGTGAAGACTGGGGCCCACCTACTCACCCCTACAAGTAGTTGTGAGGATATTTAGAATCAAGTTATTTATTTAGTTCTTGTACATGTATTGGAATTGGAAACATGAATATTTTCAATTCTTCACAATGGAAAGACTAATGAAATTGAAAATTCTTCACACAATTTGAGACAATTGAGAGGGGGAAGGGGCAAGACAAGAGGTAACCAAGTCCAAGGGAGAGGTTTTAGTTAGTCTCAATTGGACATTGGACATGCATCTTCTCAATAACATAGGTAGTTATAAATTTTCAGTTTATTGAGGTTTTTTTTGTTTGGTTAATTTCATAAGTGAAAAATGAGAAGATAAAATTAATCCCGAAACTTTAAAATAAAGCGACCCACTATGTGCCTATGGAGACATGGTTAAAGATCAAGTTAATTCAAAACCAATCCCTTAAGGATTGTTTGTTGCAAGCCAATAAGGTAAGGTGTTTTTAAGAAGTGCTATTAGTGCAGACGAAAAATAGTGGCAGCCCATTTTAGGAATAGAAATTCCATGCAGCCAATGAGAACTCGAGTCATTTGGTGTACTGAGGCCAAGGGCATTACCAGAAGAAGGGCCCACACAAGGCAGAGGTCAAATTCTGCTTCATTTAGATTTTTGGCATTGCAGGCACATATTTCTCAGAATTTTTGACAATTCCAAATAATAATTAATTAGTGCATAACCGAGCTAGGTAGGTACTTCATTAGTAAAATATTGGGTAGCTAGGCCTTAAGTCCCTACAACATGCACAAGGAATTTTTTTTTTAACTAAAATAAAAGAATCACAAAAAATCCTTTCCCATAATTTGGGTTTATATATCTTCTCCGAAAAAAAAAACCAAAACCAAAAATCACTAGTTACTTGGGTGTGCACTATTTACCTTTTTTTTCTTTTTTTGAAAAAAAAACATTTTTGGCTTCAAAACTGCGAAAGAAAAATTCCCGGGCAGTTTGTCGTCACCGACGGCGATCGACGGCAAATAGGGGACCGCTAGGAAACGCCGGACGAACGGAGTTTGGGGGGGGGGTCCGGTGCCGGATGACGAAGGTGCAACGCAATGCACTACTGCGCGCGAACTAGAGAAGGAGAGAGCTGCTCGCGCTATTGTCGAGGCCGATTCTTCTTCTTCGTCTTCGTCGTCTTGTTCTTAGCTTTGCTCGCATTTTACTCACAACAATGTCGCTCGCGCGCTCTTGGTTTTGAGCTATTATTATTGTCTGCAAAGAGTGGCCACTGTTTTCTTTTTAACGGGTTTGAGTCATGGCAAGTCTGTTCTTTCTTGTTTAGCGGGTAATAGTACTGAAGGAGCTTTGCGAGATGGACTGCATCGTGCTGTGGATTATGGAGAGCTTGATGTGGAAATGGAGACTTTTTTTGCGAACTTGAGAGTATGCGAGTATCGTCAGAAGTGGACGAAAGGGAAGGAGGAGGAGGGGAGGCAGAGGTGGCGGCCAAATGGAGCAGAGAAGAAGCTGGTTCAGTGGCTTCCGGCCTAGACTGAAGAGTTTCTTGGTGAAGCAGAAGCAGAAGAATCGCCCCGAAAGTTCTAGTAGCAGGGAAGCAGCAGCGTCTTCCAAAGGTGTTCCGACCCCAGCTTTAGCGGACGACCTCGCCTCCAGTATCACTCGACAGAAAGTCGCGGCTGCAAAACAGTACATTGAGAATCACTACAAATCTCAAATGAAAAACCTGCAAGAGCGGAAAGAACGGTACGCCAAGCGCTCTCTCTCTCTCTCTCTCTCTCTCTCTCTCTCTCTCTCTCTCTCTCTCTCTCTCTCTCTTTCTCGCTCCTGTTTCGCTATTCTGTTCTGGACTACCGGTTCCGAGAGGAAAAGCTGTGCAATGAAGAAGTTCAGGAAACACGATTTTATCAGCTCTGGACAGCAACCTTTGCTTGTGATTTCTGGCACCGAATCAACAGTCGGAAAATTCTGTCCTCTCCTGGCAGCATTGTAGAAGAAAGTGTGCTCCACTGAAGACGGACTTTATTCTGCACATATTTTACAAAAGATGCCGCCACATTGAGCTTCTAGGCCTAATCTGTTCTTCTTCCAGCGCAGGAAAAGAGTTCATCCTGATGTAGAATTGTGCAAAGACATCAGAGTGTTTTTTATCCCTTCTCTTTTGTTTGTGGCTGCAACTTGGCTATGCCAGAAATGGCCAGACAGATAGGTGTGAGGAGGAACGGTTTTGAGGTCAAGGAATAGGTCTGTACAGGAAGAGAGAGTGTTTTTTCCTCTTGTATGCTGTTTCTTTGACAGACTTGTTTAGTATTGTTTGCACATTCCGAAGCCATTCTGTCCAGACCTGCAAAACAGTAGAGAGAAACAGACTGAGTTCTCTGTTTTTTTAGAATCAGCTCACTTGACAGCAGTTTTCATGGTGCTGATGAGGGGAGATGAATGGAGCTTAATGTGTGTATACCCATGATTTTTTTGCAGTCGATGGTCACTGGAGCGCAAGTTGGCTGATGCTGATGTGACAGAGGAAGAGCAAAAGAGTATGTTGAAGGACCTTGAACGAAAGGAGACAGAGTACATGCGGTTGCAACGGCATAAAACCGGTGTTGATGACTTTGAGCTGCTCACAATTATAGGTCGTGGAGCATTTGGAGAGGTTACTGTCCTCCATTTCTGAATTCCTGATTTGGAGTTTCACAGTGCTAAAATGCAACTACAGGCATGTATGTGGATCTTGCTTGGAAGTTCTAGGCCACAAAAAATGTTGGTGTGGAGCTTATAGCTACACACACACATACACGCAATCAAGAATCCTTTGTGGTCTATAACAAAGAATCAGTAACTTTGCAAAACTGTTCCCTGGCCTGGTGTTCAGTCCTTACCCATTTATGTTGGAGATCTTCTTTACTGGTGAGGCTTGATGTCATTCCTGCAGGTCCGGCTATGCAGAGAGAAAAAAACTGGTCAGGTTTATGCAATGAAGAAGCTAAAGAAATCTGAGATGCTTCGCAGAGGCCAGGTAGCTCTCTCTCCCCTTGGATTTGTGTGTGAAGGATAGCATTGCGATAGTTATGTCCAGCTCATCTCATTCCCTATTTGGCTAAATGTATATGATTTTCTTTTTTGGGGGAATTTGGGCAGGTTGAACATGTGAAGGCAGAAAGAAATCTCTTAGCAGAAGTGGACAGTAACTGCATTGTGAAGTTATATTGCTCATTCCAAGATGAAGATTATTTATACTTGATTATGGAATATCTACCTGGTGGTGATATGATGACACTCCTCATGCGCAAGGATACTCTTACTGAAGATGAGGCAAGATTCTACGTAGGGCAGGCCGTCCTTGCCATTGAATCCATTCATAAACATAATTACATTCACAGGTGAGGCATCCTCTGCAATTAACTCCTTGTCTTTGCACCCTAACTTGTGCATACTTTATGTCCTAGCTTTCTAAGCCGAGTTCTTCTTCTAAAGTTCATCTCAATGTCCTCCTCCTCTCTTCCCTGTATTTTCTTTCCTTTTTCATTTTTTGTCAGGATTTTTCTTTTCCGGCCTTTCTGCCTCTCTCTATTTGTCATTTTTGTTGAGGTCTTTTTTTTTCTCTTTCTTCTTCTTGAGCTAGCAAGCACCATGACTGAGTTTTCCTGTTCCTGCTGATATTTTGACAGAAACTCGGTATACTGGTTAGTTTTTGACATTAACCTTCACCAATTGCTGGGAATTGATGAAGTCAGAGGGGATGTTATGCTAGGTCATCAATGCCATAGATGTGGCAGTTGAATGTCCCTAAATATGCATACGACCAATGGGATTGTTCAAACCGCTCATTTTTCTGTTTAGTGGTCTGTGTTTCCTAAAGTTCATCTCAATATCCTCTAGTCTCTTTGTTTTCTTTTTTCATTTTTTATTGGGACTTTTCTTTGCTGGCCTTGCTCTCTTTCTCTGTTTATCTTGTTTCTTGAGGTCTTTTCTGGTTTTCTCTTTCTTTTTAAGGTGGGGTTTCCTATTTTTCATGATTGCCATTGGTTTCTGGTTTTTTGGTCCCATCTGAAATATGTAGTCCCTTATTATGAGGGTAATCTCCAAATTGTTTTTATGTTGCATTAAGTCACACATATTGAGAAATTCCTGGTAGGTATGGAAATATGTGCATGTTGTGAGTGGGAGTAAAGATATAATAGTGTGGCTTCAGGATTTGATCATGAGCAGGGATATAATACCTTTGATCATCTTTTGCAGGGACATAAAACCTGACAACTTGCTGCTGGATAAACATGGGCACATGAAGCTATCAGATTTTGGCCTTTGTAAACCTCTAGACTGCAGCAATCTGCCGGCTTTGCAAGAGAATGTCTCTGGTCATGACAATTCAAAGGACATGCATAAATCAATTGGTCAATACATGTCAGCCCCTTCCCCTACTCCTAAACGCACTCAACAGGAGCAACTTCTGCATTGGCAACGTAACAGGCGGATGCTGGTCAGTTTAATAGTGCTCCATTCCTATCAAATAGTCAATTCTTTCTCTGTTTTGGCTTCAGTTTCACAAATTTTGTGGGGGATACAAGTGTTCTGTGAATACCTGTGGTGCATGGGGTTTTGACTACAAGGGTGGCTTCAGTTTCACAAATCTTCTGGGAACACTGTTAATACTTGGGTTTTGACTACATGAGGGAAAGCAAAGTAGTAACCAACACATGCAGCAAAATAATATCGAACCCACAAGCTTTTGACAGTGCGATACTATCTGTGTGGAACCAACTGTAACATGCACATTCTGCATGCAGGCTTACTCTACTGTTGGAACACCTGATTATATTGCACCGGAAGTGCTGCTAAAGAAGGGCTATGGGATGGAATGTGACTGGTAAGAGCTTGATGTCATTCTCTGAGGTTGTCTTAGCTTTTATCATCTCTGGTCATTGTTTGAAGCATCACAGTCTTCAATTGGATCCAAGCTTCTATCAAAGGGACTAAGGGATAACCACTGCAGGTGGTCCTTGGGAGCAATTTTGTATGAGATGCTGGTTGGGTACCCACCTTTCTACTCAGATGAGCCAATGTCAACATGCCGAAAGGTGAGCAGCTGTCATTGGTGGAGGAACCCCTAAAATATGGACTCATACATTTCCAGTGCTACAATCATATTCTCTCAGACCAATAGGTTGTAACTATTCTTTAATTCCTGTAGTCTCTGTTTCTCTTTGCAATTGATAGGCACATATGCTTGGTGTGTAGATTGTCAACTGGAGGACACATCTGAAATTCCCAGAGGAAGCAAAGTTGACAGAGGAGGCCAAAGGATTTATCAGTGGATTACTGTGTGATGTTGAGCACCGCCTTGGCACCAGAGGTGTTGCTGAGATGAAGGTATTGCTGCCTCTACCTCACTCACCAAACTTGTTGTCAGAATTTGTCTTGTTTGATGATTGTACTGCAACTCATGTCTAAAGTTCATGAGATTGCCTGACATTCGCTTCATGTGTTTGCATGAACTCAGGCTCATGCATGGTTCAAAGGAATGCAATGGGAGCAGTTGTATCAAATGGAGGCTGCATTCAAGCCTGAGGTGACATGTGAGCTGGATACCCAGAACTTTGAAAAATTTGAAGAGGTTTGATTTGCTAACCCTCCCTTTGTGCTTGTTCAGATGGATATTTGATCTAGGAATGTCCTCATCCAAACAGATCAATTTAGAGATCTTGTCCTACATCTAAAGTAGGTTTTGGGTTACAGTGCATCATAAATGAAGTTGCCATGATGTCTCAAGCGGTGCTCAGAGGTCCATTATTGCAACAAAAAGTCAGCAGCTCATCAGTGTACTTATACTACATTTTGGGTTGGTAGCCCAATAATTGTGGAGTGCCTTGTTTGACTCCATAAATGTACACCTGCTGAAATAGCATAAAATCAATAGTTACCTGATCTTGTGTTCTGTTGTTGCACAGAGTGGGCCGCAAACATTGCCAACATCAAGAGCAGGTCCTTGGAGAAAGGTGTGAGGGTTTTCTCACTACTTAGTTTGAGCAGTTACATCTTGTTACCTGGCTGTTCTTGATGCAATTTTCTTTGTAGGCCTAAAGAAGTGTTCTGGAATCCTGAAGAGTACCATGATACGCCAGTAGTGCCCTATGAACATGAGAGCTTGGAGACAACTAAAACTGCATTTGAAGAGATTCTTCTATGTCCAATCTTAATGGTTCCCTTGACTTTTCCAGATGCTGTCATCCAAAGATGTGAACTTTGTGGGGTACACATACAAGAATTTTGAGATTGTTCCAGATTCTCAGGTCCCTGGTGTTGGTAAGTTTCTCTTTTCAGTTGTGGAACTGCCTTCCATCCTACACAGTATTTCACAACTTTGCATGCAGAATGTTTCAACTCCTTTTCTGATCATCTTCTTATCCTTGCTCAGGACAGGGAAGTAAGAGTGGTATTTAACTAACAGCTATGTCATTTTCTGAACAGCTGAGCTAAGGAAGAAAGGAAAGCCAAAGAGGCCATCAATCAAGACATTATTTGGTGAGTTTACAGTGAGAGTGAACTTTGCTCTTGAGACAGATGCATTGGCTCCTTTGCTCATGCAAGAAGTGCCTTTAATGGGAAGATATCAATGCTTTTCATACTCTTGTTACTGATTGTGATCATGATGTAATGGACAGACCCGAGTGCAGGGGGCAACGGACACTTGCAAGGAAGCTTTTTGTGTCACTTATCATCACCCATCGAACTTTTGGAGAGTCCAGAATCTTCTCCTCCTGGGAGCATATCATCACCTCCTCACTTAAATTTGTATCCCACCAAAGCCCATGCCAGATAGTATCTGTTTCTCATTGACTTTTCACACTAACTCACAATTCTTTTTAGGGTAACAGAGTCTAGTCATTCGTCTGCCATCTATAGCCAGGTTCAGCAAATAAGGTGTTTAGAAGATTAGTTTCTGGCTGTCAGTCAGTGAAGTTTGCAGAGGCTTGCTGTAGAGTCCAAAGAACCATATGGTATCCCCCCCCCCCAACCCCTCTTGCCTCCTTGGTTCTGTGTTTCATGGAAAGAAACATTTGATTCTTGAGCTTGACTGCACTGATGTTCAAAGCAAAAACTGTCCTGTAAAATGCTGCTACTTTTGGACTACTCTCGAAGTGGTGTGCTTTATGTCTCTTGCAACAATATGGGTTCTAGGGCCCTTGATGCAAACAAGGGTCTCAGTAGAACTCAGTGCTACATCACAGACTCTTCTATGTATTTGAGATGTTGGACTGTCTAATACACCTGACTTTCTATTGGAATTCCACAGAAATGTTCTCACTCAAGATCAAACAGCATTCAAATCTGCTCTCAACCTTTGAAGTTGTACACAATTAAGTCACTCAAGAATGTGACCCTCATTTTTGAGCTGATCAAACATTGCACATAGTAAAAGATTTTCTTCAAGCCACGTGCAACCTGGACTGAAACTCAGGAATTCAACAAAATTTATCATCCTTGGTTTTTGAAACTTTGTGTTGGTCAACTAAATATATTTGTCCTTGCCATGTGTTCAAGTCCAAAATTGTCCTGCCAAAAAACAGTTTTAACAAAATGTCTTCATCTGAAAAACTGTGCTGCTGTTACATTGATGCTTACCTACTTCTCATGCCAAAGCCATGAAGCGTGCCTCTCTAAAAGAAAACAATTGAGGGTCATGCTCATCCAGGAAATAAATGGTGTTGATCACCTTAGTGACAGCAGATCACCCACTCTCATTATTTGATAGCTTTTGAAATCTTCTCCTTGAATTTCATCTGCCAGCAACAGAACAGATTCCACACTTGGATGTAGTTGAGAATTTGGAGAAAGAAGAAAATTACTGGCAGCGCCACAGCAGGACTTGCAATGGGAAAGCAAGCAATTTTGTTTACTGGTGTTTCAGGAGACATGTATGTTTGATGGGAAAAACCATTGAGAAACAACATAAGCATTGCCTGTGTGCCTTAGCCACACCCCTTGTGCTATAGACTTGACAAAAGATGAAGGGAATGTGAGAGTGTGGCAGCTGAGAATGAAGAAACCAATTCAATTCCTTGTCTCATCAGCAAAGTATTTTCTGAAACAAATCACTTCCATCTGTAAAGAGACTAACACTTGTTGCTTCATAACAGAGATGAAGAGCAATTTCTTTTGAAGTTGGTTCACCAGAGTACAAACAGCATTCGTGCATTGCATGAAGCAAAGGACTGCAAATACCTTGAATCAATTTCTCACTTTTACGATATCCCCAATGCAGACTGTAAAGCACTGTGGACTTGAACTCCAATTTGTGCCTCAGCTTTCTCAAGATCATCTTTTGCAGAATTCATTTTCTGGGTGTACTCTTGAACTCCTTTACGGACCTCATCAGGATCAAACCTATCAAGAGGAACAGCCTCAATTGCAACGATGTCAGTCACTGAGTTTGCATGCACAAATGCAAATCCACTGCTCACAAAATACTGCTTCACTTCTGTGCCATCATGGACTGAGAGAATGCCGGGCTGCAGTTCTGCAATCGTTGGGACGTGACCAGGTAGCACTCCCATCTGCCCTGAAGTGGCTGGCACTATCACGTAGTCGACCTGCAAGCATCAATACTCTAACTTAGTTTTTGCTACAGAAAACATATCTACTACTATTTCTTCAAGCTCAGATGACGCTTGGAATCGTCATCTATCCATCACAGCTAAGGATACTCCAAGAAAGAAAGCATGCAACTTAGCATTTGGAATTTCTTTCTATTCTTCCTTTGGAGCTTCAAATCACCATCTACCAGCTGCAAATAGTGCCAAAAAACCTTCCATAAAGAAATAGCATGGAGAATGAGGCATTCCTGCCAGGATCAAACTGAAAAGATTCAGCTCTCCCCTTGACAAGCATGATTACAAGGAAAAAACCCTAGCTCTATGTCACACACCATCAGCAACCTCAAGGAGGACTGCAAGAACCAAACCCTAGATTTCTCAAAGCTCAAGAGGATACCTGCTTGGCTTGAATCTCGTACTGCGAAGGGATCACGAAGTTGACAGTGAGCTTGGCGGGGATGGTAGGCGGCACAGGAGGTCGCGCTTCCATGAAGTTGCTAGGAAACTTAGGCATGTCGAAATTAGGCGCAATCTTCTTCCAGTCCTCTTTGAATTTGTCAGTCACCTGAGCCTCTCCGAAAACTTTCTCTTTCTTCTCCGATGCGGCATCGGCAAAGCCTCGCGCAAGCAGGGGCCGAGCCGTGGCGGCAGCACACCACGCTCGAAGCCCTGATCTGACTCCTTGCCTCGACAGCATTTTTTCTCTCTCCCCTATTTTTTTTCACACAATCTGAAACCAAATCGTCTACTTAATCAAATGCAACAAAAAGAAAACAGGAAAAACCGCAAAAATTGCTATGCTCAACCACTCTTTCTTTCCTCGCAGATCTTGCCCGACCGGATACTAAATCTTCTGTCGCTGCTGTCCCGATCCCTCGCTGTGTTTCTCTCGTGCGTTTGTGGGATCCCGTTTTGCTCCCCTTCTTGGTCTTCGTCTTCCTCCTCTCGCTGGGCAGGTGACGACTGACGGCCCAATCGAGATGCTGTACAGTTGGCTCAGGATCTCATATTTTGCCACGCTGGACATACACGTAGATGAATGATCTTGAATGGGACCTGGGAATTCAGCTTCCTTCCGCAACAGTCCCCGTCGTCGTCTGCGGAAGGACGAGCGGAGCTCTTGCTGCAAAAAACCAGCTCCTCAGAAGGTCTTTTGTGTTTTTCCTCTCAATTGAAGAATATCCGAATCACAATCAGGGAGATCTAATATCTGATACGCTGCAGGCGGGAATCTGGAAATTTTCTCAAAGAAATTTGTGGTTGAAAGTCTTTGTGGAGGAGCCAATGCTATTTATTGTGGAGAGCACATCATTACATGGGCAAGAAAACAAGATTGGTTGTGATTTTTAATATTTGTATAGGGATTACTCAAAAGATTAAGCCTAAAACATTGACTTGCAAATGGAGCTTGATGAACGTGTTAAGCAACCTCATTAATCCACACAACTAAGAATATCACTAAGAGGACCTCAAGATTTAAAATGTGTGAAATGTTCAACATTTTCCTCCTATCTTCTTCGACTATCTTATTAATTTATGTTTTGAATTCCTTTTTGATTTGATGGTCCCAACCATAAGCACCTAGTTTTGAGTTGATGTGCTGCATTATTATTGTAGTTCAAAACCACAAATAGCCATGAAGACATAGATGCACTAATAGGAAGCTAACACACTAAAGATTTGCTTTTGCAAGCAAGAGCTTTGCCAAGAAAAACAAGTCATTCAAACATGTTGAAGGAATGAACCAAGGGTAATTTGATTGTTTTATCACATTAAGAAGACTTTAAGAAACTATGATGGAATTTAGTTTACAAATTAAGAAGCTTAAAAAACTATGGATAAGACAAATGCATTGAATTAATGTATGATAAATGATTTAGTTCAAGTTGTAGTTGTCCATTTACATATGCACTTGACTAGTATGGCATGTGTGGCAAAGCTATAACATCTTCTAATAAATGCACACATATCGACTATAATATCCACAAGCACATAGTAGGCACTTAAGATATCATCAACTATCTAGAGTTTGAATTGAAATTATCCATATGCATGAGGATTCCTTTCATACATAAGACAACATATGTTTCATATATTTGCCTTTTGCTTTGGCAAGAATAACAATTGTATTATACAAGGAGAAAGCCAATTCAAGTGTCAAATTTCAATGTTTGTGAAAATATATATTATGTTTGATGGAGGATCTCAAAAAAAAAAAAAACATTTGTTGAAAGTTTCTAACCTTCAATGAAATGTAATGAAACTTTATAAAAGTTTTTGAAGTTTTAATGTAATGAAGTTTGCTTCAATGTGACCCCATCATACTAAAGGTTCATTGAATAACACAAATGGTTGTATCCCAATTATATTTTGTGCAAATGAGTTTGTTAGAATTCATTTTTTTTCATTTATCGAAACTTTTATTTTGAGTCTTCACTCTTTGAGATTCACAATATTACATGCTTAAAACACACACGCTAATGAAGATTGTCCAAGTGAAACTTATTTGGTTATCCCTCCAACATTGATTCAATCCATTCTTGGATTACAAAGTCAAAGAAGGACTAGCGGAATCTCTTGTGATGATTAATCCTTAAAGTAAATGTTTCATGGTCTTATGTTCCATGTAATGGTCAAACCCCTAACCCATTAAAGTTATCCATAAAGTCAAGCCTAGTTCACCTTTTATCTTTTCCCATGTCCTTAGTTAACTTTTAAAAACATCCCTTTTTTAACCAAAAGTTTTTAACGACATGACATTTACAACTATGTTTCAATTAGAATTTTTTAATTCTAAAATAAATTTATGACAATTACCAATTAAATCTACTCGTCTATTATATTGGTATATAGTTGAAAGCATTTTTGAATTGGGTGGTCATTTGCCAAATATTTTTAGCATCAACAATGTTTCCAAGTTGAACATCCAACTATGTTGGTAAACAATGTGAAGCATGTTTCAACTAAAGGGTCATTTCAAAATATTATTGGCACCTAAGGTTCTTTAGTTGGCACATAGTAAAGACGTTGACTAATGTCCAACTATTTTGGTGACACCATCAACACACATGTATGGATGATAAAATGTACTAAAGTATGGATGAGATGTAATCTTCTTTGCAATGTCGTTGGAACTATTTTCTTCAACCATGATAAACAACTAATAAGCAACTCTAATATTATACATATAATATTTTAATATTTATTATGATAACATTAAATTACTCATCAATTTTATTTGTATAAATGAATGGTTTTTTTTTGTGCATATAAATATTAAATTTCAATTTAAAAATAAGGTTTTTTTTTAATCTAAAATACATGATGGTAATAATGCATGTTTATGTTTAATACGTTTCTTACTAATTTTCAAATACTCATAAAGTGAGAAAAATCAAGGGCCAAAAATAAAACAAAAGGATAGTTTAAATTTTGTCTTTCTAGAATTTGAATGGGGTAACTATAGTTCACTTTTATGGTTTTGCATTAGGGGGTTGGGAGGGTTTCTTGAGTTTTTTTGGGCGGGTGGGTGTGTGGGAAGGGGAAAGGGAGATTCAAAAAAAATCTTTTTAATTGGGGGGGGGGGAAGGGTAGAAAATGGGGTGGGTACAAGATTTTTTTTAATGTTTTTTTTTTGTAAGGTTGGGAAGGGGGTAGGGAGATTTAAGTCTGAAAGGGTGGGTAGAAATTCCTTCTTTTTTAGGGTGGGGGGCCTTGGGCTTGGGTACAATTTTTTTTTGAAGTTGTTTTTGGAGGGTTAAATTGTGGGTACAAGTTTTTTTGGGGGGGAGGGTTGTGGGGTGAATAATTGAGTCCTTTTTTGACTTTGGATGGTTGGGGGTTGGTATTTGCTTTTTGGGGATAGTTGAAGCAAGGGGAATTCAATTTAAATTCTTTTGAGTTTTTGGGGGTTGGGCGTAGGGTAAAAATCTTCAAATTTTTAAGGTTTTGGATATGTTTGTAATGTATCACATTGGTGTCTACAATATAACATTTAATCTCGATTTGGATGTAATTAAAGTATATAATAATATGCACGCAAGATTTAGGGTTAAATTGGAATGGGGCCATGGGCATTAAAGGACTTAAACACAAATGGAGAAGGTTGATTAAACATTTGATTTCATAAAACCAAAATATAATGATTTGTTCATAACAATTACACTATTGATTATTTCTTGCATAAGCATCACCATGATTTTGTAGGGTGAATGCATGCTATAGTCTACTCAAAAAAACTATCATAATTTCGACAATTTTTAATATTTATCCAAGTTTCATGCATCATGGTGAAAATTTAGATGATGGTTTATGTCTTAATCTAGCATCATGTTGTGAAACCAATGCAAATATGAATGATATAATAGTCCAATATAAAGTATTATTTTGATTTGTAGAGCCTTGTCACATTTTTGTAATTCCAACAAAAGGAGTAAAAAGGATATATTCACAATCAAGGTACCCAAAAGGATGGTTTAACAAAAAAAGGATTGTAAAGGACTATTTTGGATTTTATTACATTTATTATTTCATGATTATAATGGATTGGTATATGATTGTAACTAAAATGATGTCATGGTAATCAAATTTAAAAATCCAAAAATGGATTAAATATAATATAGATGTCCTTTTGAATAATTTGAACCCTTGTTGTAACTATAATTTTCATCTTAAAATAATAAAAAAGATTGTATTAAACAATCCAATTGATTTCAATTTTTTCTCATGGATAATTAATGTATACATTTATGTTTGGCAATGTTCATATAATGCATTTGATTAAATAATGTATGATATAAGAATTTTGAAAGCTATAGAATCTATTCTAAAAAGGCTAAAACCAAAATGATTCCTTTTTTTCCATTTGGTTGATTTTTTGTATTCACTCAGGTTTTAAATTTGTGGCCCCAAGTGTTGGTAAATTGTGCAAGAAATTTTCATGCAAGAAAACATGTTAAAATGTATATAAAAATTATGTAATTTTATAAAATGTTAAATACACAAAATTGAGGAATTGTAATAACTATTTTGGCATATGTTTGCAAAATTGTGTCACTTTTGAATATACTCCATGTTGAATGACAATTTATTATTTTTAGGCTTGTCAAAACTTCATGATTTTACAACAAACTCCTTTTTGCACCCTCTTCATTTGGTGTGTTTATCTTCAACTCCATAAAGTATCTTATATTTTGTTTTAGGACCTTTCTTTTTGGAGAATTGAGTTTGGGTATTATAACTTGTAGTTCTAGTACACAACTTTTTTAACCTAGTTAGGAATAAAATATGTCATATATTTTTTGTTCTTAATTATAAAATATGAAGTGATGATTATAAGAGTTGACCATGTAGTTTAGGTGCAAGGAATCCATAATGAACCTTGGGCCTTTTTCATTTTAAGGAACCTTTGTGGGTCTCTTACTAACCACCACCTCATAATCACTTTCTTGCATCATGTGAATTGGGTCAAAATCAAAACATACCATACCTATGACCAAAAACAATTCCACTAGAAATCTCTTAGACATAAGAAAATCAAGAAGTTGAAAAGTTTCAAGATTGAAAAATCTAGAAATCAAAAAAATTAAAACATCCAAAAGCTTCAAAATATAAAGGCTTCTTCTAATTTTAACTAAAATAATAAGAATGCACAATAAGTTCATTGGATTATATAAGTATTTTATATAAAAAAATTGGCAAAAACTTAGAAAAATTTAAAGATGATAAGCTCCAAACTTGATCAATATTCTTCATGACTGCAATTGATCTAAATTAGTTAGTTAGATGTTCCAAAATCTTTTTGTATTTTAAATTATGTTTGTAGATGAAAACATGCTACTTGTTGGAGTTGATGGTGATGATGATATTTAGTGTTTGAAGGCCTCATTTTCATCAACTAGCTATTTTATTAGCAAACTGATTTGAACCCATCTTTTTTTTGTTAACAATTTATCAAAAGTGTTTTCTTAATGCTTTTCATTTTTTTAGTATTGATTGTTAATTGAAAAAATTCAACAAAAATATTTCTTGATGTGTGATTTAAAGCTTCTTACATTATTACAAATTGTGGGTGCAATTCGCTGATCCTCATTTAGTGGACTAATCAATTCACTGCATCTCGACTAATTGTTATTCAATGGGACCAATGAATTCACTCAAAATCCAATGAAATCACTTTGCACACAAGGATGCATTTTGTTCTAGTGTTAATTAGAAAAAAATAAAAATACCATGATTGCAAAAGCAAAATATTTTTTTAAAAAATTTTGTTGAAAAAGAAACAAAGGAAAAAAATTAAAAATTTGCATAAGTAGAAAGAAAAAAATAATAATAAGATGGCAACTGCTCTAGAAGCATAAAGAAGACTAGAAAAAAAAGTTGTGAAGAAAACGAAAAAGAAGTCTACCTAGTAGAGGCCTAGAAAGAAAAAGGAAAAAATAAAAAGAGGTAGAGAAAGTGTTTTCACCTTTCAATTCTTTGTATTTTTTGATCCTTTGTCCAAAACTCCAAAAAGCCTACCTCTCATTTTGTGTAGCTTTTTCACAAAACACGTTGATGACATTTGCAAAACTCTTTCACAAAACTTGCCAAGTTGCCCTCACAAAACTTGCCAAGTTCTACGACAACATGCCCTCACAAAACTTGTGAAAGTCTTTACATAGGTGTATGAAACTTTCTCATGAAAGGTGCAAAGCCCATCTTGTGGGCTTAAAGAAGACCCAAACTTAAGGTAAAACTTGAAAATGCACTGAAATTGGTGCATTTTTAGTTCCACCCCATCTTTTTCATTTTTATTGGTTTCATGTCAAGTCTAACAACTCACCCCACCTTTCGCTTGAAGTCGGGGTTTTAGTCATGACTTCGAATAACTATACAAATATCTTTATTATGTTGGGTAAGGTGCGAAATGAACATGTTAGGGTGAGCTTGGTGACACACTTAATATACTAAGTCAAGGATGATATTGTTCTATGACATTAAAGTCTAGGATGTTAATTTTAACAATTATTTTTAAAATCATGTTCAACATATAGTCTAATCACTATTGATGGGTATAAATAATCATTGGAAAATTATATGACATAATTTGTCACATCAAATATTTTTCAAAGAAATGTGAATTTGTCAAACCATGCATAGTTAGGATTAAAATTTGCATTTTCTTTGGTTGTGTTAATGTACCAAGGTTAGCATATTTTTTAATAAGTAACAAATAGGGTGACATTTGAGGAGCAAGGCATTCTCAAAATAAGCACCCATCAAAACCAAAGTTTGGGAATGCCATGCTCATCCAATGTCAAACACCAACAAAAAAATAATTCTTCATTTTTCCTAATAATACTCATTGGGTATTACAAGAAAAAAATGACAAAAAAGGTTAGCAAGGTGTGTCATTTTATGAAACACCCGCCCATCTTCTTGCAAAGGAAATATTCCTCCAAATAACATGCCGTTTATATACATTAAAATTTTCTATGAGTGTTTTATAGTTGTTGCCTCAACAAAATTAATATCATTATATGTTGAGTAATACCAATTTTCACTAAACTTTGGTCTCCACTTTTCCTTATTCAATCCATGTAAAACACTTAGAGAAATTTCCTAGGTATTGGGACCTTATATCCATGAATATCCCTCCTAAAAAGTAGGGGAGATCTTAGCCTACAATACAATATGTACAAATTAAGCATGTTTTTTTGGCAGAAAAGGCCCCTTGATCCTACATAACAAGCATAATTATGTAAGGTCTTTTCAACTTCAAAGGATGGGTGTGAGGTTTTTCCATTCCTAAATAGTACACATAACATTCTTAATACTCCTACTACCTATTTGATCTTGATCTTCCTATGCATGTTTAACCTTACAAAATGGTTTGCTTTATGTTTTAAAGTGGGTAAACAACCCCCCCCCCCCCCCACCCAATGAAGGATATTCCCCAAAATGTTAAGCTCTAGGAATGAACAGAGGTAGATGGCACTCCCTAGGGCCCATTCCTTAACTTAAAGGTCCATAGGTAGGTTATAAAGTAGCACAAGTTAATCTTGTATCATGATGAATAGTGGAGGCCAATTCCACCACTTAAAATAACTTGAAAACTTATGAGTTGGTGGGTATGGATATTTATGGAAGGGTAGGTTACAAATTAGACGGTGGTAGTTTGGTTTCATCCCAATAATGGGTGTCTTTCATTATCATGTTGGATACAAATATAAGGATTGTTTTGTTAACATGGCAACACACCATTGGATGAAAGATCTTGAATTATATTAGGTATCATTGTTTTTTGACATTTTTGTAACTCCCTAATTTTTATTTTTATTTTTTGAAAAAATGGAAACCCATTACAAAAAAGACCAAAACAAAAAAACAAGGGAAAAACCAACCCTAGCCATAAAAAACCAATACTACCAATTAACCTTACCACTCATAGGAAGATCATAAAACCATCTAATTTGTTATCTATCTCATATGTATATCGCATGGTTGAAACACCAAACTTTGTCAAATTTCTCCCAAAACCTATCTTCATCATTTGAATGTTTTTAAACCGGTAGCATAATCTACTACCACATTTTTTAACCAATAGCATAATCTACTACCACTTAAGCGTACTATAATGAAATACACTATCTCAAACCACTTTCTCAATTTTAACTTTGTGCCATTTATCATGATTGAAAATTAATTCATTCTTATCAATCCAAATGCATTACATGGCAATCCCATGGATCAAATACCAAAGGTAATTCGACTCTTTAAACTTGTTAAACAATCTTTTATTGAACACCCATTGCTCCAAATTAAGTGCTTTCCAAAAAAAATAGTGTGTGGCAACAACCTCAGTTGAAACAATATGGTAAAAGTTACCTCCCATACCATCTTGGCCCTTGGGCAATTCCAAACTATGGGTGGCACTTTCAAAGGTCACCAATTCATATGACGAACAATCTACTTGGATGCTTGGATTAAACTGAACCCTCCAAGTATTCAACGCTAATGTCGAATGCCATAATGCTGAAATGAAGTTGGCTTCTTTCTTGGCTTTATGTTTCACCCAAATGTCCCTCCATCTCAACTAAAAACTTGGTTGGATATCTTGTCTCCATAGCTCCACCACATTTTTAGTTAGTAATTATTTATTAGGCTTGAACATTTTCCTCCCTTGTTTTGCATTATATGTTGTTGATTCATCCTCCCCTTTCCACTTCCACAACCATAGGTCAAATTTTGAATCTTTTAAGGTGCCATAAAGCATGTTATAATTCCCCTATAGACCTTAATTTAGAGCAAACTTTTTCTCTTTGCAAGAAACTAATTACCACTTATTTCTTATGTTGGGGTTGATAAATAGGGGTGTTTTGCAACTAGCCTTACAATTCAATATTTGGAGTTGCATAAGACATTTACAACTCACTGTATTTATCCACCATGAATGCTAACAAACAAGTTGCATGAGTTATAAAGTCGTAACTCACCATATATATGCTACAACTCATTGCAATTCAATTGCAACTTTGTCAAAACAGCTCATTTTCAACTACTATGGAACTCCATTAAAATTACACCCATGATGTCATGTTGACATCATTAATTATCATCCATTTATTAAAATCTAACACATGGCACTATGAAGAATTTTGGACATAAAAATTATTTTCATTTCGAAATATTGATTTCCATCATCCATTATGATTTGTTAATGATGGTTTGAGATTGTGATACATGGCACAATCAAAAATTGCCACATGGCATATTAATTATATTATGGAATATATATATATATATATATATATATATATATATATATATATATATATAATTTTTTATTTTTTTATTTTTTATTTTAGTAATTAAGTAGGTCATAAACAACCATAGGTAGGTATGTTGGTAGGTTTCAATACCTATATACTTACATATTTACTTGGGACCTACTTACCTACCTACATAGGTAGGTAGAAAATAAAATCTCCTTATTTTCCTAGGTAAGTAAATAGGTAGGAAAACACAAGACTAAGTGAATTAAAGACTAACCATGAATTTTTTTTTAATTTTATGGTTTGTTTTTAAGTTAAGCTTTCTTGAGCTCATCACAAAATGACAAATGTATTTTAATGTGAAAACATAAGAGAACAAACCTTTTTTATATAGTTTGTAACATGGGATTCAAAGATTAAACACATGGGTTAAATCTTTTAGTTCATCCTTGGTTGCAAATTGAGTTGCAAGTGAGTTGCAACTATAACATTTTAGTGCTCAGGGTAATCAAATCCAAGGGGAAGGTTCCATTGTTTTTAATGTCTAAATAAAACTTAAGCCCCTCTTAATGGCGCATCTAAAGGCTGGTTTTTGAACACCCAAAAAAATTCTTATATGTTGTTTTGTTGTTATTAAAATTCAAAAATGATTTGTATGACTTTAGGTGGCATTCCTATAACACTTTATATCATTTTAAATGAATAAGAAATAAATAAATTATGAAGTTTGAAATAAGGAAAGGGTCCAAAGAGAATAAATAAATAAATAAATATGTCTTGTAAGTTGAAAAGCTTATTTCTTTTTTTGTTATTTTTTCATTACCCCTTTTCCTTAGCACATCAAAAATGATTTCTAGAGCTTGAGGTAGCGCTCCCATAACATTTTAAATCACTCAAAATAAATGATATGATGAAGATATAAATAATTGATGAATATGTACCCCTTATTAATTTATAAATAATTGTATTATAGTCATAACATAGTTGAATAGTAGTACTTCAGTAATGGTGCACTAGTACACATATTAAATTGTATCAATGGGAATCATAATTGAAAACTAGCTACAAATGTATTCCATAATGGGTGGTGGAAATGTGGACACGTGGCATGATCACATGTATGTACATTGTACATTAATTACAACATAATTGTTACTTTTGTGACACATTTAAAATAGTCCTAAAGTAGTGCCACATGCAACTACAATGCAATTCCTAAAAAAATCAAACATGGTTAATTACATATGTATGTCCGGTGTGTATAAATTATCATATAAAATACCCATTTTGAATTCACTTGCAACTATAATATAACTAACTAATTTTTTGATATGACCATATTTGTATTTATACACCATATTTATAAGGGGATAGTTGCACACTAGTTGTAATACCTAAGGGATAGTTGGACAATAATTGTATATGAATTTTTTGAGTTTTAGTTGTAGGGAAGTGTGGTTTCAATGGACACAATTTTTCATAGAAATAACTTAGATTGATCCCCAATTCCAAAACTCTGAACCTCTTTAGCAAATGACATTGTACTTTGCACCTTTGTATCTACATTTGGTCAAAGGTTGTTTGTGGTGCAAAATACCCCAACTAAATCCATTTCTATACCTTGGTAAATTCCTATCCATTCCCCTTTGCTCACCTCCTTTTTAGGGGCAACAAGTTCCCTCACCCAAATTGTTGACATGCTTTCCAAAATCCTATTCCAAATGCATTATTGATTTGGATGTATGCCAAACCTATCCTTAATCTCCTCCCAATACCTAAATCCCCCATCATCTGAACTCCATAAATCACTTATTGTTTTCAACCCATCACGATAAATTTATTGTGCTTTCAAAATAAATAATCCAAATTTAGTCCCCCTTAAAGGAGGTGCCCTACCATAAATTGACATTTTTAATGGATGTTCCTACTAGAAGGCGTTAAAAATGAAGCTTGTCAACCATTATTTTCCAAGCTTTCATTATTTACCCCCATATTTTAAAGCTTGGTGTGGACACATGACCTTAAACCAACGCCCAATTGAGGTTAGAATCTATGTTGAGAAAACATCCATTTGCCAATTTGAAATATAACAAGGTCTTAAGGTTGGAGTCACTTGGTTCCAAGGCCGATAACACCCATTTGCACATCAATGTTGATAGAGCTTCCTTTGGGTCTATCAAACCTAATCCACCCATGTTTTTACAATCACAACAATCATTCCAATTGATCTTGACTTTTTAGTGGTGTTTTCCTTTCAACCATTAAAAGTTTCGAAATAAAGATTTGCAATTTTGGATTGTTCTTTAGGATCACCCCCCCCCCCCCCCCCCCAACACATTAATAAAAAATCAAAGGGTTGAAGCTAGGATTGCATTAACCACCACAACCTTACTAGCAAGAGAAAGATGGAAAGCACTCCAATACTTAAGTTTTTTGTGAAAATTTTCCACCAAAATTTCATCTACTTCTTTGATGTCAAAATTGAAACCAAAAGGAATCCTTAGGAGCTTGGATAAATCTCCTTCATTTGAATCACCCTCCACTTGAATTCCTTGGCTTGGAACTAAGGTTTTCCTTCATCTTCTTATCACTTCAATATGCCATAGATTTTTCCCAATTGACTTCAACCCATTAATGAATAGAAATAGCTCCAACAAATTGATCACATTCCAAACATTATTCTCAATGCATTTGATAGACAAAATCATATCATAAGCATATTAATATATGATTTATTGATTGTTTCTTTTAAGTAGGCAAATGTGTCCAGTGTCCCCCAAACTTTGTTTTTTTTACCATAAAATTAAGCACCTTGGCCACCAAGATGAAAAGATAAGGGGTGAGTGGACAACCCTACCTAACCCCTCTTTTAATACAAAATGGATTAGTATTCCTTCTATTAAGGCATACAACTATTCCAACATTGTCAATTGTCAGTCGTACCACTCCAATGAATTCACGAGCCATACCTAATTTTTTTAACATTAAAAACATAAAATCCCACCCCACTTTGTCATATGTTTTAATGAAGTCTAATTTTTTTAAAACTAGTGACTAGTTAAAATGTTTGGCCCAATTAATGGTTTCATGTGCTAGCAATACATTGTTTAGGATGTGCTACAATGACAAGAAGACAATTTGATTTATGTCCATTACTTCCATGAAAATTGGTTACACCTTCAACTATAATGCCTTCACATATATTTTATAAGTCACATTCAAAAAAGTTAAATTGGTCTCCAATTCTTGATTTGAGACTCCTTTTCTACCTTGATTTCAATAAAAGAATGACCAAGCTTTTCTTAACCCTTTTGGTAGGTGGCCCAACTCTACTACTATGTTAATCATTTGAAAATAATTTTCTCCCATTAGGTCCCAAAAAAAGGTGTAAATTTCAACTGCAATCCCATTTGGACCAAAAGATTTACCTTTTGCCATGACATTTGTAGCAATTCTAAACTTTTCCATTGTAATTAACATAGCCAATTTGGTGTTCATCTCTTGAAAAAAATTCCTTAGTAATGAATCAAGAATTCGAGCCCTAAATTTTGTTTGCCAAGGTCTTTATTCCTATGCCTTAAAAAATTTATTATAAAAATAATGGCAAACTTGATCCATCTCCTTTCATTTAAATACCATCATTCCTAATTCATTTCTTATGATAGAATTCAAAGTCTTGTTGGATCTCCTTTTTATTATTGCAAAAAACTATTTGTTATTAATGTTTTTCCTATTTATCTAACCACCTAATTCATTATTACAAAAGTGGGGTGCAATTCATTGGCCAAATTCATTATGGGACCTTAAAAGTGAAATAAGTTCGTTGCATTTTAGTGATTTCACCTTAGTCAAAGTTATTCACTATAATATCATTATATAAACGTTGTGTTCTATTACTAATTGACATAATTCACTATCATAATTTAATGTAGTAAATAGGTATATTTCTAAGTTGTTTTAAATATATTATATATGTTATTTTATGATATACCCTATATTATTTTTGGTTACTTTAATTATTTTGACATATATCCTACATTATTATAAGTTTTTATATTTTAAGGTATCTTATTTAGTTTATTATAGGCTTTTAAATTATTTCAAATTAAATTATTCAATTAACCTTAGACTATACCTTAGTTTATTTTATTTAAAGTTAATATATGCTATTTCAAGTTATATTCTAGGTTATTCAAGGTCATTATATTTTATGTTACTATAAATTATTTTATCATAGAATAATTTAAAATAATCTAAACTATAATATAATGACCTAAGGTAAAATAGCCTTGAACAACCAATAATAACCTATGAAAATAATTTTAAATATCCTACAATATAATAGCTACCAATAATTTAAATATTCAATAGCCTGACCATTATGAATAATTATGAGGTTTTATATGATTGTAAAGTTTAAAACTCAAAGGTCATTCCATATTTAGTTATCTAAGTTTATTGAACCGAAAAAAATCTAAATTTAGGTTAAGCCAGTAGGTGTCATTTACAATGATAGGAATGTGCCCATGATAATATAGCCTAGAATATCCAATAATAAATTATAATAAAATAGTCAACACTAGTTATAATAGAACATAGAATAATCAATAATAATTTATAATACAATAACCACAAATATCCTCTACTAAAATCAATAACCATTAATAACCACCGAATAACCATTAATAGAATAGCCACTGATAGGCACCGATAAAATAACCATTAATAGCCACCAATAATTTAGAATTGATAATGGTGGCATAAGGTGAAATAACTTTCAATATCCAACAAATAACCAATTATAGCCTTACGTAGTCAAAATAACCTCAGATGAAATAGGCTAAAATTACCAAAAATAACTTTGAAAATCTAAAAATAACTTAGAATAATCAAAAGCAGCCTAGGATGAAATAACAATTTTTTTTAAAATAACCATAAATAGTTGTAATTAATGTAGGGTGAAATAATTTAGATTAATTAAAAGTAACCCCATAATAGTTGGAAGTAGTTTAACATAGGTAATATTAATATATTAACAAAAATCTTATCCATTTATTAAACATTTGTTTTTCAAAATAATGGTCATTGAAATGTTGTTGAATAGTGACATTCAATTTTTTTTTGTTCAAATGATTTTACAATTTCAAAAGGAAATAAATATAATTATGTAAATATTGAAAAAAAATTTAAGTAAACTCAAATCATTTCATTTGGACAAAATTTCAATAAGATATGAATTTTCAAATTTTATGTTTTTGTAATATTTAAAATGAAATATTTGATAAATAAAATGCAATGTAACATGTTATCACAACAAGTGAGATGATTTGATGGTAGGGGTGTTTGCTTCCATTTTAAAGGTTAAGGGATCAAACTTCACAAGCGTTATATACATGATCAACAATGGTAAGTTGACCAAATATTATTCTATTTAATTTCCTAAAATAAATGTTTAGGTTGATTACATGGCCTACATACTTAGGCTAGATTTTTAACCTAGTCTAAGTAATGACACCCGTTAATAACTTATAGGTTGAAAATTATGAAATTAATAATATTATTATATATTAAAGAATTTAAATTGAATTGATTTCCATATTGCCTAATTAATTAATTAATAGGTGAATGGCTTGGTAATTTTGTATTTCACTTGAGAGTAACCTTGTTTCATTAGGTACTAATGAATCAATTCACTATCCGTAACAACTCGTCTTAGTTCATTAGGGGGTTGATTAGTTTCACCATGGTAAAAATGTCCAAATCCACTCAAAATTTAATGAAACCTATAGTGAATTAGGATGAATTTTAATGTAATGATTTAATTAGCTCAAATTCTTTGCTCATAGTTTTAATTTATTCCAATTCTTGTATTTTCAACTTAAACTCCCCTCAACCTTTTGACATTTTGTATCAAACATTAAATTTTGAAATTCATTTTTTGCATGTTTTAATTTGTGGTGTAGGTATGTTTTTTCCTTATCAAAATATGTTGACTTATGCTTGCAAAACTCTCTGTAAAACTTAATGACCTACTTCATTTTTGCCAAAAAGGCAACCCCTTTTGGTTAGTCATGCCATATATCATGAATTTGTGGTTTTGCTTCTTCAAAATGTCATATGTTCATTTTCTAAAAGGTATGTTATATCAATGTTTGTGCCAATTCCAACACATAAGAAATTGGATGGTGATCATATTAATTGGACATTGTCTTTTCTCACTACATAAAAGGAAATCTTGTTTGATTATTCACCTTGGAAACAATCGGAAACAATCGGAAACATACACCATGTCCAACTTAGCCATAATCCTTTCATTTCCATTTCGCAAGTTGTCCACTGAATATTTGAACTTCTCCATAGATCTTATAGGTTCATTCACATCCAAGGTTAAGTTTAAAGCTTACCAAAACAATATTTCTTTGTTTGAAATAATTTTGCCACAAGCTGATGATTTGTCCTCTTTATGTTCTACCATGTTCCAATATCCACAAAGGATTTAATTGCAACTTCATGGATTCTTTTTAGGTTCATTAACTCCCATAAATTGACTTTGTCTACTAGATCACTTAAAACATATGCATTAATGGAAACCAATTTCCCCAATTGATAATCAATTCAGCTTCAAAATTTTAAAAATTATTACCTCCAAAGGTCTAATAAATCATGCCCATTTAGGGTCCATTACGATGTAGGTCCCACTTTTACCAACTTGCCCTTGTTGGAGCTCAGATGAATATCCCTCATCTGCTTCATAAATCTAAACTACATGTGCTCTTGGTTAGAACAACTTCCCAATGTTATTTGCCTTCTCCTTATGGAGCTTACGTTCATGGATACATACAATATCCATTAGAAGAATCATTCCCCTAAAAAATTGGTTCATTTTACAAACTTTTCCATCCATATTCAAGCCTTGAGCATTATTGACGCGCTCCCAAGTTCCTTGTAGACCCACTTGAGGGTCCAAGTATGCAGCAATGCGGAAGGAATTGAAACTTGGAGCCGCTCCCTAGCTCACGGCACTTTGAGGGGTAGAAGGGTGTGCCGGAGCTCCGGGATGGGACTAGGAAGAGTTGACAAGCTTATTCACTCACACGGGCCTGCACACAACCCACACAAAGTGGTTAATGCATAGTTAGAGCACCTTTGGTGCTAGCACGAGCCACAGGCAACACGGACACACAAGACTCACCATGGCCCAGACTTGGGGGAAGCCACCACCTTCCCCCTTATAGTATACTTTGCAGCTCGCGGCGGAGGTGGCATCCAAATGGCTATTTTTCCCGGGACTCCCGCGTGGGAGTCCCGAAAGTGTCCTGGGTTGGAGTACTGGGACTTTGGACGGCGATATCTCCCAACTACAAAGTCCGATCGCGACGCAATCTGAAGAAAAGTTGTAGCCCTCGTTGAAAGCTTTCCAACACCGTGTCCCACTATCAAATCAGATGTCGAGAAGAGGTCGATTCCTGACTTTTAATGGTCGGGAGTCTCCCTTCTTTTGGACATAACTTGTGTTTCAAATGTCCAAATGAGTAATGCGAGCCCATTTTAGACATCTACACTTCAGGAGCTTTCCATTGATATAAAAAGCGCAACAAGCCATGAAGTTTTGACCCCTCAAAACGCTCTCTGAAGTTTCGGGAGTCCTTTTGGGACTCCACTCTCACCAACTCCCAATGTGAGAGTTCACTTGGGAGTGTGAGTTCACTCCTTCACACTCTTTGCACTCCCGGGAGCATGTGATATGACTCCCGGGTCTACATATAGGCCCGCAATCTCGCAACCCCTTTGCCTTGGTCGCAAGCCAAATGCTAGGGTTGCGACAATTATAGGACAATAGGTGGATCTTCATCTAAAGGTGTTATTGGGAGTTTTAAAATCCTTACCTGAGCTTTCGACTGACTATCCAACTTTCATTTGCTTCCCAAAACCCCATATGTCCTAAGATAATTATTGCTTACTTATAGCTTTATAAGTTATTGGAAGAATAAAAGTTTTGTTGCTTCTTCCATTTGTTTTCATGGTCCTAACAAAAAAAATCTTTGCATTATTATTTTCAAGGACATTCACCAAGGTTGGATTTTGTTGTGTTGCATGGTGGCTTGAAGTTGACCATCTACCATTAATGTTTTTTCATGCCCCAAACTTGTCACATTTCAATCCCACTAGCTTCCTACAACATGTAATTATTTTTCCCTTGTTCCCCCTAGGTCTATGAGCCTAGAGTAAGTTTAAGCAACATAGGCCTACCTTAGGAGCCTTTATGTCCTTTCCTAGGTTGTACCTAAAGCTAGGCCACTAGAATAGGCCTAGATGTAGGCCACCTCGATTTATGAGTCTACACCTAGGCCACCTAGGTAGAAAACTCCTATTTTATTTTGAATATGACCATTAAGGTTGAACCATTTCAATTGGTTCATCCCAAGTGGCCTTTTTTTTATGAACATTTTTTATGTTTTGGATGCTTGGAATGTTTCCATTTATATTCTTCATGATTTGGAAAGGATCACAAACAATATGGGACAAACTTTAGGGGAGGATAAACATTTTCATATGGACATACAATGTTAGAACATTTTAGTTTATACAACACTATATTGGAGTAATTACATACTATACAAGTAAATAAATAGATTATAAGGAGGTAAGTAAATACGTATGTTAATTAGTAATAATTAATATCTAGTAGTTGCAACTAATAATTACAACCGTATTATAAACATTTAAACTATATAAAATATCAATATAATTAGAATGAACGATATAGTTAGTATATTTTAGGTAAATAATTAAGTAACCAACTAATAACATATTATAGATATGATTGTAGGTATTTAATTTAACCCTAAAATTTGTTAGTTAATTATACTTAAGTAAATTATGGGAATTATAAGTTAGAATAAGTAGTACATATATTCATTTAGGTTATGTATGAATCACACTTACATATTTGCATAGACCATGCACATATAAGTTCGGTTATACTTAGGTTAACTATGTGGAATTAAGTAGTTATAAGCTTAATTTACTTTAATGCAAGTTTAGATCATTATATGTATTTAGGTAGGTATATAAAAAATCATATACTAATATGTAGCTTCAATACATAGGCTATGATATATTTAGCTTATGTATAAATTTTATGATATGTTTAACCTAACTATAGGCTACAATATACATAATTTAAGTGTCATGGACACCACCATCATTTGTTGTTTGCATCATCATTTGAACTAACATAATTGCTTGCATCATCATTTGCATTATCGTTTACACCAACATAGTCGTTTGCATCATCATTTAAACTAACATAATTGCTTGCATCATCATTTGCATTATCGTTTACACCAACATAGTCGTTTGCATCATCATTTGAACTAACATAATTGCTTGCATCATCATTTGCATTAACATAATTGCTTACATCATCATTTGCATCATCATTAACTTATAGTTAACTCTTAGTTCACTATTAATTAGGAAGCTTTTCAAAAAGCTTCCTTGGCCGGTGCACACATAAAAACGTTTATGGAGGTTTCCTTGAGTTAGGTCCCCAATGGGGTATAATCTAAATTAATCCTTAGTTAAATTTTGGTTGGCTTTTAATTCAATATTAGTTAAGAGGCTTTTCAATAAACTTTTTTGTTTGGTGCACACATGGAAACTTCTATGGAAACTTCCTTAAACTAAATCCCCAATGGGTTATAAATAAGGGTAGAACTTCTCATTGCCTTTAGTCTGTCCAACACTAATTTTGGGTAGGCTTTCTTATCATAACCTTTGTTTTCATATGTTATCATAATAACATTTTATTTAAATAAATTTTTAACATATACTGTGTTTTTGTTTTACGTATTTGTGTTTCTAGTCTTGGATTATATTTAAGCTTGCATTTATTGTGATTTGTTTTCCTTGTTGTGTTTTTGGCTTAGTTCTTATTTTTATAGTTTTTTGTGCCCATGACATTAAGTACATATTCTATTATACTTAGCCTAAATATAGATTTATTACTTTAACCTAGGTATATAGGTTAATTATATTTAATTAAGTCATACCTATGTTAGGTTAGCAAAACATGACTTAAATATATTTCTACCTATATTTATTTAGTATTCATTTTTATGTAATTTCCCAATGACTACAAACTTAAATACAAATATGTGGCATTTAAACATTGGCCACCCAAGCTACACCCATAGGCATTTCAAGTAGAAAATTCTCAAACTACCATTGCCTCCCATTACATGACCACTTTGGTGAGTTTCTAATGGAATTTTCCCACTCAACAAAATCAAAATCATGAATGGTTTATGTCATGTGAAGACCACCCAAAATTGAATTGGGTGGTTGGTTGTAAGGTTTGTCCATGCATTTTCTAGTAGTGTCCTTTTTAGTTGTGAAAAACTCCATCACCCCCCCAATAACAAGAGAGCAACAACCCATCCTTGCATCACTTGGTTAGTTTTTCAAAATTATAACCAACTTATCCAAGTTTTCCACACCCAATCAACATTGTCGCAAACTAATCAATATTCCAAAAATGTTTAAATATGCATTCAATTTTAATTTGAAAATGTGAAATACCCAAAAATCAATGGGCAAGGAATGCAATAATAGAATTTTTTTTGGCATAGTATTTTCACCATTGTAAGGGTGATTTTACATCATTATCATCCATAGGTATGCAACGATACAAAGACAACTCATATTGACCAAATATAACTTCATTTGTAAAAGTTGCAACTCCTCACAAGGAGTCATCATTGATGGGTGTTAAAGGAAGAGGGCCTTCCACACATACTAGATTTAGATGTTTGGAAAACACCACCAAGAGTGGCAACAAAACATGTTAATCATATTTTTCCACAATTGTTGCAACTTTATCATGATCTACATATTCCATGATGCATTATAGCCCTTTGAACCTTGGATCAAGTTGAATAACACACATGTTGTGCACAACAACAACATTACAAGTCATAGCAAAAACCAAAAAATGTTCGAACACATTAATCACTTGAAACGCCATTCTACCATACAAAACCTTCACCTCTACATCCAATTTTCCATACATCAATGGAAGGTTTAGTGATGTATGAACTTGACAGTCTTTGTGTATCCTAATACAAATGGAAATGTTGTAGATAGAGCATCTAAAAACAACCAATACCTTTTGGTCTTGTTTAGAATGCATTGTTCCACCACAGGGTCGAAGGTTTGTGCCTATGGTGAACCAAATGGTACTTGGGTTTGCAACCTGGAGGTTTGTTGGCTATAGCAAAGGTTTATGGTAGTAGCATATTCCAAGGTTTCCTCAATGCAAACAATCTTGGAAACAAATCGAATCTTCATTGATGTCTTTAATTTTCAAGGTTTCAAGCCAATTTCCTTCCACACCAATTCGCACTTTTGCCTACCTTTCCCCAACTTCCTTGTCCATGTCATGGTTTTTTTGCAAAACATTTCGAACTCTTGTTAGATTCACTTCTTTCATCCCAACACTAATGTTAATATCATTAATGGCATATTGACATGCCTTAGACATGACATAACCAAAACAAGTGCCATTATGACGCACTCCCAAGTTCCTTGTAGACCCACTTGAGGGTCCAAGTATGCGGCAATGCGGAAGGAGTTGGAACTTGGAGCCGCTTCCGACTTTTAGCACTAGAGGGGGTGAGAGGGGCGTGCTAGAAGTCCCGGGATATACTAGGAAGAGTTGACAAGCTTCACTCACTCACACGGGCCTGCACACAACTCACACAAGGTGGTTAGTGCATAGTTAGAACATCCTTGGTGCTAGGACGAGCCACGGGCAACACGGACACACAAGACTCACCACAGCCCGGACTTGGGGGAAGCCACCACCTTCCCTCTTATAGTATACTCTGCAGCTCGCGGCGGAGGTGGCATCCAAATGGTTATTTTTCCCGGGACTCCCACGTGGGAGTCCCGAAAGTGTCCCGGGTTGGAGTCCCGGGACTTTGGACGCCGATATTTCCCGACTGCAGAGTCCGATTGTGACGCGGTCTGAAGCAAAGTTGTAGCCCTCGTTGAGAGCTTTCTAACGCCGTGTTGCACTTTAGAATCGGACATCGGAAAGAGGTCGATTCTTAACTTTTAGTGGTCGGGAGTCAAATTGCCAGTTTGACTCCCGGGCCTTCTTTTGGCCATAACTTGTGTTTCAGATGTCCAAATGAGAAATTCGAGCCCATTTTAGACATCTACGTTTCAAGGGCTTTCCAATGGTATAAAGAGCGCAATAATCCATTGAGATTTGACCCTTCAACTCGCTCTCTGAAGTTTCGGGAGTCCACCGGGACTCCTTCTCCTAAAATGGGAGTTGCCTTGGGAGTGTGAGTATTCACTCCCTCACACTCCCTCACACTTCCTTAAACTCCCGGGAGTATGTTGTGACTCCTGAACATCCTCTTGGCCCGCACCCGTCCAATGCCTTTGCCTTGACTCCTAGGCTTCCTTCCTTTTGGCTTGCAACCTTACCATGCCTTTGCCTTGACTCCCGAGCTTCCTTCCTCTTGGCTCGCAACCTTGCAACCCCTTACCTTGGTCGCGAGCCCAAAGCTAGGGTTGCGACACATTAAATGGTGTAGTAAGTTGTATAGTGCACAAGATATAATTTTATGAATGTAGAAAGAAGTGTATTCAAGTTTATTCTTTCATCCTTAACATAAAACAATAATCTTACTTGTGAGCTGATTTTCAACCAAGAGCGATTTCACATGTATTGCCAATGTTGTTCTAAAGGTGTTTGGAGCTTCAAACAACCTTGCTATAACATGGCAAGGCACCTAATCATCATTAATAAAATTAATCACTAGTGCGAACATATCAAAACCAATTCTAGACATCTAGAGGTCAAATGTAAGAATGGTTGATGCGCTCCCAAGTTCCTTGTAGACCCACTTGAGGGTCCAAGTATGCGGCAATGCGGAAGGAGTTGGAACTTGGAGCCGCTCCCTAGCTCACAACACTTGGGGGGGTTAGAGGGGCGTGTTGGAGCTCCGGGATGGGATTAGGAAGAATTGTGTGAGCCATACCGACGCAACCATGTGCGGTAATCTCAATTTTAAGAATTACATCAGGGTTTTTTGAATGGGGTAAGGTTTTTAAGGGTTTTTTAGTGACTTCATATGGAATGATGCGTGCGCATGGTGCGAAGGGGGTTATTTGCTTTTCTGAAATGCGTTATTGGTGATTAAAGAGTTGGATTAGTTTTTTCTTCAACAAAGGCTAATAACCATAATTTTAAAAACTTTGTTGCGTAATTAGGGGTGAGAAATCTCTAGAGGGTTGGGGGTAGAAGTAGACACCAAAGTTTACGGTGTTCAGCTCAACATTAGTCTTGTTATGGTATTAAGGGAGTAGCAAGGATGTTAGAAATTCTTAAAGCAATTGAAGGGACGTTAATGAAAGATTTAATAGAGATAGAGTAATCTTTAAGCCATTGAGCATAAGGTTAATTCGAGGCGATTCAACAATTAAATAGATAGAATGATAGTGTGCCAGTGGCAATAGGGGTTTGATGATAATTAAAACATTTATTTATAATGGCGATAAGCTTAGCAAGGAGCTGCAGGTACATGTAAAATCCTGAGTTATGCCTTAGTGATAATTCACAACTATAGGAAATCTAGGATGTGTCGGATGGTGCGAACTAGGTAATCCGCTTCGCTATTGGGAGGCAGTCGACGAATCGGATCGCGCAACCAACGATAGTGACCAACGCCAGGAACCGAAGACCATGCGATGATAGAAGTATCTTCAGTATCGTAACAGCCTTCACAAACGGTCTCAAGTTCGTCACCAGAAGCGGGGTCGACTTGCAGCAAGATCACTAGGGTGCGAGAGTTCGGAGAAATACGATAGTACTAGGCTCGAGGGGGTTCGATTTCAAGACGAGCACGCACCTCTCGAGGTTCGGATTCTTCATCACGAGGATGCTGTGTCAAGGTAAGATCTAGAGACGACTCCAGAGGCGGTTTTTCATTCGCTTGTGCAGCTTGCGGCCCATAAGATGTGACCATGCGCGACGCCATAATTTCAAGGAAAGAAAAAGGTCAAGTCTTCAATCAAAATCAAGGCGACAATGAAGGTGTGGAGGACAGGTTACATTGAGGTACGTAATTGTAATTTATAGATCGAAGAAAAGGAAAGGAAGGCGTGAGTAATGACTTAGGACCATGGTAAAGTAAAATTGTAAGGTCAAAGGGAAAAATTGAAGGTTTGGGTAAATGTTGTTGGGGAAAATGGAAGAGGTGAAAAGGGTTTTTCCTTCACCTTCCATTGGCCACCAAGCTTGGAACCTTCCATTGGCCACTAAGCTTGGAACCTTCCATTGGCCACCAAGCTTTGGATCCACCTTCACCTCCCTTCTCCTTCTCTTTAAAAGGCGAACTCGGATCATTGGGAGCTCTTTTTTTGCCTCGAGGATAATTTTCATGCAATCTTGAACATTTGTTTCACAAGCTTCTTGAAGAGGAAAATAATGTTTAGTCTTGGTGGAGGGAAGAAGGAAGAAAAGTAGAATGAAAATCTAGTGATAATGTTGAAAGGTTGGAACTCTAGAGAAATCTTAGAAACCCTCTCAGGTTTCATAACATAACTTTTTATTGTTGTAGCTGCAGATCTTAAAATTTGGTATGTTAGTGCGCCTTGTTGTTAGCTTTCTAAAGAGCTATAGCAAGCTAGATTTGAACAATCTATGTGTGAGAAACAATTGTCTAAGTGACTAGTGGTTTGCAGTAAGGTTTAATCATCATCTTTGTAAAACCCTCTCGGATTTGGTAGTATAATTCCTTACTGTCATGGCTACAGATCTTAAGATTTGGTATGTTGGTGCGTCTTGTTGTTAGGTTTTTAGAGAGCTATAGCAAGCTAGATTTGAACAATCTATGTGTGAGAAACAATTGTTTAAGTGACTAATGGTCTACAGCAAGGTTTAATCATCATCTTTGTAAAACCCTCTCGGGTTTGGTAGTATAACTCCTTACTGTCGTGGCTGCAGATCTTAAGATTTGATATGTTAATGCGCCTTGTTGTTAGCTTTCTAAAGAGCTATAGCAAGCTAGATTTGAACAATCCATGTGTGAGAAACAATTGTTTAAATGACTAGTGGTCTACAGTTATGGCGGACATGATGTTGAGTCCTTAAACATTGGTTGATTGAATGATAATTTGACATGAAGTCCTAGGATGTGTAGTGTGTGAACTTGAAAATATATATCCATCAGTCCTAATCATAAATGATCCATAGAAGGTGGGCTACTTAATTTCAACTACAAACGCAATCTAACATCTAGAATGACATTTGTATTTTTCCTTCATTAGTAGCATTTGTGCTTTCAAGCATAATCACCTTGTAGAACCGGGAGTAGAGGGACGGAAAGTCACCTCACAAATTGACAAGCTTATTCATTCACATGAGCCTGCACACAACCCACACAAAGTGGTTAGTGCATAGTTAGAGCACCTTTGGTGCTAGGACGAGCCACGGGCAACACGGACACACAAGACTCACCATGGCCCGGATTTGGGGGAAGCCACCACCTTCCCCCTTATAGTATACTCTGCAGCTCGCGGCGGAGGTGGCATCCAAATGGTTATTTTTCCCGGGACTCCCGCGTGGGAATCCCGAAAGTGTCCTGGGTTGGAGTCCCGGGACTTTGGACGCTGATATCTCCCGACTTCAAAGTCCGATCACAATGCGGTCTGAAGCAAAGTTGTAGCCCTCGTCGAGAGCTTTCCAACGCCGTGTCGCACTCTCAAATCGGATCTCGAGAAGAGGTCGATTCCCGACTTTTAGTGGTCGGGAGTCAAACTGCCAATTTGACTCTCGGGCCTTTTTTTTGGCCATAACTTGTGTTTCAGATGTCCAAATGAGCAATGCGAGCCCATTTTAGACATCTACGTTTCAAGAGATTTTTCCAACGGTATAAAAAGCACAACAAACCATTGAGATTTGACCCTTCAACGCGCCTTCTGAAGTTTCGGAAGTCCACCGGGACTCCCTCTCCCAAAATGGGAGTTGCCTTGGGAGTGTGAGTGCTCACTCCCTCACACTCCCTCACACTCCCTCACACTCCCTCACACTCCCTCACACTCCCTCGCACTTCCTTAGACTCCCGGGAGTATGTGATGACTCCCGGGCTTCCTCCTCTTGGCCCGCACCATTCCAATGCCTTTGCCCTTGCTCCCGGGCTTCCTTCCTTTTGACTCCCGTAACCTTGCAACCCCTTGCTTTGGTCGCGAGCCCAAAGCTAGGGTTGCGACAATGGCTATAACACATTATGCAATGGTTGGCAACACATGCATTTTCATCACCTTAGCCAACATATTTAGGATCCGAACAAGCTACTTACATGAAGGAAATTAAAATTTATCACATTAGCACATTATAAGATGATGTAACCAAGGATTTTCAATTGAAGATAAAGGCATGTACCCTTTTGCAATCAATAGAACCACATCCTCTATAAACCTCTTTTGATCTTGGACATTTGGTTTGTAAGGGTTTTGGCCAAAACAAATTAGTAATGGAATGGGGAGACACTTATCTTCCTCTTTTTCCCTTTATGTTAACCCCCACCTTCTTTATTTGTTGTTTTCTTATACTCCTTGTAATGATTCAAAATAACCCCATATTAATTAACAATGTGTTTTTTCATATTTGGGATGCCATGTGTAAGGTTGTAAGAAAGAATACCTTTTTTGGATTATGTCATGTTATTGTTCTTACTGGAAATTTAAGCCACATGGGGTGGCACAAGATGCACCTCATGTTCTAAACAAGTTGGATTTGGAAATGTGTAGCTAGATCATTCAACACAAAAAATGCCCAAGTCAGGGAGATGTAGCTATGGGGATTCCAAAATGGCATGTTCATTTGCAGTTCAACAAACATAACACCCCATGCTTCTTGTTGAACATCAACTCCTTGAATCAATCCCTTAGTCATTGTTTTTGTTACATCAAGTGCATTAACTCCTTGGATAGACTTGTTAATGATGCCAGTGACACCAGGTGAATTGTAGTGATGCACCTTCCCCATGAAGTGATTCACAATCAATGTCATAGTAAGCATCAATGTACATGGAGGGATATGAGAAATCAAACCAAGGTGATATAAAACCTCAAGAAACCCTAATGATGGGAAATTTTGCTTAAAAACCATAAGCCTCACATGCAAAACATTATATCAACGATGGGAATGGTAAGAGATACCCACAACTTGGAAACCAACCACCAAAGTAATAAGATCATATAAACACAAATAGGCATTTTGTTTTGTTCATCATTGTTCAAAACTAATAGCATTTGGAATAAAAAAAAAAAACATAAACACATAAAATGGAAATCCAAATAAAAGTACATGAATGAAAAGTTTAATGAAAACTTACATAGCTTAGGCTTTGAGGAAATTTGAGCAATGGTTACATCAAAGCTAAGTGTAGGTGTTAAAACAAAAAATGTCATACCATAATTGATAACCATTGTTCCCTTCAATTTTCAACTTTACAACATTATAGCTCAAAACACATAATCATAGCAAGATTGATATTAAGGAAGGAAACAACTCTAAATGTGCAATATTGGTATGCATTTTAGTATTCCAACCCAAAAACTAGGCTAGTTGGGTCTTTGGCTAGTTTTGGTACCAAGGGTATGGTAGTATTGAATTGGTACCATGTGGATTGATACTAGATTAATTGGGTTTGCAATACCAATGTTGATACCAATGCATATACCAAGTTGCAACCTATATACCAAAACAACATTTGTATCCTCTAGATATCAAGAAACAAAAATGAAAAAAACTATGTAAGTGCCTTATGCAAGATGATGCCATTGGAGTAGGCTTTTTCGAAAATAAGCGGCCCTTATTTCACCTCATGAAGGCAAACATGTCATAAATGCCCTAGACCTCAAGGTTTACCCTACACATGAATATCCTTCCTAGAATAGAAAAGAGGAGAGATAATATGCCTACTCCTTAGTTGAGTGAGATGGATATTACATATAGTAAAGAATGTTGAGATGAAATGATCCTTTCCATCCATCCATTCGTCCTATCATTCGTCCCATCATCCATCCAAACAGAACAAATATATTTTTAAAAAAGGAAAAAAATTAGGAAAAAAATGAAAACAAAAAAACACTTTAACAATTAGAAACATTTTTAAAACACTTAAACATGAAACAAAAAATGGAAATTATAGTAAAATGATCTTAAAAGTAAATTAAAAAATAGGTGACAAAAAATAAGAAACAAAACAAGAGCAAAAGAAAGAGAAAAATAACCATACTTGAAAAAAAAAAAGAGGTTTGTCTTCTTTTCCCAAACTTCAAACCTACATCTAATCAAACAAAAATTATTTTTATTATAAAACATACTAGAAAACTATTTTTTGGAAAATAAAATAGAAAATAAATAAATAAATAAATAAACACATAAAAATAGAAAAAAAATGAAGATAGACAAAATAAGAACAGAAAAAATTAAAACATGAAACAAACATAAACCAAAAAAAGTAAAAACACAAAAACTATAAATAAGGAATGGAAACAAATGAAACAAGGAAAGGGAAATACAGTAAAAAAAAAATTAAAAGAAAAAAATTACAAAAAAGAAGAAACCAAATAAAGAGTAGAAAAGAAAAAAAAATAGAACTTATAATAATGAAGAAAAACCCTACTTGAAAAAGAATGAGGCGTGTCTTCTTTCTCCAAACTTCAAACTTGCATCCAAATAAACAAAAACACAAAAGTGAAAAAGAAACACTTTATTTTTATTATATAAAATAATAATAAAAACAGAAAATACATAATTTTTATAAAAAAAGAAAAAACTAAAAAAAAAAAACTAAAACATGAACCAAACATTGCTGAAATAACACACCTGTGCATTAGGCACGTGGTTCAAACTAGTTATGCATATAAGTAGTTTTTTATTTATAGGACTAAGATCCCTCCCATCGTAAAAACACTTGGAGAAAATTTGTAGTGTATGTGGAGGGCACCTTATATCCATGAATTTCCTTCCTAGAAATTGGGGGGATATTATGCCTACTCTTAAGGGTGGCAGGGAAATTATGCCTACTTATATGTGTAAGAACCCTCCCACTATTGAGAAGTAGGCATAAGAACCCTCCCATTCATACACCTCATGATCTGCATAGGTTTGGTTCATGATAAATTTTGCCTCATGCTTTATGATAGGTAAAACCCATGGGTGGGAGAATGCAGGGCCAAACTCGGCTATTGGCTCGTTCTAGGCCCCTTATTTTGAGAGTGTGCACACCCTAGGGCTTTATCCTACACTTTAAACCCTGCATCTACCCTTTCCTGTGCCTGGGGATCTACATATGTATACTCAGGCTTTATGATGGGGAAGAGCCCACAATGGGGAGACACTCATGTAAAATGGAGGGCCCAGAGTTTGATACCGCCTTGTCACAAGCCCCATTAGCCCAGCCCAGCCCTGGCCTCCCATCCCCCTCCCCTATCTGTGAGTCTTTTATCGTTACCCTACAATATAATATATTTAAAATTGATATTCTAAATGCACTTGGCAAAAGCTGCCAATAATAATCTGCCATTACCCAACAGCAAATGTGAATGAATAGAAACAAAGAAGACAAGAGTCATTCATAAGCAATTATGTGTGGTTTGATTAATGTCCTCTGTAAAAGCACTGGCATATGCAACCTTGCAACAACCCACTCACTCACCCATCCACCACCTTACTTCCAACCTACCAACCAACCAACCACAGGATTCTCTTCTCTTGTAATAAGCTTGACTGTTTCATTGCTTCTTGTTGTTGTTGAAGAAGGGGGAAATCTTCACAGCACACCTGACATTTTGCACTTAAAAAACCAATCAACAACAATCCCTAGTGAGTTCTTTAAATTTTTTCCCCCACCCAACAAAGCTGCCATGCAAGTACAGGTGGTAGGGCATGAGTTATTCTCCATCATCATCTATCTCTTTGTTGGTTGTGTGAAGGACTCCAAAAAAGCAAGTGATGTTTTGGATGTTGTGAGGCAGCATTTAATTTTTTTTTGGGCCAAAATTTTCATCCTAATGACCAAAAAGCCATTTGTGACCTATACAAAGACTTTTTAGGGGAAAAATGGCACCAAGTTGTCACATTATGAGGAAAAAAAATTTGAAATCGCCAGATTTAGACAACAGGTTCCAATATTTTGCCAAAATAAATATACGAGGATTCATTCCTAATTTTTTTTTTAAAAACTTTCCTTTATGACCTGTAGCCAAATTTGGCCTAAGTCCACTTGTGGATGTTCATCAGACTACTTGACCTCACAAAATTGTTTCTAACTCATAAGATTTGATCTTACATTACATTCTAATAGATTACTACCCTGAAGTCTAGGGTTAGGAGTTAGGGTTAGATGCAATATTTTTTTTTTGGTGGGGAATTTGGTTTCTACAAGTTCCTCATTTATTCACCATAAAAAGAATACTTAGTTTTTTCCCCCATCAAGGTTCTAGGTTAAAAATTTCAGTAGGTGCTGAATTCAGCTCAAAATATAGATTATTAGGGTTAGGGTGTCTATTTTTTTCAATTTTGTGAGGTTAGGGTGTTGTAGAAGACTTAGCCAAATTTGGCTACATGTCAGAGAGGAGAGTAGAAAAAAGAGAAAAGATTCCACCCTAAATTTGGCGATCTACTGGAAGTTGTAGTCTATATATGGCAAATTCAGACTTTTTTCCCTTTACAATATGGTGACGTGGGGCCATTTTTTCCCCAAAAAAACAAAAAGCTTTGTATATGAGTCACACACCACATTTTTTTGTTGCCACATTGCCAAAATTCGCCACAAAAAGAAACACTATAGGTTTTGAAATAATAAAAATAATTTTTTTAATGTAGGTTTAACTTTTTTAAAAACTCGTAGAAGATATTTGGGTTTAGGATTTATTTTATTTTTATCATAATTTAGGTCATAAATTTACTTTATTTGGGTACCTTTGAAACAACATGATGCAACTTATTAAGTGGGCAACCCAATTAAGGGCAAACTAGTGATCTTTTGAGCTTAAATTAGAGACTAAAAGAAGTGTGTGAAGAGGAAAGAGGTCCATAATAAAATAACATCTACAAATGGCTAATAATTAGTGAGCCCGATGGAAGGCAACCCACGTTTTAAGGATTTTGAGTTTGAATTAGTTTTTTTTCAGACAATTTAGCAATATTCATGAACAAAGCCATTCATTGCACAATGATCGGTTTTTGAACAAAATCATGAGAAATGATGAAATGGTGTAGTATGCTTTGACAATTTTAGTGCAAGATGAATTTGATAAAATAAAATGATGACCTTAAAAGAGTACAACTAGGTCTCTAGTTGTAACTAACACATTGATTACAACTTGGTTCCAGTTGAAGCCAAAAATGTTGCCAAATTATATTAAATTTTTACACGGATGCAAAAGTCTTTCCCCTTCCCTTTGGGCCAACTAATAATGAGGCATAAAATGGTGATGAGCCATGGCCTATGTAAATCAAGACATAGCTATTCTAAGGGAAATATAAGAGGTGTAGCTGGGTGCATCACACGATAACATTGTTATAATTTGTCATCAAGATTCCTTGCTAAAATGTTTGTCTCTAGTGTCAACAATTTTGAGCAACATATTCTTGTGTTAGCAT